>OY796872.1:2400000-3600000 GCA_963680765.1 Agrochola lychnidis | reverse complement strand
CTTACCAGAATCTGTAACAGCAAAAGAATTACTGGTACCAGCTGCTATGCTGATAACCTTCTTATTCTGTAACTTGGGAACCGGTTCTAGGACCTCGGCATCGCCAGCGCGGTCACCCAAACCCAACCTGTTGAAATTATAAAAATGAAGTGGTTAGAAACATCCTAAGAGTCCCAAAATTAATAGATTCATGTGTTTTTCGGAGCATTGTCGTAAGACGAGGGTGGGCCAGCATACTGCACACATCCATAGTCATAAAATTATTGTTGTAATATCGATACCTTCAATAATACAGTCCTACCTTCAGTTACTAGAATGTAGTTTTTGTAATTTAAAAGAATTTTTAAATAAAAAATGTTGATGGTTGATGCCTTCTTCACCTAACTTTATAATTTTAAATTCAAAATATTTTATTTCACATAAACCTACATGGGCACTTATGAAACGTCAGAAGCTAGGTGCACGGTTCCTCGTAGAGGCGATCGGCGGCGGTGATCTCTGGTGTCCGGCCATGGTACGGAGCGAGAGGAAATGGCCGGCCGTCACCTCCTTCTGCGAAGCGGTAATGCTCGCGAAGGAGGAGGCGGAACGCGTGAGGGAGAGGCAAAGTTCGCGCCCTCACGCCCCTAACCGCCGCAGGAGGAGACGCCCGGGGCGGGCATCGCGAGCCGATTTCCGGCCACCGTAGGCGCGGGCTTGCGGACGGTGAGCAATGGGTAGCTCGCCGGCCGATAAGGACCAAGCCCGGGTCCACGGCGCGTTGCGCCTCAAAGAGATGTTAGCAGAACTGACGGGGTCCGCTAGGGCCGATGCCTGCCGGGAGTTCGAAAAAAACCGATAGGGACATCGTGGCCCCCGGCAACATGGCAACCGAAGGAACACGGGTAGGTTTAGTCAGTAAGAGTCTGACACGCCCTCCCGTTCCGCCCAGAGTGGGAGAAGTTATTTGATAATAAACCACTCAAAAAAAAAAGGTGCACAGTTCCAATTGGTTGCTTCCTATGGAGAAGAGCCGGCAAGAAACTCTACAGTTACTCTTTTAAAAATAATTGACTTTTACAATATTTTCAAATAATAGTGTTACTAGGTATGGGAGGACAGTATAGGTCTGCATGCTAAGTTATTATTATAATAAATCATTGACATTGAATATAGTCCACACATTCTCTTCAACAAGGTGCGTTCGAACTTAATTACGATTTTCGCTCGCCGATCTGACACTTGAAATATTAACTTTTATCATGCTTGACCGTAGTCAGCCTATAATGTTCTCACTGCTGGGACACAGGCCTCCTCTCTGTGAGAGGGAGTGAACTGTAAGCTGTAACCCACCATCTGGGCGCAGTACTGATTGGAAGATGAGACATGTCTTTGAATCTTTGGTCCCAGAACATGCCAGTTTCCTGTGATCCATGATGTTTTCCTTCACAATGTTTTGAGAGCAGTGGTGGTAAAACTCGCTTCAAGTTTCTGACTAACTGACAGACTTTGAAAACTCAAAGGTTTAATTGAAATAAATGGTTTGAGTTTGAAATAAATTAAAGAAAGTAAAGCACCAGCCTGGGTTCGAACCCTTTTGTTAGGTAGTTTAATACGAGGCATGCCTTTTATGTTCTGTCGTTTATATATTTGGAATTTAGAACTGTTCAATATTCAAATTTGTTGGAATTTAGAATATCAAAACAATTAAAAGAATTAGTTAATGCAATCGTTTAGTCAGAGCGTTATTTTGAATCTGTCAGGTCACGTCTGAAAATGAATCTTACTAAGGAAAATGTCCGTGCAATAATTTTCTATAACTTCCGAAGAGGCCTAACACGGCTTCAGTGTTTCGAAGAGCTAACATCTGTGTTCTATGATGAAGCCCCATGTCTGCGGACTGTCGAACGCTGGTATTTAGAATTCCAGCGTAGACATATCAGTCTTAGTGACAAATCTCGTGAATGACGTCCAAAATCCGCCTTCACTGAAGATAACATCGTTTCTGTGAGACAACTAATCCTCGAAGATCGTCATGTGATATATCGGGAGATAGAGGCGTTATAAGGCATCTCAGGGACAACCATTCAGAAGATCTTGCATGAGGCGCTTGGTGTGAGAAAGCTAGTTTCCCGTTGGATCCCGCATTTGGTTTCTGATGATCATAGGGCAGCCCGAGTCAGATGGTGTAAGAAAACTCTTCAAAGGTTCAACCGAGGAGTCAAATCATGTTTACGACATCAGTAGTGGTGACGAATCTTGGATCTATGCCTACGATCCTGATTCCAAACAGCAATCCACAATTCGAGTCTTCCAAGACGAGCCAAAGCCGACTAAAGTTGTTCGCTCTCGAAGCACTTCAAAGAAGATGGTGGCTACGTTCGTGGCGAAAACCGGTCATGTTGCGACGATTGCACTTGTAGATCGTAGAACGGTTAATGCGTGGTGTACCACAATTTGTTTACCACAAGTCATCGCCGAACTTCGGAAATCTAACCCAAAGCGACGCATCATCCTCCACCATGACAACGCAAGCTCACACAGCGCTCGTCAAACGATTGAGTATTTAAAGCAGGAAAACTTAGAAATTCTTGACCATCCTTCATACAGTCCTGACCTAAGCCTTAACGATTTCTTTACATTTCCCAAAATCAAGAAAACTCTTCGTGGTCATAGGTTCCAGTCCGGTGAAGAAGCAGTTGACGCTTTCAAATCTGCCATTTTGAACACTCTACTTTGGAGTGGAATAAATGTTTTAATAACTGGTTCGAGTGAATGGAAAAGTGTATTAAACTACGTGGTGAATACTTTGAAAAACAATAACAAGTACTATAAGGTACTAGTTGTTTTTTTTTTCTTGAAACGACAAAACTTAAAAGGCATGCCTCGTATTGTGTTTGGTTTCTGTTCAATCAATCAATCTGCCTAGCCTTTTCCCAACTATGTTGGGGTCGACTTCTGAATATAATCTTCTCCGACAGTCTGAATACCAGTATTTTACATGGAGTGACTGCCTATCTGACCTCCACAACCCAGTAACTAGGTAAGACTGGTTGTCACTTTCGGGCTTCTGACGACTCGGAACGACTGTCAAACATCCACTTTCGATCGTTTCTGTTAAAGTTGAGTAATTACCCGATTGCCGAAAGAGAGTAATGTTTTTGTTATATTTTTAGCTTACCTGCCATACTCGCAGCGGCCGATAGCGTACACTTGTCCGTTGTTGTCGAGCGCTAGCGAGTGATGTTGTCCACACGCCACGCTCTTCCACGTCGTGTTCTGACTCGTGAAGGCATCGCATTCTGTTGGCATGAATAACGCTGTCTTGCGTTTTTCGCCTGTTATGCCTGTTGGGATCGTAAAGAAGGAAATTAGTAGTTATATTGCAGTAAAGAACTTAAATAAATGAAACAGATTCTTGACTGACAGACAATGCGCAGCCTAAGAGCAGTTCCATACAGCGATTTTTTGTGAAATGTGAGTAGAGCATTTGACTTCCAATGTAAAAGCAACTGAATCGCTAATAAAATGCGGGCGGAAATCGCCCGAAATTTTGGGTTAGCTAAGAAAGCGATTCCATCATTGTTACGGCATCATTAAGGGGGAAGCGTCAGAGTAGCCCGCGAAATTAAAATTTTCTTACGTTTAGTATTTTATCATGAAATCATGACATTTGACACCTTTGCTGTGTATGATGAGTAATGAATTTGTGTGTAATGATTATAATTGAGTAAAGCCATATTTGTTACGACCGTGAATCATATTTTAATCAACATAAAACCTGACACTGACCTGAAAAATACAAAAAACGTAAGAAAATTTGAATTTCGCGGCCTAACCTGACGCTTCCCCCTTAAAACGTTTATAGTACCGTAATGACAAATAAGTTTCATGAAACCTAAAAACCCAAGCTTAAGGATCTACTTGTACAAATATCAGTGTGGTCAGTTGTGGCTTTAATTTCTTCTGCATCTCACACAGACACGGATAGTTGTGGTCGAGTCACTACTTAGAAATCACCCCCTAATGTTGCGAAAAGGACTATTGGAATTTATTTCAAATTCAGTACATGCGTAAATTTAAGAATGTGGCTGGCTAATGCTTAGTCAGAAAGGCTAGTAGGACTGTATACTGACCGAGCTGTCCATAGTTGTTGAGTCCCCACGCGAACATCTTGTCGTTGTTGTCCTGCACGAACGTGGCGTGGTAGCCGGCCCAGATGCGAGCCCCGCCTGCCTTCAGGGTCACCTTCGATGGGACTAGCAGAGCACCTGCGAAAATATTTATGTTGAGTACGCGTAGAAAAACATTCTCCGGTTTGCAACAGATCGGGTCATAAAAACATTTTACAAAAAGAAAACAACTGACTTCCCAAAAACACTACAAAGTGAAAAATGACAAAAAAAGAAAATTCAAAACCAAAGACACCTACTTCCGAAATTAAAGTTATTTTTCACTTTGTAGTGTTTTTTGGAAATCAGTTGTTTTTTTTTTGTAAAAAAAAATATTTTTCACTTTTTAGTTGTGGTACCTACCCCACACAAATTCGAAAACCACTACCTGCTATGTAAATAACAGTGACAGGAACTTATCATATCATCCACATACTAAGTGGGAAAAAGTACGTATTATTGAAGCTAACTAAAAAACTATCGAAGCAACTTGACTTGTAGGTTTATGTGAAATACAATATTTTGAATTGAATTTCTTCAGCTGAGTCGGGTCGTAAGTTATCTATAAAATAATAAAAACTTACTGAATCCTTGTCGGGCGTCCCTGGTAGCGGACCGCTGCGGCAACCTGCCGAGCTGGCCCTGCTCGCCGCAGCCCATCGTGTACACGCCTCCCGACGCCTGCGATACGATGCATTGTTAGATACGCTGATAGTTTCACTAGTACTTGACGTACTTATATAGTGCTGTTGTTGATTTTCCATAAGAGTTTTTAATATAAGATGGGTTTATTTCTCTGGATTTTCTTCTGGTGAAAGGCAAAGTTTTATTGGTATAAGATTTTTACATACATATACATACATATTTTACCAATAAAACTTTACTTTTAACACTCTTCTTTTTTTAGCACGAACAATAAGATATCTCACGCACTACACGGCCACGACTCAGGCCAGTCGCGGCCGTCTAGGGGTATTGCATGGTCTGAGGTTAATTGGCGGTTTCTTGGTCGCTGCGACCACTAGTCGTGGTAGTGTTGCAAAGAACTCGAGTAATCGAGTCGTAATTTTACAGACTCGACTCAATTATGCTGAGACTGAGTCACAGTGTGCTAAAAAGGCTCGGAGTCTAGAATCAAGCCGAGCCCGAATCATTTAACAGCCACTCAAGTCTTCAAGAAAAACTCAGAAAATGAAGATGAGAGCTCATCATACGAAAAGACTCGAATAGATGATAAGTTTAAATTAATGGTAATGATGTAACGATGCATACAAAAAAATCTGATAGGACAAAATCATTACAAAACTTACTTCTAAGAAAATTATTAATTATTTTTTATCTGAACTTTTCTCCCCATCCTGTAAACGTAACAATTTATTTGCTGGACTCATACACGAAAAGGACTTGAGTGCGACTCGCCGCATAAAAAGAACTTGAGCGCAAAAAGAGACTCGAGCTTTCATGTAACATTCAAGAGCTCGTAGAAAATTTAGTTCTCTAGTCTTGGAGTCCTGTTGTAATGAGTCAAGTCTTGTAATTTATTTATTTGGCACCTCAATGACTTACTCACTTAAACATACACATACAAAAATCACATAGTTTTATAGGTATTGTGAACTCGTCAATTCGTGAATTTAATGATTACAGGATTTATTGTTAGTTGATTTAGTAACAAAAAAAAAAAAAAAAAATATTATGTTCACAACTACGATGAAATAGTTAACTAAATAACAAACAAGTGCGAGTCGTACTCGCCCATGAAGGGTTCCGTAGCAGCAAGTAACGATAAGTTTACGATTTATGACGTATTAAAAAAAAACTACTTGCTAGATCTCGTTCAAACCAATTTTCGGTGGAAGTTTACATAGTAATGTACATTATATATTTTTTTTAGTTTTATCATTCTCTTATTTTAGAAGTTACAGGGGGGGGGACACACATTTTACCACTTTGGAAGTGTCTCTCGCACAAACTATTAAGTTTAGAAAAAAATGATATTAGAAACCTCAATATCATTTTTGAAGACCTATCCATAGATACCCCACACGTATGGGATTGATGAAAAAAAAAATTTTGAGTTTCAGTTCTAAGTATGGGGAACTCCAAAATTATTTGTTTTTTTTCTATTTTTGTGTGAAAATCTTAATGCGGTTCACAGAATACATCTACTTACCAAATTTTAACAGCATAGCTCTTATAGTTTCGGAAAAAAGTGGCTGTGACATACGGACGGACAGACAGACAGACAGACAGACAGACAGATAGACAGACAGACAGACAGACAGACAGACAGACATGACGAATCTATAAGGGTTCCGTTTTTTAACGGAACCCTAAAAAGACCTAAAAAGAAGGAAATGGAAGTGGATACAATTTTATTAATAAGTAGCTTGTGTCGCATAGATGTCTTGAGACTCCGAGCTGGTAAAAAGTCTCGTATGAAACTGACGAAAAGGGTTAGAGATGTTGATTGTAATTCATCATCCAAGTCCGTTTATATAGGACTCGAAGACTCGAGTTCTTTGCAACAGTAGTCGTGGTCGTGGCAGTCTAGTACGCGAGATCCCTAAGATTATTGTAAAAAGGAAAAGACGAAATAAACCGGCATGAAAAATTATTATTTCAACTAGTTGTGCTTTTCTTGTGAATGCCTTGCTTCCTTTGTCTAACAAACAACAGATTTTTTGTTTGTAAATCTCTAATAAAAATATTGTCGAGCCATTCTCATTATACTCAGAAATCTGTGCGTTTAGTGTCTAATACAATAACGCATTCAGGGTGCTGATGGGGTTGCCTCGATACTGCAGCGCATCAGGGATGTTTGCTGCAGCACGCTTGACTGCTTCTACACTGGGATGCGGAAGCGTGAGGGAGGGTGCGGGCGGCACCGACAGCATCCTGCCTCCGGTAGCAAGCAGGCTAGATTGTGCGGTGGTGAGCCGCTGCTGCAAGGTATCGGCTGGGCCTGTCACCTTGCAGCAGGGATGTCACAAATGTGTTTCTGTGTTAATGTTTTACTAACACTGTGAGTCTTGTTACTTGAATTAAATGATTAAATAAATAAAAACGTGTACTTGCTCGTGTGTCTATCACAAACACAATTTCAACCTCTTGACGTAATAGACACGTACCGACAATATAACAAGATGGTCGCCTCCTGACGCCACGGCTACCGCAGTCTCCCCGATGTCCACCTTGACAGGGTCGCGACACGACTTGCCTTCGCGACCGCGGACCACCAGGCCCATGCTGCCGTGAGAGTCCTGGAAATAAGGATTTCATTAGACTTGGTAATGGTAATAATGGTCCCCCCTGTCAACCGTCACGCTATCATTCACTTCCTTCTCTTTCATATCATTCCTCACACAATTAGGGACACGAAAAAAGTATCGATACTTAGTGGTATCAAGTACATTTCCATTCGATACCAATACTTTTGTACTCGATACTTTGCATTCAATACTTTTACTCAATGAGTACTTTTTGGCAGGTATGTTAAAAATAACTTGCGACCTTACGGCTTATGTTTATGGTTACGGCAACGCCATCTAGTTCACTCGTTCTGAACTTTCTAAAACATTACATCGATCTTTGCTTGAAATCGTTCCTTCCGTTTACAGTTAAATTCCTAACCTTTCCTTCATTCATTTACTACACTAATCAATCTCATTCACTCACTCATTCACCGTTGTCATTTGTTTTTTCATATCCTGCCCAACTGACGTTATTTACTGACTGATATTGACCTATGCTCTATACGCATTCGGCCCTAAGTGGCCATTAACCACACCAATATATCCTAGAACCAAAAATCCGAAGCCATGTGACATACCAACCCACACTAGTACCTTAATTGCGTAATGCAACGCAATCAGAATTTGTTTCGATTAGAAACAGACTGTTAGTCCATTGCTTCATAAGTTGGAAAAAAAATCTGCTCAACAACGTAAATAACGCAATGAATGTTGTTGAAATGTCAAAATGAAACAAAGGAGATGTTTCATTTTCGGCCATAAAGTGTACGTTAATGTAAAAAAAGGAAAAAATTCCACGAATTGAGGAAAAATATTCTTTCCTGTTTATTCCCCTGATTACTTCGGCACAAAAAATAATAGTTTAACAAATTATTGCCATATTCTATTCATCATGGCGTCGTTTTACTTGCATACTGCTTTCGTCTAGAAATCATGTTACATTTTAACATAATAATATCATTTAAATAAATATGAAAGGCATGTATTTCTATACTATATTAAGATAGCTATCTTATACAACTTTTTTGATTAATTAGAAAGTGTAATCACTACATAGTATAAAACAAAGTCGCTTTCTCTGTCTCTATATCCCTATGTATGCTTAAATCTTTAAAACTACGCAACGGATTTTGATGCGGTTTTTTTTAATAGATAGAGTGATTGAAGAGGAAGGTTTATATGTATAACTAGAAATTGTCAACGGGTATAAACCCGGTTTATACCCGTGCGAAGCCGGGGCGGGTCGCTAGTTCTTCATAAAAATAAAAAACTGCTTTTGTGGATTGTAGATACTTCTGGATGAAAATGGCTTGCTGTCGATGGTCGTATTTCTCCTGACAAACGTCAAACATTTTCGGTTTTTTATTTTGTGTCCAAAAAGTATTAGATATTATGGAAAAAAACAGTATTGTATTTAGGGGTTCGTTTCCCAGGTTTTCTGAAGTGTACATGTTATGGCCGGAGTCCCATATAAAAATGAAACGCCTCCTTTGGCAAAATTGTTTACGAAAATAAGTTACGCAATTAGTACAGGTCTGCGTGGTGGACGGCCCACTCCCTCTCACAGAGAGGCGGCCTGTGTCCAGATGGTGCTTTTTAAATTTGTTGCTGGGCACAATTAGTTTAGGCGGCCACGTTAATGGCAGCGTCAGTGGCGGTTATTCGATCCTCAAAAGTGCAAGTATATATTTAGGACATTCCTGCAAGTGGATCATGTTCTGGCACTGCACTCCATTGATTGTTGGATGGGTCTGTAATACTCCTTTTTGCCAATTTTGTTATTGTTTTGTCAACATTATAGGCTGAGTATGCACGTACCCGGAATGCGCCCCAAGCATAAACATCTCCGTTGTTCAGCAGAGCGGCGGAGTGCGAGTCCCCGGCCGCCACGCACACGGCGGGCGCGGGCAGCGCCACGACCTGGGGCGTGCCCTCTTCGCTGTCGCCGGCCGTCGCGCGCCCCAGGGCTCCTTCGTCGTTGCAGCCGAAAGTCCATACCTGGGGGGAAACGAGGTTATTACTGTGATAAATCCAATTTGATATCAATAATAATCATTGACTTATAAATCGCTGTCCCTGGCGAATAAAATGGTAATCGTAAAAACCAAATTTTACAGGAAAAATAAAAAACTATTTTTTGTGAAAATCGTATTAAATATACATAGCGGAATTGTTCAACTATCACAAGAAAAGTGATTTTTTATATTCATTACAATACACCTTAAAATCTTGTAACTTCTGAAATAACAGTAGAAATTGAATGAAAAAAATTGACAGAGTGTAATCGGACCTCTTAAGAGGGCCCTTCCCGGTCCGTCTATCGTCAACGCGAGCATGGTCGAAAAGCTTGTTGTTTCATCCAGCGCAAGTGAGAATTGCTAACAAGCAAGTGAGACCGCGATAACATTGTGCGAAAAATAACTTGTTTCAGGAAATACGTGTTTTTGAATACGCCTTATAAGTTTGTGAAATAAATCTTTGTCATTTAGAATCTCTATTACATGTGCAAGGTTTCTATGAAGATGTTTTCATTAATTTTACAATTTATGAGTACATTATGAACGGTCAAAATTCAGGTAAAATTTGTGCAAAAAAGCAGATTTTTGGAGGTTTATATTGAATTTGTTTCGCCAAATTTTTTTTTTTTTTTTCATAGAAACCTAGATATAGTGCACAAGATACCCATTAAATTAAAAGAATTAAAGAAAGATGTGTTATAACGCCATAATCACGTACGAACGTTTGTATGAAAAGTATGACGGGTTGGCCGCTCTTAATATCGAATTTGCAATAACCTTAAAACTATCGTAGTAGCACATTACCATTTTATTCGCCAGGGACAGCGAAATGTATTTATACAAGTCAATCAATCTACCAATAATCAACTATGTTGAGTTCGGCTTCCAGTCTAACCAGATGCAGCTGAACACTAATATTTTACATGGAGAGACTACCTATCTGACCTGCACAACCTAGTAACTGGGTAATGCGATACCCCTTGGTAAGACTAGTTGTCAGCCTTCCGGGCTTCTGACGACCCGATCCACGAATGACAGCCGGGACCAACGGCTTACCGTGCTTTCCGAGATCAACCCCGGCAAGCGTAGCTTAACCTGATGGATCGACCTGTGCATGTATTTATACAAGTACTAATGTGAAAAAAGTTAGATTTGTTCTCAAATGTCATGATTTAATGAAAGTCATTCAATTTTGAATTTGGATACTCTTTTCTTTTGATAATTGGTGTATTTTGTAACTTTGGATTTCCACATTAGCTATACAGTTCCATCTATTTCAGCAAGCTGCTATAACATAATGAACCTATACATAATTATGAGTTAAAATAACATGGTTGTCTTTAAAAAGAGATAGAAGTTTGATTTACCTTCCCGCTGCTGTCAAGAGCTATGGTGTGCATGCCCCCTGCATACACATCTACTATTTTGTCACCCAAAGCTGTCACATACTTGAATCTGAAACAAAAACAGATTGTTACATGAGTGTTAGAGAATTTTTAAAAACTGTGGCATTTTGGGAGTGCCGACATTAGTGAAAACTTGAACAATTAAAAAAAACACTTCCAAAACCTTTAAAGTAAAAATACTTGCATAGAACATTAATCCGTAATGTAATATATATAAAGAGCACAATCGCGTTTACAAACATGAGGTGTTCAGCTACCGGTGTCGCGAGTTCAATTGTTTTTCCCATCTCAAAAATGCCCAACGCACCTAAAGAAGTTTTCATTTCAAAAATTCAATATTTCTTTATCCCTTTTTTACAACTGGACAAGAACATGACCTATTTCAGATTTTTGTCAGATTTATAAAAATAAAACCGGCCAAGTGCGTGTCAGATTACAAACAATGAAGGGAACCCTTCATTTTTTGTGATCTGCGAGTTGGGATTAATTTATACCAAGAACAAACATAACTTTGTAGTTGAAAAACATGTTCTCCCATACATCGATATACGTCACGGTCAATTTTCCCAACTACAAATTTAAGTTTGCAATCGCATTTTTTTTTATGTGATAAAACTACAAATTATAGATTTTTGGACTTTTTCCTTTACTTGTGCTGTGAGACCTTGCTTCCTGCCAAATTTCATGATTCTAGGTCAACAGAAAGTACCCTATAGGTTTTGATTTATTTATCAAAATGTGTCGCTTAAATGGCCGTATTTGTTTATTGCGTTGACTTAGATCAGAAGCTTGATTTTTTTAGATCCCCAAGGGACCATAGACCTACGTATTTGATATTAATTTCAACTTGATACCTGTTATAACCGAAGGGGGGGGTTGGAGATGGAATAACGCAACCGATACGAACAAGCTCATATATTGGACTGACGCAGCAGTCTAAGAACTAGTCTACCCTACATGTATATTAATTATAAATATATATGTACCCACATAACAATACCTCCACGCGTTCCTGAGAAAAAGGGTCTTGACAGACGGACAACGAAGTAATCTTATCATCATCATGATTTCAGCCGAAAGACGTTCACTGCTGGACATAAGCCTCCCACAAGATGGACCGATGACCTTATGAAGGCCGCCGGAATCCGCTGGATGCGGAAAGCACAGAATCGGTCGAAGTAATCCTATACGGAACCCTAATAACGCTAATGCTTCTGGGGTAAGCAGTACATTTAGGAGTATTGAGAGGTTTCTACTGCTAAACTAGTGAATTGTGTTCATGTACATGCATGCAGTTTTATATCATGTTGCAAAAATGTCAAAGAGTGGGCTGCCCAATGCAGCTTGAATTCTTTTGGCGCTCGAATGTTGTTGACATGGGGGCGCTGTTGATAACATAATTTTGTGAAATGTATTCAGAAAAACAGATGGCGGCATTAGTTCCAATTTTGGACACTCGCCAAAAGATCCTTGCTCCACATCTTTTATTGTTTTGTTTTTTCTGTGCGTCATATTTAGCGCAAATAAATATATTTTCTACCTTTTTTTTTAAGTGAATACTTCTTTAGGCGCGTTGGGCATTTTTGAGATGAGAAAAAAACAATTGAACTCGCAACACCGTTACCGACACCTCGTTTTTGTAAACGCGATTGTGCTCTTTATTTATATTGGATCTATGTTCTAAGCAAGTATTTTTAATTTAAAGGTTTTGCAAGTATTTTTTTAAAATTATTCAAGTTTTCACTTCTGTCGGCACTCACGGAGTGCCACCGTTTTCTTTTTTGTACAGACGCCAGCACATCAAGCTACCCAAAACTGTCAAATTTTCCCAATCAACTTTGAACCTTACATTTCAGCGATAAAGTTGAAAATCTATTAAATAAATTTGACAGATTGTAGTAGCCTGATGTGCTGGCGTCTGTACACACAACTAAGGCCGCATTCCGACTTACGTTAAAAGTGATAATATCGCGAATCCAACCAAATTTAATAGTCACAAAATTTAAGGTTTACTGAGTAATAATTGTGACTTTGGACTTTGGTCGGATTCGCGATATAATCACTTTTGGCGTAACTCGGAATGCGGCCTAAGTAATTATTGACATTCAGGTTTGAGCTATGATTTGATTTTATCATGAAAAGGTTTGAGAAAGATGATATAAGTACTGAAATACTGTATTATAGTCCGCGCGCGACTGCCAATCAAAATTGTCAGTCTGACAAAATTGTCAGATTGAGTTAGTCTACCTCCCCGTCTCACTGCTCACATAACTACTACTATACTTACTTGGTAGTCTCCACGACATCCTCGCCGAGTCCAAGCTGTCCCACGTCGCCCTGTCCACATGCTAGCACACGCCCCCTCTTCTTGGGAGCAGTCGGAATCTCCCATTGGATCGCTAAACAAACATCATCAATACATTACATACAAATTACAGCAATTATTTGATTTAACGGTTTTAGCTACTTGATAATACAAGTTGTGAAATGCAATAACTGAATTTGACACGGTTTGTGCTGGGTACTTGTTTCATAAGATTTTTTGTGAACATTTGCTAATTTAGTGCTGATACTACGAACAAATACAAATTAATGTGCCTCCTATCAAAAAGTCATGCATGCATGTTTGAACAACATATTTGTGGTTTTATTTAGATTTTTATGTAAGTATACTGTCTAAAATGTCTTAGTAAGTGCCAAGACTACTTTGAAGTTTAATTATGAGAACTTTTAGCCTCATTAAATTGTGTCATTAGGCCCAAAGCCGCATATATTGTTCAAGGCTGTATAATGAGTATAATGACACTCATTTTCTTGACATTCAAAAGGTGCTGATTCTCACTTAAGTTTAACAGTACTTAATAAAGATTTTTACCAGTATAAAATGCTACAGAATTGAAGATATTGAAACAAAATTTTACTACCTATGCATTCAGCATTGAGTTTGAAGTTCAAATGTCTGTTTACTTTTGTAATTTGCACATCATTTTAGTAACTCTGTAGGTGGTAGACATTTCTAGGACCCATTTTTGGCTAGTCTGTGTCTATAAATTAGTATTTTATGACTATTTGGTGTAATTTTAAATATAATTTATTATTTATTTATAGGATGCAACAATTTTGTAGCAATTTGTTGATGTCATAAATACAAGAATGATTTCATCAAATCTGTTATAGTATTTCTTCCTATTTTCAAAGTGTATGAATAATTTGACCTACAATTGTTTCAAACGTGATTTTGACACACTTAGTGGCTAGAAAGGTCTTCTATCTTTGTAGTTACCTGACTACCAAAATGATGACTACTAGAGTATGGAAGAAACCCCAAATAACCCCTTCAGGTATCTACGCACTCTGGTAAGGAAACGAACCAGGGATCAACATCACAAACTATGGTTGGACTACGGTGAGTGCAAGCAGGCCAAGGAGGCAAACCCTGCAATCGACGGTCGCCTTACGAAACAGGTTCTCAGACTAACGAAACAACAGCTGCGTACAGTTACAGCAGCTGGCCATGGGTCATTTAATAAACACATCTTTGTCATAGGAGTCACAGACAGTTCACAGTGCAGAGCCTGCATGGAGGACGAGACAGCAGCTCATGTGCTGTTAAATTGTCTGGTGGTTGCCACATACAGGGCAAAGTACTTCGGTAACCCAGGTACCCTATGTGAGATTATCAGTGACATCAAGGCGTTGCTGGCCTTCTTTGAGGAGCTGGAGTGGATCGAATAACCGATCCCATCCGTACGCAAAATACGCGGTTTGATGTGGAGTCGCGGATACCAGCTCGTATTACGCAGACGCAGGCGTAAATGCAGTAGTTTGATGATGATATTAGAAATCCTCTATCCAGTTCTCTAATGAAGTTGGTAGAGGATTTCAAATATGCTACAACATAAATTAAATCAAAAGCAGGATTCAGTCAGAATAAACTAATTTTAAAATTTATCACCTTAGTCAAATCTTCAGGAAATGTATTTATTTAGAAATCAGTAGTGCAAATTGATTTGAAGCAGCTAAGTCTAGGCAATATCACAATTTGAGGTCATTCTTATCAAATATGATGACATAAATAATGTAAAAAGATGTAGGTATGACATAATCCGTTTGTTTACTTTGGTCATTTTAGTTGGTCAGTGTGTTAGGTAGGTTTATGCCAATAGAATTTGCATCATTTGTAGATATATATCTATGAAATAATTAAGTTCTAAGGAAGATCTATTTTACATCTTTATATGCAATATTATTATTATTATTTGGTTAGACACACTAGCAGCTAATTAGCTGATGCGTGTGTATCAAATAGCTTGGAGATATTTAATTTGTCCAGTCGATTCTTGAAGCAGTTCAGTGAGGGAGCCGTCACAACATTCTCCGGGAGTCTATTCCATGCTGTTACAACTCGGTTAGATAAGAATTGCTTCAAAGGCTTTTTCTTAGATGAATTTTCCCATAACTTTAGGGAATGTCCACGCAAATGTTTGTTGGCATTCAGAGTGTAAAGGTCTTGAAGGCTGGGCACTTCATAGTGTTCTGATAGTACTTTGTACGTCTCAATGAGCCTACCCCTTTGTCTACGCTGTTCCAATGTGATAAGGCCAAGGTCTTTGAGGCGCTGTTCGTAAGGTAGATTACGCATGATGCGAACCATCTTGGTTGCTCTTCGTTGTACATTATCAAGTAGAACAATGTCTTTTTTGAAATATGGGTCCCAGATGACATTGGCATATTCCAAGAGAGGTCTTATGTAGGCCTTGTACAACCTGACAAATGTTTTAGGCGTCAGGCACTTGAATGCCTTGCGGATGATGTATAGTTTCGAATTTGCTCTTTTCACAATATCGGATATGTGCGCTTCCCACTTGAGGTCGTTGGACATGATAACACCTAGGTCTTTCTGTGACTCAACAGATGAGAGTTTTTGGAGTCCGAGACGATACGTTTTTCGAGGATTGTTTTTACCTATGTGTAAGATGGTACATTTGTCCACATTCAGCGTCAACAACCAGTCCTGAGTCCATTTGTATATGGCGTTTAGATCATTTTGGATGTCTTGCCACTAGTCAATAGTTTGTGCATCTGCATTATTCACTAAAGTCAACAACATTGAAATATTGACATATCGACGGTTGAAAGGCTAATTGATCTAAGCGACATTTTGTAAAAATTGCAGGAGGACGGATTAGTTATTTTTTTTAAATCATAATAAGATGTTATTATGATTGATTGATTTAAGTAAATAAAAGTCTATCAAATAGTTGTTTTTTTATGATTTTTTCTTTAAAAAAAAAAATAACTATGATTCGTCCTCCTGGACTGGAAAATTGCAGGAGCAAGTTTTACAAAATGTTGCTTAGATCAATTAGCCTTTCAACCGTCGATATGTTAATTATTTAGATTGGATAAGTATTAATATGCATCATTTTCTGCTTTGTTGCAGGAAACGTGTTCCTGGCAACATGCTAATGTTCCATATTAATTGTAAAATGTTAAGCACTTACAAAGTAAAGCACAAAGTTGCACAACTTTACCTTTGTTCAATTGTATACGAACAAGACATTTACATAACCTTTCAACTGTCATTAACGAGACTCAATAGAATTTTAATTGTTTTCCACCTGAATGAGGCGTTGTAACAGATGATGAGAATATATAAGCTAACACATTTAAAATAGCATACAAAATTGTATACAAAGTTTAAGTTTCAGAGATGTTTTAGAAGTTTCAATACAGTTTTAAAACGCATCTAAACATTGTTTACATATATGTTTCACCATTTTTTTATTTGAGAAACATATATACCCAAGGCAAACAGATTATTATGTAGTACAAACAAGAAGTGTTATGTATGAATGGAATACTTTTAAAGATAATAACATTACAAGGTAATCTCGACTCTTTCTATGTAAGAGAAGGTCAGGGTCATGCAGTGTTGCCATACAAATAAATTATGATTTACCTAAAGATGACTTGTGGTGTTTTTTTTTTAGGTAAGTATTTTATATCCTTGTTCCTGTTTTTTTTTAGTGAATCACAGAATTTCCTTTTCTTACCAAATAGCTTAAAATATAACGTTAATAAAAATTGTGTATGACAGTAAATTTTACAAGACTATCTATACTCCATAGGTTTAGGTAGTTAAAAAAAGGTAAACAAAAAAAACCACATGACGAGACAGCTGTCAAGTAACCGACTAAACGTAATACCTGTCACTTCAGTTGTTATGCTACGTCACAGTTGAACTCTTCAATTTAGCAACGTTATATTTCGTTGACGTTTAGAAATTGGGCTCTTTACAATAGACAGATTACAAAATATTATAAATCAGACAAAAAAAATTGTGCTCAAGCAGTTACATCTACGAAAAGTAGTGAAGAATAAACGATAAAGTTTAACATACTTAATAAAAGAGGAAACTATAGATAAACTCTAAAATAAATTTAATTTGGTTTTATTGTTTTTTTAACAAGAAAGTGTCATCTATAAAAACCCTTTTTACGATTTGTTTACCTTTTTTTAACTACCTAAACCTATGGAGTTTAAGTATATTTGCAGCTTTCTGTGTATGAATTGCATGTTAGGTAATCAATTTTAAACAATCATCTCTTATCAAGCCTCAATAAACAGGCTATACATTTCCAGTTTAAGCTGATCTCGCATAGTTTAGGATTTCTGTACAATGAGAGATCAGCTTATACTGGAAATTTATAGCTTGATCTGTAGCCGTGTGTACAAAGTATTTGTAACAAAATCACAAAATCAATGAGAAATATAAACTAATTAAACAAGTTATTACTTTAGAGCATTTTTATATTGAGAAGTCACAAACAGAGATTATCTCAAAAAACTATGCCATTCTGCATGCTTATCTCTATGGTAGCTAATGGCACAATAATGACTTGGTTCTATCCTCCTTAGCTAATTTTATACCAAACTACAATGATAAATACATTCTTATTCACGTTCGTGACTGTAATTTAAACATAAACTGGTCACAGTTATTTAAAGAATACACAAATTTGTGTGAAAAACACATTTGTAAATACTATGGAGCGTCGACCAGACCAACTAACCTAAAAAAAAACATTCCTACGTGACGCTTACATAACCCAAGCGATATTTACGCATAAACATGCTTCTAAATGACCAAACATAAGTGCTCAAGTCTTATTTCAAGTACAGTTAACTTGTAAACACAAAAAAGAAGTTCTGAGGAGAGAGTTCGCGCCTTTCGTTTCCCGCCATCGCATTTGACAGGTCATTGACATAGGCAAAAATGTAAAGAAAACAATTGCAAAATGCCTTTACAGGAACTCACCTCCACGTTTTTTCTTGTTTTTGGCCGCCGTTGACGCCGCAGCGGCGGATGATTTAGATGCAGCACGTTTAACGCCTCGCGCCGCCGGCATTATGTCTGCAATATTGCAACCAACGCGTCAATAAACACGGCACACAGCGCGGCAAAACACCCCGACTTGATGGCTTCGCTCCGATGACGTTTTAACTACTTTTATAATCGCATTAACGCCTTATTTCCACATCGGCTGCATCTGCATCAATTACAAGGCTGCGGCCTCATAGATTTATGCAAAGCGCAGATAGGTTATATTATGCATTTGTATAGGCACTGCACAGGGAACCAAACAACGCGTCCGTACCATACGGCGACGCGTGAGACCTCGCCAGAATTATTTACTTACAGTTTTATTATCAATATCTAAGCGGCGCCGCGAATTAATTTACAGATATCACTTTAGAATAAGAGATGACGTATTAATTTTAACACTGTACGAATCTCGTACATCTCCCTCCGCTCGCTTCGCTTGGCCCGAGTGACGTAATCACGTGAATCGGATTCAGTCACACAATCGGAATGTCATATTTCGAATACTAAAATACGTTTAGCAGTAAATGATAAAATAATTATTTCAAAGCATAAAAATATAAATCATTGTCTCAAATTATCGAAAATATGAATGTTTCCGTTGATAACAAGATTTTGGGTTAAAATACAGTACAAAGTAACTTACTACAGTAATCGATTTATGTCAAAGACAATCGATTTAAAATGTTTACTCGCAGTCACTTTCCTACGCGCCATAGACGAAATAATCTAGAAGGTTGTTAAGATATATGTTGCCATATTATAATCATAACTCACCCATATTTAGAACGCTTAATTTATTGAACTGTAATGAAATGGGAAGGAGCTGAAATTACTTTATAATAACCTTCCTTTTTAAAGTGAAACTTTTATTACATCGTCTCAAACTGTTTTCGTCTGTGTGTTGCATGTCGCGTGACGGTCGGCCGCGGAGTAGGGATAAAGCAGCCAAGGCCAATATGGTGGCGCCTATAGAAGTTTCACTTTTACCGTGATTTCATATAACCACACAATCCTTTTTTTGGCTTCGCCACAGTCGGGTAAAAATGAAGTCAATTCATACCACTAGTTTCTTTTTGGTGCAATACTGCAATTTTTTTTCCTCTATCCATTCCGAGTACATACTTTATCGATCTTTTCTATTTCAATCTTCTGTAAATAAACTGTTTATTTGTTCCACTTATATTCGTTTATTGGAGGCGTCTTCTCTAATAGTTGAACTCCGAGACCATTCATTTCTTATCATAAAAAGAAAAGTCAGTCACGTTTTTTTTAGACTGGGAAGTCAGTATTCGAATTTCGTTCTCAATATTTCTTTCATAATTTCATTGATAACTAGGTACCTACTGAATTAAAACAATTCCTCACATAGGTAATTAAATGGTTTGCAAGTTAATCAAAACTGATGACACTATATTGTGTCGGGACTTCGGGAATCGGGAGTCATGTTATGCTATCTGCTATGTAGTTAGGTAACCACGACTTAACTAATTTCTCCTGTTGGAACACCTTCATTTTTCTGAGATAAAATCAAATGTAATCATAGTTTTTAGGGTAACACATTTCTGAAAGGGTTTCAGTAATTTACTGGAAAATAATAATTTATTTAGCTGAAACCTTATAAAACAATAATTTGCTTAGTTTCTTTTGGACACAATTTATGGCAACATTGTAAATTGCAATCAACTTCTATAAGTCTATGGTAATAATGACGCGCCGCGCGCCGGGCCTATAAACTGCTATCTATAGAATAGGTACATACATTATGGAATATTATGGATCGAATGCATTTGCGTAAATAATAGTACAGAATACAATACTGCAATTGAAAATCCTACATTCCTAACTTTTTAAAGATAATTTATATTGCTAAGCAACACGATTTATAAAAAGTTGATAAGTAACAGTAGGTACACTTGAAACCTTGGAAACAAAAGGGTTTCTAAAGTTACCAATGTAAACTTCAGGGGGGTAACAGCGAGTGTAATGTTGTATATTTATTTGGAGCCAAAGAACTCCCTCGATGTTTCTTTGTTGGCCTGTTCGTCCTAAACGTTTTCATGAAGTTATTTTGGTTTATCATAATCGTTTGACGTCACGTACGCACGGAAGTACTAAATTTTTTATTCTCTGGTAAAATAGATGGCGCGGCAATCGCAAAATAAAAGGTCGTGTTTTTATGTGACTCATCATTCTCAACAAATCTATCATTATGATTATGACTGTTTTATGGTTTAGATAAATGCTTTGTATGTTTGCGTGATATCTACAAGCTAAAATATTGCGCAAAAGGAGATAGTAGTGTACCTGGACGGAGACGGGTGCAGTGCGCTCACTATATTTTTGTAGAGGCAGGCAATCAAATCAACTAAACATATACCTTACTTGTAAAAAAAACCTTTGTGATCGACTACCTACGAGTATATTGACTGGTCTAAGGTACTTTAGGCTCCCTTTAGATTTTATTGATGATAAAAATGATTAATGGTCTACATTTTATGACTAAAGAAAGAACGTAATGATGTCGACACTGCACGCGTAGCATGACCACCGTAGAAACGAGTTTTGTCGACAGAAGAATAGACAAAATGACAGATTGTGATTGTTTATCTGTCATTTTGTCTATTCTTCCGTCGACAAAACTCGTTTCTACGGTGGTCATGCTACGCGTGCTGGAAATTTCAAATGTCGTAAAGGACAGGGAATACAATGTCCTTTACGACAATTGAAATTTCCAGTACCTATCGATGTATTTCCTACATAGGTACTAAAAATGAACGCACACTTATCTGAGCCGAACGCGTTGAACGAATCGAAGTCAACGAGAACGCTAGGTTTTCCTTTTCCAGATTCGGACGATTCGACGCGGGATAGAGTTCCGTTCGGTTCGTTCGACGCGTCCGGCTCGGTTATGTGTGCGTTCACGTTTAACATTACGCCTTTATTCCCCGAAGGGTTAGGCAGAGGTGTACCTATAAGTACACCAATGCTGCCCTCGTAATAGCAAATGCAGTACTTGCAAAATGGTGGTTTCGAGAAAAACGCGGTTAAGTGTTTTTTTTTAATCTCTACTTTAACTGATGTAAAACTCATACATATGTTTTTTTACGGAATGGGTACATAAAAATACAAAGTATCGTTAGTTTAGTTTTGAAGTTAATTTTTCTTATGGTAGGTCTTTAGAAACTTGAATACTGCACTTAAAACTTGTGTCTCTATTTGTGATAAATCAAAGTAGTGAAGTGAAATGCAGTACTCGTGTTTGTTACTGCATTTGTGTCTAGGAAATACATTGAGCACTAGCAGAGTTGATTACTGAATAATGTAGAATAAAAGGCATAATGCAGTGTAAAAACGAGTTATTTAACATTTAAATAAAAAAAAACGAAAAACATCGTTAATTATGAAAATATTTTTATTTTATAATTTAACCAGTCTTTTTTAGGGTTCCGTTGCCAAATGGCAAAAAACGGAACCCTTATAGATTCGTCATGTCTGTCTGTCTGTCTGTCCGTCCGTATGTCACAGCCACTTTTTTCCGAAACTATAAGAGCTACGCTGTTGAAACTTGGTAAGTAGATGTATTCTGTGAACCGCATTAAGATTTTCACATAAAAATAGAAAAAAAACAAATAATTTTGGAGTTCACCATACTTAGAACTGAAACTCAAAAAAAAATTTTTCATCAATCTCATACCTCAATATCATTTTTGAAGACCTATCCATAGATACCCCACATCTATGGATAGGTCTTCAAAAATGATATTGAGGTTTCTAATATCATTTTTTTCTAAACTGAACAGTTTGCGCGAGAGACACTTCCAAAGTGGTAAAATGTGTGTCCCCCCCCCTGTAACTTCTAAAATAAGAGAATGATAAAACTAAAAAAAATATATGATGTACATTACCATGTAAACTTCCACCGAAAATTGGTTTGAACGAGATCTAACAAGTAGTTTTTTTTTAATACGTCATAAATCGTAAACCGCAATTTACCTTTCATTCATTGTTACTTGCTGCTACGGAACCCTTCATGGGCGAGTACGACTCGCACTTGGCCGGTTTTTTTGTTGGGACATAAAGTTTTTTGACTAATGATTGAATTAAGTAACCCTGTACCTCGTAAATAAGCTCCCAGAAAACTTTGTTGAGCTTCAAACGCTCTAATTCTGAAAATCTAACACACTAATTCAATAGAACTTTTTATTCTAATGTAGGTATTTGAATTACATCTAAGTAGGTACTCAGTGGGGGATTACTCAGTTACTTGTAAGATTTATATATATCAATAACATTAATTTCTTCTATTTTATAAACAAATTACAGTTCATAAGAACATTTTTCTCAAGGTAATTTTCAAATTATTCGAGAATTACATGTATTTGAGGTAATTATCTTCAAAGAAGTAATCAATACACACTTAATAAGTTAAAATAATAAGTTAAAATCAATTTAATAAATGTAACTTACCAATTAGCTCACGGCTCATAAACAACAATACACGAGCCGAATGCCGCGGGTGGTCAGAAGTCGGAACACGTCACACCACCCGCGAGTGACGATCACAGACTTAGGCACTAATGTAAAACGCAGTATGCGCTATAACGACACATCACATTTTACAAATTTTATTTTATGATCCAGTGGGTCGATCGCAGTATAAACCATTACTGCATTTCACCTTAGACAACAAAATAATAATAAACAAATATACGAATGTACAAAATTAAAATGCAGCCAAAATGTGAGTACTGCGTTTCTTACTAGTATGTAGAGGAATACTGCATTCTAACTTGGTACTAAATACGTGATTACTGCATTTTAATCTGGTGTATGCTCATTGCTGCATTCATACTAATAATATTAGATACTTTCACTTGAAATGCTGCATTTTTACTTATTATTTCACGATGTTCCAAACATAAAAAAAAAAAAAAAAAAATCTACGTGTAGCTTAAAGTCTCCAGATGTCATTTTTGACAAAAACGGAAAATCGTAAAAATGTCGATTACTGCATTTGCTATTATGAGGGCAGAATGTATGTCATGTATTTCCTATTTAGTTGTAATATCTAAAGAAATGTAAAGTAATCTCAGCTTTTCACATTCTTATAACTACTTATACAGAAATACTTAAAGAAAAATATACAGGTTGGCAGGGATTTGCGGGTTTGTCCGAAAGGGATACCGTGGCAACATACAGGCAACTGAAGGAACACGGGTGGGTTTTAGTCAGTAAGAGTCTGACACGCCCTCCCTCTCCGCCCAGAGCGGGAGAAGTTATTTGAAAAATTCCCACCAATAAAAAAAAAAGGTGGCAGGGACATCGACGCGAAAACTGTTACCATAGAGTACATGATTCTGAACGCCACATTTTTTTTTCGCGCCGTCATGTCGCGCCAGTCCGCACGAGGCTTTAGGGTGTAGCGTAAGGTCAAAGTTTAACCACCGAACTGTGACCTGCTGTAGGTTCTACTATAAAATAATTTACCAGGAATGATTCAACCATCGCTCCTGGTACTAAAAGGTACAGAAATTGCACTGGAATTATGTAAAACAAATCATTTTGATACATTTGCATTTAAATTACTTTTCAACAATACTGCTGCACCTGCAATCAGCAATATTTGTAATCACGCGCGTTCTCGAAAGCGGCTCTAACGTTTTCGATAAAAGTTGTAGTATATTGGTTTACAAAAATTGATCTAGCTAAGTCTCATATCTGGGAAAATTCGTTTTCTCCGTATTTTCACCCGACCAGAGCTTGGTCGCCCAAAGTTTAGTACAAGATGGCTACCAATAATGACATGGGAGCATGGAATTAGTAACTATCTACTATTACGGCAGCATGGAATTAGTATGTACTTTCCTATACTATTTAATGAGCATTCTCTATACAGGGTGTCAGGGACATCGACGCGAAAACTGAAACCATGGATTCAGTACATGATTCTGAACCCCCCTGCGTTGAAATTTTTTGTCGGTATTAAAAAAAAAAAAATCTGCTGTTTCATAGAAAAGTGCAATACCTACGCGGTCAAAATGTATGGAATAGCTGTTTTTTGTTTTAATAATCGACGAAAAATTTAAACGTAGGGCAGTTCAGAATCATGTACTGAATCCATGGTTTCAGTTTTCGCGTCGATGTCCCTGCCACCCCGTATAGACCAGAACAGAGCTCGATCGACCATGTACTACACATAATATAATAAAATCACGCCTTCCCTGTAGTACCATAGGTTCCCACATTTCGCCATATTTTAAGTCCATGTATACCTAATAGGAACAGTACCGGCGTTAGGGTAGGGCGCGCCTGGATTTCCGCCCAGGGCGTTAGACACGAAGCCCACGCAAAACGAGGCGCCTCTTATTTCTCTAACCTTTGCCAAACATTTGTCGAGACAGGGTAAGACGAGCATTGCCTTAATCTGTGACAGTAGTATTGGACTCTCGTACCAAGATGGCCGTCTTGGAAATATCTATATATATATTTATTCATGCCCTAAATATAAATGCAAAAACTTACTTAGAGATTATCTCCAAACACTGATTTATGATGACACTGAGGATCTTCTACTAGGTAATTTACAATGATAAGGTACTATACATATAAATATAAGTTTAAATCTAACCTTATGCGGATGTGTACCGGTTACACCACTTTCTTTTTAATCTCACACACCCTACATCTACACACCACATACGCACTCACACACATCCTACACTTATTCACTACACACACACACATGCACTCGGACCCTACATTTATTCACCTCACCACACAGCTAAACGTTTTTCATTTCATTTTGTGTTTTCTTTTCATAGATTATATCCTGTTTTTCTTTTACACCATTTGCTTTTTGTTGTAACGTCCCGTTTTATTATATTGTGGCTTTGTCTCGTTTGTTACGGAATCACTAACTCCTAACTATGCGTTCGCACTGGCGAAACATTTACAACGAAACATGTTGGAATCTCTATTTTCTGTCAATTTTCCATACAAAGTTTGACAGGCACTAGAGATTTCAACATGTTTTGTTGTGATGTTTCGCCAGTGCGAACGCATAGTTAGATACAGGCACATACACCTAGTTTAGGAGTCTGGGTATTTAAATTATTGTGACCTAGTTTTAAGCCTTATAATATGCTCTTAGTTCTATGGTTCTTGTCCTGTGATGGCTTTTGGTGAAATAAAGAACTATTCTATTCTATCTACCGCTGTAGCATTATGCGCTGCTGCAGCCTATTACAATTATTTATCATACTTTTTAAAGTGAAACTTTTATTACATCGTCTCAAACTTTTTCGTCTGTGTGTTGCATGTCGCGTGACGGTCGGCCGCGGAGTAGGGATAAAGTGAAAGGCGCTCGTCAGAGCAGCCAAGGCCAATATGGCGGCGCCTATAGAAGTTTCACTTTTACCGTGGTTTCATAAAACCACACAATCCGTTTTTTCCTTCGTGTTGGATGACTGCCATACCAGTGTATAGACGTCTATAAGTCGTAACAGACGATGATGAGATGCGCTTGCTAAGTGACTGGCGGCCGACTGACAACGAGAGCGATCGAGAATGTGGAGGAATGGTTTCAAATAAACACAAAACTACGTGAGAGACAGTACAAATGTACACGAGACAAGAAGAATATAGACGAATGTTCCCTCTACACTCTCGTATTCGGCAAGTCTCGTGTAGTTAGGCAGATAATGTGGAGCAGGCTTTATACGATTGTCTTTGAATATGCAATAGGCAAAGAGGGTTAATAAATGCAACTCTTAAAGTAAAAGAAAAAAACGGCCGAAATATCTAGATCGAAGTGAGTATGTTTTTTCAAAATTTTAATTTAAGTTATTTACGAATAATTTCACTCCTCATAAAATTTCCATACCTTATATGAAAACTCGATTCATAAGGAGTAAACTCCAAGAAATGTGGTGCTGTTCCAGAAAAGATGAGACACTTAATACCGTGTCCTGCGTGTTCTATCGTCTGCACGCGTAGCATGACCACCGTAGAAACGAGTTTTGTCGACTTTGTTTTTATCGACTTTGTTTTTATCGACTTTGTTTTTAAAGTCGATAAAAACAAAGTCCATAAAAACAAAGTCGATAAAAACAAAGTCGATAAAAACAAAGTCGATAAAAACAAAGTCGATAAAAACAAATTCGATAAAAACAAATTCGATAAAAACAAATTCGATAAAAACAAAGTCGATAAAAACAAAGTCGATAAAAACAAAGTCGATAAAACAAAGTCGATAAAAACAAAGTCGATAAAAAAAAAGTCGATAAAAACAAATTCGATAAAAACAAATTCGATAAAAACAAAGTCGATTAAAACAATTTTTTTTATCGACTTTGTTTTTATCGACTTTAAAAACAAAGTCGATAAAAACAAAGTCGATAAAAACGAATTCGATAAAAACAAATTCGATAAAAACAAATTCGATAAAAACAAATTCGATAAAAATAAAGTCGATAAAAACAAACTCGATAAAAACAAAGTCGATAAAACAAAGTCGATAAAAACAAAGTCGATAAAAACAAAGTCGATAAAAACAAAGTCGATAAAAATAAAGTCGATAAAAACAAATTCGATAAAAACAAATTCGATAAGAACAAATTCGATAAAAACAAATTCGATAAAACCAAATTCGATAAAAACAAATTCGATAAGAACAAATTCGATAAAAACAAATTCGTCAAACAGTTTTGTCGACGGAAGAATAGACAAAATTAGAGATTGTGATTGTTTATCAGTCATTTTGTCTACTCTTCCGTCGACAAAACTCGTTTCTACGGTGGTCATGCTACGCGTGCTGCACGCTTAGACCAAATAAAAAACTAAGACGGCGCTGCGAACAATACAGTGAAGCATGCCAAAACTACACCACCGCTCTGTGCATACACGCTCACACGCACGCATTTACAACCATTTGCAATGAAACTACACCTCACTAAGTGCACAAATGTTTACGAAACTGGCTTCAGGTCACTGTTGACAGCGCTGTCTTGGTTTTTTATTTAGAATAGAATAGAATAGAATTATCTTTATTCAAGTATCGTATGACTCACAAATGATTAACTATTTTACAAAAAATTGACACAAATAGTAGTGGATCACCGCTGTGACAACCCATGTGAGATGGCACAACAGCGACCCATGAAAACACAATCTAGACGACTTGAAATCATGCTTAGAATACTGTTGGAGCTGCTCCACACCCTGCGCACCATGGAACCAACCGTACCTTTTGTGCATGGTTGTGTAGAAACAATCTACATGCACATCTGCGAACATCCCCGATGCATTACAGAAGCGGGTCAGCCCCACCAGCATGACCAGCATCCTAAACGCGTTATTGAGCGTTACGCGTATTTGGTCTGCACGTTACATAAACTGATGGACGCTAGTGATGGCGGCTTACTGGTTGATTCGCGCCAATTTACTCGTGCAAAACGGACGAATCCACTTTTTTTTATAGGCAATTCGCACGAAGTTGATTTATTTGTGGGCGAATCGATAACTCCAGAAATACGTATTAGGCAATTGGCACATTTTGAATTTTGTGCAGCAAAGTTAGTGTACTTTTTTAGGGTTCCGTTGCCAAATGGCAAAAAACGGAACCCTTATAGATTCGTCATGTCTGTCTGTCTGTCTGTCTGTCCGTCCGTATGTCACAGCCACTTTTTTCCGAAACTATAAGAGCTACGCTGTTGAAACTTGGTAAGTAGATGTATTCTGTGAACCGCATTAAGATTTTCACACAAAAATAGAAAAAAAACAAATAATTTTGGAGTTCCCCATACTTAGAACTGAAACTCAAAATTTTTTTTTTCATCAATCCCCTACGTGTGGGGTATCTATGGATAGGTCTTCAAAAATGATATTGAGGTTTCTAATATCATTTTTTTCTAAACTGAATAGTTTGTGCGAGAGACACTTCCAAAGTGGTAAAATGTGTGTCCCCCCCTGTAACTTCTAAAATAAGAGAATGATAAAACTAAAAAAAATATATAATGTACATTACTATGTAAACTTCCACCGAAAATTGGTTTGAACGAGATCTAGCAAGTAGTTTTTTTTTAATACGTCATAAATCGTAAACTTATCGTTACTTGCTGCTACGGAACCCTTCATGGGCGAGTACGACTCGCACTTGGCCGGTTTTTTCTTAACTTTTTTATAGTTTATGTGAATGTATTATTTTTTAATTGTCCGTTCTGACGTTTCGCGACCGATGATACGCGACGCATCTTCCGTCAGATGTGCGACCACTAAATGCTAGAGTTTGCCAAGTTTTCAATTCAGAAACCCCCATATAAGTATCTTACTTTTGCGCCACCTTGTAATCACACGGTCACACCTAGGGTTACCATCCGGCCGGATTTGTCCGGACATGTCCAGCGTTTTGGCCTCCCGTCCGGACTATGTCTGGCCTTCTCATTTGTCCGGAATTTTCGAATTAAGGGGATTAAAAAAAAAAATTACTTAAAAAAATTAGATTAAAAAGTTAAATATCCAAAAGAAAGAAAATTCGTTTATTTGCGGTAAACATGACGCAAAGAAAGATAAAAAAAAAACGTAAATAACAAATTGCGGGAAAATATGCGTCACATCCACGCAAAACGGCCATCGCTCAGCATAAAGCTGCGACCCCATGCGAGACAGAGCCCCAGCGCTGGTTTTCAGCGATAGCCGGCGCTGACGTGATGACGTCAACCGATGCAGCATAATTATAGTGAAATAACAAATGACTGACTGGTCGTCTTGCTGATCATGGTTTTGTTATTGTATCTATACTCCGTTTGAAATAAGATTAGACATTTAACTAAACCTTTTTAACAGGCCGTTCAACCGATTTTGACTTTTATTGCGTTGGTCGCATGACAAATGGCAGCTGCAGTAAACAGTTGGTTTGTAACCACTTTTTTTGCTTTTAATGCCATCCTTATGCCTACGGTATATAAGTCGAAATCGGTTAAACGGACTGTAAAAAAGGTTTGTTTAAATGTCTAATCTTATTTCAAACGGTGTATAGTAATTAACTGTTTATTTATTTTACCTCGATGGTCCTAGTTTATCATTTATAATAACTTCCAATTACAGCTTTAAATAGCTTTATGTAAGCGGGCACGCCCTTTATGCCTGGAGGCTTTTGTTTAGATATTTAGTTCTATTTACGTTTAGTTTTTATTTTTTATTTCTGCTTGAGTATAATTCTCGATGTTTTTGGTTGGCATATTCTGCCCTGCTAAGCCCAAAGGCGGTATCTCTGAGATACGCCCTTTTCGTTTTTTTTGTACCATTCAATAGCTTTAACAATTTCCCATCTAATGGTATAAGCGAAATAGCGCTATCTAACTTAAAACATTAAAAAAAAACACTAAGAAGTTTTTTATATCTCCATTTTTCCATACATTACAATTTACAAAAAGTCAATTTTCTCGAAACTTACTCCGGTTGAGATACCGCCTTTGGGCTTAGCAGGGCAGTATTGGCGTGTGCTAGCTGACATATGGCAAATAATTTATCATTTAAATTATGTTTTGTGTTGCATAATGTAAGTTATTTTGCATACTATTGTACAGAATCATTTTTCTAACTTGAACAGACAGCTGTGCTGCTGGGGAGTTTGTTGCGCCACTTCTTCTTCCCAGCTAAAGGCACTAGGAAGTGGTGAAGGGTGGGCGTTTTGGGGGACTGTCTTATGTAATTTTGACGTTCGGAAAGTGCTGATTCTCAGCCTAGTTTGAATAAATGACTTTTGAATTTTGAAATCAAAAATAAAATAAATACAATACTAGTCCTAAATGTTTATACAAATATAATATTTAAAATGGCAACATTTCATGCCGTCGGCGACTCACGCGCCGCAGACTTATTACAACCGGACTTTTTTGCAAACGTCAGGCTTTTTGTCAGGACTTTTAAAATTTTGAAATTTGAACCCTAGTCACCTATTGAATTAATTAATTACTCCCAATAATTTGATTTAGAACCATACGTAGTATATTCACGACACTATCCCCTCGAGGTCTGAGACTCTGAGGGTGTTTGACGTACGCAGCTATCAAGTTACACGTGGCACGGCGGGCCTGTCCGTTGATGGAAGAAGGTCGTAAGTAAAGGGTTTGGTAACAAAGAATTGTGGTTGAAGATAATACTGTGTATTAGCAATGTAATATCACGGCTGGTCCTCGCAAGGATAGGCAGACTGTCACGATTTTTCCAGGCCTTGGTTTCACGACTGGATTTTTGGCGGGCGCTTACTTTGAAATGACTAAATACCAGCTCACAGTACTTTACTGCCAGGTCGATATAATAAGACACCTTTGTGGTAGAGGTCACATAACATCACACCAGTGTTCCCCGAAGGGATAGGCAGAAGTGCCCCCTATAAGCAGGGTTGGGCAGTATTTGAATTACTTGTAATTAAAATACGTAATTGAAATACAAATACGTATTTAGTATTTGTAATTCAATTACTTCTTAAAAATGTTATTTGTAATTGGTATTTCAAATACCTGACGCTGAGGTATTTTATAGTTAGTATTTCAAATACTTAGACTTCAAAATACATTTGAATAAAAATACATTTAGCTATCTTATTAATGGATGCGTTTTGCAAAAAATTGCCCTCGATAGCTTTCGTAAGCAAAATGGCGACCGCTAAATATGTCAATCTTTAAAGTTGGCAACACTGGGCTGTATTAGTTCTATTCTATTTACACAACCTAACCCCTAACTGTATTTTGTTATTTGTATTTTAAATGAAAATAGTTAAAATACTGTATTTTGTATTTCAAATACACGACTTAAAAATACTTTCTATTTCGTATTTTAAATACGTGCGAGATAGTATTTTGTAATTTGTATTTTAATTAAAGCAAAGCATGTATTTTGCCCAACTCTGCCTATAAGTAGTACACCCACATTTCGCCAGTTATGTTTTAAGTCTAATAGGGGGCGAACCTATTGCTATCAACCGGGCACAAATCGAGACCTCGGGCTGCTACTGAGAAATTACTGATGGAAAATCCCAGTAACACTTTGGCCCGACCCGGGAATCGAACCCAGGATCTCACGCTCCACAGTACCGCTTGTGACCACTAGACTAATAAGGCAGTTCTCTAGACCAACGCGGCAGAGGCGTATTGTGTTACTTGTTGATAGGCCTACACTGTCCTCTCATACTTATTAACACTGTAATTTGAAAACATTGTAGAAACCATTTATTTTAAAAGAGTAACCGTTGAGTTTCTTGCTGGTTCTTCTCCATAGGAAGCGACCAATTGGAACCGTGCACCTAGCTTCTGACGTTTCATAAGTGCCCTTGTAGGTTTATGTGAAATAAAATATTTTGAATTTTGTGTAATTTAATTTTATGTAATTTTCAATTAAGCGGTAGCAGTCCAGTGGTTAAGGCATGAACTGGCGAAAGATGTGAGTTTGATGCCAGTTCATGCCAAGGGCATTTTCACAAAAATGCATAGGTGTGTGTTTAGTCCTGTCCCTCGAAAAGATAGTCGTTTTTCTTTTATAATATTACCAGTATCAACAAAAAACGATTACCGTCAGTTTTAGTAGACATCTAGTTATTATTCCATTAATAACTTAACTCCCCAAGTACTCGATTATTTAAATTAAATATTAATTAAGTGATAGAGAGATTTTGACTTGTCCCTGGACGGTGCAGCTATATTGAACATACAATAATTGCATTTTATCCTTTGAATTGACTGCAGGTATACTATTTTATTTCTTCAAGAGATTGTGGTAGACTATTTTAAAGCATAATTCAAATATTCTATATTAACATAACAACATCACGCCTTGTTTCCCCGAAGGGTTAGGCAGAGGTGTCCCTGTAGCAGGTACACCCACATTTCGCCAGTTATGTTTAAGTCCCATGTAATAGGGGGCGAGCCTATTGCTATCAACCGGGCACAAATTCAGACTCCGGGCTGCTACTGAGAAATTCCAGATAGAAAAACCCAATAACACTTTGCCCGACCCGGGAAACGAACCCAGGACCTCATGCTCAGCAGTAGCGCTTGCGACCACTAGACCAACGAGGCAGTCTATATTATTTTTTTTAAATTATGGAAATTTAATTGTAGAAATTAAATTGTGAGCAACCTGACACATCAAGTTTGTAACCGTATTTTTTCCATGAACATTACTAAAATTTTGTTATATTTTATTAATATAATAACAAACTATTTTGTATTCGTCAGTTTTGCTCGAAACACTATAAATTGCGTTGCGCAGTAGCACTCATCGCTCGGTAGAAAACTTTCTGTAAAGGTAAGTTACCAAAATGTTGTATAATTTAACATGTAAACAACATGATTGTGGTAGTTATTGAGAGCTTTAACATGTAGCTCCATAAATAAATAGTTAATGATGAATCACTGCAATTGTACCTATTTAAATTTAATACAAATCGCGCAAAGGTAAGGTAACGTTACGTCAGTTTTGTGTGGTGACATAGAGGCCTGACAAGCTAAGTAATAAAACTGACTGTTAGGAATATTACACATGCTACTTTAACAACTTGGTCTAAAGGAGGTTATGATATCATAGTCTTTATAAAAAGCAGGCGCGGTCCGAGGGGGGGGGTCCTGGGGGTCATGACCCCCCCCCAAAATCTTTCACGTTGTATGGAGCCTGAATGATTTACTTATATTACTAACTTTTAAAACTACTACAGCCACGGATTACCGTGGCTCAGATACCTCCCTAAAACTATTCCTCGGCGGCACCCATGGTGACCCCCCAAAATCTTGGGCTGCAACCGCGCCTGATAAAAAGAAGTGTATATTTATATTTTCATAATCTACATTTTGAATCCACGTCTTGCATTTTAAATATAAATTCGTACTGAGCAGTTAAATGTTTTATTAGTCTGCAATTTTGTGTAGATTTTGCTTGATAAAAAAAATAAAACAAACTCAACAAAGTATCTCATTAGTATAAGAAAACATAAACTAGTATAAATGCTTCATAACAATTTTGTTACCGTCAGCTTTGTTACTGTCCCCCTAATTTTCAAGTCAAAATCTTTTTTATTGATAATTTAAAGCATTAATTACTTAAATTCAGATGTTAATTAAATGACAAATTTAATAACAGAATAAGTTTTATATTCATAATGTATGCTTTCGTATTTTAAACTCAATAATAGAATATCGTAACGTTCGAATGTCATCACTGGTAACAAAATTGTAATTATGAGGCATTTTTCTTGGTTATATTATAATATATCGCATTTTCTCAAATTGATTTAGTAGATCCCACTTATGTTCTTTTATTAAATATTAAAGAAAATTTGATTGTTTTGATTGTTTATTTTTTAATCGCATTTAATTTAAGTAACAAACCTGACGAAATATCCTTGACTTACCCTCTATTTTATTTTATTTCTCATAATTACGTGATTAATTATTGGTTTTAAGCTGGGAATCGTAAAATATAGAATTTGAGGCAATGCAAACAAGTACAATCTCGCATAAAAAAAGAAGTTGAAATTACATCTCACTTCTATTGACGTGAACCGATTTCTAGTTTAGTAATAAACAAGTAAGTAAGTATCTACTTATTGAGCTGGAGCAGCAGAGCACTTTCTGAAGTGGCTAGTCCGGGGAAGTGTTCCCAATTTCCATCGAACTCAATGAAAGAATCAGCATTGTACCTGTATTATTAAACCTGTATTGATAACATTTTTACAAACTTAAGACCTTCCAGCCATTTAATTATAAATGAGTTGGACTCTGATCACTGTGGCCAGTTAGTCACTTTCCCTCTGAAAACAGTCAGAGCTCAAAGAAAACTTGTAAGTTTTGTTCCTGTAAATAAAAGTCGCTTAGGACAATTTAAAAATAATTTAATGGAAAAACTACCGGGTTTGCCTTATCATGATGACCCGGATCAAGCTTACAGTTTACTATTTAACCTCATCAATTGTGAGTTTAATAAGATTTTCACCTCAAAAACATTGCCTGTTTGTGACCGCGTTCTATTTAGTGATTGGGCAACACCAGGTATTTACAAAAGTAGGCAGAGGTTATTTGAATTGTATCATGAAAAAACATATAACCATGATGAAACTTTTAAAGAATTTGTTAGGAAATATTCAAAAACTTTTAAAAGAGCCTGTTCCTCAGCAAAAGCCATAAACATTAAAAATAAAATAAAATCTTCTGGAAATAAAATTAAAACAACTTGGAATATAATTAATTCAGAAACGGGAAGAACGACAGTACGGAATCGTGACTTTCATCTAAAAATCAATGATGTAGATATTAAGGCAGACGTGGAGGTGGCAACTGAGTTTGAAAATTTCTTTACTAATATCCCCATTCTAACAACCAAAACTCTGTCATCGTCGTCCTCCACTTCTGCTTACTCAATACTTAAAGAATGTGTACCAGAATGTGACAAACTTTTTGAATTCACAATTATTACTGCTAAAGACATTATAGAATCTTTTAAAAATCTTGATGTAAAAAAAACTGCTGACCTTTGGGGATTATCAGTACATACCGTGTCCTCAATAATTGATGTTATTTCACCCTTTTTAGCAATCGTTTTTAACTCTTGTATTGCATCTGGTGTATTTCCTGATCTGATGAAACTTAGCAAAGTGATTCCACTGTTCAAATCTGGCAGCACAACTGATCCTACAAATTTTCGGCCTATTTCGATATTACCCACATTGAGCAAAATCTTTGAAAAATTAATTTTAAAACAAATGTTGGGACATTTCAATGCACATAATTTACTTCATCTGAAACAGTTTGGTTTTACAAAGGGTCGTTCAACTACAGATGCGGGCGTGGAATTACTAAAGAACATATTCGAGGCCTGGGAGGAGTCGCAAGATGCTCTTGGCATTTTCTGCGACTTGTCCAAGGCCTTCGATTGCGTACATCATGATACACTCATCAGGAAACTGTACCACTATGGTATGAGGGACAAGGCTCTTGACCTTCTGACTTCTTATCTGAACAACAGAATTCAGAGGGTCGATGTTAATGGCAAGAGATCTGCAGGATCTGCGGTCACCATGGGCGTTCCGCAGGGTTCAATTCTTGGTCCTTTTTTATTTCTAATTTATATAAATGACTTGCCCTATCACATAAGGGATAATCACAAGATCGTATTATTCGCAGATGATACTTCCCTCATTTTTAAAATCAAACGTCAGTTAGTCAACTTTGAACAAGTTAATGATGCACTCTCTAAAGTTGTGCATTGGTTTAATGTAAATAATCTTCTCCTGAACGAAAAAAAAACTAAACTCATTAAATTTTCAATGCCAAATGTCAGGCAGCTATCTACTAATGTTCAGGTTAATGGGACAGAGTTGGACCCTGTTGAGTCGACAGTTTTTCTTGGAATCACTATTGACGGTAAATTACAATGGGGCCCACACATAGAAAAATTGTCAGGAAGGCTAAGTTCGGCCGCCTATGCTGTTAAAAAAATTAGACAGATAACTGACGTGGATACAGCCAGAATTGTTTATTTTAGTTATTTTCATAGTCTTATGTCATATGGGATTCTTCTCTGGGGAACCTGTGCGGACATTAATACTATCTTTGTTCTACAGAAAAGGGCTGTTCGAGCCATTTACAACCTAGGTCCAAGAGATTCCCTTAGAGAAAAATTCAAAGAAATGAATATTCTGACTGTAGCCTCACAATATATTTTTGAAAACCTATTGTATGTACACAAAAATATATCAAATTTTAAGAAAATGTCCGATATTCATAGTTTAAATACCAGGAATAAACACAACCTTGCTGTACATCGCACACGTCTCCACAAAGTAGGCAACTCATTCATGGGTCAATGTATACGCTTTTACAACAAACTCCCCATTGACATTCGAAACTTACCCATTAAACGATTTAAAATCTGTATTAAAACCAAACTTTGTGAAAAAGGGTACTATACAATTTCAGATTATTTAGAAGATAAAAAAGCTTGGGATTGAACTGCTCGCTCTGCTAAACCTTGTGATAAAACCATAGAACTAGACATTTTAATTATTATGTAAAATCAACATATACCAGTTTTATAAACACGTTGACATTGTTGAAAATTATATTCAAAATGACATGATTACTTTGTAAAGTATTATATTATTTTAACTATTGTAAATGTGAGGACTATGTGGATATTAGTTTGTATATGATACTAGTTTTAGTGATGGTCTGGCAGTTTGAGTAGTTTTTGCGGCCTACCCAAATGTCCTTTCTTTGGTATTGCTCGTCGAGTTGAGCTCCTTAAGTTCTAAGTTGAGCTCCACGATTACTGACAAATGCTTGCACTGACTGGACAGGTCCACTCAAATCTGTGTGGTTCTTTCCTCAAAAGACCTTTTCAGACACTAATCTACATGGTCCTCATATGGCCTGACCAAGATTATGTCTGGACTTTAAAAGAGACTGCGACCTCTGAGTTTGTTTCGGCCTTTCTTCTCAGAGTAGTCAGATAGGAAAAGCCGAACTCATCTAGCTTATTTTTAATATTTTTTTATATGACGTGTAAAAGTGATTCCGATATCCTATTTACAGAATAAACAATTTCATTTCATTTCATTTCATTTCATTTCATTTCATTTCATTGCCATCATCATCATCATCATCATTTCAGCCGAAATACGTCCACTGCTGAACATAGGCTTCCCCCAAGCACCTCCACTTCGACCGATTATGTACTTTCCGCATCCAGCGGATTCCTGCGGCCTTCACAAGGTCATCGGTCCATCTTGTGGGAGGCCTTACAACGCTACATCTTCCGGTACGCGGTCGCCACTCCAGAACTTTTCGGCCCCATCGGCCATCCGTTCTGCGAGCAATGTGCCCTGCCTATTGCCACTTAAGTTTGGCAATTCTTCGGGCTATGTCGGTTACCTTGGTTCTCCTGCAGATCTCCTCATTTCTGATTCGATCACGTAGGGAAATTCCAAGCATAGCCCTCTCCATTGCCCTTTGGGTGACTTTTAGCCTTCTGATAAAGCCCATTGTGAGCAACCACGTTTCAGTACCATAGGTCATCACTGGCAACACGCACTGGTCAAAGACTTTCGTCTTGAGACACTGTGGTATGTGGCACGAAAAGATATTGCGTAGCTTCCCGTATTGTCATAAAACGTGGCAATTAGGGATTGCAATCCGGCGTCATTTCCAATCCGGCCGGATCCGGCTGGATTGGTCAAATCAGGATAATTTTCGCTTTCGTTCCAAAATGGACTCTTAATGATAATTGAGAAAGTGATAGAAATAAAAAGGTTGCTAAATCAACTTTAACTTTTCATGTTAGAACTTAAAATTATACTTAGTTTTATAAAATCTAACATAATTTAACCTTGCTTCATTATTATTCCATCATACTTAAAAGTATTTCTGCAGCCAAGCAGCGTTGGTGACGGTGTAATTTCAGCATAATGAGAAACATCAGCTGTCTCTAGAATGCCTATTAGGCATCTGTGATGCCTCTGGTGTTGCGAGTGTCCGTAGACGGCGCCGTGAGAGTGAAAACTTCTTTAGGCGCGTTGAGCATTTTTGAAATGGAACTAAACCATTGATTTCACGACACTGTGACGACACCGCCTTTGACCATTAAAAAGACATCAACGCGTTGATTATCGCGGTGCATGGAGTAAAAGACATCAACGCGTTGATTACCGCGGTGCCGATTTTTTTTCAAGTTTTGTTTCTGTCGGCACTCCCGGAGTACCACTGTTTTTTTTTACGGGAATGTATCCTACTATCTAGGAAATTTTAAAATACTTAGGATTTATCTTTTTCTTTATTACAGTGGGACAATTACGGGCTGGTAATAACTACATTTTAGTAAGAGCTCTGCATACCCCGTCACTCGTGTGGTACCTCGGGTGACGTACGCTGGTGTCAAATTACAGTGAGGTGGGCCTGTCTGTCGAGAACCATGGAACACGAAAGTACTGGCGGCTTAGCAGCCATACTTGAATTTTTCTGACATGTTTTTTTTTAAAGTGAAAACTTCTTTATGCACGTTGGACATTTTTGAGATGGGACCATTGATTTCGCGACCTGTTACTGACACCGTGGAGTAAAAGACTTAAACGCAAAATTTATAAATTACGAAATTTATATTCTTCATTGTATGTTTTGCGAGAGATTTATATTTTATTAAGTAATTCATTTTGTTTAGACTGATCTGTACATTTCTATTAAATTCTGACTAGTCGTGTTAATAATAATTGTAACGGTTGTAATTATATTATTAAATTCAAATGTAATATTTTGCATGCCGTAAGGCAAAATGTATCGGGACAATTTACAAACTATCCAACTCATATGTATACGGTCTACATTATCAGAAAATAAATAATTTCTTTCTTTCTTTCTTTCGCGTTGATTACCGCGGTGCTGATTTTTTAAATAAGTTTTCACTTCTGTCTCCCGGAGTGCCAGTTTTTTTTTTCTTGGTGCCTTCTTGTCTGTACTCTCCTGAATGTTCACAAGGATCTCATGGCGCGTGACCTAAATCAGAACGTACGCCGCCATTTTGTTTCTTCAATAGGTACAATTTTACAAAACATTATCACAAGTTAAAATGCCAGTCAAGCGCTATAAGATGCTAGAACAATGAACCTAGGATAGACCTCAGACAATATGAGTATCTAGCAGTAACTGTATTTTATGCCAACAAGTGCATGTCGGACCACTCACAATGAAGGGTTCCGTAGTTGGGATGAATTTATCCCAAAAACAAACTTAACTTTGTAGTTGAAAAATATGTTCCCCCATACGGAATGTATGGTAAAACATGTTTTTGCAACTGCAAAGTTGGTCGATTATTACTCATTAACTTGTAGAGCCTACTTAGCTGTGATAGTTTTCCTTTTAATTTCGTTATATAAACTACTGTTGTGATTTTTTTCACACACCCAAAACCAACCATTAAGCCGGTGGGGGGGGGGGACACTTGATTCTAACAAAAATGTGCACTTTTTTTTTTTTTTTTTTTTTTTTTTTTGGGTGGGAAATTATCAAATAACTTCTCCCGCTCTGGGCGGAGCGGGAGGGCGTGTCAGACTCTTACTGACTAAAACCCACCCGTGTTCCTTCGGTTGCCCTGTTGCCGGGGGCCACGATTTCCCGATCGGTTTTCTTCGAACCCCCGGCAGGCATTGGCCCTAGTGGACCCCGTCAATTCTGCTGACATCTCTTTGAGGCGCGCGTGGAACACAACGCGCCGTCGACCCGGGCTTGGTCCTTATCGGACGGCGAGCTACCCATTGCTCACCGTCCGCAAGCCCGCGCCTACGGTGGCCGGAAATCGGCTCGCGATTCCCGCCCCGGGCGTCTCCTCCTGCGGCGGTTAGGGGCGTGAGGGCGCGAAATTTGCCTCTCCCTCACGCGTTCCGCCTCCTCCTTCGCGAGCATTACCGCTTCGCAGAAGGAGGTGACGGCCTGCCATTTCCTCTCGCTCCGTACCATGGCCTGAACCAGGGCCGGACGCGAGAGATCACCGCCGCCGATCGCCTCTACGAGAACACGGCGTTGCTCCGCCCAAGCCGGGCAGACCTCCACCGTATGCTCCACCGTGTCCTCAGGCCGATCCACACAATGGTGACACCCGGGTGTTTCCTCCCGCCTTATCCTGAACAGGAACCTCCCGAAGCAGCCGTGTCCGGTGAGGACCTGCGTCAGGCGGAAGGTGAGAACGCCGTGGCGTCTCTCCAGCCACTCCTCAAAGACGGGTCTTATCGCCGCGATTGTGGCGTGCCCAGCGCGGGGTTGCGACAATCGCACCCTCCATGACGCCATGAGATCCCGCCGGAGCTCTGTCCGCTGTGCCGCAATTTCTTGCGGCATCGGGGTTAAGCCCCGGCGTTTCGCCTCCTCGCGCCACTCCCAGACGTGCGCGAGGACCTTTGCCTCCAGATCCCATGGCGGTAATCCGGCAAGGAGGCTCGCCGCCTCGCAGGAGACCGTGCGGTATCCTCGGGAAAGCCGGATGGCCATGACCCTCTGGGACGCGTTCAACCGGCGGGCTGGCCGCAGCCTCAATGAACGCGCCCACACCGGCGCCCCGTAAAGGGCCATGGACCGCACGATCCCCGCATAGAGCCTCCGGCAGGAGGCGTTTGGATCCCCTAGATTGGGCAGGAGCCGCTTCAATGCAGCCCCGGCCCGGTCCAGTCTGGGAGCCAAACGTCGGAAGTGTTCCACGAAATTCCACCGGCTGTCGAGGACGAGTCCCAGATACTTCATCGTCGACTCGACACCGATGTGAACCCCTCCCGCCATTACCTGGGAACCCGACGGTGGCGCATTCCGAGGACCATGAAAACCCATGGCCTCAGACTTGTGCAGGGCCACCTCGAGTCCCAGCTGCCGGATCCTGTCAACGATTGTCGCAACCCCGCGTGTCGCTAAATCGGCCGCCGCCTGGTACGACCCCCCCTGCGCCAGGACAAGCGTGTCGTCAGCGTAACAAACGACGCTGACGCCGCTAGGGAGGTCGGCGCGCAGCACCCAGTCGTATCCGATGTCCCACAGATGCGGCCCCAGGACCGAACCCTGTGGGACACCGCACGACATCTCCTGCCGGTTCCACTCTCCTTGGTGACCGGGGTAGATGACGGCCCTGTCCGTCAGATAGGCCTCGACCACACGACAGAGGTAGGTCGGCATCCGGTGATACCGGAGTGCCTCCCTGATGCAACTCCAGGGCAGGGTGTTGAAGGCATTGGCGATGTCTAGAGACACCGCCAAGACGACCCCGCCCCGGGCCACAGCATCCCCCGTCGTGAGGGCCCGCACGCGCATGATGGCGTCCACCGTAGAGCGCCCCCTGCGGAAACCGAACTGGCTCTCCGCCAGATCCGGCCCCACTCGCACCAGCTGCCCGACCAGGCGGTCTGCAATGACTCTTTCAAAGAGCTTGCCCACCTCGTCGAGCAGCACAATGGGCCGATAAGCGGACGGAGAGTCCGCTGGGCGCCCCGGCTTCTTGATGAGGACCAGTTTCCCCGTCTTCCAACGAAGTGGGAACTGGCCCCTCTCCATGCATGCGCTTAGGAGCCCCCTCAGTCGAGGCCCGAGAGCCCCCATGGCCAGGACCCAGGCTTTTCCGGGTATGCCGTCGGGTCCTGGGGCGGTATTCTTCGCACTCATCTTGCGTACCGCCACTCTCATTTCTACCTCAGTCACCTCAGGAGAATCGTCGTCGTCGGTGTGGTCCGCATCGGGCATCGCTGTAGGCGGAGCCATGGGCGGAGCAGTATGATCCCCTCTAGAGGGGAACAGAGCGCTCACCACGTCCCCCACAAGCTGGGGCCGGAGACTCTGTGTCAGCGGGGGAGCCCATGGGCGGAGTTTCTCCCGCACCATCTTGTATGGGCGCCCCCACGGGTCTCTGTTGAGAGTCTCCAGCATCTCCTCGCGGGCCAGCGCCCTGGCCCGCAGGATCTCCGCTTGGAGGGCGGCCTTCGCCGCTCTGTACCCCTCGTACAGCTCCGCCTCAATGGCTTCCGTATCCGGAGGGCGGATACGGAGCCTGCGATGCCTGGCGTACCGGCGTCGCGCAGCAACACACGCCTTGCGCAGAGCCTCCAGCTCTTGCGACCACCAGTACAGCCGGCGCGAAGCATGTCTAGGATGGACCCGGGGCATTGCCATGTCACACACATTGGACATGGCCTCCCGGAACCACTCCGCCTCGTCGTTGATGTCGGCAGGCCTGTCCGGTGATGACACCCAGGCCTGCACGATCGAGGCTTCCAGGAGAAGCTCCCGGTCCAGCTGCTTCAGCGCCCACCGCGGACCACTCGGGGCCTGTCGGACTGGCGCACTCGAGGTCTGGGTGGAGACGTCAAACCGGATGTACCGGTGATCGGAGTAGGTCTCCACCCCCTCCATGACGCGCCAGTCAATGACACGCGGCGACAGAGCGGGGCTGGCGAACGAAATGTCCACCACCGATTCGCCCCGCATCCGCACACACGTGGGGACAGAACCCCGGTTTAGGACGACCAGGCCTGTCTCCAGAGCCCAGTCCTCCACCATCCTGCCCCGTGTGTCCGTATACCGGGAACCCCAAGCCAGGTTCTTGGCATTGAAGTCCCCGAGTACAAGCACAGGGAGGGAACCAAACCCGACGACGACGACTCTTAACTCCGCAAGGGAGTTGTGGAACTCGGCAAGAGTTCGGTTCGGGGAGAAGTAAACACCCACCACGACAATCTCCCCGAACCGTGCTGCAACGCAACCCCGTCCTCTCTTGACCGACTCGAGGGACGGAGTACCGGCGGCGGCCGACGAAATGAGGGTCACTGAGCCGCTCAGGTCCTCCACCCAGTCATCCCTGGGCGGGACAAAGTACGGCTCAGCGACCACGGCGATGTTAATCGACCACTGCGCCATGCTCTGGAGCAACAGATCCTGAGCGGCGGCGCAGTGGTTGATGTTCGCCTGGAGGAGGCGTAATGGGGCCGTTATTGGCATTCCATCTCTGCCTCCCCCCGAGCCCCCTGCGAGGGCCCTGCCGCGGCGGCAAAAATGTGCACTTTAAAGCTTAATATTTCGCAAACGAATCCCTGAATCCAAAAATGGTTTTCACAAACTCACAATGTTTTTGAAGGACTTTTCCAATGATACCCCTCACCATGGGTAAAAAAACAAAAAAAAAACATCAAAAAAATTGTTTTTTTCATAATTTTGTTTTACCTCTTTGTCGGCGTAATTAATATGTATACCTATGCCAAATTACAGCTTTCTAGTACGAAGGGTCTCGGAGCTAGACCGCGGACAGACAGACAGACAGACGGACATGACGAAACTATAAGGGTTCCTTGTTTACTACGGAACCCTAAAAATGATTCTTGATCCTGGAAACTTGGAAAGTTCTTGTAACTTGTACGTGACGTAAACTCGCTCTAAGTGAAATTCGTCTTTTGTAAAATAGGAAGGTGAAAATTAATCAAGATTATAATATGACCAGAGGATAAGCAGCACTGCAGCAGCATTTTCTTCCGCTGTCTCGAATATCGATATGAAGAACACTTCCCGAACACTTCAACGCCTGTCACTACTCTATACAAGTTTAGACGTGATTAAAAACTTGCCTTCTAAGGGCGCATTCCGACTTACGCTAAAAGTGATTATATCGCGAATCCAACCAAATTTAATAGTCACAATATATAAGGGTTATTGAGTAATAATTGTGACTTTGGACTTTGGTCGGATTCGCGATATTATCACTTTTGGCGTAACTCGGAATGCGGCCTAAAATTATGTCAATTTACGTCAAACGCTGATTAATTTGACAGGACTAAACTAAAATTTATCTTCTGTCCTTTTCTTAATGAAATAGAAAGAAAAAGATGCACTGAACTTAAATTTTGTTTAGTTTGTGAACAAAGGAATCGGCACCAGTGTTTTAACCATAAATTTCGTTAGTATTAAGCTTAAAAGTGTTTCAACATCCGGACAAACTTACTGAGGTTTTAGTGATGTTTCTATTTATATTTTGTTTTGTTCCTTAATTAATAAACAATAAAAATAAAAATAATTGATTGTTTAATAGTGTAGGATTTTTTCAAAATCTCTATCCAACACTTTCCTCTGACCATACCAAACCACGGGACGTTTCAGTAAGTCGTAAATTCAACGGGACGGCATAACGCCACACCGTGTGAGAATCCCGGGAATTCGGACCGCGACGCGACGCGGGACCATCAAATTATGTGTTTTATTGACATCACTATTATATTTTTTGTGTTTACACTTTGTTTTGTTGTTTTTATAAGGTTTTATTTAGCTTTCGTTGGAATGTTAAGAATCTTGATCTATACTCCATAGGTTTAGGTAGTTAAAAAACGGTAAACAAAAAATACCACGTGACGAGACAGCTGTCAAGTAACCGACTAAACGTAATACCTGTCACTTCAGTTGTTATGCTACGTCACAGTTGTACTCTTCAATTTAGCAACGTTATATTTCGTTGACGTTTAGAAATTGGGCTCTTTACAATAGACAGATTACAAAATATTATAAATCAGACAAAAAAAATTGTGCTCAAGCAGTTACATCTACGAAAAGTAGTTGAAGAATAAACGATAAAGTTTAACATCACTACATAGTATAAAACAAAGTCGCTTTCTCTGTCCCTATATCCCTATGTATGCTTAAATCTTTAAAACTACGCAACGGATTTTGATGCGGTTTTTTTTAATAGATAGAGTGATTGAAGAGGAAGGTTTATATGTATAATAACCCGTTTATACCCTAGCGAAGCCGGGGCGGGTCGCTAGTACATTAATAAAAGAGGAAACTATAGATAAACACTAAAATAAATTTAATTTGGTTTTATTGTTTTTTTAACAAGAAAGTGTCATCTATAAAAACCCTCAAATTCAAATTCAAATTCAAATATTTTTATTTGTAGAACATAGGTAAACAAAAAAAGTACAGATGTTAATAATAATAAAAATGAACGCTATGTCTTGCCGTCAACGGCGCACAAATATTCTGATTATAAATTAATTACGATTTGTTTACCTTTTTTTAACTACCTAAACCTATGGAGTATAGGTGATCTTGGACAACTTCCTTTTGGATTATTTACCTAATTGTAAAACCCTACCCGATCTTGAGGGTGTTCTTAAGTATTGAACTAAAAGTCTATCTATACTCAGAAAAAAAAAAATCGCCGCTTTTTATTTCAATACCGGGTTTTTTTTAATACATGGGGCGCGGGAGGCCGTCGTTTAGCGGGTCTACAAGTCATAACTTATTATGACCCCTGTCGAAAAAATTCTAAGTTTTCATGGAATTTTGATACTAAAAATGTGAATTTTATAGCAAAAACTTTAATATTTCCAATAATAATAAGATTTTTTATTAGGTACTTACCTAATGTTATTGCATTACCTATGTGCTCCTTTCGAATCGAATTTCGAATATTTTTTTTTACATGTTGTAAAGTGTGGTATATTAATAATAACATTTTTAGGGCACTGTTGCGGCTCCCGCGGTCTTGTAATGCTTCAGGCATGTTTGCTGACGCGCATACAGATGATTTCTCTGCAATTATGCGAAAGAAAAGCGCGTCAGTTTGGAAAAATGTGCGGGGGAGTAGCAACAGTATTATAAAAATGATAGCAGATAGGTTGGACGCGGCTGTGTTCAAACGATTCATCAATCTGCATGTGAGAGGTGCGGGTTGATGAATCGAAATTATATTTTCACTTTAACTTTTGTAACTACTAACATACTTTTTAAGCTTTTGTAACTAACACTTGTCTGTGAATAAAATATTTTTATTTTTATTTATTATATCACATCACAGTTTTATATCTCAAAGTGGAATTTGGGTCAATTTCCAACAACATCCAATCATCCAAACCACCAAGCAAAGGGTTTTAAAAACAACTTGAATACTGCCGTCCTTTAACTAGAAAGCCGTTAACCCTCAAATGGCCAAGTTTTACTTTTTAATTGAAAGTGATGGAGTTCAAAATTCTTTATCTTTCTGTCTAAGAAACATTTTTACAATATAAATAGTTCCAGAGATATGAAATTTTTTTAGGCCGTTAAGTAACACAATTTATGATGATTCCATTACTAGAAAGCGTCTAACCCACACTTCTTCTTTAAGAGTTTCTGGATAGAAAGGATTCTTTACAAGAAACAACGAGACAAAACACTTCTATATCCTCGTGTAGTAATAATATTATGTTTTAGTTAGGTATCTGTATTATTTATGCACGTAGTGTGATGCCTGCGGATAGTTTTTTTATGTTTCTTATAATTTATTGTATAGTTGTCTTATATTCTAAGCACTATTTATTTTGTTTTGTTACATGTTTAATAGAAAAATCACTGAACCAGACTAGATTTCCGTACATTTTTTTTTTTTTCGGGTGACCACTGAAAATCAGCGCTGTGCTGTGGGTCCCCCATAGCACTGCATCATGCTGAGTGGAAGCCTTCTTGTCGCAGTCATGTCGTGCAGCTGCCGCCTAAGTAATTTTTGTTCTATGCTCGTGATTTGTTATGTACTTTGTGTTGTTATCTGATTACTCTTGTCTTTTATGTATGCACGTGTTTCTGAGACAAATAAACCTAGTTTTCTTTCTTTTCTTTCTTCTTATTAACGTGTTTTTTGTTTTTTGCCATTTTCTCGGAAATAACTTTTTGGACTTAACGGCATTCTAGTTGAAGGACGGCAGAATAACTTCAAACTCAAATATTTTATTGCACTCCTTTAACCGCCTCTGTGGTCTGGTGCAGTGGTCGGCAAACTCATTAGTCAACAGAGCTAAATATCAATACCATAAAGGGAGCGTTCAAGTATTACATAACGCAATTTTTGGAGATTTTTGATCCCCCCTCCCCCCCATGTAACGCGCCGTAACGTTTTCTTTACCCCCCCTCCCCCTAGTAAAACGTTTCGTAACCACTACCAAGTGACCATTTTTACCTGAAAGTCACAATTATGTGGCGTAAAGTACAAACTGTTGATAAATATTTTTTTTTTGCTTTACATTAGGAGTTTAAAAAAAAAAAAAACAATTATTCACTATCCTGTAAGCAAGAAATTTTGTGAAGGTAAAAAAATATTCAAGTGGCCATTCTATTTGAAATTTGGAGAAAAAAAAAACGTTTTAAAAAATGCGTGAGAAAAAAAATCTCTACGCGACCGTTCTGAAGGGTTAAAAAAATTGTTACGTAACGCGTTGTTCAAACCCCCCCCCCCCGCCCCTGTAACGCATCGTAACGTTTCAGAAGACCCCCCCTTCCCCCAAATTGTTCTGCCTAGCCTTTTCCCAACTTTATTGGGGTCGGCTTTCATTCTAACCGGATGCAGCTGAATACCAGTATTTTACATGGAACGACTGCCTATCTGACCTCCACAAACCAGTAACTGGGTATTACGATACCCCTTGGTAAGACTGGTTGTCTGACTTTCGGGCTTCTGACGACCCGTAACGACTGTCAAAGATCCACGAATGACAGCCGGGACCAACGGATTAACTAACGTGCTTTCCGAGGCACGGAGGAGTCTCGGTATGTAGAAATGGTCACCCATCCACGGACCAACCCCGGCAAGCGTAGCTTAACCTGACAGATCGACCCGAGCGGCTGTTAGTACTTAGCCACGAGCTTCCCCCAAATTGCGTTACATAATACTTGAACACTCCCTAACGACTAAGATTTCTTATGAGAGCCAATCCTTCCTGTGTCCAAACTGTCTTAATCCTTAAAACTCCCATCCTCTTTCAGTCCACAACGCTTCCTAAAATTAACTTGCTAAGAAGTAGGATGCCTTCATCATCATCATCATATCGGCTGATAATAAAATGATGAAGGTATCTTACGAATTTGGTTCTCGACCCAGGATGGACCCAATCAAATTGTGTGTTTATTTATTGACATAATTAATAAATGTAGGGATTTAAGGATTTAATTTTAACTTTTTTAAGTGACTTTTGTGGACATAATAATTATTCAGATTGATTACAGTTGTAATAGCAATCATATAATTGCGTTTTATTAAAATAGGTTTTTTACTTTTATTAATTTATTTATTTTTTGTATAGATTCTTTTCTACATATTTTGTGAATGTGAGTATGCTTAGTGTATTGTAGACCTGTTGACCATTTTCTATTTTGTTAAGTACTTGGTACTTATTGAAAGACCTACACTGTCCTCCCATACCTAGAAACATTGTTATATGAAAGTATTGTTTAAGCCAATTATTTTTAAAAGAGTAACCGTGGAGTTTCTTGCCGGCTCTTCTCCATAGGAAACGACCAATTGGAACCGTGCACCTAGCTTCTGACGTTTCATAAGTGCCCATGTAGGTTTATGTGAAATAAAATATTTTAATTTTGATCATAGCACATGCCATTCTGTAATTTCAACATGCCTTCGATTTCGTAAGTTCGCAAAAAAATAAAACAGAAAATAATTATGCTGTTTTGAGATCCTAAATTCTCATTCCAATTATACAAAACACTTATTGGAATCTTAGCTGGTAAAGTTTATAAGAGTTTTGCACTCATTCTTAATCGTGGCTACCCAATTACCTACTTACCAACTACCTACCATACACTAAAATGAAAATAACATAACATAACATCACGTCTTGTTTCCCCGAAGGGTTGGGCAGAGGTGACCTTGTAGCAGGTACACCCACATTTCGCCAGTTATGTTTAAGTCCCATGTAATAGGGGGCGAGCCTATTGCCATCAACCGGGCACAAATCCAGACTCCGAGCTGCTACTGAGAAATTCAAATGAAAATAAATGATACATAATGTTCGTTTTTTAATCCCAGAGACTAATTAGACTTAATATTGCTGAATAATTGTATTTATTATTATTGACATTTAATTTTGACATAACTATAATTTCTCTATTTAATTGTGCTAATATAAAAGAAAATAATTAAGTAATAATAATGTTTGATGCATGCTAATTTAGGATGATGAGAGCAGGCGAATGAAAATTGCAATGCTTGTAAAAGGCTGCTAAGTCATAAGTAGATACTAACGTACATTAACCCCTACATTGTACACTTAGTTCGCAATAAACGTTTTTGACTTTGACTCAAAAAAACAAAAGACAATCACTGTCTTTTGTTTTTTTCAATTTGGAATTTGACATTTGCTTCTGTCAAATTAGTCGCTGAAATTTAAAAACGAAGTGAACCTAATCAAGTTTTTCCCAAGAATTTTCAAATTAAAAATATAATAAGTGTATCGTTCGACCAATCGACCTAAGGACGTATAATTTTAACTGTGCAAGAGTGAGACAGCCTATGCGAAAGAGATAGCGAATCGAAGGCTTCGCAGGTGGGCGTGGTCTAAACTGACGCACCCACAGCTCTATTCATTGTTTCAAAACGAAGGAAAATGATTGGAAATGTTAATTTGGTGCTCGAATTTAAGGAAAATGGTAGACAGAAATAAAGTAAATTATTGAATGGACTGATTGAAATGGGAATGAAGCTGTTAACTGAGGTTTTACAAAACTTAAAAAACAAATCAAATCAAACTTTATTTGTGAACATAGGGTACAAAAAGGTCTTAAAAATATACATTTTAGCGTGATCTCAATGTTCTGTCAATGCAATTGGTATACAAATAAGTTGTTATATCATTTTAAAAAGTACTTATAACATGCAATGATAATAATCAAAATAATAACCCCACCACCGCCGTCTCTCTACGTTGACGTCGTGGTGGGGCTTGCGCGCTCCGAACTCCGGTCTGTGCCGGTACAGTTTACTTTGCCGGAACAGGTCTGGGATGAGGAGCCAGACCAAAAGAGATACAAAAACCCGCAGGACAGCATGTGGCGAGCTGTTGGGCAGTAGCGACCCCACGGACCCTATCTCTCGGGAGAAGTCTTGTTCCTCACCTCTGGCTTGCCTTTATTGGCCGGCTGGAGTGAACACTGACGAGGAACGGCGCTCCCGCCTCATTCTTGCCTTAATTGGCCGGCTTGAGTGGAGATTCGCAAGAGCAAACGTGCTCGGAGGAAGGAAGTATTCCGTAAGATGCTGGTAGGGATCTTGACCGTACTTCCGGGATTGTGCTGATAGCCGTGGAATACCTCTCCACTCCTCATAAGCACCTCAGGACGTGTTACCCCTTGTAGCTACGACATAATGTGCTAGCGACCGTTTTCGGGGGCCCATTATTGAGTGTACAAGTCACCCCCTGCCATTTTATCCGTGTGCATTTAAAACATAGATCAGGCAGGGGCCATAGTCCTTCCATAGTTCCAGGTGACCAGTCCACTTTAGCAATCCAAACCCATGGTCCGATATCTTTGTTTCCATATCTTACAATAGTCCTACACCAACCGGGGGTTGTCCTTGGCTGCACTTGCATAGTGCGAACAGGGATAATCGTCGGTTGGTACCTCATTTCATTAAAAACGTCTAAGGGGCCTCTGCGAGTTGGTTTCGGCCCCTCGTACGCCTTCAAAAGGTCCGGGACCCCTGGGTCCCGAGAAATGTCAAAGACGTATAAAAAATAATAAATTAAGATTAAATAAATTATTTCAAAAGTCGTAAGTCAGTTTCTAATCCTATTATCACACTAATATTATAAAGGCGAAAGTTTGTGAGTGTGTGTGTATGTTTGTCTCTTCTTCACGCTCAAACGGCTGAACGTATTTGGATGAAATTTGGCACACATATAGTTCATAACCTGGAATAACACATAGGATATTTTTTATCTCGATATTCCCACGGGATCGAGACTTATGCGGGTGAAACCGCGGGGCGCAGCTAGTGATAAAAATAAATCAATAAAAATGCAACTAGAAATGAATCGGTGGCGGAAACAGAGATTTTATGCCCCGACAAATAAATGCACACGGAAATGTCAAATAAAAACTTTTTTGTAAAAAAAACACTATAAAGTGAAAAATAAATTCGGAAGTCGGTGTCTATGGTTTTGAATTTTCGTTTTTTATCACCGAAGTGTTTTTTTTTAAGTTTTTTTTTTCACTACACAGATTCGAATATAACTATACCTGCTATGTAAATAACAGTGACAGGAACTTAATATAACATCATCCACATATACCAAGTAGAAAAATACGTATTATTGAAGCTAACTCAAAAACCACCCAAGCAAAGTTAATAAATATTAACTATATGGGACCACTTCTGAAGTTTGATCAACCAAACAAAAAAAGTAAGTAAGTAATCGCGTAACAAACATACAAAAAAACAAAACAAACAGTCGAATTGAGAACCTCCTCCATTTTGAAGGCGGTTAAAAAGACATTTCAATCTCTTCTCACGTTGTTACCCATCACCTTCTTGTTACCCATGTACCATACTTTATGATAACGTCGTAATAAAGTGCACAATGTGAAGCACAATACCACAATTACTGGATAAATTTCAAGCACCCTTAATGCAGTCAATGGGGTGGGAAGTGGCGTTGGTTCCGTATCAGAAGAATTTAATATGCTTGAGATTAACAAGCTGGTATTAAAAGTTAAGTTTATTAACCGACTTCCAAAAAGGAGGAGGTTAAATGTTCGTCGCGTATGTTTGTTTTTTTATGTATGTCCACCGATTTCTCCGTCAATTGTGGACCGATTTTGAAAATTCTTTTTTTGTTTGAAAGGGTGTGCTCTCGAATTGGTACCATATAAATTTTATTAACTTTGCTTGGGTAGTTTTTGAGTTAGCTACAAAATACGTATTTTTTTCCCACTTAGTATGTAGATGATATGATAAGTTTCTGTCACTGGTAGCAGGTAGTGGTATTCGAATGTGTGTGGGCACTTGTACCACAACTAAAAAGCGAAAAATAAATACTTTGGTTGGTTGTTTTTTTTTGTAAAAAGTTTTTAGATATATTGGTCTATTGTCAGTATTGACGATAGGTGTAGGAGTGGCGACTATAAAAAAACCGTTTAATGTAATCTGACTTGAATTAAACTGTAAATGTAAAGAAACACACATACACTCACACACACATTACATTCACAGTACATTTAAGACGCAGATATATATCAGTGACCTTGAGTGGTTAGATTGCGCGTTCTGTACCTACTGAGCTCACGCAACGCGTCGTACGTCCAGCCAGTAATAGGACTCGCCCATCAAGGAGCGTTGTCCCAAATTAGACGCATTATTAATTTGTTATACATAAAACAAAAAGTATTTTAATAAAACACGTATACTAAAAGATTAATAATTTAATTAAATTTAAAATGGTGAAAGTTTCAGAAAAATACGCTTGATAGATTTTGCGTGATTCTCAGTTTTTTATTCGCGTTAGACGTAACTTTACAAATTAATTTCACTATGTAATATAAACATAATATAAGATATTCCTATATTAATAAGTTATTAAAAAAATGCTCTTATTTAACATATAATTTTTCCAAATCATTAACACTACTCGTTTAGACGTGATCTTCAGTATAAATCATTAAAAGTCGGTTATCGTCGCCTGAAATCCTCGAAACCCAAGAATTTAGAATTTCCTATGTCTGGCCCCCTTTCAGACATAGACAGACGAACATATTGACCTATCAGACTGACATATCAGATATATAAAAAAGTCGGTGTGCAATTATCAAGATCCTATTCATCATTGGCAGCTTTGTTCCACCCACTACTGAGAATAGGCCATGCTTTCCTGGTCTGTGTGAGTCTCATCCTGGTCTTTCCCGGGATCTTCTGTAGATCGTCCAGTACTTCTTCATTGGTCTGCCAACGCTCCTTCTACCGTTTCTTGACTACCATTCCGTAAGGGCTCTACTCCACCTATTCAAAATTCAATACCATATTCAAAAGTAATTTATTCAAACTAGGCTGAGAATCAGCTCTTTTCGAACGTCAAAATTACATAAGACAGTCCCCCAAAACGCCCACCTTTCCCTTTTATATATTTGTAATCATATTTTCGAAAATGGCTCTAACGATTTCGATGAAAGTTGCAATATACCTAAGGGTTACGGAGGTGAAAATTCAATCTAGCTAGGTCTCATATCTGGGAAAATTCGTTTTCTCCATATTTTCACCCGAGCAGAGCTCGGTCGCCCAAAGTTTAGAATAGAATAGTGACATGGCAGCATGGAATTAATAAGTACCTACTAACATAGCAGCATGGAATTAGTATGTACTGTACGTGGGATTAGTATGAACTATCCCATTCTATTAAATGAGCATTCTCTATTTTCACCAGAGCAGAGCTCGGTCGCCCAGGTATCAATCTAATTAACGGTGGGCTACCTATTCTGCCTTTTTCCCTTGTAGTCAGACTGGAGTCTAACATTGATATCTAGTTTTCTCTCGAAATCACCCCTAGAAAGTAGACACTGTAAATCACTACTGTTAGGTTTCAATTTATTAATACGTAATTGTTGGATATTGTAGGTACTGGCAACACCCAAAGATTCGATATGTCAGAATAGCGGAATAACGGGCCTTCTGGGTTGGGCGCTCGTGACAGTAAGACGTGCTTAATGGTAGTGTCGGTAAAAAGATACATTGGCATAGTATTGGTTGGAGATCTACTGTAAATTGAGGTAACCTATTAGTTTCATAGTAAATATTAGAATACTGATTGAATTGTGATATTTTGTGGGGATTAGGAGATGTGATGGTATGGTGTAGAATATTGAATTTGATGTTGGCAAAGAAATATAAATGACAGACAAAATATCTTGGTGTTTCATATTATTTTCCTTATCCCTGAAATATTGTAAATATGTAATTTCATTAAACAGTTTTAGATTATGCTATTGGGGTAACGACTTTAAGATTCATTTGGGGATTAGTATCTACTTTGAGGTTAAATAATTATATTCGGAATTAAATTAGTTATTTTAGAGCAATGATGGTTCTTATTACACTACCAACTACTACACAAACCTAAGAGCCTAACTTCGCCATAAAAAGTGCAATAACCCAATTAAAATTACCCAACAATTACCCTCTTCATTATTCACGCCGCATCATCCATGGTTTTACAAATTCGCTACGGGACCCCACGCCGTGGCAAACATTATGGGCTTTTATGTCATTACTCAGCATATTGTTAGCACCCCATGACGTAATGGGGTGCTGGTGTATCCCATACCCCTGTTTGTTATACTTTTAATAAGGGCGCGAGTTTTTGGCATTTTTTTTTTGTAGATTCTTGGATTCAGAGACTTGTATACTTGACTTGTGATTTATGGTTAGGAAATGGGAACAGTTTTTTGGGATGAAATTGTTTTTGGTGGATTTGGACAAAAAAAAAAAATAGTTTCACTCCGGGAGTGCCGACAGAACTTGAACAAGATCGCCTTGGCGGAATACTTGATGTATAGAACATTGTTTCGTAACCTTATCTAAATAAAGAGCACAATCGCGTTTACAAAAAATAATACTTCCGAAACCTTTAAAGTAAAAATACTTGCATCGAACATTGATCCGTAACATAATATAAATAAACAGCACAATCGCGTTCACAAAACCTTTAAAGTAAAAATACTCGCATAGAACAATGATCCGTAACGTAATATAAATAAAGAGCGCAATCGCGTTTACAAAAATGAGGTGTCGTCATGGTGTCGCGAAATCAATGGTTTAGTCCCATCTCAAAAATGCCCAACGCGCCTGAAGAATTAGTTTTCACTTCAAAAAAATTGTTTCATAAACGTAGAAGTATACCTACCTACAGTTATCTTCTTATTTGACTTTGACATAAAGGGTGGAATTTCAATCAAGCGGTTGAAACCTTCTGAGGCGCGTACATTTTACAGAACTACATTCCATAGACTACTATTATATCTACATTCAAAACTCTACCAAAGTCATTCGATTGGTTGACACTAGTTTTTAAGAAATGCTTGAGGCTTGAGAGTGATTCTGTAATACGGACCTTACTTAACGTGGTGAGAGTGATTGGCTAAAAGCCAAAACCATAACCATATTCAGCAGATTCAGAATACGACTCCTTAATTAAATGGATGGAGCATAGCGGAGATTACATAGATGTCGACGATGTAAGAATTTAGAAATAGCTGAGGAGTGAGGATGCGGATGATGTAGAAAAACCGGTCAAGTGCATGTCGGACCACGCACAATGAAGGGTTCCGTAGTTGGGATGAACTTATCCCAAATAAAAACTTTACATTGTAGTTCAAAAACATGTTCTCCCGTACATTCCAACTGCAAATGTAACTTGGTACGCACAATATTGAGAGATTTACCATGTTATTTTAAGATACACTTGACTTCTTATAGGTTTTCCTGTAGTCTATGAGAAAAGAACCATTCTCTCATAAAAAAAATATATATTTGAGATCTTCGCAACAAGCACTTTCATTTGAGATGTTTCACGGTACAGTTTGCAAAACTGTTTTTTTTTTTCTTATTTTCCCTTCAAATGTGACCGCCATGTTCAAAATTCATTTATTTACGTTACACGTCCGTTTTTGGGTCATAGAAATTCATATTGTGTGTAACAAATTTCAACTTAATCGGTCCATTACATTCCGAGCAAATTGGCTGTGACAGACGGCCAGACAGGCAGACACACGAGTGATCCTATAAGCCCAGGCGCGTACTAGCGGCCAGGCCGCAGCGGCCAGGCCGCAGCGGCCAGGTCGCAGTGGCCAGCGAGATAGTCGGTGAGGCCGCTGGCCGCGTGCGGCCTGGTGCGCGTGCTCCATGGCGATTTCATATTAATGTATGTGTCTCGCTGCATGGCCGCTGCGACCTGGCCGCTAGTGCGCGCCTGGGCTAAGGGTTCCGTTTTTTCCTTTTGAGTTGCGGAACTCTAAAAACAAAAGAATGTCTGGAATTTGGGAATTAATGAAATTATAAAGTAAGTAAAAGATTTAACTGATTGACTAAAAGACGATTCCGTAAGGTTCTATCTCTCACACAGAAAGCAAACGCTTGACTGCTCATTTAGGTTCGAATATCCAAATAATCAACATCCCTTTAAGTTTTTTCTTCACTATAGAAAAAACTTCACATAGTTTGACGTCCCTTCGGCGTCTTTCAAGCGAATCTGACAGAGGTTCCGTGTTATCTTGACATCACAAACTATTGTTGATTGAGTTGCTCTGATATTACGCGTAGGTAGTAGTTGTTGGCTAACTCTACAAGTAACTATTTAGTAACCAGAGTACTTTAAAGTTAAGTAGGTAAGTATTTGACTGTTGAAGAGTTTTTATGAAACAATGGAACAGCGCACTGAAAATTTGAAACTAAATGCATTCATTTGCGTCTAGCTTTGACTTGAGCTTGAGGCCGCATAAGTCTCGATCTCGTCGGAATATTGGGATAAAAAGTATCCTATGTCCTAACCTAGGTCTTGGTCTACCCATGTGCCATATTTCATCCAAATCCGTTTAGCCGTTTTAGTGTGAAAACATAACAAACAAACATACAAACAAAAAAAAACAGTGGCACTCCGGGAGTGCCGACAGAAGTGAAAACTTGAAAAAATTTATTGTGCAGGAAATACTTTTAATGAGGTGTCGGTAACGGTAACAGTGTCGCGAGTTCAATTGTTTTTTTCCATCTCAAAAATGCCCAACGCGCCAAAAGAAGTTTTCACTTCAAAAATCTTTTCTTTTCATAAAGAAGTTTCGATTACTAGTTTTATTTCGACCCATACTAAATTATTTCATTTAGAAGGAAAACTATTAAGTAAAATGGTGCATTACTTTTTAAGGTCACAAGTGTTCTTGAAATTAGTTTTTCCAACATTTGGATCGAATCGTGTGCCATTTAGATTAGGTACCGTAAAATCCAAGTGAATGTGAGGACTATGTGGATATTATTTTTATTTCTCTTCTAGTTTTAGTGATGGTCTGGCAGTTTGAGTAGTTTTTGCGGCCTACCCAAATGTCCTTTCTTTGGTATTGCTCGTCGAGTTGAGCTCCACGATAACTGACAAATGCTTGCACTGACTGGACAGGTCCACTCAAATCTGTGTGGTTCTTTCCTCAAAAGACCTTTTCAGACACTAATTTACATAGTCCTCATATGGCCTGACCAAGATTATGTCTGGACTTTAAAAGAGACTGCGACCTCTGAGTTTGTTTCGGCCTTTCTTCTCAGAGTAGTCAGATAGGAAACGCCGAACTCATCTAGCTTATTTTTAATATTTTTTTATTTGACGTGTAAAAGTGATTCCGATATCCTATTTACAGAATAAACAATTTCATTTCATTTCCAGATGCTTTTTTTACAAGCTTTTCAAGCAAATCCGACAATGATTCCGTTTATCTGGTAATCTTAGACTATTGTTGTCTATGTATTGATCTATTGTTGTTTGTCTATTGGTCCGTTTAAGTGATTGACTACTGAAGAGCGGCTTGCGAAGATGCGGACAAAAAGAAATGAGGAGGATGGAAATTGTTTTTATGAAACCTTACCTTTCTTTCATTGATTCTCTTCTATAATTTATCATCTTGACCTTTCTATCAATTCTTATCATTTGTCTAGCCTTTTCCCTCTACTCTGGAGTCGGCTTCTAGTCTAATCCGATGCAGCTGAATATCAGTATTTTTAACCGACTTCCAAAAAGGAGGAGGTTATATGTTCGTTGCGTATGTTTGTTTTTTTTTTATGTTTGTCCACCGATTTCTCCGTCAATTGTGGACCGATTTTGAAAATTATTTTTTTGTTTGAAAGGGTGTGCTCTCGAATTGGTCCCATATAAATTTTATTAACTTTGCTTTGATAATTTTTGAGTTAGCTACAAAATACGTATTTTTTTCCCACTTGCTATGTAGATGATATGATAAGTTTCTGTCACTGGTAGCAGGTAGTGGTATTCGAATGTGTGTGGGCACTTGTACCACAACTAAAAAGCGAAAAATAAATACTTTGGTTGGTTGTTTTTTTTTGTAAAAAGTTTTTAGATATAATGGTCTATTGTCAGTATTGACGATAGGTGTAGGAGTGGCGACTATAAAAAAACCGTTTAATGTAATCTGACTTGAATTAAACTGTAAATGTAAAGAATTGACGGGGTCCACTAGGGCCAATGCCTGCCGGGGGTTCGAAGAAAACCGATAGGGAAATCGTGGCCCCCGGCAACAGGGCAACCGAAGGAACACGGGTGGGTTTTAGTCAGTAAGAGTCTGACACGCCCTCCCGCTCCGCCCAGAGCGGGAGAAGTTATTTGATAATTTCCCACCCAAAAAAAAAAAAAAAAAAAAAAAAAAAAGGTAGTGGTATTCGAATGTGTGTGGGGTAGGTACCACAACTAAAAAGTGAAAAATAAAAACTTTTTACAAAAAAACAATCGACCTCCAAAAAAAACACTACAAAGTGAAAAATAACTTTAATTTCGGAAGTCGGTGGCAAAAAACGAAAATACAAAACACAAGACACCGACTTCCGAAATTAAAGTTATTTTTCACTTTGTAGTGTTTTTTTTGGAGGTCATTTGTTATTTTTTGTAAAAAGTTTTTTACATGGAGTGAATGCCTAGACTGTCAGACTTTCGGACTTTTGAGTACCCGTAAACAATCAATCAACTAACAAATAATCAATTAACTATCCCGTAAAGACTGTTCAAGATCTACAAATGTTTTGCACTCCGTCTGGGATTTACTTAGCTTTTTTTTTTGACACCCTTTGGCTAAGACGCTGGCAAGAACTAGGGGGCTCTGGGCACTTGTCCAGAGTGGCCAATGGAAAACTCAGCCCTGATCATCATCCCATTTATAAATCAACTAACGCTAACGCAGTCCTTGTACTAATATTTGGCTTAACTCTTCTTAATCCCCTTTATAATCATCATCATTGTTGATAACAGTATCTACAATCCCAATTCAGCCGGGTATATTCTGTATAAAGCTCATTGTGAAAACTTAGTTGAAGTGAGATGTCAACAGTGTCAATATCATAGCATCAGCTGGAATGACAGGTCACTTCAAGGTCAATTCACCTAAGTATTCACGGCGAGATGGGCTGGTTATAGGCTTCTTCTGTTCACCATCTACGATACTCCCTCGGGTCACAACTATAAATGTCATTCATCACATCTTTAATGTCAAACCATCTTGTAGCAAGATGTTAATCTCTTAGTAAATCTAAATAAACATCTTATTTATTTTTTTAAACCTTATCTAATCGGGAGCTTACAGCTTTCACAATTGTATGGTTTTATCTCATAAATGATCTTAGACTATTGTTGTAGTGAGCTGTACTTGACTGTTGAAGGGTCGTTTAAAGGTGCGTGTATGAATGTGGGTTTGAAGTGGGTTCCGGTGGTTATTTTAAGATTTATTGTGGGGTAAAAATGTTGCTAAGCGATTTTGACTTTCGACTGTAAGTATTCAGAAATCAAAATCTTTAGTTTAGTCAGATTAACCTAAGGAGAAGTTAAGAAAATAAGAGTGCTCTATCAGTTTCGCATCTTCGGTAGGTTATGACATAAGTGTTATGAACTATCTATGGTTGTCTTCACTTTGGATACTTTAGCGTTGACCTTGGGTTCATTGGTTGACATCCTCCTGTGACTGAACCGGAAGAGTAGTATTTAAAGCTTTTTATTTGCTCTTTCTATCCTGGGAATGGCATTTATTAACCCAACAGCCATCCCAAGTGTCCTACATGAGCTAAAAAAAAATTACAAAAAACCATAACGATATTCCAAACTCCACCCAGGACTCCAAAACGTCATCCGTTTCCCGCCAAAAAAAGATGGCTACCGCTAAACGTCAAACTACAATGGCGGGTGAACACAAAAGGCAACAAAAGAACAAACAACCGTATAATGATCGTATTCAATGCAATACAAATAACAAGCGCTATTTAACTGCTTTTGTCAACTTTATGGCTGTTACTATAAAGTCTATTTTAGTGGTAGTTTATTCTTTTGAAACTTTTTTTTAGAGATCTGTGCGTTAAGGGCTTAATTCATGGGTTGTCTATCAATTTGTCATGATTATGTTATGAACATCTTTATGATCCAGTTCAGTCCTTTAAATGTATTGATCAGTTTATCACAGGGTTTTGGTCTACTGTTAGTCTGTACCAAAATATTATTATCTGGTTTAATACTTAGTTATAATACAGGTATCAAATCTCTAAATACCTATCTGTTGTAGCTACTTAAGCATAAGATTTGAAAAAAAAAAAACAGTGGCACTCCGGGAGTGCCGACAGAAATGAAAACTTGAACAATTTTATTGTGCAGGAAATACTTTTAATGAGGTGTCGGTAACGGTTACAGTGTCACGAGTTAATGTGAAATGCCCAACGCGCCTTAAGAAGTTTTCACTTCAAAAAAACAACTGCAAAACTTACGTAAGCTTATAAAACTGAAAGTGCAGATAACGAAGTAGGTATGTGGAAAAATTTATTGTGTTGAAGATTATTAGTTTGAAATAAACCATGTTAAATAAAAATACAGCCTCAACTCTATTTGTAAAGTAGAGTCGCTGCTACAGGTGTTATCAAATCATATATAAACAACTAAGTAAAGAAAGGCTCTACTTAATAGTAGGGCACGGCACCATAGTGCAAAGAAAGAATAAAGCTCAATTGTTTTCCAACGGTGCATTTAAATAAAGAATAGAATCGAAATGAGCAAACGATCGCCTCCTTTGATATTTGAAGTAAAAGTTCTTTTATATTGAAGTGGTGTTAAGTTTTGACGTGACGATTCCGATACGACTTTTGATATAAGTCATCATCGAAATACGTTTAGAGAAATTAATTATTATTGTTGCACACGTGTTATACTTAATTAATTGGACTCACAAATAACTAAACTGTTCAAATATGTAATGAAAAAGTAACATAAGCATTGGAATATGAAACAAAATGTTCTAAAACCAGAAGTGTCCCCCAGGGAGGTATAATGTGGCCTATATTTGTAACCATATGGCGTTATGCACGCTCTCAAAACATAACTAAAACATTTGATAAGCACAGGCATGGTAATTAATTATTGCTAATAGTGCTATTATTAAAGTGGCAAAGGATGTTCTAATTACAAGAACAGCTGAAGTAGCTTGGCACATCTGTGGCAAAATGAAAACGATTCAAACAATAATAGATAGTGTATCAAATGATCAATGTTATTTTTGTTTGCTTAGGTAATGGTTTCAATTCAATTATTAGAAACTACTGGGAGATCAGAAATTGTTTATGGCCACGTAAATGTGTTTTTTATTAACTATAAAAATAAAATACTGCCCACACAATTTTCTTTCAAATATTTTCTTCTTTTGTTTTTTCAACTAAAGCGGATTTTTTGAAGGAACGTACTTATCAATAACTAGATTTTGCCTGCGACTTCGTTTACGTGGAAGTCGTAAGATACACAAGCCACATTTTTATAAAATTCTCTCGGCGTCCGTCCCATTGCGGCGCATCGCCCGCCTACGCTGACTATTTGCTAGGCTACGCTGGTTCCTAAGGGTCGTAGTGTTATGTTAAATAGCCTATGGACGTTCCTTATGAATCAGGTGAAAACCGTATAAAAATCCGTTTGTTAGTTTAGGCATTGCATGCAAATAATTCTGTTTCAAGGTTAATATTGCAATTTATAGCCTAAAATTCAGCCTAGCATTCAGGAATAATGTAATTTTCTACAAGTGATTTTTTTTAGAATTGGATCATTTGTTCCGGAGATTAGCCCCTACATATAAACTTTCAATGCCTTTAACCTTCCTCAAGAATTAGGCTATCCAATGCAAAAATATTTTTTCAAATCCGACTGGTAGTTTCAGAGATTACCCCCTACATACAAACTTACAAACAAACAAATTTTACTTCTTTATAATATTAGTATAGATGTAGTATAGAAATGCAACAAACATTTTCCCGTTACCGACGCGTAGCATGTAAACGACCCTATTCAAATTCTCTAACAAACAGTGCACTGTTAATATTTGTTCACGTGCTCATTGGTGGCTCATGATTTAATGAGAGACGTCTCAATCAAGAGCAATTGAATGAAATAGGATGACTATGCGTTGTGTTGTGTCTGGCTGAAGATGTGTTTAGTGAGAGAGAGAAGTTTGTCAAGTATGGTTTGAGTTGTGTCCATGTAGATTACTACTACTGTCATAACATGTATTACATTGTAATCATAAATTTTATGCTGAAAGAAACAAGGTTCAATATTTATTTAAATAAAAATGTTGTGACTATTAATAAAGAAAATATCTGGTTGACCGAGCTCTGCTCGGGTGAAAATAGATAAACATATCATCCAGGTATAACGACATTGTGTCACATTCCCGAGGCTGTGAAATTAGATAAAACGAATTTTCCCAGATATGAGACCTAGTTAGATCGATTTATCGCCCCCGTAGAGCCCGATGTTGCAACTTTCATCGTTGAAAGTTTTAAATCGTTAGAGGTGTTTGATATGTTTACTATTAATTTTTGACGCACGCCCGCTACACCTGTTACTAAAATGAAAAATTTCAATGTCTTGGAATTATTTTCTTCTGTTGTCCCGGAAACCATATGGCAAAAATTCGACTCCCATCCCGTAGCACTGTCAATAGTAAAATTCTCTCTCAGCTATCTCACAGAACAAAAACATTTAGAGCCAAACCTAACTGAAAACATTTTAACGAAAGTCCATCGACTCCTGACCCGTATCGCCCACTCCGTCTGTCACATTCAAAATTAGCAACCAACCAACTAATTGACCGAGAAAGACTTTCTTCACGCCCGTTACGTCACGCACACCGGATGATTTAATCATGTCAGCTGAAACGAAACTAAATTCACGCATTGTGGGACGCAACGAAAATATCCATATCGTCGCACAAACCGCTAACCGGTGATAGTCAAGAATCCGCCTACATAACAAACCCAATTGTTTCACGAAACTGAAAAATGGCGAACCTACACACCAACCAATAGGAGGCGGTACCCTTTAACAGTTCAAAACAACCCCATTGGACGATTCCATCTCTTTAATTCATCACAGCCAATCCGTGGGCCCGACGGAAGTTCAAGTCAAACCAGTTCCATTTTAGCGTTCGAGCGGCGCGCACGCGTTTCAAATTTGGTATTGACGGCATTTAAAAAAATCGGATTTCGAATACATTTCGTGTTGTATGCCAGTGTGTTTTAGTTGTCGGTGTTTTGCTGTGTTTGATATATAAATTCGTAACGGTTTCATTAGTTTTGAATAGTAAATCGTAAATAGGTTGTGTTTCGTCATTGGTGGGGGTATTATTTTTAGCATTTAGCTTGTTAAAGCTGTTGGTGTGATGTGAGACGGATCTTAATTTAGCGGTGCACATGAGTGTGAGTATGCCACGGCCTGTCTTCCTTATTTTTAAAGCTTGCCTGCCGTCGGCAAGCGTGTTTGTTTAGCGCCACATTTTTAGTTTTTAAATAGGGAACGAGACTTATTTTTTACTTTATTTGTACGCTGAGCTGACGATTTCAGTTAAATTTTACATAAAATAGTTTTAAATGTGACTCTATGTGAAGATTCTAAAAGAAAAGATAATAAATCTGATATAAAAACTTCATTTGATTTAAATAAAGCTAATAATACTCCTGCGCATGATTTGCGAGGAATGTTAGAGAGCAGTTTGATGTTGTAAACAGATTTATGCGTCACATAAACAGTAAAATCACACTACATGAAGAAAATTGTTTTTAAAAACGAGCCATTGACATTAAAAGAGATGAACATAGGATTATATTTAGAGGATGAGGAAGTAAATAAACTGAAAGCATCACATTTGATTATATGTAGATTCATTTAAACAGAATAATGGTTAAGACAATGACTTCTCAAAGCTATCAGCATCCATATAAGGCATAAGTATATTGACTTGACCTCTCTAATGCGTCAATGCACCTTTGTTTTAAGCTTATTAAGCAAATGAACATCTAATGGATTCCAAGGAAGGTTTAACTAAAACAAGGATGGCTATGCAAATTTTTACCGAAAGACGTTCACTGTTGGACGTAGGCCTGCCACAACGAAAAGCCCTGCGCTTTTTTACATAAGGTCCTTAGTTTAAAAACAAGATGTATAAAAATAAGATATCAAAAACAGCTGGCAGAATATTTTGAGACACAACCAGATTTAAAAAAAAAAAAATTGACAAATCAGAAGGCCTTTAGGCAAAAGAAAATATTGTCTTTCCAAATACAAAATCAACAAAAACAAAAGAGAAGACAGAAATATTTCAAATTAAGAACGCACATAACTTCCGCTTGACTGATGTTAAAAACTTCTTCGGTGTTAAACTTCATAGAGAATCTTTGTTCTTCTGTTTTAATAATATTTTCATTTATGTTAATTTTATCGCTTCTGAATAAAATTGACCGTGACAGAGGGACGTTAACCTAAATCGGTCTATTAATTTTCATGGATTTGTTTGAGGAATTGGGACGTTACTTCAATGATGTGATGTTGATGTTATCATATAAGAAACGACCTGATACTTATGAGAGGTCAAAGGAAAATGCATAAACATTATTCCCATGCTAATCATCTTACTGGATATTCCAATTTAGAAAGAAAAATATGTTTATTTGTCATAGAAACATGATAAAAGCCACCGGAATCCAGATCAGTAGGTATTATAGTATTTCGTAAACGATTATGACAAATTTGTTTCATTTGACAGTTCAACAACATACATTGCGTTATTTACGTTGTTGAGCAGATTTTTTTTCCAACTTTCATAAGTAGGAAAAAAAATCTGCTCAACAACGTAGGTAGCAATAGATTAGCAATCTGTTTCAAATCGAAACAAATTGTGATTGATCTTGCATTACGCAATTAGGGTACTGAAATTAGAAGCTTCGAGCTAAGAATCTTAGAATAGAATAGAATATATTTATTGTAAAACATGAGTATATCTACATCAAATAATATGTGCAAGGTCTTAAAATAACAGGTAGATCTGCATGTTTTGCCATTTATGGCGTACAAAACAACATATTTTTGGTTTAAATAAACCATTAAAAAAAAATTGAGTCTACACAACAAACTATGAGATTAATAACTTAATCCTAATGCAAAATTAAAAAAGCATAGTTTGGTGACTAAACATATTAATTTCGTCATTTTCGTCAGTATCTAAGTTTTTGGCAGCCACCCTGCCATCAATGGTTCAGTTGCAAGCATAGAAATACGCTAGTTTTAGCACTTTCAACTCCATTCACTTTTTATAGAACTCATACGCCATGCCGTCATACATATTGGAAGTGAACCCTCCGGGAGGGTTCCCAGCATTACGTTTGCGCTAAAGTTAACTATCGCCGACGGTCAACGCCACAACGGCATTAGGTTTAAACCCGTGTTATATAAAACATTGTTTAAAAACGAAGTAAAATTGTGTTTTCAGGGGGTCTTGTCGCTTTAAGCAGTTTCCAACCTTTTAATTTTTTTGTGAATATGTGAACAAAAATAAAAATGCTTGTAAATGTTGTTAAAATACGGGGTGGCAGGGACATCGACGCGAAAACTGAAACCATGGATTCAGTACATGATTCTGAACCCCCTGCGTTGAAATTTTTCGTCGGTGATTTAAAAAAAATCAGCTGTTCCATACATTTTGACCGCGTAGGTATTGCAGTTTTCATGAAACAGCTGTTTTTTTTAATAACCGACGAAAAATTTCAACTCAAGGGGGGTTCAGAATCATGTACTGAATCCATGGTTTCAGTTTTTGCGTCGATGTCCCTGACACCTTGTATATATCAGATTTTATTTTCACCGTTCATAATGCTGTACCTATTCGCTAAGAAAAACCTACATTTAAAATGAGCCATCCGCGAGGGCTCCCGGTATCTCATATGCAACTAGGTGAACCCTCCAGGAGGGCTCCCGGTACTGGACGTGTTAAATAATACATCTATGGTTGCAAGAAACTATATCAACTGCATATGACATATCAACTTAGGCGTAAATATTGCAGCGCTGTATTCAAATGAAGTAATGATTGCTGACATTGCAGAAACAGAGGTTATCATTCTGCAGGAATAAGATGACGAGATATATAAAGGTGCTGATAAGCTTGAGCATTCACTTGTAACAGAACATCAAGCATTTGTCGTTTTTAAATTTGTCAAACTGAACAACGAACAGAGCCAAACATTGCTACAAACAATTTCCCGATCATTGTAGCGAATGCTCTAGTCAATGCTCGTCAAATAAATATTCTTCACGAAGATATCAGACTTGACGGTTTCGTGTGTAACAATGACAGAATGGCTCGGCTCGACAAAAAATTCGGCAAATTCCTCGAAGCAAAGGAGATGTTTCATTTTCGGCCATAAAGTGTACGTTAATGTAAAAAAAGGAAAAAATTCCACGAATTGAGGAAAAATATTCTTTCCTGTTTATTCCCCTGATTACTTCGGCACAAAAAATAATAGTTTAACAAATTATTGCCATATTCTATTCATCATGGCGTCGTTTTACTTGCATACTGCTTTCGTCCAGAAATCATGTTACATTTTAACATAATAATATCACGTAGACGTCATTTAAATAAATATGAAAGGCATGTATTTCTGTACTATATTAAGATAGCTATCTTATACAACTTTTTTGATTAATTAGAAACTGTGATTCATCATAAAAATAAAAAACTGCTTTTGTGGATTGTAGATTTGTAGGTACTTCTGGACGAAAATGGCTAGCTGTCGATGGTCGTATTTCTCCTGACAAACGTCAAACATTTTCTGTTTTTATTTTGTGCCCAATATATATTAGATATTATGGAAAAAAACAGTCTTTATTGTATTTAGGGGTTCGTTTCCCAGGTTTTCTAAAGTGTACATGTTATGGCCGGAGTACCATACAAAAATGAAACGTCTCCTTTACTGTCCTTTCGCTAGAATGCTCGCTAGAACGCTCATTAGAATGCTTGCTAAAACGCTCCCGTTTATTTTTTTGTAATGTAACATTCGTTAGAATGCTCATTACAAGTGAATGCTCAAGTTTATCAGCTCCTTACAGCGTCCACGTGTGATGAACTGACGACTGATGATGAGAGTGAAGTATCTATGGCCGGCGCTCCCACCACAGTTAGCCTCATTTCACTGTCTAGAATCTTTTCAACTCAGCATTGTTTTCTTTTGTTTTATTCGTGCTGGCACGAAAGAACACGCAGCTGAAAAATAAGAAAACGAATGATTATAAGAAACTAGAATTTGAATAGAAAACACACGCGTTTTATAGAAGATTCAGGAGACTCTTCTTGATAGGTGAAGACGGTCACCTAAACTCTGGCCGTAACGAGAATTCGTTCCTGACACCTCATAGTTGGAGACAATTGGGAACACATGAAGTAAAATTCGTAAAACACCTACTTTTGTACTCAACTGACAGGTGTCAAATGCGCTCCTGCAGGAACGCATATGACACCTGTCAGTTGAGTTCCTACAGGAACGCATTCTCTCGGTGGCTAGAATATAATAGTTTTAATTAACAGAATCTTCTATCACCTAGGTCAAGAGTATCCATAATCATAATCATTTATTTGCTTTGGAAGTAGGTACATAAATAAAGGTATTCACAAAATGTTGAGATTCCTGTACAATCTACCAATTAGGCATGTAAACATTGAAAGTAAATTTTATTACAAAAAATCGAATGAAAATTAAAAAGTCAAATTAAAACTGGCAAAAAAATTATAGAATTTAAAACTAACATAATAATAAGGAAATACACAATATCAATAATTAAATCTAAAGATTAGGGTCATTTGAAAAATCATTAATTGAATAATAACACTTGACAAGTAAATAGGGCTGTCAGTTTCTGTCTTTTTTTAAACATTTGGATTGCGTAATTTTTTTAAATATTTGGTATTTTGTTATAAATGGAAAAAGCTGCATTGTAAATTGTAACTACCATTTTGTAATATCCATCTATGAGGATTTCTAAACACAAAACATAAAGTGCTCTACATGTATGCGGGTTCTAAACCAATAAACAGGAAAGCAAACCTCGCGCATCTCGCATTTGTTAATGTCGCTCGACTCTACTTTTCTCTCATACAAATCAAGTCGAGCTATTCTCCCCAAGTCGATTCGAGCATTTCTCGTAAGAAAACCACGCGACATGCCTTAGTTTACATGTGACATGCAAAGAGTGGTCGGGACCAGTCGACACGTACTTGACGTCCAGATTCGGGTCGTCCATCTGCTGTCTTAATAACCTAGAAACAATGCTGCGTACATAAAACTACATTAATAATATTGGCACTAAAGTGATGAATAATTATTTGAACACTATTTGCATTTGTTATTCCATTGTACACGCATAACCGACCCTATAGGAATTTTTAGAATTGGCCGTCGAAGTTACTTGCCGCAATTCCGTGAGTCCAACTTTTTTAGTCTTACTAACTGTATTTATTCGCTTACGTATTCAAAAACTAATATCGTTTACTGCAGCAAAGGGCTTATGTTTTTCATAAACCACATGGCCGCAATTATATTATCAATGAATCATCATTAATTGACATTTTCACCAGTGTACACAAATTGATTATTAACGATGACACATTCTAATTATCTACTGCATCGTTGTTCATTGTCGCAAGCGTGACCGCTGACCGTGGAATCTTTGGTTCTCGTGTTCTTGATTACATTTTTAGTGATTGGAAATTGGAAAAATATAAATATATGTATTTTGTTAATAAGTTCTGCAGAAGAATTATGTATAATACAAATAACTATTGAAGTACTTCAAAATTTAATTGTAATTATAGACATTGTTTATCATTATTATGTACTTAATTTGTACTTTTGCATGCCTTCTGGTTAAATATGGCTGTTGCTAATTATATTTTTTAACTGACTTCAAAAAAAAGGAGGAGGTTCTCAATTCGTCGGGATATTTTTTATTTTTTTTTATGTATGTTCCCCGATTACTCGAAGACGGCTGGACCGATTTGAAAAATTCTTTTTTTGTTTGAAAGGGTATACTTTCAAGTTGGTCCCATTGTCATTTGGTCACGATCTGATCATGGGATCTTGGAGAAACCGAGGGAACTCTTCAAATATTAAAGGCACATCTATAGCGATTTGGTTATTTTTGATGAGCAGTTGACATAAGGCTATTGTAACTTAGATAAATTACAAACCAACCCACTAAAAAGTGAAAAAAAAAACTTTTTTACAAAAAACACAACCGACTTCCAAACTACAAAGTGAAAAATAACTTTAATTTCGGAAGTCGGTGTCAAAAAACTAAAATACTGATCTGATCCAAAGACACCGACTTCCAAAATTAAAGTTATTTTTCACTTTGTAGTTTGGAAGTCGGTTGTGTTTTTTGTAAAAAAGTTTTTTTATGTCACCGAGTTTTTGTACCCATATTTGCAAAAGTGAAATCGGAAAAAGTGTAACAGGAGTTTTTCTATTAGGGAATTCTCAGTAGATGTAGTTTATATTGAACCATGGAGGTTCAATATAAACTACATCAGACACCGCGAACAAATTTTTTACGTTACATGTTTTTGTCCGGGACGCGTAAATACAAAGGCGGATGCAAGCAACATAGACAGTAGCTGTTCTGTAACGCAGCCGCGTCCGTTTGAATAAAGTATTACATACAATGGAAGACATTTGAAAACTGTCTGCAATGTGACCGGCTCCGAAAGACAATTGTTTTAACAAAAACGACTGCAATACCGCTTATATCTTCACTGCAGGTATCAAACTTGCTTGCGACGTAAAGCTTTTTTTTAAGCTATTGCATAGCTTTTATCGCGGGTTTTGAGCGAATCAAGAATCAAGAAATTCCGTAACGTAACGAAAATAAATCCGTAACGAAAATAAAACCTAACACCCCCCACTCCGCCTACCATGTAATGACGGTTCCCATGACAACGTGATGTTGTCATGGGAACGTAATTTTTGTTTTATGTCATCACACTCATCACGTCATCGTCCCAAGTGTAGCGTTGACAAATAGGAAGTATGGAGGTTACAAATGCTATGCAATAGCTTTACCGCGGCAGTCCCCGAGTGCCACACGTTTTTTTTTCTATAGGGCATCTCGTAGTTGACCTCTTTTTTTTTTTTTTTTTTTTCGGTGGGAAATCATCAAATAACTTCTCCCGCTCTGGGCGGAGCGGGAGGGCGTGTCAGACTCTTACTGACTAAAACCCACCCGTGTTCCTTCAGTTGCCGTGTTGCCAGGGGGCCACGATTTCCCTATCGGTTTTCTTCGAACCCCCGGCAGGCATTGGCCCTAGTGGACCCCGTCAATTCTGCTGACATCTCTTTGAGGCGCGCGTGGAACACAACGCGCCGTCGACCCGGGCTTGGTCCTTATCGGACGGCGAGCTACCCATTGCTCACCGTCCGCAAGCCCGCGCCTACGGTGGCCGGAAATCCTCTCGTGACTCCCGACGCCCAGGGCGTCTCCTGCTGCGGCGGTTAGGGGCGCGAGGGCGCGAAATTTGCCTTTCCCTCACGCGCTCCGTCTCCTCCTTCGCGAGCATTACTGCTTCGCAGAACGAGGTGACGGCCTGCCATTTCCTCTCGCTCCGTAGCATGGCCCGAATCAGGGCCGGACGCGAGAGATCACCGCCGCCGATCGCTTCCACGAGGACACGGCGATGCTCTGCCCAAGCCGGGCAGACCTCCACCGTATGCTCCACCGTGTCCTCCGGGCGATCCACACAGTGATGACACCCGGGCGTTTCCTCCCGCTTTATCCTGAACAGGTACCTCCCGAAACAGCCGTGTCCGGTGAGCACCTGTGTCAGGCGGAAGGTGAGGACGCCGTGGCGCCTCTCTAGCCACTCCTCAAAGAGGGGTCTTATCGCCGCAATTGCGGCGTGCCCAGCGCTGGGTTGCGACAATCGCACTCTCCATTCCGCCATGAGATCCCGCCGGAGCTCTGTCCGCTGTGCCGCAACTTCTTGCGGCATCGGAGTTAAGCCCCGGCGTTTCGCCTCCTCGCGCCACTCCCAAATGTGCGCGAGGACCTTTGCCTCCAGATCCCATGGCGGTACTCCGGCAAGGAGGCTCGCCGCCTCGCAGGAGACCGTGCGGTATCCTCGGGCCAGCCGGATGGCCATGACCCTTTGGGACGCGTTAAGCCGGCGGGCTGGCTGCCGCCTCAATGAAGGCGCCCACACCGGCGCCCCGTAAAGGGCCATGGACCGCACGACCCCCGCGTAGAGCCTCCGGCAGGAGGCGTTTGGACCTCCCAGATTGGGCAGGAGCCGCTTCAAGGCAGCCCCGGCCCGGTCCAGTCTGGGAGCCAAACGTCGGAAATGCTCCACGAAGTTCCACCGGCTGTCGAGGACGAGTCCCAGATACTTCATCGTCGACTCGACGCCGATGTGAACCCCTCCCGCCATTACCTGGGAACCCGGCGGTGGCGCACTACGAGGACCATAGAAACCCATGGCCTCGGACTTGTGCAGGGCCACCTCGAGTCCCAGCTGCCGGATTCTGTCGACGATTGTCGCAACCCCGCGTGTCGCTAAGTCGGCCGCCGCCTGGTACGACCTCCCCTGCGCCAGGACTAGCGTGTCGTCAGCGTAACAGACGACGCTGACGCCAGTAGGGAGATCGGCGCGCAGCACCCAGTCGTATCCGATGTCCCACAGATGCGGCCCCAGGACCGATCCCTGTGGGACACCGCACGACATCTCTCGCCGGTTCCACTCTCCTTGGTGACCGGGGTAGATGACAGCCCTGTCCGTCAAATAGGCCTCGACCACACGACAGAGGTAGGTCGGCATCCGGTGATACCGAAGTGCCTCCCTGATGCAACTCCAGGGCAGGGTGTTGAAGGCATTGGCGATGTCTAGAGACACCGCCAAGACGACCTCACCCCGGGCCACAGCATCCCCCGTCGTGAGGGCTCGCACGCGCATGATGGCGTCCACCGTAGAGCGCCCCCTGCGGAAACCGAATTGGCTCTCCGCCAGATCCGGCCCCACTCGCACCAGCTGCCCGACGAGGCGGTCTGCAATGACTCTTTCAAAGAGCTTGCCCACCTCGTCGAGCAGCACAATGGGCCGATAGGCGGACGGAGAGTCCGCCGGGCGCCCCGGCTTCCTAATGAGGACCAGTTTCCCAGTCTTCCAACAAAGTGGGAACTGGCCCCTCTCCATGCATGCGCATAGGAGCCCCCTTAGTCGAGGCCCGAGAGTCCCCATGGCCAGGACCCAGGCTTTTCCGGGAATGCCGTCGGGTCCTGGGGCGGTATTCTTCGCACTCATCTTGCGTACCGCCACTCTCATCTCCACCTGGGTAAACGAAGTAAGCGTAATAAACGCCTAAAACAAAAAAAAAAACGCACACGTTCAAGTTCTAGCAGCATAAGTAGTAGTGCCAGGACTCCGTCACCTCCGCCAAAACACAGGAAACAGGTATCACGTAAGGCTGATACCTCAACTGTGAGTACAAATATGACCTCTGAGATCATGACTACTTAACCGAGCTTTCCTGTGGTTGCCTTATGCTTCTAAACTTAAAACCTCCAGCCAGGGGTTAATATAAACTATGCTAATTAAAACTAGGTGGACGCTCGCTAAGGGCACACCCTGTGGGGTACGATCCTCGGCTTAGGGCGTCTACCGGAGGGAGGACATCAAAGATGTGACGAGCTGGGCGACGTAAAGCAACTTGTGCTAATACTTAATAGCCTGCCTAGCTGTGAGCAACTTGGAAGTAGGTTGGTCACAGATGTGACCTAATCTAACCCATATCACCCAGTAAAAAAAATTTCATCAGTTTATAATCTAACGGAAATAATAATATGGGTGTCTGCATTGAATCCGCCTTTTCATTGCCTTCTACAAACAAATCCGGCTGCAGTACAAACCGCTGTGTTGCAGATGGATTCAGACGGACTATTACTGCTTTAAGTCATTCGCAAGATAATGCAGCACATACTATGGGTGTCTGTTTTGCATCCGCCTTTGTCTTTATGCGTCCGGGACAGAAAATGTCTACTACAATACGCATACATCGCGGTTGTCATATTTGACATCTGTTTGTAATAGCTGTTCTAGTTTACTTTGAACGTCAATGGTAGGTACAGTATCTTCGGGAATCATCGCATTTCCGAATATAAACGAATGCTAATTTCCATGTCCATCAATTATTAGATTTATCGTGTATAATAATTTGAATTCAGAACTAAGAACTTTATTGTTGTTTTGTTTTGATTTTCGTGTGAATTATATAGAGCTATAAAACTATTTTCCTATCTGTCTTGCCTACTTTAGCAGCTTTCCTACCATTTTTTAATTAAATTAAATTAATTTAACAACTCTATATACTTCCAAGTCGATAGAGAGCGTCCGGTCTGCAGTTCTGCACCAAGTACAAAGGGCAACTGATAGAAATCCGACGACTGATGAAACACGAGGTTTGCCGAGGGACATTAAGAACATATTTGTACTATGCTTGCCTGTTAGCCCAGACAAATGGCAATCGCTTCCAAAGCGTTTCATATCAACGACTATCAACGGGATTGACATTAGGTTTTCGGTGGATTTTTCCATAATTATTATCGCTGGTAGAATGTCACTGTGTCTTGACCCTCAGGATTCAGTTCGTGCCCCATAATGACTGCAAGCTCGTCCATTACCGTAATGAGGGTGCTCAAAACTCCTCTGCCTACCCTTTCAAGAAATACAGGCACAGTGTTATGTTATGCCATCATAATTAGCACCCTGTCACAATAATTAAGATCATCGGCCTCTGCTACAGCTTTACAAACGATTGTTAGTACCAAGGGAGTTGCCAAATGCTCCCAATTCTATGACTCATTTGTGTTTGGCAGACATGAGACAGAGTAATGGTTTAATAAATGTTTGTTGGTATGTTTTTCTCTCAATTCGTCATACTGCCAAGTCATAGGTCTCGAGTTTGAGCCCAAGGCACGCACCTCTGACTTTTCGGATTCATGTGCGTATTGTATAATTATCACTTGCTTCAAAAACGGTGAAGGAAAACATCGTGAGGAAACCGGCATGCCTGAGAGATATTTCTCGACGGCATGTGAAGACGAGTAAGAGGCCCATGGGCGGCTTTAAAACTCTGACACCAGGTTAGTACTAACTACACGAAAAGAAGAAAAAGCACCTGGTTGTTCATAAGCACATAGAGTTTTAGCAAAAGACTGTCAGGCATAAAATAAGAACTTAAAATAACTCTTTGTCGTTAACTTTTCTAATCAGCTAATCGATCTTAAAGATACACGATTAAAAGATATTATAAATTCTCACAAATTTTTGATAAAATTCTTAAACATTCCTTCATTGGCTTCTTTATTTTTAGAATAGGTAGAATACATTTATATTTATTTGCAATTAATTATCTATACAGGAAGGGGGGCTTGTAGCTAAGTAATAACAGCTGCACGGGTCGATCGATCAGGTTAAGCTACGCTTGCCGCGGTTGGTCCGTGGATGGGTGACCATCTTTACATACCAAGTCCCCTCCGTGCCTCGGAAAGCACGTTAAGCCGTTGGTCCCGGCTGTCATTTGTAGATCTTTGACAGTCGTTACGGGTAGTTAGAAGCCCAAAAAGTCTGACAACCAGTCTTACCAAGGGGTATCGTGTTACCTAGTCACTAGGTTGTGGAGGTCAGATAGCCAGTCGCTCCATGTAAAATACTGGTATTCAGCTGTATCCGGTTAGACTGGAAGCCGACCCCAACATAGTTGGGAAAAGGCTAGGCAGATGATATCTATACAGGAAAAAAAATAACCAGTGCGCAAACTTAAACACGTGACATATACTAGTGGTTCTGCGATCAGTAGACCTCGCGAGGAAGCCGCGCGAAGCAAGGATGAGTCGCTAGTTACTCATAATAATATCATATCATCACTCGTAAAGGCAAGACCATTTGTGCAGCAGCTGGACAAAACCAACAAACAATTATCTACATTAGCTCTAAATTGGAGTAACTGAAAGTCAATGCGGGAATCCCTTTGCTCAGCAGTTTGGTAATTCAAGCTGACAGAAACATTCTCGAAGGACAGTTTTGGTTTAAAAGTAGGCGTAACATTTCGCGTATTAGCTGATTTTAGAGTCCTCTCTATTTGAGTACAATATACTGGTGCCGATTCCCTTGTTCATAAACTAAACTAAATTTAAGTTCAGTGTATCTTTTTCTTTCTATTTCATTAAGAAAAGGACAGAAGATAAATTTTAGTTTAGTCCTATCAAATTAATCAGCGCCTGTCACTACTCCATACAAGTTTAGACGTGATTAAAAACTTGCCTACTAAAATTGCGTCAATTTACGTCAAGCGCTGATTAATTTGACAGGACTAAACTAAAATTTAACTTCTGTTTTTCCTTAATGAAATAAAAAGAAAAAGATGCACTGAACTTAAATTTAGTTTAGTTTGTGAACAAGGGAATCAGCACCATTGACTACAGTACTTTACCAAAACTGACTAGTACAGCATCACTGATTAGGGCACATAGTAAACAGTTTCGGAAAAAGTTCTGCTTTGTGGCTAGTCAATTATGTCACTCTGAATACCTGTGTGATAGTTTTTTCTACAACTCTATATCATTAAGTGTCCAAGTAACAGCAAATGTAAGTTTTAGCAACATTTAAAGTTACTAGCAGCAGCGCCCCGCGGATTCACCCGCATAAATCTCGATCCCGTGGGAATATCGGGTTATAAAGTATCCGTTCCATAGTTTTTGCGTGAAAGAGTAACAAACGTCCATCCACCCATCTATCCTCACAAACTTTTGTGTTTCCGACGCAACCTGTGTCCCACAGTCCAGTCCCAGTACCAACTTTGCTCACGGGCGAAACTTTTCAGTACAAAAGTTTATACTACTTTTGAGTGTTGCCATTCTTACCCTTGATATAAAACCTTACTCCTTCCTATACCTCGCTGAGAAGTGATAGGGTGGCCCTTTCGAAGTCGGGACCACACGGCGAGGCCGATAAATGGCTCTTATGAAATTATAGAAGTGTCCCTCACGAAATAAAATGTATTTTGTAACTTAATCGTTTTAAAGGTCATGGAAAAAAAGGTTTGGTGTCTCGGTCATAATTTTTGAAGCGGAATAAACCATGTTGTTGAAGTGAAGACCCAACTGAATAAAGTATTAATACAGTTAATATGAGCTTGGGCAGGTCTCAGATGATGCGGAGAGTCTGTTCAGGTTCATGGCCCAAATATAATCTGTAGCAGTTTAGGATATGATGGGACTGTCATGCGCATTACAATAAAGAATTAACCAAAAGTCTCAGAACTGTCAAAGTTTGACCGAAATAATGATAGCCAATCATTTAAGAGTATTATGGGCCTTGAAATGCAGAAGGGTTGGTGATCGTAGGTTGTTTTGAGCAGACAAGAGGACGCTTATTCTACCATTTCCTGATGTGACCCTTGCTACACCTTTTGTAAAATATCCACAGGTTGTCACAGGGTTGTCTTTGGTACGTTGACAATCTTTTTTCAAACTCTTTATTACTCATAAAAACTATGACGTGTCACTTTGATACTATCCCTCGATACATTTGAACCTCGTTCTTTTTTCAAACTCACGATTTCGAAGGACAAAAAAAAGATGGAGATCTCCGTAAAACCATCAAACCGAGTTTTATCGGGCAATTAATTAAATTTTTCAATAATATTATCCCAAAAACATATGTTACGAATGTTCCTTAGTTTATTATAAGCGCTCGGTCGTAAGTTGTGGTGTAATATGGTCTTACATGGCCATTAATTAACCTCCTGCAGGTCTCCGAACATAAAAGAACCATTTTATGGGCTCTGGATAAAATCTGGGTTCAATTGAGTTAGGCCTATTTGAACGCTGTGTTGGATCGTTTTGTTAATTGATAGTTTTGTCAAATGGGCGAAGGCAGTTGGAGTTTTTAAGGCTTTTTAATTTGAATTTAAGAGTCGTGGTTAGTATGTTAGTGTACGTTAATTTCAGAGTTTATACGTATTTTGTAACACAGTTAGTTCAGTTTTTCGACCAAAATACAAAATCAATTTTTAAAAATGATTTTGGCAGAGAGATTAGAGGAAGAAAACCCTCAAGATCATGGACTACGAATAAAATTAGATCTAGTTTATCTATGCGTTGGTCTAAATGTCTATTATTACAACATCGTGAATTTAATTCTAAGAATAAAACTAAAAAAAAAACAACTCTGAAGGAATGTTAAAGAATTTTATTTTTATTTTATTTTATTTTATTATATTCGGGAAACTTACAGCTAACTTAGACAGTGTTCTTAAATTATATAAAATTGTAGGCCATTTACACCGAACACAATTTCACCGAAAACTTAGAGAATTTGTAATTTCTTGTAACCTGGATCGTTAAGATTAATTGGTTGATTCGAAAAGTTAATGACAAAGAATTATTTTAACTTCTTATTTAGTATTAGAATAGAATTAGAATAAAAGGCAGAGCAAACCTATATAATATATAGTTTTTTTTTTAAGAATTTTAAAATATTTTTCAAGGTATATCAATCTCTAATTTTTTTCTCAGCCTTCAGTTTGGTAACTAACTAAAACTAATAGATCGACATTCCCACTTAAACGTTACCTAAAATAACTAATTAATTAATTCAGACATTTTATCAGAACGAAATCAGTCAAAACAGAATTTTATCTTCGAAAAAATCAGTCGACAAAACTCACGACCGAATAATTGGTATATCGAAAAATCAAATCGCTAAATAGTGCCGTGATTTGTTCGACCATCGTGGAGTGGTAAAATATCGATAAATCTTGCGTTTTACAGCTGGTGTTGTACGATAAGGATCGCGAACACCACGTGGGGTAATAGTGATGCGGTCCGCGATGTCGATTGTCGTTATTAATATAAAATATTGTGTGGTGGCGCCTACAAACCGGGGTAAGGGAATGTTAATTGGAGAATTACAGTTTTATCGTTTGTTTATGAGGGAACGTCTCTAGCACTGTGTATCTCTTCTCGGAAATATTTCTGCTTGCAAAATTAAGGAGGTAGGTAGAAACTCATTAGGATAAAATATGCGTATTTATCTATTTTTGTTTATATAATATAGCTTAACTTTAGATCATCTGTAGAGATTGTTATCTTATCTTGTTTGCATTTTATAAGTTAATTTTCATTTAAAATATAATGAACCTTGTTCGTGTCATTCTGATAACGATCTCTATGTTTTTGATCATAGATAAAAGACCTTACGCAATTAAATCGAAACTAATAACCCAGACAGGTTTCAAATATTTAAATGACATAGAAAAATAGCATTATTTTTATCTCTGAATATCTTTTGCGTACTATTAAGAAATATGTATAGGAATATGAATATCTTAAAGTATTCGAGTTGACGAATAGAATCATTTGGAACGCATCCAAATACGTTACAATGTAAATACAAAACGCAACCTAAATTTCTTCAATGATTCTAAATTTAAATTATTTTGAAGACGTTTCGGATTGTCTCGAATGTTTTGTGACGTCGTCCGATGTTTTTCACAAAGTGACCCTATTACGCAGAATAAGCATTTTATTTGTTTTTAGTTCTCTCATTTAGAAACTTCTAAAGCAGCCCGAATATTGTTCTCACGAAGTATCACCATCACGGCTATTTTGCGGAGAAAACACTTCGAAAATAGGGTTATAAAATGGTTATAAACTAGTAGGTCGATCGATGTCGCCCGCAGTGTCATCGAACCCTAGAAAAAAAAAAACAACAAACACCGAAGTCAATGAAAAATATCTCATCGTCTCTATGACACAATTCATTCGCTAAAACACGAACTGGTACAAAGCAGAAAAAAAACAAGAACCATCGACAATAAATGTACATCACTGTTAACCCGTCAACTCCGTATATCAAGGAGGCCTCCCTTGCGATCGTGTCGATGATAAAAATTACTTAAAACACCAAACATTTAACATCGTGCCCCCTGACGACCCTCCTGCGTCTCTCTCACGCTTTATTACACCAATAAAAGAGAAAGAGATAGAAATATACGCAAACATTGTCTTTAAAGAGGATTTTAGTCTTTGTAACACAAAATTTTGGATTGTTTTATAGAATTTTGTACTAAATCTTACGTTGTCGCGTCAGTGAATCTTAGTAATGCTTCAAAGTACGTGATGGTATGTTTTTTGGTGATAAAAATATGGAAAATTGATGGTGGGGCCTCCTTTCAAAAGATTTTGTGGGTGATTGCGATGAGAAATTGATTTAATGTGGTTGACACTTGAGGTTTTTATGAGGGGAATGAATACATTGTAAATTATTTATTAAAGTTGATTCCTGTTAGAAATAAACGTTTTATCTTAAGAAAATGTTTTTGTTTAACAATAATTATTTATTTATTTATATATATTTTATTGTACACCAGATTATACATTACAAAAAGAAAAAGTAACACATTACAAAATATACAATGGGATCGCTTACTGCGATTTCTTCCAGGCAACCCTGGAATGGACAGTGATTTTCTGGACCTAAAATGGGGCTGTCTTTGGTGCAAATTAAAAGTATAATATACTATAATAGATACACAGATAAATGCAAATGCTAATTAAATTATTTAGAGACAGTCCCGAGTCCTGTCTCTTCACCATAACTATCTTAAAGCAACTTGACGTGCGACTCTGTCGATTTTTTGTCAATATTTAGAAGCAAATCTATGGTTGAAGCTGAAAATTAACCAAATTCGATACTTAAGTATCTTCGGTTAAATCAACTTAGCCTACGGATCATTAGCTTATTTCAATTTGCATTTGCAGTCAACTGCTGGACGTAGGATAGGCCTATGCCTAATTGCACCTCTACCGCCTCTCCGCACGCCACGCTAGTTCAAGTTAAAACTTGGCAACAATTTATAAGCAAAGCTGAATCAATTTCTAATTCAAATAAAAACACTTAAGATAAAACCTCTAAACATCTCTGTCAATAAGAGCTCATCACCGAAACGGTGGGAGTTCCACAAGGGTCAATTCTCTGGCCTTCCCTAATTCTCATCAATATTAATGAACTACCGTATCTTGTTTAAGATTATCTTAAGATAGTGTGGTTTGCAGCTAGTAAATAACGTTTATTTAAGCCTAGATGGCAGCAGCTAAAGACTGACTATGTAACTATGTACAGCTCTATTTTCAGTTAAGTAGTGTAGAATGATTTAGTATAGTTTTGATTAATGGCTTTAGTTCTTAGCAATTGTAGTATTTTTAACGGCTACGAGCTTTTATTGATTTACCAACAATAGGTTAATGGGTTACTGAGCCCGCGTGGGAGATTGCAGCCTACTCCCTCTCTAAGCGAGGAGGCCCGTGTCTCAGCAGTGGAAACATTATAGGCTCATTATACTATGCTTATGCTAGGTTAATGAAACAGATAGAATTTGGAATTACATATCACGAAAATAGAAATAATGAAGCATTTTAAGCAGCAAAAATCTTTGGTTTTTATTTTCATCTTCATTTCCCATAAAAATACGAACTATACGGCATACAAAACTTACATAAATATAGTATAGAGGCACGAGATTACCAGTCAGCAAGATTAGTACTTAAGTAAGTCTGTCTGGCCAGGGTGCGCCGGAAGTTTAGCCAGGCTCTTTTAACGCTACTCAGGCAATAAGATATTTACTTATACAGAGAAAACCGTTTAAAATGACTTCGAAGGGACCGTCAGATTACGGTTGTTACAACTGATTGTCGTTATAACCAAAAAATATGTTAAGGAAACAAAAATGTTGTGACCTTATTTCGTCGTAATAACCGGTACGACGTTTTAAACGGTTTTCACTGTATATGTGTCAGTTTATTTGTTACTATATTCATGTATATCAGTAATATTAAGTAATGGAATTTCATCAGCTTGCTCTATTGCGGTAGAAAATTCAAGGTGCAAATAATTTTAGGCACCAAATGATATTTTATGAAGAATTGATAAAAAAGTATGTAAGAGCATTGCGTTTTTGCTTCTTCTCAATTAGGGACTCAATTTTCTAACTATAGTTAGTAAAAAAGTATGAAGTCAAACCATTTCAGCGGTCCCAATTTGATTTTAATTTATCGTCCTCTCTTATTTATTTTGTTAATACCTACACAAGCAATATAGTTACCTACCTATAAACCTAGTTTGATAAAATGCATTTTATGTTTATAGTATTTTATTGCTGAAATGCAACATTAATTAAAATGACTTTCTGTTGTTACAGGTGAACGCAGCGCCCGTCTGCAATAATTAAAGTAAAATGAAAAAGAAGAGAAAACCAATAACGAAGTGAAATACATCAACCAAATAATAATTTTAAAAGCATTTATCCTAAACAAAAACAACGCATGGTGTAAACAGACTTTAACCAGACAGAGACTGGGAGTGATTAAAAAAACAAAATTAAAAAAAAGTTGACTCTAAATACAACTCACTCGTATTCATAAACAAACTTCAGACCATTTTCGAAATCGGAACACAAATAAGTAATCGACGTTTAAAAGGTGATCGCTTTTGTTTAAACATTTTTGGGACTGCCGCCTTTTTATGTTTATTTACCGTTTAAAGTATTTTCAAAAAACAGTGGGAGTGCAAACACTCGAGTTTTGAACGCACTGTTGCTCTCGTCGAAAAAAACTATAGATAAAAAAAAAATATTGTGAAAGCGCGGGAAAGTGAATGACATATCGTGCATTATTGTGAACTGTGGTGGTTGACCGCCATTTTGGTGGTTTTTCGCATAAATTGGTGAGAAATTGTGTCAAAGTGGCTGGAGACGAGCATTTGGACATGTTGGGGGGCCCCGAATGGGGTCAGCGGGAGTCGAGCCCCCCTAGAGATGCTCCCCTGCCGAGTTTCGGCTTCACACAGGAGCAAGTGGCGTGTGTTTGCGAGGTAAGCTTTATTCAATAACTTAAACAGTAAATAAAAATTATAATTGGTAATTTTTTATGGTAAACAGTACCTATCTTAAATTATAATTGATGATAATTAAATTTTATTAAGGAAATACTAATAAGATAAATAATAATAAGACTAAATTATAATTATGAGTTTATTCATGTTCGACGTCTTAGGGCGGGACTAAACATTACTAAAATATTATTCTATTCTATTCTCATTTTCTTTTTGGACACCACCAAAGTTAGAGACAAAGTCTGAGCGGAAAAACGCGGCGCAATCTCGCGCGGAATTCCGCTGATTAATTTTTTTCTGCGTAGATGTAACACTTTCAGGAAAGTACCACCGCGTTGTTATATTTTATCTAAGCCGAATATTACATTAATACTTACTGCTTAAATATTTCTGAATCTAACAGAAAACTTCAGTGGCTATTTATTTGAAAAACATTCCACTAAACGCGGGCAGTGGAATTAATTTGTTTTGTTTACGTAAAGTTACGTGTTTTTATGATGGACGCATATAACCTCGCGTATTTTCGTTATTATAACGTTTGTGTACGCACTGGCCGAAATTGGCCACGTTTCAACCTATTGAAGGAATAATAGAAGGCCGAAAGACCGAGACGATACGGAATTTCCGAACAGAAATCCGGACTCTGAACTCTATAGGAACCGGACATGAATTGGACTTCCAATATCCGTCGGCCGTATTGGTCGAAGGGATTCAATACGTTAGGTTCGTACTTTTTGGTCTGAGTACTGAAGACTTACTTTACTTACACGGAGACGGTCTCGATGTAAGCAATGTTAGGCTGACGAAAAACAGTTAATGCACAGCATAGATAATTGGTGTCGGTTCCTACCAAAATGATGATGCTTTTGAGGTAGAGTTCGGCCAAATTTCGTTTTCGGTTTTTGAAAATTTTCGGCTGAAATATTATTATTATAAGGGATGTAACGATTTCGATACCGATACCGATATAATCGGCAGGCCGATTATGCATAACCGATATCGAACAGTGCGAAAAGCACGCGAAACGACGACGCGTACGCAAGTTTGTCGCTCCATCGCAGGCGGGACTGGCGGGAGAGCCGCGCATGCTTTAGCGACATTGCAACACGGCAAACTGCAGTGTTTGCAGTTTGCTGAGCGTTGGCTAAGCGATGTATTATAGTGCCTCTTTCACGTCACCGCTATTCGTGATTCTGTGTATTCACACAATGAAGTGAGGACTATTAGACTGTTTTATTTTATATGTATAAGTAAAATAAAACGTATGCATGATACTTTACTGATAATCCTAGACCAAAAGCCGTCACGCAAACAATAGCTGAACAAATATGTACTTAAAGACATGGAGTCATTTGATTTAGTAAACAAATAGGGTCTCAACGCACTATTAAACAGCTGTGCCCGAAATATAAAATGGTTTCGCGTCCTTAATAAAGACATACAAACGCCCGAGGTACATACTTAATTCAAAACATTATTTTAAAAACTACCTTAGTCAGTTTTACAGTAGAGTAAAAACACTTCTTCACAACTTCATATTTAACTTTGGTGGCGTAACTAACTCATATCATGAAATTTTTAACAAAGGTTTTTGAAATAAAGTCTTCAATTATTTCTTTGATTTGTTGTCTACTAAGCCATCGATATCGGTATCGCTGATTATTTACTAAAATAATCGGTACCGGTATCGTATCGGGAAAATTATGTATATCGTTACATCCCTAATTATTATGTTTTCGTTTTAGGCCGAAAAATAAAAACAATTTTCGGTCGGACTCTAGTTTTATGTAACATCAATTTTACAAGCTGTAATTAAAGCAGCTAAGTTTACCTTCTATTGAGTTTTTGGTTGTTAGTACCCCTCCATATCAAAACGTCCTAAAAGCAAATGGTCCTATTAGCAAAACGACCCATTATTAAAACGACACTTTAGCAAAATGTCCTATTAGCAAATCATCCTACTTGTAAAGTACTTTACAAGTAGGACGACACTGAAAAATCACTATCAGTTTTTATCCAACTGAGGCGAAGCCAAAAAAGGAGGGTTATGTGTTTGACCTGTATGTATGTATTGTTTAACATGTAAAAATAAAAATTCAAAAATTTAAGTGTGATTACTAGATAGGGTTAATGAAAATCTGCATTATCCATCGTCACAAGTCACGGAATGCTACTACCTACCATTTCGGTAAGGCTGTTTGACGCTAAGCAAAGAAGTATACCTACGGTAGAAGTGTGCCATTTCTATAAAAAAAAACTTTTTTACAAAAAACACAACCGACTTCCAAACTACAAAGTGAAAAATAACTTTAATTTCGGAAGTCGGTGTCTTTGGATCAGATCAGTATTTTAGTTTTTTGACACCGACTTCCTAAATTAAAGTTATTTTTCACTTTGTAGTTTGGAAGTCGGTTGTGTTTTTTGTAAAAAGTTTTTTTTTTCGCTTTTTAGTGGGTTGGTTTGTAATTTATCTAAGTTACAATAGCCTTATGTCAACTGCTCATCAAAAATACCCAAATCGCTATAGATGTGCCTTTAATATTTGAAGAGTTCCCTCGATTTCTCCAAGATCCCATCATCAGATCGTGACCAAATGACAATGGGACCAACTTGAAAGTATACCCTTTCAAACAAAAAAAGAATTTTTCAAATCGGTCCAGCCGTCTTCGAGTAATCGGGGAACATACATAAAAAAAAAATATCCCGACGAATTGAGAACGTCCTCCTTTTTTTTGAAGTCAGTTTAAAAGAAACTGCTTACTCCCCTTAAAATATTCACGTATCAATAAATCATGCTTCAGTAAACAAATAACTTAAAACAATTGACTGGTTACAATGTTTAGAGTTCGTACTAAGTGGCAGGGTAAGCATTCTGAGAAAAGCAAATTAAGTAGGTCCACTAATAGTAACGTAAGCGATTTAGAAAGAGTAAAAGACCGTACATACTATGTTAGGTTTTATTTTTAAATATGGATGTGCTTAGGGCTGGTTTCCAGCTGCAAAAATAGCGTGGTGTAAGTTTAGAAATATACAACGTGTAACGTTAAATGCGCAAAACCTCAGACACCCCAACTGATTTTTAATTCAATTGACCTATTTCAGAGAGAAAAAAAATCATTAAAAATTGTGAAGGTCTTATGTGCTGTTTTAGTTCGTAAGATTCGTATTTGCATTAAAATTGGTCGACAACAATTTGTGTTTGTTTACCTATTTTGGCGGGTTTGCGCATGTGATGGCTTGACCTATTAATAAATAGACACGGTAACGTTTTTAATGAAGATTTTTTGAAAAATGTCACCTATATTAAAAAGTGGTTCAATTGATTCTGCTCGTTATTCTGATCAAACTATTTTCAGGTTTTGGGCATTTAACGTTACACGTTGTATGTCCATCAATCAATATAGCCTGCCTTTTCCCAATTATGTTGGGGTCGGCTTCTAGTCTAACCAGATGGAGCTGAATACCAGTATTGTACATAGAGCGACTGCCTATCTGACCTCCACAACCCAGTAACTGGGTAGCACGATATTTCTTGGTAAGACTGGTTGTCAGAGTTTTGGCCTTCTGACGACCCGTAACGACTGTCAAAGATCTAAGAATGACAGCCGGGACCAACGGCTTAACGTGCTTTCCGAGGCGAGGAGGGGGTCTCGGTATGTTAAGATGGTCACCCATTCACGGACAGACCACAGAAAGCGTAGCTTAACCTGATCAATCTGTCATTTTTATTAAAGTATTTTTCTTTTGCATTTTCAGTTATACTTTTTGTTGTTGTAACTACGGATTTTCTAAGAGCAAGTGAATTGAAAATATTGATTTGCCGGTAGGTACTTAATTTTTATCAGCCACGAAAACGAAAATGGCTGCGTGTGGATATATCAGCCGAAAATTGCCGAAAACTGAAAAAAAAACCCTCCGGAAGTGCCAACAGAAGTGAAAACTTGAACAAGATCGCCTTGGTGGATGAAAAATACTTGTTTAGAACATTGACCCGTAGGTAAAAGCACAATCGCGTTTACAAAAAAAATACTTGCATAGAACATTGATTCGTGACGTAATATAAATAAAGAGCACAATCGCGTTTACAAAAATGAGGTGTCGGTAACAGTGTCGAAAGTTCAATTGTTTTTTCCCATTTCAAAAATGCCCAACGCGCCTATAGAAGTTTTCACTTCCAAAATTGAACTTCGTCCGGACTCTAGCTAACATTTTTACCAAAGCGTACATGCTTCTCATAAATTGGGTTCTGTCCCTTCGAAAAAAGAAGACCAAATACTGAGATAATTCCAATTCTATTTTTAAACCAGTACCATAATTGCGTAACTTATTTTCGTAAACAATTTTGCCTAATTTGTTTCATTTTGACAGTTCAACAACATTAATTGCGTTATTTACGTTGTTGAGCAGATTTTGTTTTCCAACTTATGAAGCAATGGATTGGCAATCTGTTCCAAATCGAAACAGATTGTGATTGTGTTGTATTACGCAATGAGGGTACATTACAGCAGTAGTGGCCCAGTGATAACGGCTGCGACTTACGAGTTGTAAGTCTTAGGTTCGAACCTTGACAGGCGCTTTAATTTTTGTAAATTATTTCATCACCACTGCTCTCAAAACGGTGTGACCGTCGGACTGGCAGGTCACAGGTCTTGAGTCCGAACCCAAGGCACGCACCTCTGACTTTTTAGATACATGTGTACAATTATCACATGCTTCAAAAACGATGAAGGAAAACAGCATGACTGAGAGATATTTCTCGACGGCATAAAAACTCTGACACCAGCACGCGTAGCATGACCACCGTAGAAACGAGTTTTGTCGACGGAAGAATAGACAAAATGACAGATTGTGATTGTTTATCTGTCATTTTGTCTATTCTTCCGTCGACAAAACTCGTTTCTACGGTGGTCATGCTACGCGTGCAGGTTAGCCACTAACCACACGAAAAATAAGAACTTATAAGTCCTATAACCCTAATCGCGCAACGTTTTACTATAATTTCTGTACGAAGTGTGCACTTGCGAAGTGTATAAGTACCTACTCTACCTATTACGGTTAATCTAAATCCGTCCACGTTGCTTGCGGTCACGTCAGTCGACTTGTTTACCTAAGACAGGATTTGAGGAGCTTAATAGTAAGTGCAACTCCAAAGGCTCAGTCGCTTTGCAGATGCATTTACAGTATTTCTATTTTCTTAATGTTCCTCGGGAATCATCGCATTTCCGAATACAAACGAATGCTAATTTCCATGTCCATCAATTATTAGATTTATCTTGTACTAGCTTTTGCCCGCGGCTTCGCCCGCGTGGATGTCGGAAAATATTCCACAGGAACATGCTACCGGAATTCAGAGTATTCTATGTCTTAAGCCAGCTTATCCCTATCAGCCTATCCGTATGCCTTTCATCTAAATACGATCAGCAGTTATGGCATGAAGGTAACAGGTAGATAATAAATCTGTTTTAGGGTTCCGTACTCAAAATTAAAAATTGAAACCATTAAAGGATGACTTCGTTATTCGTCAAGACCCTTTTTCTCAGAAACGTGTGTAGGCATCAAGTTGAAATAGATATTAAAAACTTAGATCTACGATCCTTTGGAGCTGTAAAGAAAATCAAACTTCCAAGTCAACGCAAAAAAAATACGGAACTAAGTACTTTATTGTTGTTTTGTTTTGATTTTCGTGTGAACTGTGTGTGTTCTGCCTAGCCTTTTCCCAACTTTATTGGGGTCGGCTTCCAGTCTAACCGGATGCAGCTGAATACCAGTATTTTACATGGAGCGAACTGTATAGATCTGTAAAACTATTTTCCTATCTGTCGCGCCTGCGACTAAAGCAGGTTTCCTACTATTTTTTAAATAAATTACATTAAGTTAAAAGAGTATTAACAACTCTATATACTTCCAAGTCGATTGAGAGCATCCGGTCTGCACCAAGTGCAAAGGGTAACTTATAGAAATCTGACGACTGACGAAACACGAGGTTTGCCGAGGGACATTAAAAACATATTTGTACTGTACTATTAAGCTCCTCAAATCCCTCAAATCTCCTCAAATCCCATTGCTAATTAACTGCTTGCACTATCAACTTTATCAGTCTTAAAATGAATTCGTGTATTAAACTGTCTTGAAAAAAAAATGAACCTAATAATCTGTCACCAAAAGTCAAACTTTTATGAATCATCTATTCATTAAAGTTTGACGTTTGATATCGTGTTATAATCTATAAAGATTCTGTAAAAATCTTACCGTAAAAGTGAGCTTGAAGTGTCAATCTCTTGGAATGACAACTCATTACAAAGTTTTCTGTGAGATTTTTACAGAATAGCGGAATGTTTCGTGAATCTTTTCGTGGTCGTCAGAAGCCCGAAAGTCTGACAACCAGTCTTACCAGGGGGTATCGTATTACCCAGTTACTGGGTTGTGGAGGTCAGATAGGCATTCGCTCCATGTAAAATACTGGTATTCAGCTGTATCCGGTTAGACTGGAAGCCGACCCCAATATAGTTGGGAAAAGGCTAGGCAGATTGATTATGCGGAATATTCTCTCACTTTACGTTACATCCGGATCATGATAAGCTGAAAAAACGCAAAGGCACTCCCGTCTGCGATGGAGTCTAGCCACGCTAAGTCTGCATAAGTAAGAAAAAACGGTGGAATTTGAAAATCTATAGATGGCAACACCATCTTGGCCTACGAAAAAAGAATTTGATACTTTGTTTTGATTGAGAATAAAAACTCATTTAAACAGCTGCTAAAACACAATCTAATTTTATACCAACTCCTGAGTCCAAACTTGGAGGTTAGACAAAACAACCAGGGTAGGTAGCCTTGACGACAGGGCTTCCACCCGGATATCCGGTTACCGAGGGGCGTGGCGAAGGGCCGGAGATGGGGGTCGCAGAACCAATGGAGTACCTCTGAGTAATTTAATTTGGGAGAGATGTGGTAGGTAAGGAGAATCGGTATGAGCTATTTTTTTTTTACTAATGAAGTTGTAGACCATTTAATGATTGCTATAATAAATAGTTTGTTTAGACTTCTAACTCAGACTAAATATGATAATGTGATTTAAATTAGGAACAATAGAGTGATAAAAAGAAGTTTATTATTCAAAGTAATACATAGATACAGGTTGAGCACGGTAGTAGATATACTAAAATTATATATACAGAAATGTTTGTACAAAAAGAAAGAAAAAAAAACATTTAGGTATTTGAACACAGTTCGTGAAACACAAAAATAACACAGTGAAAATAAAAAAAGTTAAAAGGCTACAGAAATCAATACAGTGTGAGTCTTCATAATGTGCACATATCGAAATGAGGGAATCTATACTTAATTTTATCGACGGAAAAAATATTAAAAAAAAACTCTGATTGGCGTCTTGTTAAGAGATTTTACGATTATTGTAAAAAAATATGAAAAAAATAATTTTTTTTGCTAAAGAAACATGTTTATTTTTAATTGAGGGTAGTATTTTTTCCATAATTTTCATTTTAAGAGGACGCTTACTTACTTCCAATCATTATGGAGTTTGTTTCATCGCGACAGATCATTTAATTTAAAAGTTACGTTTTTTTTTGTTTTTTTTTTAATCCGTAAAAAAAACACTACAAAGTCAAAAATGACTAACTTCGGAAGCCGGTTGTTTTTTCCTCATACGCTTCTTCCAATCCCTTCAGGGAATACACAGGCGCGATGTCATAAGATTACGATTCCAAAACCGAATAATCCCTTACCATCCCCCACACATTTAATTCCATCATTTTAACAACCATCACCTTTCATTTTCCATTTCATCAATAAACCGGTCGTCATGGCGTTACGCACAAATTGAATGGGATCAACCCTCTAATGGTCTGGTATCGGTTACAGTAATTTGCGATGCGCCCGGTGTAGATAATGAGATTCAGAGGGTTGAGTTTTGATAACTATGGTGTGGTGGTTTAGGGTTTTCCGGGTGTTGTTTGTGTTTTGTTTTATATTCATTGTGGTCGTTATCTTTGACGTTTGTTCTTTGGCCGGTCGTTTCTATAAAAATCTCACTGTGAAAACTTGGTGAAGTGAGCTGCAAATCTAGTGTCAATCCCAAGGTTATGACCTCGATGCCATTGAGATATCCCACCTCGGCTCTCTACAACGAATGTCGGGTCCTCACCGTGAGACAGCTCTTTGTTCTTGGCACCATTCTGCACAAACATCCCTCTGTTGTATACAAGCCAAATGCTGCTAAAAAGCGTAGATTCGACGAAGTTTGCTCAACTCACGGCTGTAGAACAGCCTTTGCTCAGCGTCATTATTATATTCTGTCCAACCATTTATATAATAAAATAAATAAGCTGTGCACCATTGCTCTCATGTGCCTAAAGGGATGTAAGACCAGGGTCACAGAGTGGCTATTGTCACTAAGTTACGATAAGACTGAAGATTTACTACATGTATCAATCGCTTAACTTAATGTAGTTAATAGAGTCATATATTTATAATTATATTTACACAGACTGACATAAACACTAGTTTTTACCATATTTTTCTCTTTCTTAATACATACACATACCCCCACATAGATACTTTAATGCGCCACATCATGTACCTATGCATCTACTAGTGAATAGTTATCTGAATAATAATATACTGTGCTCGTTCTAAAATACTGATATATGTTCAAATGATAGGCGAGGACGTTGGCACCCTAAACACAAGTTAAGTCTTACTTCGGGTGCCAGAGTTCATCTAAACACTCTTTCCTTTAGTTTTAACGCTGCATAGTTTTTAGTTTGTGTTTTTGTATAACTGAATGGTAATAAATTATTATTTTATATATATTTAAATATCTTGGGACCTTAGGGTCCCGGTCTTTTGGAAGGCGTACGAGGGGCCGAAGCCAACTCGCAGAGGCCCCTTGGACAATTTTAAATGGAATTAGGCAACAACCGACGATTATCCCTGTATGCACTATGCAAGTGCACCCAAGGACAACCCCCGGTTGGTGCAACGCTATTGCAGAATATGGAAACAAAACATATTGGGCTAATGGGTTTGGGTGGCTATAGTGGATTGGTTACCTAGAACTATGGAAGGCCTATGTCCCCTGCCTGATCAATGTTATAAAATACACCGATAAAATGGCAGGGGGTGACTTGCACACTCAATAATGGGCCCCCGAAAACGGTCGCTAGCACAAAGTGTCGTGGCGACAAGGGGGCAACATGTCCTGAGGTGCTTATGAGGAGTGGGGAGGTATTCCACGGCTATCAGGACAATCTCGGAAGTACGGTCAAGATCCCTACCAGCATCTTACTGGAATACTTCCTTCCTCCGAGCACGTTTGCTCTTGCGAATCTCCACTCAAGCCGGCCAATTAAGGCAAGAATGAGGTGGGAGCTCCGTTCCTCGTCAGTGTTCACTCCAGCCGGTCAATAAAGGCAAGCCAGAGGTGAGAAACAAGAATTCTCCCGGAAGATAGGGTCCGTGGGGTCGCTGCTGCCCAACAGCTCGCCACATGCTGCCCTGCGGGTTTTTGTATCTCTCTTGGTCTGGCTCCTCATCCCAGACCTGTTCCGGCAAAGTAAACTCTACCGGCACAGGCCTATAGTTCGGAGCGCGCAAGCCCCACCACGACGTCAACGTAGAGATACGGCAATTATTATCCCTAGCGATTGGAAAACGTCAGCCCTTAAGACGCAGATATATGCCAGTGACCTTGAGTGGTAAGCTTAGCTTGCGTGTTTTGTACTGAGCTCACGCAACGTGTTTTAATAAAACACTTATACTAAAAGATCAATAATTAAATTATATTTAAAATGGGGAAGATTTCAGAAAAATACGCTTGGTAGATTTTGCGTGATTATCAGTTTTTATCCGAGAGATAAGTTTACAAATTAATTTCACTATGCAATATAAACATAATCTAAAATATTCCTATATTAAGTTATTGCCAAACTTAAGTGGCAATGGGCAGGGCACATTGCTCGCAGAACGGATGGCCGATGGGGTCGAAAGGTTCTGGAATGGCGATCACGTACCGGAAGACGTAGCGTTGGAAGGCCTCCCACAAGATGGACCGATGACCTTGTGAAGGCCGCAGGAATACGTTGGATGCGGAAAGCACAGAATCGGTCGAAGTGGCGGTGCTTGGGGGAGGCCTATGTCCAGCAGTGGACGTCTTTCGGCTGAAATGATGATGATGATGAAGTTATAAAAAATGCTCTAATTTAACATATTTTTTTTCCAAATCATGAACACTACTCGTTTAGACGTGATCTTCAGTATAAAATCATTAAAAGTCGGTTATCGTCACCATGTCTGAGAGATATTTCTCGACGGCATGTGAAGCTAAGGCAGAGGTCCATGGGCAGCTTTAAAACTCTGACACTACACGAAAAGGAGAAGACTAGAAAAATAAATCTCTATGACATGTATCACTTGTATAAAATATCATTGTAATAAATAGGTTTGTTGTGCCAATTCAAAAAACATAGAATTTGCGACAGCGAAAAAAAAATATCCTTTCGTTTTTAACCCGTCAACAGCCCGGGGGTGGCCACAAATAGCCATATCAGGCTATTTGCGCGGGCGCACATGTGCAAGGACATCCGGTGCCTAAACCAATACTTTGTAGGTAGGTACTCTAAATAAATATGGCGCTTGCACGGAATTCACGGGATCTTTGCCAATTTTTTTTACTGTTGAGAATGACAACAGTCTCAGTAAAAATTGTTTGTGTCTAAAATACGGTGTTTTGTTTTTCATTTTGCTAACAGTTTTGAAGATGTAACGCATAAACATAATTATGAATAATGTATAAACACAATACTTTATTATGAATTCAGAATTTAAAATTATTTAGAAAATATTATTAGATTATTTAGTTTTTTTATGGTTTACTGTGACAAGTTCAAAATCATTTTTGCATAAGGCTTCACAATGAAAAAAAAATACGAGTACATTGTACTCAGCCCGTTTTGTTTAGGGTACCATTCCGTAGTCGACCGCAAGCGACAACTACAGCCGACCGACGTGTCGCCGCGACACGACTGGTTTCTATGAATTTTTATGAAATACCTACCGAAGCTAACGTCACGTCGCGCGTCGCCTGCATAGAAAAACATAGAAACCAGTCGTGTGGCGGCGACACAACGACGCGATGCCTGCTTTTGCCGCCTGCGGTCGGCTACAGAATTGTACCTTTAGGGATCGGGATCGAGTTAAGTAAGTAGGTATGGAAAAATCTCGATTCAGATCTGCAGGCTTATCTTATTTTTTAGTCTAATAACTTTATAGTAAGAAATAGTAAGAATAATATTCGACTAGATTGTTAATTACAATACTCCACCCTCCACAGATAAATACTAAAATAATGATTTAGCTAAAGCAACACAGTTTTACTTCTTACCTACTCAAAGTTACATTAGGAAAATCGACGGTGCTGACTACTGTTCAGTATTTAATTCGCCTCGTTGGTCTAGTGGTCGCAAGCGCTACTGCTGAGCATGAGGTCCTGGGTTCGATTCCCGGGTCGGGCAAAGTGTTATTGGGTTTTTCTATCAATAATTTCTCAGTAGCAGCCCGGAGTCTGGATTTGTGCCCGGTTGATGGCAATAGGCTCGCCCCCTATTACATGGGACTTAAACATAACTGGCGAAATGTGGGTGTACCTGCTACAGGTACCCAGGGCCCAACCCTTCGGGGAAACAAGGCGTGATTTTATGTGATAAAAATATATATACTGGATAAACTTCATAAAAATATATTAGCCTGTACCCTAATTGTGTAATACACGATCAATCATAATTTGTTTCGACTTGAAACAGATTGCTAATCCATTGCTTCAAAAGTTGTAAAAAAAATCTGCTCAACAACGTAAATAACGCAATTAATGTTGTTGAACTGTTAAAATGAAACAAATCAGTCATAATAGTTTACGAAAATAAGTTACGCAATTAGGATACTGACCTGACTAAAACTAAATACAGGATGAAATTGAAAACATGCGATAAATTGAAATGGGAATAGAATAGAATAGAATATATTTATTGTAAAACATGAGTATGAGATTCAGTAACTGTTACCTAATCATTATAAATTGTTATTTCCGAAATATAAATTGTGAAAAAAAAAAACACGCGCGACTAGCGCGACAGCAGTGCCTTTGTGTCGCGTCGCGTGTCGCGCTGGTCTGAACGAGCCTTAAATTGATTCTTGAATTTTATTTTTTGTTTTAAATTTATTAAATTTTACTGGAACGCCATAAAATCGTGTCTACGTGAATACAATAATTTAGTTTGCACTATCTATGATGATAATTACACGATTTTTTTTCACAATTTATATTTCGGAAATAATAATTTATAATGATTAGGTAACAGTTACTGAATCTCCCATTTCAATTTGTCGCATGTTTTCAATTTCATCTTGTATACATATTTTTTTTTTTCGTTAGCCATCACTGTCCCACTGCTGAGCAAAGGCCTCCCCCAAATCCTTCCATGCACCCTTTTCCAGGGCCACCTCCATATGGCCAAACTAAATATGGCGTCGAAAAATTCCTCCACATCTCTGTCGTCTAGTAATGTAACGGTGCTCCTTGCATTTACTAACAGAGGGTTGAGGCGCCAGGCAGGCCAGTTCCCCATAATAATTACCTCCATCTTTCTCTCCCCCAGGTCCTCCAACAAGCGGGTAACATCGAGCGACTAGGCCGCTTCCTCTGGTCCCTCCCAGCGTGCGAGAGGCTCCACGCACACGAGTCGGTGCTCAAAGCGAAGGCGATGGTGGCCTTCCACAGAGGGAACTTCAAGGAGTTGTACCGCCTGCTGGAGTCACACACCTTCAGTCCTCATAATCATCCCAAGCTGCAGAATCTGTGGCTTAAAGGTGAGGAGTAGACTGTGTTAGAAAATTGCTGGTATTTCAGAGTTCTTTGAATGGTACTGATTTCCTGATAGCACTTGAAAAAGGAAATATATGGCTCTGGTGTTGTACTTGTCTCATAATGTCTCACATATGATATATGCATAATCAGCCTATAATGTTCCCACTGCTGGGACACACGCTTCCTCTCTATGAGAGGGAGTGGGCCATAATCCACCACGCGGGCCCAGTGCGGGTTGGTAGATGTCACATGTCTTCGAATTTTTGGTTCTAGGACATGCCGGTTTCCTCACGATGTTTTCCTTCACCGTTTTGAGAGCAGTGGTGATGAAATTAAATACACAAAGTGCCTGCCTGGGTTCGAACTCGGGGCTGATACTACTGGGCCACCATTGTTCTACGATGTGATATAAGGAGTTGGCTTTAATAGGAATTAGGAACCTGTGAAACTCGTTGCAGTTTGGGATGATAATTCTCGTTCTGCGATTTACTCAAAGAAACATAGCTACTTCAATCTTCTGATATAGCCCCGTATCTTCGTGGTAAAAACTACTTTCATTGTTTCCCTAGCATTGGCAGGGTAAAGTGTGGGCGATATGGGAAATGTTTGAATTACACGTCATAATCATCATAATCCACTGGGCCACCACTGCTCTGGTAACGGCCGCGACTTACGAGTTGTAGGTCGTAGGTTCGAACCTAGACAGACGCTTTACTTTGTGTAAATTATTTCATCACCACTGCTCTTAAAACGGTGAAGGAAAACATGGTGAGGAAACCGGCATGTCCTAGAACCGAAAATTCGAAGACATGTGAAATCTACCAACCCGCACTGGGACCGCGTGGTGGATTACGGTCCACTCCCTCTCACAGAGAGGAGGCCTGTGTCCCAGCAGTGGGAACATTTATAGGCTGATGATGATGATCATCATAATCATTTCAGCCAAAAGACGTCTACTGCTGGACTTAGGCCTCCCCCAAGCACCAGACCGGTTTTGTGACACGCACATGGTACAACTTACTCTCTAAAGTTAGTAAGTCGAAGGTGTTTACAGTCAGCCGGTAATTATTTCGTCGATTGTGCCGTTTGTTTGTACGCCAATATCGACATGGTAAGTATTTCAATAAGGCAGATAATGTTGTTACCTTCAACAAACAAAGAAAGATAAATAGGATTATTGGTCGCAGAAACACGTGGACAAAAAAAGATAGTTAACTCGAGTAGGTAATCAGAAAAATAAAACAAAACAGATGTATTTATGTCGGAGATGGGTATGTGACTCTTTCATTATTATCAGCGATATTTTAACTACTGTGGGCGTAGTGTGGGTAGTGTTGGTTAATGCGCAATAGAAAAACAGTTTGCAGTTCAGATCACATTATAATTTACTATCAAATTAATCGCACTAGCTAAATTATACACACACTGGGTCCGACGGCGTTTATTAAAATCACCAATTAACACAATGATCACAAATTACAACTAACACAAATTCAAATTCAATTTCAAAAGTCATTTATTCAAATTAGGCTGAGAATCAGCACTTTTTGAACGTCAAAATTACATAAGACAGTCCCCCAAAAACGCCCATCCTTCACCACTTCCTAGTGCCTCAATAACTGAGCACCACGAATCAAGAACAGTTCCGCGACGTCTTAATTCCGATGCGATCCGAGGCTGAATCTCTCCTCGCCGTGGCCTTAAAACATCACGACTTTGTAGAAGCGCGCCTTTTTTGGTGTAGGTAGTACTCTTGATGTCGCCAGTGGCGCGCTTGCGATTCGTTTCGTGTCCGTACTAATGACCGGATCCGAAATATATATAATCACGAGCACAAAACAGAAATAGTCGACAGCTGCATGTCATGACTGTGACAAGAAGGCTTCCACTCAGCATGATTTATGGGGGACCCACAGCACAGGACTGATTTTCAGAGGTTCTATCTATTCTATTTTAGACTAAACCTCGCCAAGGAGCCAATACGAGTACTTATCTCTTTCGTGGATCAGTCTGTGCTGTATCTATTTCGTATCAATACATTTTCAGACATATTTGTCCATAATTGTTGTTTAAAAATTCTTAAAACTGTCTTAAAATTCAAATTCAAATAATTCATTGTACTCATCAACAAAAATCACAGTGTCCTCTTGTCACATGAAGCTAGATGAATCTCCCTAGCACTGCGGCCACCGGCTTCTCAGAAATCATCCTCAGGATTCAGTTGGCGCTCTACCGAATCTGGCGCATCAGAAAAGCTGTTTGTGTTGTGCTGTTATTGTTCTCATTAAAATTAATATAATTTTCTTTATTGTTCAGCACATTATATGGAAGCAGAGAGGTTACGTGGCAGGCCGCTGGGTGCCGTCGGCAAGTACCGAGTGCGACGCAAGTTCCCGCTACCTCGGACCATATGGGACGGGGAGGAGACCTCTTATTGTTTTAAAGTAAGTATTTTCGTCTATTATATGCTAGCCGTATAGTCTCAGGTTCTATGGTCACGCTAAAACATCTTGCCAATGACGCAGCAGGACATAGACTAAATGAGCAAACCCCACAGAAAAAGACGAATGGTTTTAAGGTGATTTGTACTTGCTTGAATTGGCGACTGTATTAGTCCAAGGCTAATTTTATCTGTACTTAGAAGAATAGTAATAAAGCTCCGAAAAAAAATAACATATGTGCATACTCAAAATATGAAATTTATTGCGATAAATACTAATTTTCCGACAGCTTATAGGTATGCGAATACAAATAAAGAAACGACCGAATAAAATACTGAAACAACCAAATAAAATACTGAAACGACCGAATAAAATACTAGAACGACCGAATAAAATACTGAAGATTCGAAAAATCAATACTGAATTTGCTGACGTAATATTTTTCAAACATGTAAACAAGCATACACCATGCATGCAGCATGTAAGCGAGCATGCAATATGCAGCAGGCATGGTTTCTGTCACGGCTCCGGCGCTGCGAGGCTCCGGCGGTCCCACGCGAGCTTATCGTCGCAGATGGTTTTAACGATCACCACTGTAGCTTCGGCTTGCTGCAGCCTCACCCGCGGGTAGCGAGCGTTATAAAACCATCTGCTCCTTAGCTCGCGAGCCGCCTTGCCCCTCCGCGCCTACGCGGGCTTAAATTATACTCTATGGGTAGGGCAGACAAGATTACGTGAAGTCGGTTTAGCAGCGGTTCGTTTCTGTCACTAACTTTTGTAGCACAACATATTGACTTTTCGTATTTTTTTTGGACAGTCAACCACAGATTTTCGAAAAAAAAAATTTTTTTTTTTTCGGAAGTCCCGCCTGCGACAGAGCGACAATGTTGCGCGCGCGTCGTCATTTCACACGCTTTTCGAACTGTTTTTAATATCGGTTGTATGTAATCGGCAATGCCGATATATCAGCATCGGATTCGGAATCGTTACATCCCTAATTAAAACTAAAAGTTGTTTCTTTTCTCCAGGAAAAATCCCGGTCAGTTCTTCGAGACTGGTACCTTCACAACCCATACCCTTCACCCCGAGAGAAGAGAGAGCTAGCAGAGACCACAGGTCTTACTACTGTACAAGTAAGTTGCATTGTTCATCTAGAAATCGCAAAGGCGACGGCGCTTAGCACGGAGACTTGAGTCAAGGATTCGATCAGGAATTTCTCAATAACAGACCTAAGGGCACGTCTTCCCTACCATTACCGCGCCCTCCGGTCTACTCCTTGATATGCAATGGCGTCTGAAGCCCCATGAAGCATGAGGCTCCAGGGGCTAGTGCAAATCTTGGGATTCATTCGATTTATCGAGTCTGGTTAAACCACGCTGGGGTCGGTGCATTTAATTAATTCTTTATTCATTTAGGAATTTCTCAATAACTGCCCAAAGTTGCATGATTTTGGCAACAGGTTTTGGCCAAAAACATACCGGACGACTTTGTGTTAGAAAAAAACTTTTTACAAAAAAAAACAACCGACAAAAAAAACACTACAAAGTGAAAAATAACTTTAATTTCGGAAGTCGGTGTCTTTGGTTTTGAATTTTTGTTCTTTGTCACCGACTTCCGAAATTAAAGTTATTTTTCACTTTGTAGTGTTGTTTTTAAGTCGGTTGTTTTTTTTTTGTAAAAAGTTTTTATTTTTCACTTTTTAGTTGTGATACCTACTCAACACAAATTTGAATACCACTTACTACCTGCTATGTAAATAACAGTGACAGGAACTTATCATATCATCCACATACTAAATGAGAAAATTACGTATTATTAAAGCTAACTCAAAAACTGCCAAAGCAAACTTAATAAAATTTATATGGGACCACCTCTGAAGTATGATCTACCAAACAAAAAAAGAATCATCAAAATCAATTCATAATTGACGGAGTAATCGCGTAACAAACATACAAAAAAAAAAACGTACAGTCGAATTGAGAACCTCCTCCTTTTGGAAGTCGGTTAAAAACTAGATCATAAGAAACAGTTAGTTCATCAAAAATTACTACTACCATAATAAACTAAGTCTTTCAGACTGACTTCTTGCTTTCAATGCGCCCCGCGGTTTCACCCGCATAAGTCTCGATCCCCTGGGAATCGGGATAAAAAATATTCTATGTCCTAACCCAGGTCATAGTCTACCCATGTGTCACATTTCATCTAAATCAGTTTAGCTTCTACGCAGTCCGGAAAAAACTTTTAAACAAAGTTTCATAAATAAACAAAGTGAAAAATAACTTTAATTTCGGAAGTCGGTGTCTTTGGTTTTGAATTTTCGTTTTTTGCCACCGACTTCCGAAATTAAAGTTATTTTTCACTTTGTAGTGTTTTTTTTAGAAGTCGGTTGTTTTTTTTTGTAAAAAGTTTTTATTTTTCACTTTTTAGTTGTGGTATTTACCCCTCAAAAATTGGAATACCACTACTTGCTATGTTAATAACAGTGAGAGGAACCTATCATATCATCCACATACTAAGTGAGGAAAAAATACGTATTATTGAAGCTAACTCAAAAACTACCCAAGCAAAGTTAATAAAATTTATATGGGACCACCTCTGAAGTATGATCTACCAAACAAAAAAAGAATTATCGAAATCAATTCATAATTGGCGGAGTAATCGCGTAACAAACATACAAAAAAAAAACATACCGTCGAATTGAGAACCTCCTCCTTTTGGAAGTCGGTTAAAAAACAGACGAAATGACTAGCGCTAGACCCACCATGCGCCACGCACGCCGTCCGCCGCGATTAGTGCTACACAGCCCGAACTATCGCGATGATAACCGATAATGCTTGGTCACATCTGCGTGTATCGTATCACTGTGCGAAGCTTCGTCACGATAGACGCAGATGTGGCCCCAGTATAACAAACAAACAAACTCACATTCGCATTTACAACATTAGTTAGTATTTTGAGTCAGGGACTGAATTACCCAAAAATTAAGGTATCTTTAAATTTCAGTATGACGTCATACCGTTAAATAAAAGTTACCGAAATATTTCGATACCGTTCTTTTTTAAAGTGAAACTTTTATTACATCGTCTCAAACTTTTTCGTCTGTGTGTTGCATGTCGCGTGACGGTCAGCCGCGGAGTAGGGATAAAGTGAAAGGCGCTCGTCAGAGCAGCCAAGGCCAATATGACGGCGCCTATAGTTCGTTTAAAAGTTTCACTTTTACCGTGGTTTCATAAAACCACACAATCCTGTTTTCAGTAGGTAGTGGAATTTTGAGGTTGGAGATGCATACCGGTATATTTCGGTAGAAGTACTATTATAACCTTTATAAACATTTTGGTAGCAGTACCTAAACCTTAATAAATAGGGGTTTTCCTTGACGCACCGCCGCCACACTGTCTGTCGTTCACTTGCTGATTGTAACTCAGTATTGGTTTTTATTTCCGATCGGAAGGACACTACTATGTAAGCATCTGCGCTGCGTCGTCTCGCGTTTTTTTCGGTACCGAAATCGTGTAAAGGTTAAGTAACGGTTTATCCCAACCTTCCTTAATATTATAAATGCTAAAAGTAAGTTTGTTTGTTACGCCTTCACGCTAAAACGGCTGAACGGATTTGGATGAAATTTGGCACATATATAGATGATGCCCTGGAAAAGAACATAGAATACCTTTTTTTTTTCCACGGGATCGAGACTTATGCGGGTGAAACCGCGGGGCGCAGCTAGTAATATTATAAACGTGAAAGTTTGTGAGGATGGATGGATGGATGTTTGTTACTCTTTTACGCAAAAACTACTGAACGGATTTAGATGAAACTTGGCACACAGACAGTTTATAACCTAGATTAATACATAGGATGCTTTTATCCCTATATTCTTAAGGGATCGAGACTTCTGCGGGAGATACCGCGGGGTGCTGCTAGTTATTTATAAAGGTATCGGTATAGCTCAACCTTTATTTCATATTGATACCGGTATATTTTTGAGGTATCTTAACCTTTAACTGTAACCGTTTTCAGTCCCTGTTTTGAGTATCTTTGCCTCCGAATCGAGGAACGTAAATGAAGTCGCGGGTAATAGCTAGTATTAAGTATTATAATAATGAACAAAAAACCTCAAGAGCAAGTTAGTCATGGCATGCACTGTTCGCAGACGGTCAGTTGTGGTCGCCGGCAACTCGACACCGCTTCCTCAAACTGAACGGATCGAGTTACTGAAGATATACTTATGATATACACACACACTATGTATTTATTTATTTAAAATATAAAAATAAAAATCGCCTGTAATTTCTCTGGGAGAGATCTCTACCCAAAAGTAGGAAGTTGTGGAACTGCGAAATAAAATAGAATTTTCTCTCTAAGGCAATAAAAAGCTACTGAGGAACATCCTATCTCTGCAAAATAATTTTAATAGTAGTATCTAGGTATTACTGGGGATTGTCCTTGTATTGTATTACTCAGTTACTGGGTTTGGAGGTCAGATAGGCAGTCGCTCCATGTAAAATACGGTATTCAGCTGAATCCGGTTAGACTGGAAGCCGACCCAAACATAGTTTGGAAAAGACTAGGCTGATTGACTGGGGATTGTCCTTGGGTACACTTGCATAGTGCGTGCGGGGATAATCGTCGGTTGGTGCCTCATTCCATTTAAATTTGTCTAAGGGACCTTGCGAGTTGGCTTCGGCTCCTCGTACGCTTTCTAAAGGACCGGGATACATACTCCCGAGATTTGCAAATATAACAGAATAGTCAGCTTAGAACAGGCTCGTGGCTAAGTAATAACAGCTGCACGGGTCGATCGATTAGGTTAAGCTACGCTTGCCGCGGTTGGTCCGTGCATGGGTGACCATCTTTACATACCAAGACCCCTTCGTGCCTCAGAAAGCACTTTAAGCCGTTGGTCCCGGCTGTCATTTGTAGATCTTTGACAGTCGTTACGGGTAGTTAGAAGCTCAAAAGTCTGACAACCAGTCTTACCAAGGGGTATCATGTTACCTAGTAGCTAGTTGTGGAGGTCAGATAAGCAGTCGCTCCATGTAAAATACTAGTATTCAGCTGCATCCGGTTAGACTGGACCGACCCCAACACAGTTGGGAAAAGGCTGGGCAGATGACGAATCAGCCCATATCGTTCCCACTGCTGAGACACCGACCTCCTCTCTGTAAGAGGGAGAGGGCTGTCATCTTGTTCTCGTTGACGTCCCATTCACGGTGGACAAACGGCCTTCGGGCTGTTTCTTAGCCCTTAACAAAAGACAATGATGGTGGTAATCACAGAACATATTAAAAATAGCCTTTATTTTTATGAAATACAATATACGTGGATATATTTAGTAAGTTGTTCCGCTTAGCTATTTCTAAAGAGCCATAAAAAACTCCTGTAAGAAATCGACACGTGTTTCACCTCTCAACGAGGCATCCTCAGGATGACGATTGACTTGACGCGAACTCAAACACGGCGTATTGCCACACCGAGCGCTGAACGCAGAGAACCTACCTTATGTCCTGCGGTGGTATTGCATATTTTATTATTTAATAAGCACGTAAGTAATTAATTATTGTGATTATGCTTGCAGGTTTCAAATTGGTTCAAAAACAGACGACAGAGAGACAGGCAAGCCGAACACAAAGATAGGTGAGTCATTCAGAACATAATCATGTTTGTTATATTTCTATGTTCAATGCTTACCCAGGCACAATATTTTTGCGAGGTCTTCTATAAATCTGTCCGTAGACAAATTGTATTATAATGTATGTGCTATTTTTAGTCCTGTAACCAATGAATATGATCATCAAAATCTAAAGGTACCAACTACTTAGGCAGCCCCTTTTTTTGGGTGGGAAATTATCAAATAACTTCTCCCGCTCTGGGCGGAGCGGGAGGGCGTGTCAGACTCTTACTGACTAAAACCCACCCGTGTTCCTTTAGTTGCCATGTTGCCGGGGGCCACGGTATCCCTTTCGGACTCCCGCGACCCCGGCAGGCATCGGCCCTAGCGGACCCCGTCAATTCTGCTGACATCTCTTTGAGGCGCGCGTGGAACACAACTCACCGTCGACCCGGGCCTGGTCCGGATCTAGATTTTTTTTGAGGCGTGGCAAAAACTGCCGTCTGCTGCCTCCCGCCAATCTTTTATGGGGATGCGCTAAGTTAGCCCACGAAATTAAAATTTTCTCAAAATTAAAATTTTGGCAGCAACATAATATTAATCAAATTGTATCGATCGATAATGCGCCAATTCAACAGGGGTACCAAAACTGTTGTAAAAAAGAAAAAAATTGAAAGATTATTATGTGCGCAGTCTCATTTATTGCAAAGTTGCTGTGTGCTGGGTGGTGCACTTGTCTGCTACGCGTGAATGTGTCGCCCCCTGAAGTTGGCGCCCGGGGCACGGGCCCCGGCTTGCCCCCCCTAAATCAGGGGCTAGGTACTTTATGAACAGTTAAGAAGTCCTTCTGAACTCTACCTATTTTTCGAAATTCTATTTAGTCCGTCAGTCAGATAATAAAATTTTTTAGACACGTATTTTTTGTTTTATCATATTAATTAAACATGACTTAGATAAAAGGCACTAAAGTTGGAGGGTGGGGGCTCGCAGTCTCCCTGAGTTGTGATGCACAAGTCAGTATTAAATCTACCAAGGCCTGACATCATGCCACATTTTAACTCTGTAATCTCTTGATTACTTACATAAAAATGAAAAAAATACGTGTCCAATATTCTATAATAAACTAAAAAAAAAAAAAAACAGTGGCACTCCGGGAGTGCCGACAAAAGTGAAAACTTGAATAAGATCGCCTTGGTGGAAGAGAAATACTTGTATAGAACATTGGTCCGTAACCTTATCTAAATAAAGAGCACAATCGCGTTTACAAAAAAAAACTTTCAAAACCTTTAAAGTAAAAATACTTGCATAGAACATTGATCCGTAACGTAATATAAATAGAGAGCACAATCGCGTTTACAGAAATGAGGTGTCAGTAACAGTGTCGCGAGTTCAATTGTTTTTTCCCATCTCAAAATAGCCCTACCCGCCTAAAGAAGTTTTCAATTTAAAAAAATAATAATCTCCCCATCCCTATATTGGTGTTATGAAAAAACAGGTTGATAAAGTCAAAGTCAAATCATTTATTTCAAGTAGGCCATTAAAAGGCACTTTTGAACGTCAAAATGTACAAGAAAATAAAATTGATTCTAGGTGGTATTCCAAAAGGTAGTATTTTTAACCTCCAACGCTAAAAGAGGGGTGTTATAAGTATGACCGCTATGTGTGTGTCTGTCTGTGGCAGGTCTATAGCTCTTAAACGGGTGAACCGATTTGAATGCGGTTTTTTTTATTTGAAAACAGGTTTTCGAGCGATGGTTCTTAGATATGTTTTATCAAAATCGGTTTAGCCGTTTGAAGATTATCAGCTCTTTTCTAGTTGATGAATGGATGTGAGTATCTTCCATAGGTCTGATCTATTTCAAATTTAGTATTCTCTTACTTCAATGATTTTAGAAGAACATAGTAACCTTGAAATGATGCTGCAGCATCACCTGGAATTTGCAGGATACCCGACTCCCTTACCAAATTACAGCACAGGTATCGTGTTTGGGCTAATTGGAATGGTCTCAATGAATAGATTATAGATAGATGGTGAACAGGGTCTGGTGAAAGAGAAACGAGGAGATGTTTGTGTCGGGGGTTTTTTAAATTTTAGCTGTTATAATTGTACTTGGTTCCCTCACCACCACACAAAGAAAACAAGAAGCACAAGAAGAGAGGGGAGATAATTTCTTAAAAAATAATGAGGTCTAAATCGAAAAGGTTATTCTGAAAGCTCTTGCGTTTGCGCCTCACTATAAGCTGAGCTACAAACAATTAATTGTTATTGCAAAAACCGCTGACGATCGAATGTCTCGTCGAACATCGACTCATCATAATATTATGTTACAACATTCACTCGTAATGAGGTTTGGGTGTTTGTAGGTTAGTAAGTAATATAGACATGTGCAAGTTTAGGTACAACCATTTTTCGCCAGTTATGTTTAAGAGCGGCCAACCCGTCATACTTTCCATACAAACGTTCGTACGTGATTATGGCGTTGTAACACATCTTTCTTTAATTCTTTTAAACTAATGGGTATCTTGTGCACTATATCTAGGTTTCTATGAAAGCAAAAAATAAAAATTTGGCGAAACAAATTCAATATAAGCCTCCAAAAATCTGCTTTTCAGCACAAATTTTACCTGAATTTTGACCGTTCATAATGTACTCATAAATTGTAAAATTAAAGAAAACATCCTCATAGAAACCTTGCACATGTAATGGAGATTCTAAATGACAAACATTTATTTCACAAACTTGTAAGGCTTATTCAAAAACACGTATTTCCTGAAACAAGTTATTTTTTTACAATGTTATCGCGTTCTCACTTGCTTGTTAGCAATTCTCACTTGCGCTGGATGAAACAACAAGCTTTTCGACCATGCTCGCATTGACGATAGACGGACCGGGAAGGGCCCTCTTAAGTCCCATGTAATAGGGGGCGAGCCTATTGCCATCAACCGGGCACAAATCCAGACTCCGGGCTGCTACTGAGAAATTCGTGTTTGAAAACCCCTATAATACTTTGCCTGACCTGGGAATCGAAAAAAGGACCTCATGCTCCGCAGCAGCACTTGCGACCAGTAATCAACGAGGCAGTAAAAATTATGGCTAAGCTACCCAAAATAAGTCAAAATCTCTCTAGATCTATTTCTTCCCAATAATCAATCAATCTGCCTAGCCTTTTCCCAACCATGTTGGGGTCGTCTGCCAGTCTTACCGGATGCAGCTGAATACCATTATTTTACTTGAAGTGACTGCCTACCTGACCTCCACAACCCAGTAACTACTTAGGTAATACGATACCCCTTGGTAAGACTGGTTGTCAGACTTTCGGGCTTCTGACGACCCGTAATGACTGTCAAAGATTCACGAATGACAGCCGGGACTAACGGCTTAACGTTCTTTCCGAGGCACGGAGGAGTCTCGGTATGTAGTAATGGTCACCCATCCACGGATCAACCCCGGCAAGCGTAGCTTAACCTGATGGATCGACCCGAGCGGCTGTTAGTACTTAGCCACGAGCTCCTCACAAAGTTAATAATTATCTATTTCATTTTTATCACATCCAAATCTCCGTTCACGCTTAACCAATATTTCGGGCGGTCAAACCCGGGACTTCTGCATCATTGATCCGAAACAGATGCGCTCAGATTTAGATAAGAGTTGATTTTACACGCCGATAACTTGACAATTTGAGATAGATATTATTCTGTTATGTTGGTAGATACGATGAGTATGGTGGGTTGTTATGAAGTGTTAATAATATTGGTGTAGCAACTGGTTAAGTTTGGAAGCTGAACCAAACAGGAATACAAATGACAAGCTAGAGTCTGGCCACGCCTTGCATAAGTAAAAAAACGGTGGAATTTGAATTTGCCTCCTAAGTCCTATTACAAATAAGACTTAAGAGGGCTTATACTAAAGTTGGCAACGTCGCAAATAGCTGTCAAATATTTACCTGTTTTGATTAATTTGGCAATATTACTGTATGGAAATAAGAAATGTGGCTAACTAGTTCCCTAGAATATTAATAATGAATTGCAATTATAACACTGAATTTGATGTTGTAACCGTTTTAGGTGTAAAAAAGGCACTTGGAATGTTTCCAAATGCTTTTTTTATATCTAAAACTAAATATTCGGTGTTACGATATTAATTATTGCATTTCATAATCAATATTTTAGTGCACTAGTTAGCCACATTTCATGTTTCCATACAGTAATATTGCCAAATTAATCAAAACAGGTAAATATTTGATAGCTATTTGCGACGTTGCCAACTTTTAGTATAAGCCCTCTTAAACATAACTGGCGAAATTTGTGTGTGGATACTATAGGTACATCTGCCTAACCCTTCGGGGAATCAGTCGTGATGTTATGGTGTTATTATGTTACTTATTATTGGGAAGAAATAAAATATCTAATGAATTTGACATCATTTTGGGTATTTTTTTATTATGTTTCGACGTGTATAGTTATTTTTGACTAAAAAAGGCAATTTTTTTTGCGATAAAATGGAGTGTGTTTGGTTCAATTTTAATAATTTAATGTCAGTGGTATCAATTACAACTTTTTTGCATGAAAAAAATTTTTTTTTCGGTGTTAATTTACCGTGAGTTTTATGTTACATCTCTGCAAAAATTTTATGAAAATTGGGTCATCGGTTTTAGTGACGAGAGTATGAGACTGACAATCTGTCTCATTGTTTTTTATTTTGTCTAATTAATTCATTACTTACCATTATTTAAATCTTTATAAAAGTTGGCTTCGTTCGATTAGATTAAATTACAGTAATTGATACCTACATAAAACAATGAATGCGTCAACGAGTAAGCAAAACAGACATTTACCTACTGTCACTGTCACAATGACATTCCTGAAAAGCCCATCCAAAACATCGTTAAAACTTTTCCAAAGTATATTTTTCCAAATTATTCTTCGACAAAGCCGCCAACGTACACAAATACACATACATAGGTACAATAACACACAAAGAGGGGAGTACACGTTTGCCTATCCATTTGGCTGGCTTCGTAACGAAACCCGATATCCTACAAAGTACATCCCTGGAAATAATGCCCTTTACAAGCAAAAACGAACCTTACCCCAATCAAAATAAGGTTAGAAATAAAAAACACGAGCAAAAATAGTACATCCAACGGTTACTTCATAATAATTTCCAATTTAGAATATTATGGTTCGAATATTTGAATTTTTGCGTTCGAAATATTAATTGAAGAGTCTGTTTATGATTAAAATGGCCGCCGCGTTATGTCAAATGGTGCAATTGTCATTTTAGCGGCAGAAATATCGAATTTTATGAGAGTGTGCCATTTTAATCAACGGAAAATCTGTTTTGTATGAGCTGTATGGTTTTAATCGTTGGTAATAGATTGATTTTAAAATACTGCTTTAAACTCTTTCGAGGAACTCAGCTGATGTCAAGAATTAAGTTTCTTTCAACCATTCTAAAGTCTTGTAGAATTTTAGTATGTCTCTTGGCATGGCAGCCGCAATTATAATATCTATGTCGATTGTGCTTATCGTATTATGAGAGTAGATATGAGCCCGTTCTTATACGATTCAAAAATCATTTATTAAAATCAGCACTTTTCACGTCAAAATTACATAAGACAGTCCCCCAAAACGCACTTCACCACTTCCTAGTGCTTTAGCTGGGAAGAATAAGTGGCGCAACAAACTCCTCAGCAGCACAGCTGTCTGTTCAGTTAGAAAAACTTGATTCTATACAGCAAGCAAAAAAATTGACATTACGCAACACAAAACATAATTTAAATTATCAGCCATATGTCTATATGGAAATAGGCATCCTAACCTCAGGGATTAGGGTATGGATTGCAATGTATGGTTCGACTGTTGTTATCGTACTTGAGCTGAATGACTTAGATTCGAAAACATACCAATCGTAGTCCCCAATGGTAGTCTCAGAGTAAGCCCAGGGCATAGCTAGGCTGAATAAACTTGCTATTTAGATTTATCACAACAGCAAAGTGCATCGATCGGTGCTGCTCTTATTTAGGACCACTTCGGACACAAATCCACATGGTCCTCAAAATAAATGCTCTGATCAAGATTATTTCTGGGTTTTTATATACACATTGACATTAGTGAATTTTATAAATACAATGACATGAATATTTACTTTTAAAGTATTATAATTATTATTTTAATTATTGTGAATGTGAAGACTATGTGGGTCAATCCTTTTTTTTGTTTTAAATTTTTTCTGTTAATTCTAATCATGGTCTGGGAGTTTGAATAATTTATGGGGCCTACCCAAATGTCCTTTCTTTGGTATTGTTCGTCGAATCGTTGAGCTCCTTAAATTCTGAGTTGAGCTGCACGATAACTGACAAATGCGTGCACTGACTGGACAGGCCCTCTCAATCTGTTGGTGCTTTCCGCAAAAGACCACTTCAGACACCAATCTACATGGTCTTTACATTATCTGACCAAGATTATGTCTGAACTTTAAAAGAGACTGTGATGTCTGAGTTTGTTTCTTCTCAGAGTAGTCAGATAGGAAATGCCGACCTCATCTAGTTTTTAAAATAGGTACCTACTTACAGTAGTGGTGCAGAGCAGAGTGGAAGGTAACAGACCACGCGGGAGGTCGCTGATGAGGTGGACCGATCAAATAAAATCCGCGGTTGGAGGCCCTGTTAATGAATGCGCCAGACTGTCATGTAACAGAACCAGATGGAGGGAGATCGTGAGGCGGGCAACGACTACACCTGCGATTGGACATAGTTTATTGTGACCACACCGCTCTATCAAGAGCGATACGAAAAAGAAGAAGACCTACTTACAGAAATAAAATCATTTATCATTTAGGCAGATCATGCAAGGGTTTTGATTCCGGATTCACATTCGAATAAAGATCAAGTGCCACAACTGCCTAGCCAATTCCGAACTATGTTGGGGTCGGCTTCCTGTCTAACCGGATGCAGCTGAATATTAGTATTTTTCATGGAGCGAGTGCCTATCTGACCTCCATAACCCAGTTACTAAGTAACACGATACCCCTTGGTAAGACTGGTTGTCAGACTTTCGGGCTTCTAACTACCCGTAACGACTGTCAAAGATCTACAAATGACAGCCGGAATCAACGGCTTAACGTGCTTTCCGAGGCACGGAGGGGCCTTGGTACGTAAAGATGGTCACCCATCTACGGACCAACCGCGGCAAGCGTAGCTTAACCTGATCTATCGACCCGTGCGGCAGTTATTACTTAGCCACATGATCAAGATCAAGTGCCTATAGGTTATGTTTTAAGTCTGTGAAAACCTGAGAAAAGTATCCCTAATTACTAGCTAATGAATAAAACTCAACTATCATCTGACTTTGTCCAGCTGTGGGATGCAATATCTATATTGGATACCATCAAAATGACGTATCGCATGTTAGAGCGAGACAATGCAATGAGTGCGAAAGGGATAGCTATTTGTAACCTGACACCTTCACATCTGCGGTCTAAAAGCGTACAGGGACGTACTTGGGAACTGTATTGTTGTAATAATTGAGTTTTTTTTTTTGTTTTTTTTTGCTTTTAATGTTTTACTTCCTGAATTGGGAGTTGAAGGAATGTTGGATCAGCTGCCTGTTATAAATAGTATACGCACTGAGGTTAGACAAAATATTTGTACCATTGATCAGAAAAAAAAATCGTTTATTGTAAATCTCCTTTTAGAAAGAAATAAAGAAAGAAAAAATATTTAACCTACACACACTACCATACCTACACAAAATAAAACATTTTTTTTAACACAGACTCCTCCAGTATCGTTTGTAAAAACTTGCGACTGAGTATCATTAACTATTGAAGTAAAATAAAAAGCCAGCCCTCGGCAACTATCTGAGGTTTATTATCGAAGTTAAGGCGACGACAACCGACTTTTAATGATTTTATATTGAAGATCACGTCTAAACGAGCAGTGTTGATGATTTGGAAAAAAATATATCTTAAATTAGAGCATTTTCTTAATAACTTAAAACAGAAATATTTTAGATTATATTTATATTACATAGTGAAATTAATTTGTAAAAATATATCTAACGCGGATAAAAAACTAAGAATCACGCAAAATCTATCAAGCGTATTTTTTAAAGACTTTCACCATTTTAAAGATAATTTAACTATAGATCTTTTAGTATACCTACGTGTTTTATTAAAATACCTTTTTTATGTGTAATAAATTAATAATGCGTCTAATTTGGAACAGCGCTCCTTGATGGGCGAGTCCTATTATTGGCTGGACGTACGATGCGTTGCGTCAGCTCAGTACAGAACACACAAGCTAACTACTCAAGGTCACTAGCATATATCTGCGTCTTAAGACGAAGCCTCACGGCATACTTGACCTATTTTCGTTGATAGGTAGCCTCAGTTCCGGCAGGAGACAGACATAAGGGACCAACTCGATGATCAGACGGGCTGGACAACCGAGAAGGCAAGTCATCGTCTTCTTTTTGACAGAAGTCTCGTATTGTCTGTGGGTAATCCATACAGTTGACTGCTACGATAGTGAGGATTTTGGTTATAATTTAAAACTATCAACGACGTAGGAGTGATTTAATTTCAAGTGAGTGTAATCTCCATTAGGACAAACGTGTTAAGAAGTAGACATTTACAAGTAGATAAATGATGATAGATAACTGACAAAGTTACCTTGTGCAAAGTTAAAGTCAAATTAAAAGGCACTTTTGAACGTCAAAAATGAACAAGAAAAACTTCCGAAATTAAAGTTATTTATCACTTTGTAGAGTTTTTTGGAAGCCTGTTGTTTTTTTTTTGTAAAATCTTTTTATTTTTCACTTTTTAGTTGTGGTACCTACGCCACACAAATTCGAATACCACTATCTGCTATATCACATACTAAGTGGGAAAAAATACTTATTATTGAAGCTAACTCAAAAACTATCGAAGCAAAGTTAATAAAATTTATATGGGACCACCTCTGAAGTATGATCTACCAAACAAAAAAATAATCATCAAAATCAATTCATAATTGGCAGAGTTATAGCGTAATAAACATACAAAAAAAAACATACAGTCGAATTGAGAACTTCCTCATTTTGGAAGTCGGTTAAAAATAGAATTGAGCAAGCAATGCAAGCATTTTCAATGGTTTGCAACTTCATATATTCGGCATTTTCGGCATCATTCTCAGTTCTCAGTAATTACTGTAGGAATTGTATGACATGACTTGCATTTAAGTAACAGTTTTTATTTTTCCAATAATGAATTAATTAAATAAAAATATTAAATGTCAAATTACTAGTGATGCAACGAATACTACTTTTACGAATACGAATACGAATACGAATACGAATATCAAACCTACTATTCGGCGAATACGAATACAAATACGAATATCTCGCCATGGTAATAAAAGACTAATAGTCTAGTACTACATAGACGCAGCTATTACTAACGTTCGTCTAAGTTACTTAGGACTTACTATCCTACCTTTTGTTCATAAAAAAGAAATACCGACCATACAACTACTTATTTGGTAATTTATCGAAGTGTTTTATTTTTATTTTTACTTTATTGCATTCCACAATGTATGTGCTTAGGTGAAAACATTTGAAAAGAAACAATCGTGGACCCTGTTGGGCACAGCATAAGAAATATAGTAGAGATGAGGACTTATTGTTTATCTTATAATCTAATTTATTCTAAAAAAAAACATTTATTGTGTATTTTATTTGAGTTTTAGAGATTTATCATTTAAATATTCTTGTACACTGTAGTAACATTTACTTAATAATAGATTTTTTAATTTATTGGTGAATAGATGGAGTTTTTTTTCTTTTCTGATTGATTCAGGTAATTTGTTATATATTTTTATTGACATAACTAGAGGACTTGTTGAATGTATTTTTAGGCGGGATTTTGGTAAGTTTAGTTGTGTTTTGTATCGGAGTGTGTATCTTGTTTGTATGTCTTCTCGTTTAGTGTAAAAGTGTGGGTATTTATGAGCGAATTTACATATTTCAAGTATATATATACAAGGCAGAGTTAAAATGTTCAGGTTTATAAAATGGGGTTTGCAGCTATCTATTTGTTGTATATTAACTAGGATACGGACGAATTTCTTTTGAATTGTAAACAGTGTAGGTGCATCTGTACTATTTCCTCACATTATTATGCCGTAACTAAGCCATGCATAAGCATAGGCGTAGTATGTTACCAGAGCTGTCTGAAAATTTGTGTTTTTTTTCTCGAAAAGCATATAGGAATTTCGAAAGTTTCGATTTAATTTTTTGTACGTGTGATTTCCAATTTATATTCTTGTCTATGGTTATGCCTAGTAATGTGAATTCATTGACGGTTTCTATTTTGTGATTATTATAAGTAAAAGCTACATTGAGAGGATTTTTTTGGTGGGGATGGAAAGTTATGAGTTTAGTCTTTGCAAAGTTAATTTCGAGATTGTGTTCGTTCATCCAAGTTATTATTTTGCTAAGTATATCGTTAAGGGTACTGTTTAGGTTTAGGTTATCATGACACGAGGTGAGAATGGAGATGTCGTCCGCAAACAAAACGCATGGTCCGGATTCTGCTATGAATTTTGGGAGATCGTTTATGTAGACGAGAAATATAAGACATCCAATAACACTTCCCTGTGGTATGGATGCGTTTATCGCCTTCCTGTCAGAGCGGAACTTTTGAAGTTCGTTCATTTTGTCATTGAAGTATTCTATTTCTACTAACTTTGCTCTATTTTTTAGATATGATTTAAACCATTCATGTGATTTACCGTGGATCCCTATTCTATATAGCTTGTTTAGTAAAATATCATACTGTACTTTGTCATAAGCTTTGGTCATATCAAGCATTATACCTACTGCGTATTTTTTATTATTTATTATGTTTAAGGCTTCCTGTATAAATTTATAGACTGCTAATGCTGTTGATCGATTTTTTCGAAAGCCATTTTGGCATTCGTCAAATATTTCATATTTTTCGCAGAAAGTGTACACGCGATTACACATTGCTTTCTCAAAAATCTTTGAAGCTGTAGGCAGTAGAGCTAATTGCTTGGCTCTGTTTTGTTATTTTTCTTATATAATGGTTTAACTAGTGCTATTTTCAGTTGATCAGGGAATACGCCCTCTTCAAAAGACTGGTTTATTAATTTATAGAATGGTAGTGTAAGCTCATCAGCGCATTGTCTGAGTAAACAGGGTGGAAGTTCGTCTATGCCGTGACTTTTTTTATTTTTTAAGCTCTTTAACATAATATTTATTTCGTAGGGGTCTACAGGAGTGAGGAACATTGTATTTTCGGTAGGTGAGAGTACTGGGATACTTCTTGGCTCATCGTTTGCTCGTTCATGACTTACCTCGCCGATGGATGCAAAAAAGTTGTTAAACAAATTGGCTACTTGTTTTGGCTCCAAGGTTGTTGTATCGTTATTTATTTGTAGTTTTATGTTAAATTTGTCTTTTTTATTGTTTTATTGGTTCGCTCGTTTATTATATTCCACATTGTTTTGACTTTGTTACTAGATTTTTTTATTTGTTTCCATATGTCACTTTGATCTCGTTTACGAGAAGACATTTTCTATTCAACTTCAACTCCTTTCACTTCGCAGCAACCTCAGAAAATAAATAAAACAATACTCTCTTGCTTGACTTGTGCTTTCGACTGACAAATGAAATGAAAGGAATGAATGAATCAATCAGTCCATGGTTCGTAATGATAGGAAAACTCCCGGGCCGCGGCACTGTATAAACTATGGCCGGGGAGTCCCCCGTCGCGTCGTCGTTGCGGTTAAGGCCCTTGCACACGTCGTATTTTTACGTGCCGACGACGCGCGTTTTCCAAGTCTGCCAGTAATTAGATTTGCGTACAAACATATTAATTTTTAAATATTCGTATTGGTATTCGCCGAATACGAATATTCGGTAAATGTCTACTATTCGGCGAATACGAATATTCGTATTCGTATTCGTTGCATCACTACAAATTACTCTAAAATGGTTGACATTTGCATAAGGGTCACAAGGGGTCATTTGGTTGGAAATGATCTCTCCCGACATAATTACTAATAACCTTGTAATTTCTGCTTCATACAATAATAACACAGTTTTTGTCAAACACAAACTATTGCAAAAACATCAAGAGTATTGTATTACCAAACAAAATGAGCATTTTTCCAAGGTTTCAAACAAAAAGGTCTAATACCTTAAATCCTGTTCGTATTTGATCAAGTGGAAGGCTTTCGGCTCAATGGACACGGGACCTGGATCTTTGCCGACTTAAAAAAAAAACAATTTTTATTATCTGTGGAGTACAAAGGCTTTGTCTTGGCGCGAATTTTTTTTGCAAACTTTTTAAAATTATTTTTGTAGAATTAAGTACAATAATTATGCAACGTTGAAAATAATTAATTAGGTTTTCATACAAAATTATGCGCTTCACGGAACTGAAGTAGGTATTCACAAATTATAACCTACCATAATCTTTAATGGCCTATTTGTCTGTATTTGTAATATTAAATATTTAAATATGATTTTATAGCTTTTTATTGGCTCTTTAGTAAGCAAAATATTGTACCTATAATTTTATAACTCATCACTATTAATGAGGTTGTAAGGTATGAGCACCAATTATGCGACGAGAAAATGTTAATAGCATAGTAAAAAAAATACACGGCTATTTAATTTCTATTGTAAAACAAAAGTAAACTACGTAAATTTTACAATAATACTTACTATTGCTTCGAAGCGGTAGGAAAACATGGCCGATAAATTTTTACAACAGAAATCCAATACACAAGATAACGCAATTTATTTTTATTAACACTATTAGTACTTAAACGACCTTTGTGAGACAAACGGCGTACTGTTCGGCTGCCAAGCAATCGGTTCCGGGTTCTATTCCCGTTTGAACTCCGTTCCATCTGGGCTTTCATTTGTAACCAGATTGTAGTATGTCAGTCTTGTCATTTTATATGTTATTCAAGACGGTATCGGGAAGTGAAACACTACATTTGGTCGCTAATAGCTATTTCAATTTCGTTGTAAGGCGTTTAGATGGTCAAATTATTTATTCTTGGCAACTTGAGTCTTGTAGTGTGGGAGCCAATGGATTTGGCCGCAGTTTACATAGAGAAAGGAGATCTTTGACCTATAGTGGGTCACCGGAGACTCAATTTTAACATCACTGCATTATAGAGGTATGAGGAACAGGGTGTAAAGTGCACTCATGCTCTATAGAAAAGGGAGGATCCTCCGATGAGACGGGTGTCGTGTTTGGTGAGCAACTGCCCTACGTCTGGAGATTATATATATACCTACTCGTCGCGCGGTAAACTTTGCTTGCACGATGCAGTATTTGTGTGACGTCAGGTCTTTGGTGCGTAGTGCGCATGTTGTGTTGTAGATGCTGCCACATCATTATGTTACTACACAATGGTGCCGATTCCCTTGTACACCGAACTAAACTATCACTAAAATTCCTTACTTTTGACTATGAGAATCTCAAAGCTATTCTGCAAAATTAATTCTCTAAATTTCAAAATAATTTTGACACATCTAAATCGAAATTTGACAATCGCAACTCCACACGTGATACCTAACCACGTGAATCTTTATAAAGCCGGAGGCGTGCAGGGGGGGCAGCCTCGACGTGTTTTATTTGGAATTTTTCACTTTTTGTATCGAAAATAGGAAAAAAATATTACCTACATGTAGAGTGTTAGGAGTTTAAGGCATTATAAAGGTGTCGAAATTTTCATTATTTTTACAATTGGAGACACCGTTTTCGAGATATAAGCAAAAGAAAAAATAATATTCAGTACTGTTTTTGCATCTGAAGTCGAGGTGTTGGTATGAATTTAAAGTTCATGACAACCAATTTTATTCCACATGTTTTTAGTCGCGATTCAAAATAGTCAGATTTAGTTAGAAAATCTAAATTTTAGGTGAAAACGTCAAATTCAGAATAGCAAAATTGCCATTTTCACTAAACTAATATCTCAGTACCATCTTAGTGCTGCCAAACTAAAATATAGTTAAGTTGTGTCACTTTAGTTTATTTCAGAATGGGAATCGTTTGACAGGATTAAACTAAATTTTGGTGATTTTTAGTCTAGTTTAGAGGCATTTGTGACAAGAGAATCGACACCAATAGCTTATTATACTCTCCGTCAGTGTAGGTTTTTAGAAACCTTATTGGCTATAAAACTCATCGACTTTTAATGACTCGCAGTTGTAAGTACGAGAAAATAAATACACGTCACCCTTCTGTCTTTCATTCTAAAGTTCAAAATACAACACATTTTTTTTGACTTGTAGCAGCTGATGAAGTAAGATCCCATCTGACTTTTAGTGCTAAGTGCGATTGGCGATTGCAATCACAACTTTCTGACTGATTAATTTAAATCAGAAGATCCACCTACAATTGCCCGTTCACTAAACTACTCAAACACACTACAAAGTTCTAAAAGCATACAAAAACAACAACAGCTCATCGTTTGTCTAGCAGAACACAAAAAAACGAGCCCCCTCGTATCGCGTTACTTAGTTTGGAGGGCTGGCTGTCATCGACGATATGTCTCGATGTGCTTCTCCTTCATTGGGTCTGAACGACTACATATTTTATTTATTAATACGTTTTGGACCGTGGTAATTTTTAGTTGTAGGTGTGTTTTGGGTAATGATGCTGGGTGGGCATTGTTCTGTTTTGTATTAGGTCTATTTAACTCAAGAATCAAGCCTTTTAGGAACGTAGCAAAGAGTATAAACGGGAATTAAATTAATTTGTCTCTTGTAAGATTATTGTCTTTCGAGAACAATCGAAATGAGTTCAACTAAAAAGGAGACGTTTCATTTTTGTATGGGACTCCGGCCATAATATGTACACTTTAGAAAACCTGGGAAACGAACCCCTAAATACAGTAAAGACTGTTTTTTTCCATAACATCTAATAGTTTTTGGGCACAAAATAAAAACCAAAAATGTTTGACGTTTGTCAGGAGAAATACGACCATCGACAGCTAGCCATTTTCGTCCAGAAGTACCTACAAATCTACAATCCTCAAAAGCAGTTTTTTTATTTTCATGATGAATCACACTTTCTAATTAATCAAAAAAGTTGTATAAGATAGCTATTTTAATATAGTACAGAAATACATGCCTTTCATATTTATTTAAATGACGTCTACGTGATATTATTATGTTAAAATGTAACATGATTTCTGGACGAAAGCAGTATTCAAGTAAAACGACGCCATGATGAATAGAATATGGCAATAATTTGTTAAACTATTATTTTTTGTGCCGAAGTAATCAGGGGAATAAACAGGAAAGAATATTTTTCCTCAATTCGTGGAATTTTTTCCTTTTTTTACATTAACGTACACTTTATGGCCGAAAATGAAACATCTCCTTTAAAGACTTGTGACATCTGCCAACCCGCACTGACCCGCGTGCCTGATTATGGCCTACTGTCTCTCACTGAAAGAGAGCCAGTATCCCAGCAGTGGGAACATTACATGGCGAGTAGGGTTTGGGTCCCGGGACGTCTCGTGTCTTGAAGTCCCGGGACTTTTCGTAATTTTAGTTGTCTCGAGTCCCGGGACTTTCGGGTCGAGACTCGAGACGACGAAATTGTTAGTTAGTTGATTATTCAAAAGACTGATTTAAAAGTCTGTTTTATTATTTATATTATTTAATTATGAAATAAATCTGTGATTATGCGAATTAACAATGTTGTGATTATGACTAATGATTAGATACTAGAAAATAGTAAGTTTTCTGTTTAATAAATGTTGATTTTTACAAAGAAAAAAATGCCTTTTTAATACGTTTCACCAGAAATTAACTCAATTAAAATTCTTCAAAAAAGGCTTACACCTCTTAAAAAAATAAACTCAATAGTCTCGAAGTCCCGGGAATTCCTGGGACTTTGTTTGCAGGCTGTCTCATGTCCCGAGACTTTGAAATTGTCGGGAATTTCCAAACCCTAATGGCGAGTTATGCTAACCAATATCTATTATCTTTATTTCCAGCGGCGGCACAGGCGACAAGCAACTAGACTCGTCCACAGACGACGACAGCGACGCGCCGGCGCACGGCCCAACACCGCACGCGCTCCCTACGCATGCGCCTCAACCTCTCTACCCGCTGTATGAACATCCTTTAGCGCACCTACAGTACCATCATTCGTGACCCTACAGAGATTATCAACTGTAGGGGACTGGAGTATACAGGAGACCTAGCTTCATACAATCTGTTCTACGAACACCCGCCAGCGCACCTACAGTACCATCACACGTGACCCTACATTGATAATCACCTGTAAGGCACCTGGACTAGGGAAGAGACATTAACTGACATACAATCTGTTCTGTGATCGGTACAGAAGCCATAGCCTCTCTATCTGCTGTACGAACATTCTCTAGCTACAGTACTATCATACGTGACCCTACAGTGATTATCAACTGTAAAGCACTGGAGTAGGGAATAGACATCAACTGACATACAATCTGTTCTGTGATAGATACAGCCGCCATAGCCTCTCTATCTGCTGTACGAACATTCTCTAGCTACAGTACCATCATAAGTGACCCTACAGTGATTATCAGCTGTAAGGCACTGGAGTAGAGAATAGACATCAAGTGACATTATAATCTATTCTGTGATAGGTACAGTCGCCACTGCATCTCTATCCGCTGTACGAATACCCTCTGGCGCATCTATAGTATCATCATATGTGGCCCTACAGTGATTATCAGCTCACTGGGGTAGGGAATAGACATCAAGTGACATAAAATCTGTTCTATGATAGGTACAGCCGCCACAGTCTCTCTGTCTGCTGTACGAATACCCTCTAGCGCATCTACTGTATTATCATATGTGACCCTATAGTGATTATCAGCTGTAAGGCACTGGAGTAGGGAATAGAGATCAAGTGACATATAATCTATTCTGTGATAGTTACAGTCACCACGGCATCTCTTTCCGCTGTACGAATACCCTCTAGCGCATATATAGTATCATCATATGTGATCCTACAGTGATTATCAGCTCACTGGAGTAGGGAATAGACATCAAGTGACATAAAATATGTTCTGTGATAGGTACAGTCGCCACAGCATCTCTATCCGCTGTACGAATACCCTCTAGCGCATCGACAGTATCACCATATCGTCGACCGTAGGTTCAATTGAGGTAAGGGACAAAATACCCAAAATGAGTTGAGTATACAGTTTTGTTCAGAATTTTTCGCTCTATCGAATGGTGAATATGAAAAAATTCTAACTTAAGAAAAACAGACCCGAAAAATTTGTTCAGAATTTTTCGCTCTATCGAATGGTGAATATGAAAAAATTCTAACTTAAGAAAAACAGACCCGAAAAAGGTTAATAAGAAAAAAAGTTATGGGCGATTTAGTCCGAAAAAAAACTTTGTCGGCCACTCCTGAAAAATCGTATTTTGTCCCATACCTCAATTGAACCTACGGTCGACGATATGTGACCCTACAGTGAATATCAGCTCACTGAAGTAGGGAATAGACATCAAGTGACATAAAATCTGTTCTCTGATAGGCCTCTCTATCCGCGGTATGAACATCCTCTACCTACAGTACCATCATATGTGACCCTACAGTGATTATCAGTGATAGGGGCTGACACTGGAGTAGACAAGACACCTATGGTCTATTCCAAAAGTATCTCATGAAAATGTAAACAAATGGATCAGATATTAGAAATCATATTTTAATCAACTCACCTGACACTGGTACTGATTCCCTTGTTCACAAACCAAACAAAATTTAAGTTCAGTGCATCTTTTTCTTTCTATTTCATTAAGAAGAGGACAGAAGATAAATTTTAGTTTAGTCCTGTCAAATTAATCAGCGCCTGTCACTGCTCCATACAAGTTTAGACGTGATTAAAAACTTGCCTGCTAAAATTACGTCAATTTACGTCAAGCGCTGATTAATTTGACAGGACTAAATTAAAATTTATCTTCTGTCCTTTTCTTAATGAAATAGAAAGAAAAAGATGCACTGAACTTAAATTTAGTTTAGTTTGTGAACAAGGGAATCGGCACCACTGATCTGCAAATTGAAAAAAACAAAAGAAAAATTAAATTTTGCGGCTTACCTTAGCGCATCTCTCGGAGAAAAGTGTTCATTAAACTTCCCAGATAATAAAATAAACTCCACTGGCCACTAAACTCTTTTCATTGTTACTATTGCACTGCGTTTGAATGAAGCTCGGTCTCAGTAGTATTTCTACTCAATGTCAAATTTGTAAATATCCTGGAAATTTTAGTGAAACCTGCTTCAAACTAAAACCTATGAAATGAGTAGATAAGTTGTATAAGCTGGACTTTTTGAAATCTAATTAGGCAGAAACTTGCACTATACAGGGTCAAACTAAATTATTTAGCGAAACTACAGACGTAATTAGATTAGATACCAAAGTCAAATAATTTATTTCAATTTGGCACGTAAAAGGCACTTTTGAGAGTTAAAATTTACAAAATATAGATTCTAGTCACCCCTTCATAAAGGTAGTTTTCGTATGGAGAAGAATGGACAAGAAACTCCACCGTTACTCTTTTAAAATGTTTTACAATATTGTTTGTATACATTAAATTTGTAGTTATGTCCACTTTACCACATACAGTGTGATTCTTCATAATGTGCACATATCGATATGAGGGAATCTATGCTTAATTTTAAAGACAGAAAAAATATTTAAAAAATCAAAATATTTTTTTATACTTTTTAAGGAATTAAAAAAATTGTAACAAAACTGTGTAACTTTTAAACTGAATCAGATAGCGCGATGAAATAAACACCATAATGATTGGAAGTAAGTAGGCGTCCACATAAAATTAAAATTGAGAAAAAAAAATTACCCTCAATTGAAAATAAACATGTTTTTTTTAACAAAAATCTGTATTTTTTTTCATCAATTTTTACAATAATTGTAAAATTTATAAATAAGATGCCCAAGAGAATAAAAAAAAAAAAATATTTTGATACAAAAAATTAAAAAAAAAAACAAATTTTTTTTTACCATTTTTTCCGTCGATAAAATTAAGCATAGATTCCCACATTTCGATATGTGCACATTATGAAGACTCACATTGTATACCGATAGCCCGTCTGTGTAGTTTACCCAAAAAAAAACTCATGTTTCTAGTGACTATACTAACTGCGAATGATGACCCCACAAAACAATCATCAAATTAATTTCTTTATTGTTTTATCATGTTTTTATATCAATACCTATCACGTCTACAAGTTTGCTAGCTAATTTTATTTGACCCTGTATATGTTTGTGTTTCTTGAAAATAGCAAACAGATTATCAAACTCACACAGATTTTTATTACTAATATAACATAGCTATATTAAAACAATAAAAGTTTTGAGTAATTGAAAAATACCTACCTACTTAGATTTTAACCGAATGCAGTTTGTTTTAGTATTTATAAATCCTGTAATTAAGTTGTATAGGACCCCAGAACCATATTATTATTTGTATTTAATTTGTATATTATTTTAGTTTAACAAATATAAAATTATCGTCATTTAAAAGTAGGGTTGAACCACCAATTGATGTACCTTCATGAGTCATTCATAACATAATTGCACTCATTTTTATTTTATTTGAAAAAGCAATAAAAAATAATTAAATATTTTTCATAATGTGAACAGTGGTAGAGCCGGAGTGGTAGAGATATTATCATTTTTGTTAACCCTTAACCATAACAATATACTTAATCACATAAAAAATTGGTATAATTATTAGTTGCGTTGATTTTGAGGCTCACATTTAACACTGCTCACCTCGCTACCTAAATGTCCGTGATAATCATAGATCATCATTACTGATAACAAAAATGTGAATAATAAAACAAAAACAGGTTCAATATCAGTATCATAAATAACCACACGCTTAATAATTGCTTGTTCCATCCTAATTATCATAATGTTCCACATCGTTAATTATAATAAACATTCAATTAATAAAATGTGGGCGACGCACGATAATAGCAAAAATTCATAATTATGTAAAACAGATGATTATACCAACCGTTCTCAACCAAATAAGGATTGGAACGTAGTAACTTCTTTATTTTTACATAATATTATGATTTCCAGCGATATTATTGCTTTCTTTAATACACGTATTGATTTTATCGTAAAATATCGTTTTATTATTTGAAATTTTGATGAATTTAAATCATGTTTTTGACCTTTTGATCTTATCGCGCTTGACAATTTAATCGCGAGCTACTGGCGTGTTTAAGGATTAATTTAGCAATTAATAAAGGTTAATAGAAACAGATTTTTAAGATAATGATCAAATTGTGTTTGTAACGACTGTAAAAAAATTAAAAATGTTTTTTTATGCAATTAAAAGCTGCACGCGCGAGTCTACAGTAAAAAAAATTAGATATTATAATACATATTATGTACTATGAAATAAAAATTCATAGATACTTGAAAAATATGTAGATTTTTTCTTATATAATTATTATACTCAAGAAGTCAAGATCCCAGAATATAGATAAAGCTTAGGATATTTGATATGCAAAGCCCGTGGCTGTAGGTATAATACTGATCAGCTGTTTCTAGTTAGTCTGAATTCTATCCCAAAATATTTGAGAATAAGTTTCTTAATAGGGACTGATATTGCCAACAAGATGGATTAATGAAACGATAATTATAAAGCATTATAAATAAACAAAAGTAATCCAAAAAATCTTTGTGGTGTTCACTGTACACATGGCTACGTGTTTACAACAATACAATAAATTATACTTAAAATAACTAAGTATAATAAGCATTTATCGAAAATGTTGCCAGTTATTCATGTAATTTTTAAGAATAATATTACTAATCTGTACCTTTGTGTTAATACACCAATTACTATAATGGAGCATTCAATTGTTATAACAAAAATATCTTAAACAAATTGCAGCTTCTTTGGCATTTAAACCATACGAACTTATTTATTTATTTTAGTGTATAATTTTAAGTTTTATGGAATAACTATATTTATAAAAATATTATTGTCATGTCAATGTAAATTATAATATTTCAACTCTCGGCCGACAATTGGGCGCTCCACCCTAGTAATTTTTCAATAAAGTTGTATACATATCACAATTCAATAATCTTTTATAAAATATATAATTTTTAGTTGTAATTTTCTTTTGTAAAAATAATACTAAGTCAATAATGTTATGTCCAAAAATATTAAAATTAGTTTAAAAAAAAATATTTGTGATTTTAACTCATGGCTTCCTATGGCGATTAAATTTTAAGATATATTTATGGTTAATTTATGTAATAATTATTTTGTACAATTATTATAAATTACGAATTAGTTTAAGGTCAGAAGTAGTTACAATTTTTTTATCATACCGTAGATGGAATGTAATATTAATGTTGATACTTATCCATAATCGAATAAGTAGTCGCATACAAACCATAATTTTGGCAAGTAGGCTTTGTTCCTAAAATTGGATACCTACCTAATTAATAGAAAAAAAAACTGTAACGTTCTCTTTTCAGTTCCATACATATCTCATAATTAGTGATGTGCCGGATATCCGTATCCGCGGATATCCGAGGGAGAAAAAAGATCTGTATCCGTTACTTTTTGGCGGATCTTGAACGGATCTTTTATATTAATGAATATGAATACGTAATGAAATGTATACAGATACAGCTCTTTTTTCTCCCTTGAATATCCGCGGATATCGGCGGATATGGATATCCGGCACATCACTACTCATAATACGGCGGATTTCACCAATGAAACTGAACGCGTTCAGCACATCTAAACCGCGTTCAAGAGCTGTCATTGTCATAATTGTTAGGGAATATGGACACTGACAGAACAGCTCTTGAAGACAATTTAGATTTGCTGATCGCGTTCAGTTATATTAGAACTTAGGGCGAATTTCACCAATGAAACTAAACGCGTTCAAAAGAAATGCCACTTTCAATTTAGATTTAAAAAAAAATAACTCTTTAAAGTACACTAAATTCCCTATAATTTCGGTTATCGTTATCAAACATTTTTTTATTTATTTATTAAGTAATGAACAATAATTTATTTAGTAAATAACACACAATATGTCGTGCTGTACAATATTATTTTAATTATTAAAGTAAGATGAGCATAAGTTTTTCTTTATTTTGTTTCTTTTAAAACAGACCTGTGTTGTTGAATGTTGTTTTATTTTCGTCCGAAAGCGCCTTAAAATGGATCTCGCGCACTATAGACGGCCACGACTCCGGCCACTCGTGGCCGTCTAGTGTATTGTAGAGATGGGCTGAGCTGAGTGATGATTTTTCCTGTATCAATGACATGACAATGATAGAAAAATATCGATGACGTGAACAATGACAAAATCATTAATGATTTTTATTTGAGAACATGATCACGTCACTTCAAATAATTGCGGAACGGCTTTGTGAAATTATCATTACATGTTTAGTAGGCAATGGTGCCGATTCTCTTGTTCACAAACTTAACTAAATTTAAGTTCAGTGCATCTTTTTCTTTCTATTTCATTAAGAAAAGGACAGAAGATAAATTTTAGTTTAGTCCTGTCAAATTAATCAGCGCCTGTCACTACTCTATACAAGTTTAGACGTGATTAAAAACTAACCGACTAAAATTACGTCAATTTACGTCAAGCGCTGATTAATTTGACAGGACTAAACTAAAATTTATCTTCTGTCCTTTTCTTAATGAAATAGAAAGAAAAAGATGCACTGAACTTAAATTTAGTTTAGTTTGTGAACAAGAGAATCGGCACCAGTATAAGTATTTGGTCGTACTTTTCCACCTTAAGGGTTATCCTCTAAGTTAGATTGCGAAATGAAATTTTTGTTTGTTTGCGACATTAATGGCAGTGTATTTAGTATGTGTGTGACCTAAGTATCGCCGATCACGCAGCCTCGCAACGTAGCATCCGAATCACCGAAGTTCGCGTTCATTCATGTAATGATTTAAAAGAATTGATGATTTTGTCGTTATCATTGCATGATGAAATGATTTTAAAATATCGATGATTTTTACATGTGACATGATATCGGACCCAACTCTAACTCGTGGTCATCTAGTGTATTGTATGGTCTGCGGCTACTTGGTCGTTGCGACCAAGTGCGCGATTCGTATTGGTTTCTGCAGGGTGTCCACGCCTCGTTCGATTTGATCATAATCGAATAGGGGCGTGGGTAAGGTCATTTCCAAAGTTTTTAATCCTGAGAATGCCGGTGCAATTGTGTACGGTTCAAAAGTTATGACCTATTTTTGTTTTTTTTCAACCACTTCGCATTGTCCTTAAAGAAAAAAGAAAAAAAACTTTTTTCCAAAAAATACAACCGACTTCCAAACTACAAAGTGAAAAATAACTTTAATTTCGGAAGTCGGTGTCTTTGGATCAGTATTTAAGTTTTTTTCTTATGTCAACTGCTCATCAAAAATACCCAAATCGCTATAGATGCGCCTTTAAAATTTGAAGAGTTCCCTCGATTTCTCCAAGATTCCATCATTAGATCGTGATCAAATGACAATGGGACCAACTTGAAAGTATACCCTTTCAAACAAAAAAAGAATTTTTCAAATCGGTCCAGCCGTCTTCGAGTAATCGGGGAAGATACATAAAAAAAAAAAAATATCCCGACGAATTGAGAACCTCCTCCTTTTTTTTGAAGTCGGTTAAAAATAGCATCAGGGCTATCAATTGTTTTTTTTTTCAGGATGTTGTAGAAGAGTGGGCCTTTCCTGAGGTAATACTTCAACGCAGATAGAAAACAAAAATCTCACCGTGAACATTTAGGTGAAGTGTGCTGTCATTATAGTTACTAGGGATTGACACTATTTGACTTAGTATTTGATCAATCGTGGTAAACAGACGTGTCGAACAATTAATTAAAATAAACAAATAATCACTTGCAAAGTCGTGACCTAGTTTTTAGTGCAATAGTCGGTAATTACGCAATTTGTGTCGGAAATTAGGTTTGTGTAAACTGTGTGTTTGTTTCATGATGATCATTATCATTAACAAGTAAATATCCTGTTTAACAATGGAGGAGAGCCCCTTCAGCAAGGGACGTGGGTGTGCCCACTCCCCGCCGGGTACACCTGTGCCCGCAGCCGTACCCGCTGCTCCCCCTCAAGTGCCGAGTCAAAGGAATAATGACCTCGACGCTATACCGACGACAGAAGTTCAAAACTGGATGAGTAATATTGAACAGAGCCTGAAGGAGGTGTGCGCTATTGCAGCAGAAGGCAAGCTGAACATGGACCAAAAATTACGCATCAATGCCCTATGCCGGAAGGTTGGCCATGGGACATCGCAAATGGCCGTCCAGTACCAGTCCATTAAAGCAAAAGCCGTCCAATTCCACCATGCCATTATAAACCTAGAAAACAAACTTGACCTTTCGCAGCAGCTACAGGAGCTTAAGTCGAGAATCGGAGATTCATTAAAACCTGCCCCAGGACCTTCCTATTCTGTTGGGGGGGTCCAAATTGCTGTCGAGTCCACCATGAAGTACCTGGGACTGGTGCTCGACAGCCGGTGGGACTTCGGCCCCCACTTTCGACAACTGACGCCCAAGTTGATGGGTGCCGCGGGTGCGTTGTCGACGCTGCTTCCCAATCTGGGGGGCCCGAGCACCGCCTGTAGGCGGTTATACTTGGGGATCGTGCGATCCATGGCCCTGTACGGAGCCCCGGTGTGGGCTTCTGACCTGACGGCCGGCAGCATCGCAATACTGCGAAAACCGCAGAGGGCGATGGCCGTCAGGGCTATCAGGGGGTATCGCACGATCTCCTACGAGGCGGCTTGTGCACTGGCCGGATCCCCGCCCTGGGACCTAGAAGCGAGAGCCCTCGCTTCACTGCACCGGTGGCGCGAGGAGGCGCGAATACGGGGAGGTGGACCGGTGCAGCGTGAGATCGAGCTTCGTCGGTCTCAGCTCCGCGAGGTCCTGGTGACGGAATGGCGGGACAGGCTTCTGCGCCCTACCGCCGGCCTCGCTACCGTCGACGCGATCCGACCAGTGCTCGACGAATGGCTCGGGAGGAGGCACGGTTCCCTGTCGTTTCGGGCGACGCAGGTGCTCTCGGGGCATGGCTGCTTCGGGAAGTACCTGTGTCGCATAAACAGGGAGCCGGACGCTCGGTGCCATCACTGCACCAACTGTCGGGAGGACACGGTGCAGCATACACTAGCAGAGTGTACCGCATGGGAGGAGCCGCGCCGTGCCCTCGTATCTGAAGTCGGAACCGACCTGGCGCTGCCGGCTGTCGCTCGTTCGATGGTCGGGAGCGCCGAGTCGTGGGATGCGGTGATCTCCTTCTGTGAAACCGTAGTTTCGCAGAAGGAGGCTGCGGAAAGGGAGAGGGAGATTGAGACCATTCTCCTGATCCGTAGCAGGCGGACTGGGCGTCGGCGGAGGGCGGACAACGCCCTCTTCCAACCCCCGTAAACGGATCCGGAGGGACGGCGGACTCGGGGACGTCCGCCGCCCCCCATCCAGCAGGACCCGAGGTGGCGGCGCGTAGTGTTCCACGCGCGCCCCTATTTGACGTCGTGGGGGGAGTCTCACCTCACTCCCCCCGCGGGCATGAAGTGGCCCGCAAAAGCGGGCCGGCACCAGTCGGGGATCATGGAAGGCGCACTAGATCTCATGATCCCCGGTCCAAGTGTGGGAAGCGAACACCGGGGTGGTTTTTAGTCAGTAGGAGTCTGACAGACCCCTTCGTCTGCCCCAGGGCGGAGGACATCCATGAGGATTTTCCACCTCGGAACAAAAAAAAAAAAAAAAAAGGACCTTCCTATTCTGATATGATAAAAAAGGTACCAACAACTACATCCAGCCAATTAACTTAAGTTCAGTGGCTATCTATCCGAACGACAAATTGAAGACCAGTGATGAGACTAAATCTCTGGTGCAAAAAATTATTTGCCCAGAAAAAATGCAACTTCACGTAAGGGGCCTGCGCAAGACTAAAAACGGCGGAGTGATTATCAGCACCGAGACGAAGGACGACATTGAAAAGCTGAGACAATCGGTGCAGCTCACAAGGTCGGGTCTAACCGTCGACGAGCCTCATAAAAGAAAGCCCAGAGTAGTCATCATAGGAGTGCCGATATCCATGACAGAAAATGAAGTCTTCACATGTTTGTACCATCAAAACTTGGCCGAAAAACTTCAGGATTGCAGTCTTGAGTCATTTATGACCTCTATAAAGCTGAGCCATAAGTCAGGTAAGAAGGACGCTGAGACCTGCAATTATATTGTGGAAGTATCTCCGGTCATTCGAAAAGCCCTGATGTCAAAAGAACGTGTTTTTGTAAATTGGTCATCGTGCCCTGTTAGAGACTTCACTTTAGTCACACGCTGCTATAAGTGTCAGCAGTATGGACACGCTGCCAAGTCATGTCGACAGACATCTTACAGCTGCGGCCACTGTGGTGATCAAGGTCACTCGATCAAAGATTGTCCAAAGAAGGCAAATGAACCAAAATGCGCCACTTGCTCGCATTTCAAAAAGCCAGACAAACACATAACAGGTGCTACTGACTGCCCGGCTAAAATAATGGCTGAAAAAAGATACCTTAATTCTATTGATTATGGAGGCGCCTAAGAGCGCCGTTTATAAGTTATTTTTAGACCTTTTACTTATTTTCGTTTTTTATTCTTGTATTTAATATGATTAACACGCTAATTAATGACTTAGATAATTTCTCTGTATCCGAGTCAAAAGTTTGTGAAGCGGAACATTGCAAACAATATCTTTCCGGCTATAAAACTCCGTTAACCATACTAACACAAAATATTCGTAGCATATTTAAGAATTTTGATAGTTTTTGCACTTTTCAACAACGGATAAACATAAATTGTGACATAATTGTTTTGACCGAATGTTGGCTTGCCAAGCAATATAACATACCACTAATCACGGGATATAATATGTACAAAAGTAGTGTAAATTATAATCAAAATGATGGGGTGATAGTTTATGTCAGAAATCATCTGAATGTCTCCGTTGAGGAACCTAATATGGTCGACTGTAACAGTTTGTTAGTTAAAATTGGATCAGAATTTGCGATATTAGCCATATATCGACCTCCTTCTTTTAAAAATATTAGCAATTTTACTAACTCTCTGAATGACACCTGGCAAAACCTGTCATCCTTCAAAAACACGATTTTAATTGGTGATATTAATATTAATATTCTTCCAGGAAGTGCTGATGCATCTGCTCAGGACTACCTCAACCTATGCGCCTTCCATGGCTTGCTCCCCGCACACAATTTTCCTACACATCAAAGTGGCTCCTGCTTGGACCATATCATGCTTAAATCAAATTTCCCTTCACTTGCACTTGTTGTTAACTCAACAATAACCGATCACAATGCTGCCCTATTAATCATAAACTGTAAATTACCTAAACAAAACACTCGCACAATTTCTAAATTAGACATAAATAAACTTGAAGAAGATTTACGCGTCATCAACTTTGATCCAGTTTACAATTCTCCTGATCCGCAGTTTTGTATGTTGTATGTAATAGAAAATATACGACATGCGATTCAGAAAAATACAGACATATCAATATTGAGCCGTAAAAATTGTAACATAAAACCCTGGATCACGACAGGTCTTATTCGTTGTATGAAACATAGAGATAAACTGCACATGAAGGCTAAATCTCATCCAGATAATGCAATACTGCAACTGACGTACAAAAGGTATCGTAATTTCTGTAATGATCTCCTCAAAAAGGTTAAAAGTAACTTCGATAAAACTGCACTGGAAAAGGCTGGAACAAATAGTAAACAGATCTGGAAATATATTAAAAATGTAACATATACCTCGAAACAAAATGAGTCATCTTCAGGTTTATTAAAAGCGCACTCGACACCGCTGACATCTGCTAACTTAGCAAATAATTTTTTTGTTAACGTCGGAAAGAATCTGGCAGAAAGAAATCGGGTTCAATCACACTATCAAACAAGCACGCCTTTTGAATGTAATCCCACCTTAACATCCTTCGCCCTGCTAGATACTGACGAAACTGAAGTAGAACGAATAATCATGACTTTGAAAGATGACTGTGCAGTTGGTTGGGATAATATATCAAATAAAATCATCAAACGATTCAAGAATATTTTAGTACCACCACTGACTTATATTTTCCGAATGTGCCTGTCTTTGGGTATTTTTCCCGAGTGTCTCAAAAAAGCAGTTATTGTCCCTGTCTACAAAACAGGCAGTAAACAGCAAGTAACAAATTATAGACCAATTTCTTTACTACCTTCCATGTCAAAAATTTTGGAAAAAATCATAAATAAAAGACTGTTTAAATATCTGGAGGATAAATCAATTTTGTCGGAGCGTCAGTATGGTTTTAGACCTAAAGTTTCAACTGCCGATGCCGTACATCAACTGACTGACTATCTAGCCCAAGAACTTGACAAGGGTAACCATACAGTAGGAGTTTTCCTGGACCTCGCCAAAGCTTTTGACACAGTCTCCATTCCTATTCTTTTGAGCAAGCTTGAGACGGTGGGCGTAAGAGGCATTCAACTGAAACTTCTCAAAAGTTACTTAGAAAACCGAAGCCAGTGTGTTAAGATTAGCAATGTTCTCAGCGCAGACGAAAAAAACACGTCCTTTGGTGTGCCCCAAGGAAGTATTTTAGGGCCTACTCTGTTTTTGATATACATAAATGACCTTTGTAATCTAAACCTACAGCACGGCACTATAATATCCTACGCTGACGACACTGCCCTCCTTTTTTCTGCTGAATCGGAACATGAAGTCTACAAGTTTGCGCAACACGGTTTTAATATTGTAAATAAGTGGCTTCAACATAACTCACTAACCCTAAATGCAGCAAAGACAAATTATATTAAGTTTTCAATGTGCAAACAAACATCTGTTTTGCCCTCAACGATGTATGCTCACTGTTGTATGGCCCCTGCTGATTGCCTGCTTACGTGTCCTAATATTAATATAACTAATAAAATAAAATATCTAGGAATTGTAATAGATGAAACCCTATCTTTTAAACAACACATAGAAGCTTTAAATAATAGAATGCGTAAACTAATATTCGTTTTCAAAAAACTACGCTATATTGCAGACCCAAAATTAATTAGGCGAGTTTACTTTGCTCTCTGTCAGTCAATTTTGACTTACTGCATTACCTCTTGGGGTGGAGCAGGTAAAAGTTTGCTACTACCTATTGAAAGAGCGCAAAGAGCAATTCTTAAGGTGTCTACTTGCCGCCCTTTCCTTTTTCCCACTAATCTACTCTATAAATCCTGTGAAGTACTAACAGCTCGACAGTTATTCATAATGAGCATCGTATTAAAACAACACGCAGCCCTCCCATATAGCACTGAATTTACTAAAAAGAGACGGAAAGACATAGTTTGCCCTACAAAAAGTACAAAACATTCCTTCGCAGCCAAATTTTTTGTCTACCTAGGACCATTACTTTATAACAGACTAAATGCGAGAGCTAAAATTTATTCTCTAAATTATAATAATTGTAAAAGAACTCTCAAGGAAGCTCTTCAAAGTATGTCCTATGAAGATACAGAGAAACTATTAATTGTACTTAAATAAATTAAATATTGTGCTAATTAAGTTTAGCTAAGTAAGGATAGTTACTAAGATTTTAGCAAGTAGGATTTATTGTACTATTTACACTTTTTACATACCTATTAGATGACTAGATTTTTATAATTAATGTGATTATTTAGAAATGTTATTATACCTTGCCTCGCCTGAAACACAGGATGACCTAGTTCAGGCACATAACATAGTTGAATTTTTCGTCGATTTAAGCAAATTAGTATTTAGTGTTTTACCTTTTTATATGAATAAAGTTTTTATTTATTTATTATTTATTATTACTATTGACGGCTCCCTTCACCTAAGTTTTCACAGTGAGATTTTACAGCATAAAATCCTAGATAATTTAATTCTTCATTTAAGAACTCTGCGACGCATAAATTGTCCATACAAATGTAATACCTAAATCATTTGTAATTTGGGCATATTTCCACCATACTATATTGTTATTCGGATTTATACAGTGTTTATCTAGGCTCCTACATCTTTCTTTTTCCAAAAAACTTTTCTGAAATGAAGTTCAAACGAATTTAATTTCGCACATTTTTACAGCGTAAATGTCTTCATAATGTTTTTTCTGTATTACAAACAACAATATTCTACATCTCTTTTTATCCTCTCTCTGTCCTATCGCAGGTATGCTGGAAGAGATTTCATTAGAAATAAACATCACTTTTGTACGTATTTTTCTGTTCCTTTTGTCTTGTCTGTGTATTATTTCTGTGTACATAAATGGTTAAATAAATAAATATTTACAATATTTGAAGTAAAACATCATGAGGAAACCGACATGTCCTAGAAAAATTCGAAAACATGTGACATCTACCAACCCGCACTGGGCCCGCGTGGTGGATTACGGCCCACTCCCTCTCACAGAGAGGAGGCCGGATCCATCACGCGGGCCCAGTGCGGGTTAGTAGATGTCATATGTCTTCGAATAATTATTGTTTCTAGGACATGCCGGTATCCTCACGATTATTTCCTTCAACGTTTTGAGAGCCAGGCGCGGTCCGAGGGGGGTTCTTGGGGGTCATGACCCCCCCAAAATCTTTCATGCTGTCGGGAGTCTGAATGATTTACTTGTATTACTAACTTTTAAAATTGTACTACAGCCACGGGTTACCGTGGCTCAAGTACCTGCAGTTACGATGGGCATATTATCCAAAAACATTAATTAATAAATCTGAGTGGGCCGTAATCCACCACGCGGGCCCAGTACGAGTTGGTAGATGTCACATGTCTTCGAATTTTTGGTTCTAGGTGAAGGAAAACATCGTGAGGAAACCGGCATGGTTTCCTCACGATGTTTTCCTTCACCGTTTTGAGAGCAGTGGTGATGAATAATTTACACAAAGTAAAGCGCCTGTCAGGGCTCGAACCTACGACCTACCAGGATAAAAAGATTCCTATGGGAGGGAGCATGTGCGTACCCAGCATTTTTTTGAGGGTGGGGCTGAAGTAAATAAAATATACTGGATAAGTAGTGGGAATTTGTCTCGATATAACTCGATAACTATGCATGCGCGCTCGATTCATCGATACTGCAGTTTTTCGCGCAGTAATTTTGAATTTTCACAAATGAATAATTAATTTTGTTACTTAATTAACCTAAATTTTTAGCTTCGAGTCAGGGACCAGGGGGCACACCCCACCTTGCCCCACCGTGGGTACGCCCATGTATGTGAGGTCATGGTCTATCCGTGTGCCAATTTTTATCCAAATCCATTCAGCCAACAGACAGTTACTTTTTCACTTATTTATAACTAGCTTCTGCCCGCGACTTCGTACGCGGATCCTGTTGTTTATGCCAACAACAACGGGGTCGTCAAAATCGAAGATCTGAAACGTCTGATGTCGAATTCTAAGAGCCCGGGGACGGGAAAACAACGGGATGCGCGAGACGATTCGAGACGTTCCAGATCTTTCATTTTTGTAAGTCAACAGGAAATGCCCATCAGACTAAACAACTTTTGTTAAGACGTCATTCCTATATATGTTATAGTCTCGCTGGGCTTTGGAGTTCCACAACAGGTGTTTCAGATCTTCAAATTTATTCTCTCAGCAGAAAATGCTCTTCACGTGGAATAATTTTTGCTATGGCACCATTTTTATATCTTTTATACTTTAGCTGGTCTGTTGCGGTTCTGCATCAGGTGTTCCATTTTCCAAAATAAATTACAGCCTATATGTTGCCCAGACTTAATACCTATACAACAAAAAAACTTTTCTTCCCGTAATTCCGCAGCAGATCCCAAGGTACACCGAATTAACAATAATATTGCAAATTATGAATATATTGCATTATTCAGATGATATCGACATTCTGTTCAGAGAATGTACAGACACGGTTTTTTTACTGTTTTATTATATGTATATAGATATTAAAATGTAATGGAAGTATGTATTATTCCTAAGTATGGATATCGTGCGTAGCGACAGCGCAAACCTAGTTCCCATTATGCATTATCAGCAAATGAACATAATTACAAAGTATCCACAATAAGGAAATTACTGGTCAACTCAACATTATCGTGAAACTGCAATCTACATTATAAGTAGTTAGTAAGTACATGGCCGTTATTATTTTTCCATATCGACGGTTGAAAGGCTAATTGATCTAAGCGACATTTTGTAAAATTTGCAGGAGATCTTATTATGATTGATTTATGTTTAAGTAAATAAAAGTCTATCAGATAGTTATTTTTTGTTTTTTTTTTTTTTTTAAATGTTTATTTTTTTCTGTAAAACTTGCAGGAGTAAGTTTTACCAGCCAGATAAATTAATTGATATGCAAAGTCGACAGCCCTATGTCAATTTGTCGTGTTAAAACCATTTCATACAAATAGTTGTGATTTGAATATACGAACAATTTAAGTTGGTAGTCACTTTCTCTGACTTTACCTAAGAGTATAATCAGCCTATAATGTTCCCACTGCTGGGACACAGGCCTCCTTTCAGGGAGTGGGTATAATCCACCACGCGGGCACGCGAGCAATCTGCCCTGCCCATTGCCACTTAAGTTTGGCAATTCTTCGGGCTATGTTAGTTACCTTGGTTCTCCTGCGGATCTCTTCATTTCTGATTCGATCACGTAGGGAAATTCCAAGCATAGCCCTCTCCATTGCCCTTTGGGTGACTTTGAGCCACGTCAGTGACGTGTCGGCACAAACTTGTTGAATTTGAGTTGCTTATAGTATAATCATAATCCGCAGTTCGTGAGCTTGTCTCGAGGCGAGGCGATTACGTTACGATTCCAATTAGTGTGCGTTGCAGTAGGGAGTTTCATACAAAGAATACTGAATGGCTCGAGTTGATACGGTGACGATCCCTTTCCGAGTTGACATGTGTGCTCAGGGCTTTACATAACGGTAAAATTTTCGTAACGTTACCTTCATTTTACAGAGTTACCGTTAATATTAAAATAACGTTAATAGATTTAACGGTATTTATGCAAATTTTTATCGTTAATATATAATAACGTTAATTCTATTTTAACGTTATTATTAAACGGTTAAACTTGTGGAATTAGCGATGCCTGAGGCGCGCGGAGGGCCGCCCCCCGCGCGCTGCGCTGAGGTCGTACCAATCAAAACATTGCCAGATTCTTACGCGTGAGAAGTGCTGGTGGCAATGATAAATGATAATAATATTTATCCAATATCAAGATGAGAGTTGTTTTAAACATGCAGGATTTAATAGTCTACCACGCCGCCGCAGCGTGGCGTGTCGAGTATAGTCACTGACTGCCACAGCACAGTGGGCAGAAAATAGACATGGACTTAGGGATCAACTTAATAATTTTTTTCTTTTTTCGACTGAAATGGATTTAGGTATTACGATACCTAAACGGATTTCTTTCTTATTGATCAATTTAATGCTATTTCAGTTTTTCAATATACAATTTCGTTACTTTATATCACTTGGTTGAAAAAATTTATGGACAATACATATTTGTCCATATTTTTTTTTATAAAAAGGATATATTTCGACTCTGGTACAAGTGCCCCTAATTTCCTTTGGCACGATTAATGCCCCTTATTTTTCTGCATTTTTTTACATATCGCATAGTGCGAGCACGCCTAATGCGTGCGATCTTGGGAGAAAAAAAAAATGTGTTTTTAGAATATAAAAAAAAGGTTTTAATCTATTTATAATTGACATTAGGTATTTAATGGTTATACATAAATTATGAACAGAAATGTAACAGCTACCGCTTAAGAGGCCTGCGAACATGGCTCGCAACTACAAGTCGAGATGTTTGCAAAATTCAATTCCAAGCACGTTGCGCTAGTGTGAGTGCCTGTCGGAGCGATACTACCACGCACACATTGAAATTATTGCTTGACGCGACAGCACTACTAGCTTTCGAAAATTTATGATAAATTTGGATGTGTTCCGTAATACCAAAAATGATGAATGAAAACTTAATATTTTTCCCTTATTTTTCGATAATTTGTAACTTGATAATATAAGCTATGCTTCTGCAGAAACAATATTATAAATATTGTTGTTTATAGTACAGAAAAAACAATAGGAAGACATGTCATTTATGCTGTAAAAATGTGCGAAATTAAATTCGTTTAAGCTTCATTTTAGAAAAGTTTTTTTGAATAAAAAAAAGATGTAGGAGCCTAGATAAACACCGTTTAAATTCGAATAACAACATATTATGCTGGAAATATGCCCAAATTTCAAATGATTTAGGTATTACGTTTGTATGGACAATTCATGCCGCGCTTATTAAACTTAACAAATTTTAATGTTTTTTTTTTTTGTAATTTAATAACGAAGATGGTTAAAAAATGAGATTCTAGTTCTAGTCCTATTACTGAGATAATTAGATCTCATTAACTAACTCCCACCCTTCCTACATAGTTTTTCGAGCCTTAAGTATATTTTTTTAAAGAGGTATTGAAAATCTATTTTTCTAAAATGGAACAAGTGAATTTAATTCATAACCTTGACTTGTATGTTGTTTTAAAGCAGTCTGGCAAGTTGGGTAACTACCTTGCATTGCTACAAACTGTTGTGTCTCAGTTCAGTTTAACTCTTTCGCAAGAAGACAGCGATATTTTAAAGGATTTTTTTCGAAAATTCAGCCAGACTGTCATAAAAAGATGGAAGAATGCCAAAGGAAACTCTGAAACATTTAAGAAACAATACGGAGAGTGGTTGGCGCTTACAGTGGATTGGCTATGTTGTGTTGTTCTGCAACAAGCTGCAGAAGATGCCATTACAGAGTATCAAGCACCTTCAACCAGCCAATCTGTATCTGTTGGAATACTAACTAAGCGTTTTAGTCCTCGTAAACCATTTGTAGAATTGTGTACTAAACAGAAAAAACGGAGGATTGAAGAACAGAATCAACAAGACTGACGAACTAGCTTACGCTACAGTAAGCAAAATAAAGAAAGATGGCAAAGAAAATTTGACTGAAGTCATTGATTATTTTCTGAAAAACATCTACAATGGCCAAACTATCCCTTCAAGCTCTTCTTGACATAGCTGTGCAACGTATACTCAGAAGTCTACCAGACAAGCCACCTCACCAGTCTTTAAATTTATTGTCAAAATGGGGTTTCGATGGGTCATCAAACCAAAGTAGATATAAACAAAAAATGGAAGAAGGAAAGACTGATGAAACCACTTTTATAACGACTTTAGTTCCCTTAAAACTAACTGCTGTAATTGGAAAGGAAGTAATAATATGGGAAAATCCTAAGCCGTGCTCTACACTATACTGTTGACCTATCCAATTCATATTCGTCAAAAAAGTGAGTTGGTAGTCAAAGATGAAATGACTAAAATGGAAGCAGAAATAAAAAAATTAAGCCCATCCAAATTTGTTGATGGCATTGAAGTTGAACACAATCTCGTCATGACGATGACTGATGGAAAAATATGCACGTATCTATTAGAAGCTCACTCCAGTGCTGTGTGTTACTTGTATTTGGCGAAACCATCTCTGATGAACAATCTCGATGCAGCATTGCGTAAAGAAGTGTCATCTGATATGATCAAGTTTGGTTTGTCACCTTTGCATACTCAAATTAATAACATGGTCTTTTGCACATAGCATAAAACAAGACGTAAAAACTTGGTCTATCGAAGGAGAAGACAACAAATACGTAATGAAGGAGAGGAAGAAATAGATACAAGAGAGATTTCGAGAGGAGTTAGGACTTCTGATAGATATCGTGAAGCAGGGATCAGGGACAACAAATGATGGAAATACAGCATTACAATTCTTCGAATTTCCTGAAAAAACGCCAGCTATTACTGATTTGGATGAAGAAATAGTGCGCAGATTTGCAGTTATTTTACAAGCAATTACATTAGGTGAAAACATAGATGTCGAAAAATTTCGAGCTTAAACCCGTACAACCGCAGAGAGATACCTACAGCTCTATCATTAGTACTATATGTCAGCAACAGTACATAAATTGTTGATTCACGGAGCTGATATCATGAAAAACTCCATTGTACCGATTGGAAATCTGTCTGAAAAAGCATCTGAATCGCGTAACAAAAACTTTCGCAAATACAAAGAGAACCATGTACGTAAAATAAATAGGACGAGCACGAATGAGGATATGATGAAGATAATGTTTCTGACTTCAGATCCTTACGTTTCTGCAACACGGCCAATAATGCATCGTGCTCAACATAAAACAAAGATGAGGGAAGAAACCTTGGATCTTTTAATTGTTGAGCCGAAGCAACAGATAGATATTGAGTTCTGTGACATAGATGTAATTAATTATGACACAGAGTCTGATGAATCTGATATAGATATTTAGGATGCTTGTAGCTTGGGGGCAAATCTATGTGCTCTGCGCAAGAAGGATGGCGGCATTCGTCCCATTGCCGTAGGGTCCACCTACCGCCGTATCGCAGCCAAAATTTGTTGTGCTTTCTACAATGAAACACTGGCCAGCAAATTTCAGCCCCTACAGCTGGGCTTCGGGTCTAAAGGGGGCTGTGAGTCTGCGATACATGCCTTAATAGCGATAAAGGTGAGGTCATCCTCAAGGTTGACGTAAAGAATGCCTTCAATTCCGTAAATAAGGACACCTTGTTGACAGAAGTTCAAAAAGAAATACCCAAAATTTACAGTTTTCTCTATCAACAGGCTCCCCTCCAAATTACTTTATAAAGATAACCTTTAGGAATCAGCCGTTGGATTTCAACAGGGTGACCCTCTTGGGCCAGTCATTTTTAGTTTGGCAATAAATCCAATTATTCGACAACTAAATTCTAAATTCAACGTATGCTATTTGGATGATGGAACCCTAGGAGCTGATGTAGACACAGTATATTAAAAGATTTAACTTATTTAAAGAAAAAATCAGTTCCATTGGCCTAGAACTTAACCTTTCAAAATGTGAAATTTATCTTCCCCAAACGACTGACAGACAGACTATCATAGCAAAATTTTATACTGTAGCACCAAATATCAAAATTACGGAAAGAAACTCTCTTCACCTCCTGGGGTCCCCGGTTTTTAATGAATCCTTTCCAACGTTCATTGAGGAGAAAATACAAAATTTCAACTGTATCTCGGAAAAACTTTTCAAAATTAATATTCATTCGGCCTTCACACTCAATTCGATACTGCTGCTTTGGACCAAAATTTACTTATAGCTTCCGTTCCTCCCATCTATGGAAGCATCCACAACTTTTAGAAAAAGGTGGACCACATAATTAGAAACACTTTAACATCAATTCTAAATGTGACTCTGGACGACCGAGCGTGGCAGCAAGCCACACTTCCCATTCGCCTGGGTGGTCTCGGTGTCCGAAAAATTTCAAGTATAAGTTTACCGGCGTTTCTCTCCTCGGTCCACAGTACCAATAAATTAACCAGGAAAATTTTATCTTCCTCACTGGCCGATTTTAAGGTACGGTACGTCAAAATCGCCCAGTGGATAAAATTTGCCTTACCGATGCGTTGAACACTTGGAAAATGGCTTGTATCAATACGGATCTGCCCGACAACCCGTCTTCCCAGAGACGATGGGACGTGCCGCTCTGCAGTATTATACGGAACACCCTGTTAAACACGTCACCTAATACTGTTGAGTGCGCCCGTCTGCTGGCTGTGGGAGAATGGGAATCAGGCTTGTGGCTTCAGGTGCTCCCGTCATCCACCATAGGCACTGTGATGGATGACTCATCGTTTCGACTCGCTACGTGTGTCCGCTTGGGTGCACCTTATGTTGCTCCGCATCGGTGTCTGTACGGTGACGCTGTCGATAGTCTCGGGCACCATGGCTTGTCCTGCTGCAGGAGCGGAGGTCGCATAGCACGGCACGCCAGCATCAACGACATTATTCGTCGAGCCCTTGTCACCACCGGCGTACCAGCGGTATTAGAACCTAACAGCTTGATACGTGACGATGAGAAGAGACCAGACGGGATGACGTTGTTGCCTTGGAAGGTGGGTAGGCCTCTGGTGTGGGACGCAACTTGTGTCGACACCCTTGCGTCATCTCATGTTCCTAGCACGGCGGGCTGTGCTGGCGCCACTGCTGCAGCTGCTGAGACCCTCAAGCGGCGCAAATACTGTAACCTGATGGGTAACTACAGCTTTGAGCCGTTTGGAGTGAAACACATGGATCATGGGGCCCGAGTGCGCGTCTCCTTTTAAGGAAATTTCTCGTCGATTGATCGACATTTCACGTGACCAGAGGGCTGGCTCGTTCTTTGGCCAAAGAATTAGCATTGCCATTCAACGTGGCAATGCTGCCAGTCTTCTGGGCACGTTTCCGGATGACAGCGATACGGACGAATACTTCGAAGCCTAAGCTTTGTTTTTTATTTTTATTTATACAGATAGTTAGTCTTTTATTTAATTTAGTACCTAGTGTAAATAGTTATTATGTTAAAAACTGTAAAGTTATGTTAACAATTCTTTTTGAAAAGAAATAAATTTAATCTTGCAGCTTTAATTGTTTTTTTTATTTGTTTAAATATTTTCAATTTTTTTTTATAAAAGTTTGTAATGAGCCAATATGTATTATTTTAATAAAACTAAAAAGATTGAAAAAAAAAAAAAACAAAAACCTCGACTGCAAAAACACATAACTGAAAAAAGAAAAACAAGCATTATAAATCTATAGAATTTTGGTATGGCGGGACAAACAAAATTTACACCATCATTTCAGGTTATTGGTTTGTCCCGCCTGCTAGATAGGTACCAAAATTTTATAGATTTATAATGCTTGTTTTTCTCTTTTCAGTTATGTGTTTTTGCAGTCGAGTTTTTTGTTTATTAAATAATTTTTAATTGTGAGTCCGTCATTCACATTTGTTTTTTGTATTTTAATGCATGTTTTATAAAACAATGCACGGAAGGGTACCTATCAATATAGGAAGTAATATTAGATACTCAGGGCATTAGATCTCATTATAATTATCTAACTACTCTCACTAAATTACAAAAATCTTTAGAAAATTACCATGTACCTTCAAAATAGTTGATTTCTATTCCATTTATGTTCATATAATTTTATATAATCATTTAGTACCTAATGTCAATTATAAACAGATTAAAACCTTTTTTATATTCTAAAAACACATTTTATTTTCTTCTCCCAAAATCTAACGCGTGCACGCATTATACGATATGTCAAAAAAGGCAGAAAAATAAGGGATATAAATAAGAAAATTAGGGGCACTTGTACCAAAGTTGAAATATATCCTTTTTACATATTTGTCCATACATCTTTTTCAACCAAGTGCAACAGTGTATCTAAAGTAATCCAATGCTAAGCGAGCGCACACAATGTTAAACTACAGAACGGCAACGCTGCTAAATCAAGGTTAAAATTTACGTTAGTTATCGTTTTTACGTTAATGTTAATTAACGTTATATTACTGGTAATGTTATCAAGTATCGTTACTTTTTTTGTAACGTTAGTAAGGTATCATATTGAAATTAACGTTACATAACGGTTATTATTTTGTTATTTGGTAACGTTAACAAGCCCTGGATGACCTGAACGCTCCCGCAGACAGGCGTGACGCGACACCGATTAAACAATTTCCGAGAACTTTTCCTAGAAATTATTCCACCAGAGTCGCATTGCGCTTGTCTGACTCAGCTATCTAGTTACGTAACACATTTTCGTTAATGATTATGACTAATCCGTTTCATTTTGAAAGTTCAACAACATTCATTGCGTTATTTACCTTGTTGAGCAGATTTTTGAAGTGAAAACTTCTTTAGGCGCGTTGGGCATTTTTTGAGATGGGAAAAAACAATTGAACTCGCGACACTGTTACCGACACCAGCTTTTGACCATTAAAAAGACATCAACGCGTGATACATTTTCTTTGAGATTAATGACGTTCCATACATTGAGACATGACAACCACATGATTGACATTTCCCTTTTTTTATTGACTTCAAAAAAGAAAAGTATTTTCATTTCTCTTACTCGGAAAGTACCTAGTGTTTGTTTGATCCAAGTAGCGGGTGGAAGACGCTGATCCCCACCCTAGGGCGGGAAAGACTCATAGTAATTGCTTCCCTCTCTAGGGCGGGAATGAATTTTAAAAATAGAACCAAATTTGGTTAGGTTAGGTTACGAAAATTTTTACTGAGGGGGTATTACACTGTCGAGTCTGTGGTCGTGTATCTGTGATCGAAGATACATAATGGAATTGTAAAATAGACATTTATTATGGATAGACATTTATTACACTATCATATTATATCATATACCTTTCTACGAAGCTCACAAATTACCCATGTTATTTCTATTTTACAATTTATTTATGTCTTTGATCATGGATCTGTGATCGACTCGTAGATATGATGGTGTAATACGCCCCTTATAGAAAAATACTGATTAAAAAAAAATGCTGCAGTCTTGTCATTGTATAAACAGCCCGTGTGAATTTAAAAAAATACCTAAGCGGTTCGACCCGCGGCGGTGACGCGGTGTGTGTGTGACTAGAATACTCAATTACTAATGTAAACTCATGTTATTATTATCAATTAATATTTTAGAAAAACTAGGTAAACGGGGTAAACCGAGGAATATCTGGCCGCTTTCAATAATTGGCCACTCTCCACTTTAACTGCATAAGTTAAGAGTTATCCTCACAGCACGCCATCTATTATTTATTTTTGATATTACCTACTCAAGTAGCTTTCATTATAGTAACATTTTTTTCCACTACGGACACTAGCGCCAAAAATTTCGACCATTTTGTGTTAGTCGACGTGCATGCTTTGACATGAACGGTAAATCTTTACAAAAATCTTAATGTAACGGTTGATGTAAAATTTGAATTTTGTGGTATTTTGTGTAGTAAGTAAACGTGAGTCGATTGTATTTGGCGTATTGTACAAATGGTAAGTGATCCTTTTTTAAAGATTTATTCTGTCAGCATCTATTGTAAACCGAGATTAGACGGGTGGCTTGTAATTGATCGACATTTTTGCATATTTTCAATTATTGGCCACCCATGCCAGTTACTGGATTACAACCCAATATTCGAATTTTATAGAAAATTAAACGTATTTAGTAGGCGCATAAGGTATACCATCTCCTAAAAAAATATCAAATAAAAATATACACATTTATCAGTAACTGGCATGGGTGGCCAATTGTATTATAATTGTATGGCCAGTTACTGACGGAATATTTTTTGTTGCACAGATTTTCCAAAATGTCGTTAAAAAAAACACCAATACTCTAAAGAGGCAATAGAAAAGGCTGTTAAATTTATTGAAAACGATGAAGGTTCCATTCGTCAAGCAGCAAAAACATTTGGCGTGCCCAGAAGTAGTATCCAATTTAAAATACGAAATCCTAACACAATGTTTAAGTCTGGACCTGATCCAGTGCTTACCGAAACCGAAGAAAATGAGTTGTGTAACTTCATTATACAACAAGCTAAACGAGGATTTCCCAGAAAAAAAGAGGACATACAGATTTGTGTTCAAGAATTTTTAAAGAAAAGTCCAAGACCTAATCCATTCCGTAATGACAAACCTGGAGATGTATGGTTCAAAGCATTCTTGAAACGTCATCCTATTATTTCGATTCGGACATCAGAAGGAGTTAGTAACGCAAGTGCCTGCGTTTCGGAATCGGACATTAGGAAATGGTTCCAAGAAATAAAACAGTACATTGACGATGAAGGTTTGTCCTCTGTCATTCAAGTCTCTGCACGAGTGTTTAATGCTGATGAGACTGGCTTTAATATTTGTCCAAAAACTGGCAAAGTTTTAGCAGAAAAAGGATGCAGAAATGTTTATGAAATTGAAAAAGCATCAGCTAAGGAAAACATAACAGTGCTGTTTACATTTTCTGCTGCCGGTCAAGTATGCAATCCCATGATCATCTATCCCTACAAAAGAATACCCGACCGAGTCACGTTGAGTGTGCCATCTGGATGGGGAATTGGCCGCAGCGACTCGGGCTGGATGACGGCTGCGGTCTTTTATGACTATATAGCTAACTGCTTCCACCGAGAACTAACGGAAAACAATATTCCTCTTCCAGTCATTTTGTTTGTCGATGGCCACAAAACGCATTTAACATTAGAAGTATCTGAACTCTGCCGAACCTTAAAAATCCATTTAATCGCACTCTATCCGAATGCAACGCGCATATTACAACCAGCAGATGTTGCAGCTTTTCGTCCGATAAAAGTTGGGTGGAAGATGTTGCGGAATTGGTATGCTGCATGTAATTACCAAGAAAGCCTCACTAAAGAATCTTTTGCTCCTTTACTAAAAAAAATTGTAGATTCATGCGCAAAAAAAGAAACACTGATAAATGGATTTAGGGTATTTGAAGCCGACAATGTAGATTACAACAAGTGCATACCAACCAAACAACCTGAAAATAATACATGTGCAGAAATTATTAACACAACAGATTCTGAATGTGTACTGACTTACTCCGATTTTTGTGGAACCGTATATGAATCAATAATTCTTAAATGTCAGACAGTTACGCCATTAACGCTAGTAGAATTTGATGACAACTTTACAGCAATTTATAAACTTTGGCAGAAATTTAAAGGAGTTTCCGAAGTACATACTAGTAATTATCTAATTAATACACAGGATTGGAATCAAAATCTACACATGGATGAAAGCGATTTGTTAACCGAAAGTAGCTATGTAACAGGTTTGAAGGAACAAAGCGAAGAATGCAGAATGATTCTTAATGAATACACCGGTGAATTAACAGTAACCAACGAAGATAATAAATATGAGATACAGGATAAAGAAGTGAAAGAAAATAAAGAGTGCAATCACCAGAAAATACTAATAAATTTGGCAGATTTCAATACTCCACTACCTATATCTATGACACCAATCCAAATAGAGATTCACGAACCGGACAGTTTTACCGACACTAGCAGTCCACAACCTACCACATCAAAACAAATAGAGATGCAAATACTAAACATTATAGAAGAACCGCAACCTAGCACTTCGAAACAGATAGATCCAAATAAAAAAGTTTCTGTTATCTCAAATGTACCTTTCTCAGAATATCTGAAACAAAGGTTGCTTGCTTCACCCAAACGACAAGGAAAGCGCCAAATAGACAGATTTCCATTTGCGTTGACATCCGACCAATACGTTGAAAAGATAAGAGCAAAGCAATTAAAAAAGCAAGAAGAAGATGTTGCAAGAGAGGAAAGGAAGAGATTACGAGATGAAAAAAGGAAACAAAAAGAGAATAATGTATTATACCAAATAAGAAACCAAAGAATACAACGAATAAGACTGCTAAAACAAAAACGATGAAAAGTCAAGATGATTCTAAGAAACTGTTAGGAAATAAGAAAAAACATTGTGGTGTAGCTTGTTGTGACTTTTGTCTAAATCCAATCACAAGAAGGGTAATTTCGTACAGTCTCTGTAAAAAACTATTTCATGAGAGTTGTATTCCTTTACCCCACAGAATTCATATTCCTGAGGATGAATGTGATTCATTTTTGTGCCATAATTGTTACAGAGAGAGTAACACTACATCTGATGATGATGACGATGATGATGTAGATAATTTATTTAAACTTGTTGTCAACCAAGATAATTGAAAACGGTTCTAAGTTCCTCGTTCATATAGACTTTACAAACAAACTGTGGGATAAGATGTTAATTTTTTTATACGAATTAGTACAATATTTTTAGAATTTGCCTTATCAAGTTTTTGAAGTTATTTGTATTTCTAATATAGGTACTTTATCTATTATTTTAATTGTTTTTGATGATTATTTTTACATGGCCAATTATTAGTGTTATGGTGGCTAATTTCTGAATTTTATGGCCAGCTACTAGTAAAAATAACTACTTTTTCATTTGATTAAAATATTTCTACATAATTCTGTTTTGTTTGACTTTTTACCCATCAATATCGATAAACGGCTACACTCTTTAACCATAAGTTATTTAAGAATATTAATTTCTTTACACATTTTGTCATAACACTGACATGAAGTGGGCGATGTGCTAAAGTGGCCAGTTACTGAGTTTACCCTGGTATAACTTTTTACTTTCCTTATGTTCGAAATGAAAAGTAGAGTGTTTAACACGGGTGAAAGTCATCAATTCCTACTCGGACTATAGCTGCCCTCGCTGCGCTCGGTCGTCTAAATACCTCGTATGGGAATTCATTCCTTTCGACCCTTGTATAACAATCTACTATTCCTGCAAAGTAAAATTGTTCAAGTTTTCACTTCTGTCGGCACTCCCGGAGTGCCACTGTTTTTTTTTGCTTTTTTTTTCGAACTTATCAAGCAATGGATAAGCAATCTCTTTCAAAATGATTGTAATTGTGTATTACGCAATTTGGGTGCAGGTACTTGTAGCCTTCTGGCTACGTACACACGGCTACACATCAAGCTACCCGAAACTGTCAAATTTTCCCAATCAACTTTGAACCTAGTTCAGCGATAAAGTTGAAAATCTATTAAATAAATTTGACAGATTGTAGTAGCCTGATGTGCTTGGCGTCTGTACACACGGCTACACATCAATCTACACATTGGTGCCGATTCCCTTGTTCACAAACTAAACTAAATTTAAGTTCAGTGCATCTTTTTCTTTCTATTTCATTAAGAAAAGGACAGAAGATAAATTTTAGTTTAGTCCTGTCAAATTAATCAGCGCCTGTCACTCTCCATACAAGTTTAGACGTGATTAAAAACTTGCCGACTAAAATTACGTCAATATACGTCAAGCGCTGATTAATTTGACAGGACTAAACTAAAATTTATCTTCTGTCCTTTTCTTAATGAAATAGAAAGAAAAAGATGCACTGAACTTAAATTTAGTTTAGTTTGTGAACAAGGGAATCGGCACCATTTCCAGTTTATGCTGATCTCGCATTGTGTAGGATGTCTGTACGCTTAATGAGTAGCCGTGTGTACCTATCTACTAATGGACTACACAATGCTCCATTTTCATTATTATCGTTGAAAAGCACGTAGGCCATGTTGATTATTTAATGGTCCCACCGACTCTGGAACAAAACAGTAAACTTTAGTATGATGACCATAAAGTTGGTAGCTAGGTGCATAAATCCAGGACTAGTAATTAATTGATTCAGACGTGACCTTGCGGAAATCCATTATAAAATACAATAGACATGGATATACAAACAAATACCTCTTTATAATATTAGTCTATATAGATAAGGATGATAAGACAGCGGTGTGATTTAAAAGAAGATGTAGTGACAAAAATTGAAAAGGGTATGCTGAGATGGTTTGGGCATGTTGAGAGGATGAATGAAAGGCGACTAACAAAATGTATTTACAAGGCTGATGTGAAGGGAAAGGCCGGGCGCCCTAGGAGGACATACACTGACCTTATTGGTGATGTTCTTCAGAAAGGCCAGGTGCGTAGTACTCGCAACCGGCGTGCGTGTATGACCAGCACGCGTAGCATGACCACCGTAGAAAAGAGTTTTGTCGACGGAAGAATAGACAAAATGACAGATTGTGATTGTTTATCTGTCATTTTGTCTATCTTCCGTCGACAAAACTCGTTTCTACGGTGGTCATGCTACGCGTGCTGATGTATGAACGTAAACGAGGCAAAAGGAGTATGTAAGGTTCGTAGCAGGTGGCGTTCTGTAGTTTCTGCCTACCCCCATGGGAAGAAGGCGTGAGTTTATGTATGTGTATGTATGTATAGTTAAGGATCTTTTGGCGCCCGAATTAAATTGACAAAGAGGCGTTGTTGGTAAACATTTGTTATATTATCACAGAAATCGTATTGAAATAAACGATCATGGCATTAGGTCCACAGGTTCCACTTAAGGCCACGCGCCAAAACCTTGTACCGTTGTACTTCGTAGAAGTGTGCGCAGTGTGCGCAAGATAAGTCTGCGCACCTTTAAGGCTTGTGCAGATCAGCGCGATATTGCGGGCGCGACAGGCAGCGCTACCAGTGTCGCGCCCGCGATATCGCGCTGGTCTGCACAAGCCTTTATTCATAATTTAATATTATTAATCTTATAGTATTAATTAATTAATTCTACACTTATTTTGACGTTACGCCAAAGATGTAGTAGACGACAAGATGGCGGCATACGATTAGTTCCAATTTTAGCCGCGCGCAGACTTATCTTGGTTTTAAAAACCACAATGTCCACTTTTGTAAAATGTCCATAATACCATATTTAAAATTTTGTAGGGTTCAAAATACTCATTTATATATTGGACATTGTTGATTTTGTTCAAATTCAAATTCAAATTCTTTATTGCGAACTAAGTGCACAAGACTAAAAAAGGAACAGACTGCAAGCTTCATACTAACGCTTTGCGCGAGATCACTACTACACGCACAGCTTTGTGTGCGTGCAGTGTCACAGACAAGGCGCGCGGGGGGTGCACCGGCGCCCGCTAGAGGCAAACTGGTTTGAGCCGGCTCATTCCGAAGCCAACGTTCAGGGGTACGCCGCGCGCCGTGTGCCAGAGCGGTACGAGTGACGCGGACATTTAGGTTAATAAAAATGGCAAATTGTTGAAGTACTGTGTGTATAATAGTAGGAAAAGCAAGGTTTATTTTTTTTATCCAAAGGATTTTGTCAGGTTATTATCTATATCTACCCATACCTACTCATTTTTAATGCTTATTGCAGAATTATTTAGTTACGAGATAGGTATTATCCTAAATAAAGATGGCCATAAAGTTTTCCCATAAGAATTATTATTTATTAATCTTATGGTTTACCGCCTATATTAGCGAGTTATTGTTTGTCTCCTATTTGTTTCGTATTTTTGTTTTAGTAGGTTTGTAGGTACCACTTACGTTCGTGAAATAGTAAAACCAGAAAGGAAACTTTATAGTTTCGCCATGTCCGTCTGTCCGTCCGTCTATAAGTCACGGTATTTTAATAAGTAACCAACTTCAAAAAAAGCAAGCAACGTATGCATCTATGTATGTATAACTATTTGACAGTATAAATAATTACTTACCTACTTTACTATCGTGTTTTATTAGCATATAAGCTTAATCAGCCTAGGTATAATGTTCCTACTGTTGGGAAATAGCCCTCCTCTTTCTGTGTCTGGGTCTCATCCACCAAGCGGGCTCAGTGCGGGTTGGTGGATGTCATATGTTTTCGAATTATTGGTTCTAGGACATGCCGGTTTCCTCACGATATTTTTCTTTACCGTTTTGAGAGCAGTGGTAATGAAATAATTTATATAAAGTGCCTGCTTGGGTTCGAACCCTAGACTCGTAAGTCGTGACCGTTACCACTGGGCCACCACTGCTCATTTTATTACCCGACTTCAAAAATGGGAGGGTCTCAGTTCAACAACGATGCACGCATTGTGTGTATAATTATTTCACAGTATGATTAATTAAATAGGTATTACTTAATTTTAAACAAACTGTTAAAATAATTACCGGTTCGGTACCGTAATTGGAAAACGGAAAACTCACGGGATCACCTCAGTCACAGTGCGTGTCCGTTCGTCTGTCCGTCTGTCCGTCTGTCCAGCTGTCCATCCGTCCATCCATCCGTCCGTCCGTCTGTGCTCATCGCCGAATCTCGACTCGCACTTACCCGGTTTTTTAATCTGTAATAACCGAGTGACAGCCCTATGAAAGTAGGTAAGAATTTTGAACTCTGTTAGGAAGCTTGCCTTCTGCTCGTTTTTTATTCTTGTGCTAAGTGTACAACATTTTGAAGATGTTAACAATAGGTAGGTTCTTAGAACTTAGTTGCCTGTCAAGGCATTGCAATTAAATGGATATAAAAATTTAATAAAAAACATAAACATACTCAATATTCCAGTTATACATTTTACATTATATTATATTAATTATCATTATTCATACATTTGATATTATATCATACTATTCTTATAATTTATATCACATTATAAAGTATCACAATCATTTAAATATTAAATAATTATTTTTCTTCAAGGAATTCTTTAATAGAGTAATATGCCTTTTTAATCAGAAAGTTTTTTAGCTTCCTTTTAAAAATACCAATTGAATGTTGGTTCTTAATGTCTATGGGTAACTTATTATATATTTTAATGTCCATACAAAAAATGCTATTGCTATATACTGCAGTGTGGGATGCTTCATTGCGTAATGTATTTTTAAGTCTACTGCTTGTTAATGTGTCACATACATTGATTTCGTAATGTGATTTTTAAACGGGTTTTTGCTGTTTTTGTTGCATACGGAGTGGTGCATCAACTGCTATTTTACTGAAACAATTCTAAACCATAGACAACGCAATTTTTGCAAAGTATGGACATTGCTGTTTTTGAAATTAGCTATGAAAGTTATTTTCATAGCTACCATCATCTGTCACACATGTCAACTGAAGACGTCTTCGTCGTCTCCTGACTAGATCAATCTCTTTGCCTGCACGTATTTCAGCGCTGTATATGAATAGCACTGATCATCATAGTGTGCAGTGGCAAACGCCTTGATGCTGGATTCAACTGGGTCGAGATCCCAGTCTTCACTGACGAATCACAGGCTGATCCTATGCGAGATTTCGGACTGCCACTGATGAATAGGCTCATCCTAATTTCTTCTAGAAATCCTGAAAGGTGCAGTGAAAGAGAGGTTGCGTTTTGGAGTAAAGGTACTTACCTAAGTGCCTTACTTTCTACCTTGTTAAATGGCTCACTGATATTTCAACTACGACACAAGCAATTTTCAAGGTCCTGGATTAAAATCGGGGCAAGTAAGCACTTCCTGTCCAAATCGACATTTGTGATGAGAAATAAATAAATAACATAACATAAAATAAATAATAATAAATAAAATTATTTCAATTACAAAAGGCATTTAGACACAATAATATTGGAGATCACCTTTTAAGTAAGGAATTGCTTGTGTTAGGAGACTCCGCGCTTCCACTTATCATTATCTTATGCAATTGAATGTAGACAATGTAAACATGCAGAAAAATTAAATAAATGGGTAACTTAAAATTATACAAAAATGAAAAAGTGAATGATTTGCAAATGAATGAGCGTTATGCATAGAAAAAGGGCCAAGTCGCGCGTTTACGTGTGATTATGTGTGAGTATGGGTGAGAGTGTGAAGAGTGAGGGCGTGTAGTGTGTGAGTTATAATTAGCATATTTAGTTAAATGTGTTATCCTTTAATATCCTGCCCGAATATTAAATATAAATACGAAAGTGTATTTATTTTTATTAGGTATTTATGCCAATTACACCTTCACGCCAGAATGGCTGAACAAATCCGGACGAGGTTTGGCACTTAGGTAGACCATAAAATAAGTACCAATGTGACTTGATGTGTAACATCTTTCCTCTTGCTTTCCAGCAATCCGTGAAAAGGACGGAAGTGTATTACAGGAAGCCGAAGAAGCGCGCGCTATTTGATTTGACCAATGAGCGTACGCGGTGCAAGAGTTTGCCGTCAGAAATGACCTTGAGACCGCCCCTTTAATGTTGCTTATTACCAAGGTGAGATGTCAGATGTTATAGATCATATGCGACTACTGTGAAAGTGGTTTTACACCGGCGAGGCGAAGCGTGGATGGGATGGGCGAGAATTGAAATTTGTATGGCAAAATTTCTATCCACGCCCTGCCCATCTTTGGTGTAAGAGGTCTAGATGCGCGAGGATATGCGAGGCGAGAATTGAAATATTTGTTAGTACAATATTGCTGTATGAATAGAGTATTTAGTTACTTTGTAAAACGGATATGTATACAAATCTTGCACCAGCCATCGAGGACCCGCATGGTCTCTCTCCGCCAAGCTCTGACTCGCGATGTCTCGCGCTGGCACACGCCGGCTTGCTCCAACTATCGCGAGACATCTCTGCATACTATATTCTCGGCTGGCCGGGCGGCATCGCGAGGCAGTGCGAGGCAGCGCTGGCCATCGCGAGACGGCGCGGTATAGCGCTGCACATCTTTCGGTGTAAAAGGGTAAGCGTGATTTCAATTCTCGCCCATCCCATCCATGCCTCGCCGGTATAAAACCACCTTAATAATAATAATATAAAACTTTATTTCGGGTGGCATAGACCCATAGTAACCTTAAACTAATAGGTACATGTTATTTTATTTGCCATGACTCGCCACACCTACACAAGTCATGACCCACTGATTTTGAATGGGACAGTCAAAACGTACAGCTATTGCGTTCAGAATGCTGTTTTTGCTACCCCGTGTACGGACCAGCGGGGAAGCTGCTTTTTTGCGCATGATGGCCTGGAAACCATCAGTGCGCGCTTCAGCAAACATCCCAGACGCGCTGCATCGCCACGGCAGACCCAACAACATTCTGAACGCATTATTGTACTGAGTGCGCAGGGCTCTGTAGGCTCGTTGCGAATGTCTCACCCACAGGCCGCTCGAGTAGAAGGACTGGCAATAAGCTTTGAATAGCCTAACCTTCACTTCTCTCGTGCATCGCGCGAACCTGCGTGTGAGCATATTAGCTCTCACCGCCAGAGCCCTGCGCTACCTTAAGGCTCGCTCGTTTTTTTTCAATTTATAATAAGTAGGTACTTTTTAAATCTATCTTGGATATCGTTGACATAGGTGTAGGAAATCATCGTGAAGAAACCTGGTTTTGTAATTAGTATAAATCTGAAATCGCCAACCCGTCTTGAGCAAGCGTGGTGATCAATGCTCGTACCTTCTCTGTATGAGAAGAGGCCTTGCCCTGCAGTGGGACAATAATAGGCTGGTGGTATTATTATTATAAGTAATTCTGAGAGCAGTGGTGGCCAGTGGTAATGGTTTTGGGTGGACCCAGGCAGGCGCTTTACTTCGTGTAAATAATTTCATCACCACTGCTCTCAAAACGGTGAAGGAAAAGATGACAAACTGGCATGTCTTTGAACCAAAACTTCGAAGATATGTGGCATCTACCAACCCGCATTGGGCCCGCGTGGTATATTACGGCCCACTCCCTCTCACAGACGGGATTTTGTTTTCAAAGTTGTTATTTATGGGCTTCCGTGATGGTACTTACAGTATTATTTTTATAGACAGCAAAAATATGTTTGTATTTCATAGTATTTCTGGAAAAAACTATAAAAAACAAAATTCAATCAATCAATCAGCCTAGCCTTTTCCCAACTATGTTGGAGTCAGCTTCCAGTCTAACCGGATGCAGCTGATTACCGTATTTTACACGGAGCGACTGCCTATCTGGCCTCCACAACCCAGTAACTGAGTAATACGATACCCCTTGTCTGATTGTCAGACTTTTGTGCTTATGACAACCCGTAACGACTGTCAAAGATCCACGAATGACAGCACGGACCAACGGCTTAAGACGCAGATATATGACAGTGACCTTGAATGGTTAGCTTGCGTGTTCTATACTGAGCTCACGCAACGCGTCGCCTATTACTGGCTGGACGTATCCAGCCAGTAATAGGACTCGCCCATCAAGAAGCGCTGTCCCAAATTAGACGCATTATTAATTTATTACACGTAAAACAAAAGGTATTTTAATAAAACACGTATACTAAAATATCAGTAACTTAATTATCTTTAATATGTTGAAGTTTTCAGAAAAATACGCTTGATGGATTTTGCGTTATTCTCAGTTTTTTATCCGCGTTAGACATAACTTTACAAATTAATTTCACTATGTATTATAAGGGTCAATATTTCATTTCGTGCACATTATGATCTTTGGAGAATTGTTAAAAAAATGTGCCTAATCATGTTCATTATTTATTTTTTTGAAAGTGTTTAATGATGTTATGTGAAATATAAAAAAGGGACAGTAATCAGACTTTTAGTTTTGAAGATATTAGCGTTTGTTTTTTTTTGAAGGAACGGTAATGAGATTTAACACAAACGGTAATTAGATAGATATCTATTTATGGTACTGAGGTAGAAAAATGGTAATTAATAATACAACAACTGTTCGATAAATCAGCCTTTAATTGCACTAAAACAAACCTATAATTAAACTTCGAAATAGGTACATCTTTTTTCTTTCTTTCTTTATATAATAATGAAACTATAAAATAATACAGAAACAAAACTTAATCATACAAAACTTTAAAATAATCTTTGATATTGTAGCTTTCTTTATTATTATTTATTTCCTTCATTTCATTTTTAAACATACTTTTTACATTTTTAAATATTCTTATAAAAAATAATTTAAAAAAAACATTTAAAAATATAAAAAAATATTTATTATTATTGTAGCTTTTTCTTTGCTGTCTCCTGGCTCTTGGGGTCATATCGCCTACTGACAGAATTGTTTTTTCTTCCTTTCTTTTTAGGTATCTTTGGTATTCTTTTTCTTTTTGTAAAGCATAAAGAACAGGATCTGATTTAATATTTTCATATCTTTTTCTGCGTGCTATTTTTGCCCTTTCTAGTATTTCTTCTCTTATACGTCTTCTTCGAGTCATTTTGGTCTAAAACAATATTATTGTTTTTATAGAGACATTATATGACAAACGACAAACGATCACAATATGTAGGTAAGTCCCTTTTAGTCCGTTATTAATTAAATTAACAAACCCTGTGCATTTTTTCTTACTTGTCTTACTTTGAAAAATATAATGGTGTGCTGGTAACCAAAGACTTTATAATAGATTGGGAAATTATTGAATATAATGACTGAATTAATTTAATCTATCATAACGTATTCGTTATATCCCAAATAAGACAAGTGAGGAAAAATACAATGTATACAGTTTTGAATCACGGAATATAATCATTACCGTTCGTCTCTTCTCATTACCATTCGAATAAAAAAGGACGGTAATTAGAAGGATGGTAATTAGATTTGTAAATATTTTCTATAAATTACCGTTATTTGGAACAGGTACATCATTGTTAAGGTTATCAGCGGAAAAAGAGACTTATACCGAATACATCTGGCAAATAATTCTTTGATAAAAAGAAATATAACTACCTTTCATAACACGAATGGTATGCAGAAATATTCCGAACCACGTCACTTTTTGGACAGGAGAACTTTAATTTACGTAGCTAAAATCACTCTTTCATGCGTGTGTTCGACTCGGTAGCCGAGCGTTGACGTCGTCGAATATTTTCTGCGAAGCGCAGTGCACAGTGACGCTTAAATATTGAAATATCTGATCGAACATACCGTCGAATGGTAATTATGGGAAAGTGTAGGGACATTTTTCAAAGTTGTATGAAACCGCTTAAATATGATCTTCCTTCAACCATAAATCGTCTATGTATAGTTTAACTGTCCTGTTATCCTTATAAGTAATAAAAATGTCGTTCTTCAAACACAGTTTTTAACAGGATGTGCCAATTTGGTAAAATCTGGTAAAAGGGACACAGATGGTAATTAGATTTTAGATTCTTTGTTTTAAATTTAGTGCATTTCTAATTTAAAAAAAGTTGTTCTAAGCCTTGCGCCTAATAGAACACCATATTAACTATACAAAAAAAACGTTAGGTTCAAATTCTTTCAGCGTTTCATATATTCTTTATCGTCTGCCATGTAATATGCACGAAATGAAATATTCACCCATAAACATAATCAAAAATATGCTTATATTAAAATATTAAAAAAATGCTCTAATTTAACATATATTTTTTCCAAATCACTAACACTACTCGTTCAGACGTCATTTTCAGTATAAAATCATTAAAAGTCAGCTATCGTCCGCTTAACGTGCTTTCGGCTTAAGGCACGGAGGAGTCTCGGTATGTAGAAACGGTCACCCGTCCGCGGACCAACCCCGGCAAGCGTAGCTTAACCTGATGGATCGAACCGTGCGTCTGTTATTATTTAGCCACGAGCTCCTCATTTTATATGAAAAACAAAGTTATATAACCTACGTATACACCGAAAATATCCCATATCTCAAGAACTGTTGACTTAATAGCAAAATCAGTTTCAGACAAACGCTGTATATTACAGACATTCAGACGAACATGACGAAATTTTATAAGGGTCCCGTTCTGTTTTTGCTATTTGGCTACGGATTCCGAACCCTAAAAACTTTTTACAAAAAAAAACAACCGACCTCCAAAAAAAAAACACTACAAAGTGAATAATAACTTTAATTTCGGAAGACGGTGTCTTGGGTTTTGTATTTTCGTTTTTTGCCACCGACTTCCGTAATTAAAGTTATTTTTCACTTTGTTGTGTTTTTTTTTGGAGGTCGGTTGTTTTTTTTTTGTGAAAAGTTTTTATTTTTCACTTTTTAGTTGTGGTACCTACCCCACACACATTCGAATACCACTACCTGCTACCAGTGACAGAAACTTATCATATCATCTACATACTGAGTAGGAAAAAAATACGTATTTTGTAGCTAACTCAAAAACTATCCAAGCAAAGTTAATAAAATTTATATGGGACCAATTCGAGAGCACACCCTTTCAAACAAAAAAAGAATTTTCAAAATCGGTCCACAATTGACGGAGAAATCGGTGGACATACATAAAAAAAAAACAAACATACTCGACGAACATATAACCTCCTCCTTTTTGGAAGTCGGTTAAAAAGCATAAAAATGTCGAGCAAACCAGAGGAAAATAATTGTATAGTACTAGCTACGACACAACTGACTTTTGACGAAATTAATGTAGGTCAGTAGAGTCAGCACTTAAGCTTAATAATTATGAATCCAGCATATTTTGACTTTAGCAAAATAATCGCAAGCGGTGCAAAAATTGTTAATAAGGTTTTCTTCACACTACGACTCAATCAATCTGCCTAGCCTTTTCCCAACCATGTTGGGGTTAGCTTCCAGTCTTACCGGAAGCTGCTAAACTTACCTACCAGTATTTTACATGGCGCAACTGCCTATCTGACCTCCACAACCCAGTTACTGGGTAACACGATACTAAGAATCGGAAAAAATTACTTAAATTCGTTTAGGAGCTTAGTTACACTAAAAGGCAAATTAATATTTTTTGCTTTTGAGTTTTTTTTACGTCGGTAATTTTTTTTTTGTAAAAACGTTTTTTGTTTTTCGCTTTTGAGTTACCATTTATTGTTTTTCTCAAGTAAGGAATTACCTTAACAGCCTTCCGTCTCCATCGTCAGACCCTCGATGACAGTCATACCCAGCTAGGTCTAAAGTTCTCATCAAGGTGAATGAAATAAGCCCAAACACGATGTAGCTGCTGTAAACTGCTGAGGAGTTCTCGCGACTGTCTTCCGTCTCCATCATCAGATCAACTCCAGTATGTGGTTGTGTCATCAAAACTACTTATGTGTGCGAAATTACAACAGAATCGGTTCACATTTGAAAATTAGGTAGGTAAATGAAAAATCAATTGACCCCATATTTACAAAAAAAAAAAAAAAAATTTTACATGGGCCCATCTTCGAGGTATACCCACCCCAATAAAACAAGAATCGTTCAAATCGGACTACTCAGTAAAAAGTTTTTCGTAAATAAAAATAAAAACCGGCCAAGTGCGTGTCGGACCACGCACAATGAAGGGTTCCGTAGTTGGGATGAATTTATCCCAAAAACAAACTTAACTTTGCAGTTGAAAAATATGTTCTCCCATATAGAATGTATGGGAAAACATGTTTTTGCAACTGCAAAGTTAAGTTGGTCGATTATTACTCGTTAACTTGTAGAGCCTTCTTAACTGTGATAGTTTTCCTTTTAATTTCGTTATATAAACTACCGTTTGATTTTTTTCACATACCCAAAACCAACCATTTAGCCGGTAGGGGGGAGGGATACACTTGACTCTAACAAAAATTAGCACTTTAAAGCTTAATATTCCGCAAACGGATCCCTGAATCCAAAAATGGTTTTCACAAACTCACAATGTTTTTAAAGGACCTTTCCAATGATACCCCACACCATAAAAACATCACCACTTTACGTGTATGAGAGGTACCCTAAAAAAAATGTTTTTCATTATTTTGTTTTACCACTTTGTCGGCGTAATTAAAATGTATACCTATGCCAAATTACAGCTTTCTAGTACTAAGGGTCTCGGAGCTAGACCGCGGACAGACAGACAGACAGACAGACGAACATGACGAAACTATAAGGGTTCCTTGTTTACTACGGAACCCTAAAAAATATAAACATGTCGACTTGTCTTTTTTTATCGTCGGTTGAAAATATAAAAACTAAATAGGTAGGTACTGGGCTATGCGTCTTAATGAAACAAACCGTTCGTTGTGTTCGATGGAAGTCGCTATCGGTAAAAATGATAAACTTCCATACATGGCTACTTTCATCTCCTATTAAAGGCTGTCGCAAACAGGCGCGACGCGACTCTAATAAAACAATTACTAAGAAAACTTTATGGTAGAACAATCGAGTCGTGACAGTCTGCACGAGCCTCTAAACCAGTGGTTCTTAACCTTTTAGTGGTAAGGGACCATTTGTCAAAATTTCGATCTTGCCATGGACCACCAAATGTTTAAAGGTAATGTACAGTAAATTTAAATGAATGAATCGTTGTTCTATTTATAAATAAAAAATGCATTAACAGTATTTTTTCTACGAAAATGTTATACTGCAGAAGTATTTGTATAATAGAAGTATATTATTTTAATGCGATTTTTGTGACTGCATACTCTTTAGTAACTTCTGAATTCTTGGTTCAGTGCCGCTTAAAGCCAAATGGATGTCGGCACTGTTTTTAATGAATCATCAGAAGCGCCGAGAACCCCTGCTCGCATAGATACGTCGATGAAAACAAAGTTAGGTGGTACAATTTCTCGATTTCGAGAATCGAGAAATTGCTTGTCTTTGGGAAAAAGTTGTCTTTTCAAAAAATCTTCAAGATTTAAGTTACTATCGTATTGCATCTCAATCTCTTCTTCTTGATATTAATCAGAAACCCCAGAAACTTTTGACAATGAAAGGATTGCGGATCAGTTTCCGAATACCATTGTTCTCGCAGTCAGGAAAATAGCGATTGAATTCACTTTAAGATTTTCAAATGGAGTGTAATTTTCTTTTTTATTTCTTCAATACGCGTCGATGTGTTGATTCATTGCCACTTATTTAATCTTTTTAGGATGGCTACACAGACCACTTCGGTTGGGTCCAGGGACCACCCGTGGTCCGCGGACCACCGGTTAAGAACCACTGCTCTAAACCCTTTATTTTTTTGCAATGATTGCCTAGTGTTGTGACCGTCAGACTGCCAGGTCATAGGTCTCGAGTTCGAACCCAAGACACTCACCTCTGACTTTTCGGATTCATGTGCGTATTGTATAATTATCACTTGCTTCAAAAACGGTGAAGGAAAACATCGTGAGGAAACCGACATGCCTGAGAGATATATGAAGCCAAGTCAGAGGCCCATGGGAGGCTTTAAAACTCTGACATCAGGTTAGTCACGAACCACACGAAAAAGAAAGAAGTGATTTTTTTCCAAAATACTTTCTTATAGATCACTTTCGTTAAAAGTAACTTTTGTGCAAAATGTCATGCTATTAAACCCAGCAGTTTAGGTTTTCTGTTCAAATTATTTCATCACCACTGCTCTCAAATCGGTAAAGGAAAACATCGTGAGGAAACCGGCATGTCCTAGAACCAAAAAATCAAAACATATGACATCTACCAACCCGCACTGGGCCCGCGTGGTAGATTACAGCCCACTCCCGAAGAGAGGAGGCCTGTGTCCCAGTAGTGGGGAACATTGTAGGCTAATTATGCTTATGCTAGTTTAGGCTGTGCGTAGGCGTCTGTCATTTCATTTTTATTAAGTTAAAGGCTTGACAGACGCCTAAATGATACCTACGTGAAACGGAACATTTTCGACGGACAGGCGGACGCAAGAGTGACTGTGGTCTAATGGTTCCTTGTCCTTTGTAAAGTCCGTTTTAATTCCGACGTTTGGCATCCCTAATCATAAAACAAACCGGGACTTCCCCGGCTTGTGGCAACGCCAATACCCTTTCGATTATCGCTGTGTTAGGGCGTTTGTGCACTACAAGAAATTTTACTGTCCGGCAGTCCGATTTTTTACTGTCCGATATGGCACGCCATAAATGTAAATACTAGTTTGTGCACTATACGTAATTTTACCGGCCGACATTTTACTTTTCCCTATTCTGGGTCGTTTTTTTCCGATCCGAGATGACAACAATGAAAATAGTTATTTATGCAACTGTTGTATAATAAGGGGTATTAAAACACGAATGTGGGTTTCACATGAGACTTTATCTACACCCATGATATGAATCCTCTATAAAAGTTTCTGAAACCATTTGGTATTTGTAATTCAAGATCAAGAATAAAGAAATTCCCACGAAATTCAGTACAAGTCCATGTATGTATATCGCCTGCAGCAGCACATCACACACACATGCGTGCAGCGGGTGCTGCTGTCCCCCGTTTGAACATTGAAACGAGTTGCGTAATAAAATTTAGTAGAACATTATAACACTCGTTTGGATGATGTAATGGTTACTATGACACTGGCTGTTATAATATTGCCAATAAGCTAACTGTTTCAGAAACTTTATAGAGGTTTTAGATAAAAGTGTTTATGTTTGTGCCCTGCGTCCGCGATCAGTATTATTCATGAGCGGGCGGGGCGGGCGCGGGGGAGGTTAAGGAGGAGGTAAGTAGTTGTAGATATCCGATAGTAGTTAAAAAAAAATCTTTCGTCCTGCCTCAATTTATTGTGATTTATCTAAATGGTCAGGTATCTTTCACTTATAAGGGGATGAACCCAAAATTATTTTTGTCTTCTACGTCTTCGCACGTAGGTAGAGTAATAAAGCAAGCAACTGCCGACGTTCCAAGAAACTTCTCGTTCCTAAAGTAATGTACGCGTGCGTGGCGTATAGTTTCAAAGAGAGCTACCCTAAACATCCTACACGATCAACAGTATGGTTTCACCAAAGGACGTTGCACAACCGACGCCGGTGTCACCTTATTGAAACACATCTTTAATGCATGGGAAGAGGCACAAGATGCAATAGGCATCTTTTGCGACCTATCCAAGGCATTTGATTGCGTGGATCACGAAACACTGCTCTTAAAACTTGAGCATTACGGTCTGGATAAACTTGCGCTGAGCTTAGTAAAATCATATTTGAATGATAGACTGCAGCAGGTTCAAATAAACGGTGTAAATTCATTGGGTTTAAAAGTCAAAATGGGTGTACCACAGGGCTCGATATTGGGTCCATTCCTCTTTTTAGTATATATAAATGATTTACCAAATTTACTGAAAAATCGACCACAAATGGTGTTATTTGCTGATGACACATCACTGATTTTTAAAGTAGACAGACGTGCACAGGAGCTTGACGACGTAAATAACGCTATGCTTACGGTCCATAATTGGTTTACTGTAAATAATTTGGTATTAAATGAGAAGAAAACTAAATGCATAAGATTCGCGTTACCGAATGTTAGAAGTAGTGAATGTCACGTTGTATTGAATAAGGAGACACTAGAATTCGTCGAAAAGACAGTTTTCCTGGGGATAACGCTTGACTCCAAACTACAGTGGGGTCCTCACTTAACATCACTTGCAGGGCGGCTAAGTTCAGCCGCTTACGCTGTTTGGAAAATCCGCCAACTAACAGACGTGGATACCGCGAGACTGGTCTATTTTAGTTATTTTCATAGCATCATGTCTTACGGTATTTTGCTGTGGGGACGGGCTGCAGATATTGATTCTATCTTTATTCTGCAAAAGAGGGCCGTCAGAGCCATCTACAACCTCCGCAGACGCGAATCTCTAAGGGAATTGTTCAAGAAAATTAACATCATGACAGTACCTTGTCAGTATATATATGAAAACATTATGTATGTTCGAAAAAATCTACACCTTTTTAGTAAGATAAGTGACAGGCATAATTTTAACACTAGAAATAGGAATAAATTAGATCAACCACGTTTTAGATTGTCTAAAGTTCACACTTCTTTTATGGGGTACTGTGTAAAATGTTATAATAAAATACCACTCGATATTCTTCAACTAAATGAGAAGAAATTTAAAACATGCATTAAACGCACACTATGTAGACAAGCATATTATAAGTTGGATGATTATATCGTAGATAAAAATGCATGGCTTAATGCTGGTCCTGCTCCACAGCCACTTGGGCTCACTAGTTAAAATTTTAATATTTGGAAGAGTTGCTTTCCCTTTTTTTTTTTTAATTTTGTTTTTGACATTACGAACTTAAATGTTTATTTTTTTATCTTACCAAGTAAATAAAAATGCTTGGCTCAATGCTGGTCCTGCTCCACAACCACAACTAATTGATTAACATTTGCAAATACTGTTGGAGCTGCTGAAGATTGTAAGACCATCTTTGCATTGTATAAACTCAATCTCTTTTGTATTATATAATTGCATAGCACACTATGTGAGCACTATGTACTAAAGAGTTACTATTTACCGGGTAATATGTCTTGCATTGACTTGAATGTGCCCTGGCGGCTGTGAGTATGTCATGCTCACTCAAATGTTTCGCTGATGGTGGCGCGTGTGTTGGATCATTTAGCTCCCTTCAAAATGGTTGAGCTGAATGGTGCTAATCCATGCGTCATGTTCGTGAATGGGCGCCGTCAGTTGGGACTGGTTATCTCTTAGCTGCCAGGGCTTATTTTTATTTTTTTTGAATTGTTCTTTTTTATCTTTTTATTACGGACGCTTCTCATGTGCACGTCTTTCTACATTGTTCTCACATGTATAATTTCAACATGAATGATGTAACCAATATTTTGTAACAATTTTTTATTTAAAAGAGTGTCCCGTGGAGTTTCTTGCCCGTTCTTCTCCATAGGTACCTACTACGCTTTGGAATGGGCAACTAGCTTCATACCTATTTCTGACTGACCGATTCCTTGACAATTCAAAAGTGCCTGTAAATGGTTTAATTGAAATAAATGATTTGAGTTTGAGTTGAGTTTGAGATTGAAACTGCGCCGCACCGATCCGAGTAAAGACGGACAAGTGCACAAGCCAATCATCCGTTTTTTTCAAAAATCGGACTGCCGGACAGTAAAATTCCTTGTAGTGCACAAATGCCCTTACTTACTTCATCATTGTTTAGCTTCCGATAGGTACGTACTTTCGAAAGTCGTGTTCAGACTGATAAATATATAAATAAATATTTCCTCGTAACTTATTCATCGAAATTTTATGAAGTTATGAACATAGTGTTTTTGAAACCATAACGTTATGAAATACTTAGGTCTTTTTAGGGTTCCGTAGTAAACAAGGAACCCTTATAGTTTCGTCATGTCCGTCTGTCTGTCTGTCTGTCTGTCTGTCTGTCCGCGGTCTAGCTCCGAGACCCTTAGTACTAGAAAGCTGTAATTTGGCATAGATATACATATTAATTACGCCGACAAAGTGGTAAAACAAAATTATGAAAAACATTTTTTTTTTAGGGTATCTCTCATACACGTAAAGTGGTGATGTTTATTTTTTTATTTTTTTACCCCATAGTGAGGGGTATCATTGGAAAGGTCCTTCAAAAATATTGCGAGTTTGTGAAAATCATTTTTGGATTCAGGGATTCGTTTGCGAAATATTAAGCTTTAAAGTGCTAATTTTTGTTAGAGTCAAGTGTCTCCCCCCCTGCCGGCTAAATGGTTGATTTTGGGTATGTGAAAAAAATCACAACAGTAGTTTATATAACGAAATTAAAAGGAAAACTATCACTGCTAAATAGGCTCTACAGGTTAACGAGTAATAATCGACCAACTTAACTTTGCAGTTGCAAAAACATGTTTTCCCATACATTCCGTATGGGAGAACATATTTTTCAACTACAAAGTTAAGTTTGTTTTTGGGATAAATTCATCCCAACTACGGAACCCTTCATTGTGCGTGGTCCGACACGCACTTGGCCGGTTTTTTTTTAAGTTTTCTTCTTTTCGTGTGGTTAGTGAGTAACCTGGTTTCTAAGCCACCTAGGGGCCTCTGACTTGGCTTCACATGCCGTCGAGAAATATCTCTCAGGCATGCCGGTTTCCTCACGATGTTTTCCTTCACCGTTTTAGAAGCAAGCGATATAATACGCACATGAATCCGAAAATTCAGAGGTGCATGCCTTGGGTTCGAACTCGAGACCTATGACTTGACAGTCTAATTACACCACTAAGCCACATTTTTTTAAGTGAAAGCTTCTTTAGGCGCGTTGGGCATTTTTGAGATGGGAAAACAATTGAACTCGCGACACCGTTACCGACACCTCATTTTTGTAAACGCGATTGTTCCCCTTTATTTATATTACGTTACGGATCAATGTTCTATACAAGTATTTTACTTCCACCAAGGCGATCTTGACCAAGTTTTCACTTCTGTCGGCACTCCCGGAGTGCCACTGTTTTTTTTTCAAAGTCATTTATAATTATTTTTTTGTTTTTCGAAAAGCCCATTTTTTATTTTGGGTAAGTGTAAGCTGACTGAACATCGTGTGTATAGAGCCTTAATTAACATGTGTAGCTAAACGTATAAAACGCAAAGCGTAGCAATTTTCCTTCAGTGTTCTATTTTATCGGCAGTTGAATACTAAGTTTTTAAGCACTGAGTAAGTTGTTTAGAAAATTTATATTGTAATTTACTTTTTCAGATTTATAATACAGGGTGGCAGGGACATCGACGCGAAAACTGTTACCATGGATTCAGTACGTGATTCTGAAACCCCTTGCGTTGAAATATTCCGTCGGTTATTTAAAAAAAAAACAGTTGTTTCATAGACAATGCAATACCTACGCGGTCAAAATGTATGGAACAGCCAATTTTTTTTTAATAACCGACGAATAATTTCAACTCAGGGGGATTCAGAATCATGTACTGAATCCATGGTAACAGTTTTCGCGTCGATGTCCCTGCCACCCTGTATATTTTATTATTTTTATTAAATTAATCTAACTTAAAAGCTTCTTAAAAAGGGCGCTAAACGAATTTTAAATTATGAAAACTTATTACACGATTGACGATTTTCTTAATGATGATTCACTAACTAATTGACATACTATTACCCTGATTGACATAATTATTGGTTCGCTTACTTAGTCTTATTTTATATTTTTTATTGCTATGACTACACTGACATTTTTATTTAATTTTTTGTAATTCCAATGATCTGCATATTTCTATTTTTTATTTGGAATTGTAAACCTTTGCAAGCCCACGTGACGGTAAAATATGGAGAACTTTATTATAAAAACAGTAGTATATAATTGGGGCATCTGGATCAAAGGAGATCCAGATACCCCAATTTACACTATTCAAATAGATAAAAAATATCTATTCAAATAGAAGAAATCTTGTTTGTTGAATTGATGGTCTATTAGAATACCTATACTGTTTAATTCATTGGAACATATCTATTAAAATAGATGAAATTTTATTTACTGAATAGATTGTCTAATCAAATAGATTGTTGAAATAACTTTAATATTTCTATTCAAATAGGTTAATCTTTATTAATTGTGCATTCAACTAGACGAAATCATGTTTATTGAATTGATGTTCTATTAGAAGTGAGAATACCTATACTATTTAATTCATTGAAACATATCTAGTCAAATAGATTTTGAACTACATTACTTTCTATGGTACAACACTGGTTGATTAGTCTTAGAGGTGTCACAAGTCTTTTAATAAATAAAACTAAAATAATGTTAATTTAACATATTTATCTGTATTCAGAAACAAAATGACTTAGTACCTTCATCGGCTAAGCAAACTATTTCGTTCATTACCATATTTGTCAAGCTACCTGACGCCTGCGACTACATGACGCCAGGCATGCATTGTTTACTATAGTTATTATTTTATCTGTTTAACTATTTGATGAAACTGACACAAACTCACAAATGAAAATGTCAAATATGAGGTTCTGGGTTCGATTCTATCCCGGTCAGACGAAGTTATTTATACGATTATTAACAAAATGTGTTATTTTTCCTTTGAATTAAAGGCAAAATATTATTTACCAGGACATTAAAAATAAAACGAATTATTATTTCATAATTTTTTTATTATAACATAGGTGTTACATCTAATTTGACAAACAAGTTATATTTATTGTTATCGTATTCACAGTTAACTACATTATAAAAGTACCTTATTAAAACATATTTTTATTTGTTACGTAAATAAATAGTAACAATTTATATAGGTAGTAAGTAGGATAAATACTATACAGATTTCTATGATTTATTTTCTATTTCATCCTGAATTTTACTAATGATTTCTTTAGCACTGCTGTATATGTCATCAAATAACACAGTTTTAACCACATGTTGAGCGCACACCTCAGCTTCACAATTACAGATAGAATTTTCGGATTTTGGCATATTGTCAGCGTCGTAGATTTCTATTTTAATTATTTTTGTACCCCGTGTCACAGGTTTCTTTATGTACCTATGAATATATTGTTGGTTCTGGTCTTCCTCTCTTGCGGAAAGGTTGAACAAGACCCAAGGATTTTTGTCCTGGTTTTAGAATAGTGGCCGGCTGCTCCATTGGCACAAAATTGAATAGTTCTTCCGTATCCTGAAAAGAGAAAACAAAACTTTAAATAGGTTCTCGTCATGAGTCATCTATTAAAGAAGATATGAATTAGAATATAGTTACAATAACGAATACATTGCTTAAGAATTTACTTCAAGATTATAACGATATAACTACATACCCATATAAAATAATTTATATACATATTGCGAGTACTTACCGACATACTGGAACAATCTCGCTAAGCGTTCCCCGTTCAGCCTTCAAAATTGAAATGAATTTCAGTGATATTTTCGGCTATTTATATTGAAGAAATTTTTTTTTTTAATGGTTAATAGAGTTCAAAATGAAGGATTTTATTGATGTAGACATTCCTCGACATAAAAGGTAAGATGAAATTCAAAACCAAGCATCAAACAAGAGCAGGGATGCCAAACCCTTGGCTCAAAGCTAACATTTTAAGCACGTCATCATTCCGTTTGCCTAAAGGTATGTCCAAACATTGAGCGGCAAGAGTGCGGCACCGGCAGCAACACACGGCGTTTGCAGGATGCATTTCTACCGCGCTCTAGTTAGGAATAAACCAACGAATGTTTACGCGGTAATTATCCAAACCATAGCGCGGCAGCCGCGCACCATTGTTGTTCAATGTTTGGACACACCTTTACACAAACGGAATGATGATCCAAGAAGGACAAATTACATCGTACCACCTAAAATTTTAACGTTAACTCATAACAGCAGCAGATATAAAAAGGTTCACCATCTCTGAACAGTTTACATCTAACGTAAATAGATACTGTATATACCTTTAATAAATAACAATGTCTGTTTGTTCATTGTTTTTTTTTTTTTTACATTTTATAAACGTCAACGTCTGAGAGAAACCTAATCGAATTTGAGGGAGGGGGTAAAACTTTTACAGTTAAAAAATACTTAAAGTATGAAGTCTGTTTCTTTGTTATTAAATAATTAAATTTAACAAGCAAACCCACGATATTTCCATAGTATGTGAAATTGCATCTGTTGTTAGGAAGTTTAGCTGAATAAACAGTTTTAAAATCGTGTGCTCTCTCCATATTTGGGATTGTGACGTATTATAATTAAAAGTATTTAAGTCGTTGGGCTGGAAGCTGGATCAACATTAGCTCTCCTGAAGGTGGTGACCTCACACCTTCTAATTAATATCTACCATATCTAAAGTGAAAAGTGAAATTTCAACGATTTATAATGTAAGTACCTAATTAAGTATACAATATTGAATTATCTATTCAATAAGTCTACCTCGTTGGTCTAGTGGTCACAAGCGCTACTGCTGAGCATGAGGCCCTGGGTTCGATTCCCGGGACAGGAAAAGCGTTATTGGGTTTTTCTATCTGTTTCTCAGTAGCGGCCCAGAGTCTGGATTTGTGCTCGGTTGATGGCAATAGGCTCGCCCCCATTAAATGTGACTTAATTCTGCCAAACCCTTTGGAGAAATAAGGCGTGATGTTATGTTCTATTCAATAATGTCTATTTAATGTCTATTAGATATTTGGTGTCTATTTTTACAAGGATAGAAATTGAGTAGTTCCCTGATATGTATTTGCTCGCAGATAGTTTCTTATCACAGTTATTATGATTAGAATGAAAATTATGAATAAAATAATTACTTAGCAAGTGCAACTACTGAGTGTTAGACCCTGGGTTCGATTCCTTAGGCCGTCAACAGTTTTTATCATACTACTTAATGTCTATTAGATATTTGGTGTATATAAATAAATTGGACAGGTCTCTGATATGTATTTGCTCACAAATAGTTCTTAATCATAGTTATTTATATTATTCCAGGTCCAGATTTGCTGACGACCTCTTTCTGTCGGATGACGATAAGAGCTCCGTGCAAGATGTGGCGATTAGCGAAAAAAAGAAAAAACGGTCGAAGCCGTCAAGTTCGGATTCGAGATCACAACATCAACCACCGAAAACCACTCCGTCTACGTCATCATCTTCATCTTCAAAGAAGATGAAAATTAATCCAATCAGCAAGCCTCATCTCACCGCAACAGATTTATTCGGCACCGACAGCGATGACGAAGACGGGGACACGCAGGCAACCACCGGTAAAAAACCCAGTACTGTTCTTCATTCATCGATAACTCGAAGGCTGGCAACAGGTCACGCTCGTCAAACCTTGCCCACCAAAACGGGTACACATTACATCGAACTGAAGGTTTATCGGTGCGATGAAATTGAAAACGTCGCGCCGATGAACCGATGGCGTCAGGCCGTTGTAGCTGTCAAAAACCGGACGGATGAGGGGACCGAGGCTTGGGGTCATCTGACTAAATTTATATGCGCAACGCGCAAAGAATTTAAATCTAGCCCTCAGACCTTTATGAGTTCTTATTTTTAGGTATAGAATCTAAGAACTCATAAATATTTAGGCACACTATCATATAGCTCACGATGTGTCGTATCTAGTACCTAGTCTATCTACATTTATAATCCTAGTAGATATTAGTTAAGCTAATCATTTAATCAAGTTGTTATTTTAATACACATTATTAAAGAATCATTTTACTTATATAATCAATTTTGTTTTCTTTCCAGTTGCACCAACTACCAACACAATTCAAAAAGATATTTTAATAGAATGTGATAAATGTAAAATCGAATTACCAAAACAGAAATATAAATATCATGCTAGAACTAATATGCATAAATCAAACTGTTTACTTAAAACTGAATTGAATAACGTTGAAATAATTGCAACTGCTTTTCGAAACAGAATAAACACGTATCGCTTAAATCCAGCACCAGATGCCGAGTACATAACTCCGGAGGCTTTTCTGATTGGGAATCAAAGCGATATTCTGAAATTAATTAAAATATTGTTAATGAAACATAATTGTATCAAAGCTAATTTCGAACTGTTTGCTTACTTCTTATTACCAAAAACAGGTGAGCAGCAGCTAAAATCATTTAATACAAAGTATGCTAATGTTTACCTAAATACTGATTTAAATGAATTATACATGAATGCTAAAGAGACTTTTCAGAGAAAAATGTCTGAATTTAACCAACGTGATTCTGGTTGGTCATTTATCTCTATAAGTCACTTAGAAATTAATATAAATAAATATTGTCCAATGAGAGGTGGCACGTTTATCGAGCTTCCTCCGGTCATAAGGAATACGAAAAGTTGTTTAAACATACAGAACAATGACAACCATTGTTTTTTATGGAGTATTATTGCTTCTCTATTCCCATCAAAGGATAATGTTTGTAGAACAAAATCATATCCTAACTTTAAAGATGTTTTAAATATTGAAGGAATGACATTTCCACCAACCTTGGTTGATATAAAATTGTTTGGTAAAAATAATCCTAATATCAGTGTTAATATATATGGTTTAGATAAGAAGTGTCGTGTGACTGGACCCCTATACATGACAAGCTCAAAGAAAAACAAACATGTAAATTTGTTGTACTTTGAGCGGAATGGTTCAGGACATTACTGTTTAATTAAAGACCTAGGGAAACTTATCCGTCGTCAAGTTACTCATCACAAAGGTAATTTTTTACTTTGCGATGCTTGTTTGCAATTTTTTTCTAGTGATTCAAAATATAGTTCACACGATTGTTCTAAAGTGTTAACCATATTACCGGAAAAAAATAGTATTATACAATTTAAAAATTATGACAGACAACAAAGAATACCTTTTATCATTTATGCTGATTTTGAAAGTATATTACTAAACTGTCCTGAAAATAGATCTAAAAATACTCAGAACTTAAAGGTGCATGAACCATCCTGTTTCGCTTATTACGTATGTTGTTCATACGATCCAGATTTGAATAAATATGTTACATATAGAGGTTTAGATTGTGTAGAAGTGTTTATAAAACGTTTAATTGAAGATGTCAGTTACATAAATTCCATACTGTCTAAAAATAGACCCATGAAAGCTTTGTCTGTCAAACAACAAATAGAGTACGAAGAGGCTACTCGATGTCATATTTGTAAACATTTGTTATTGGGTGACAAAGTTCGAGATCACAATCATGTTACATCTGAATATAGAGGACCAGCACATTCTCGTTGCAATTTAACGTTTACAATATGTTCGTTTATACCTGTTGTTTTCCATAATTTATCGGGATATGATTCTCATTTATTTATTAAAGAACTGGTTAAGTACGATGGTCCTATTAAAATAATTCCTAAATCAAAAGAAAAATACATCTGTATTATGAAAAGCCTCGCTTCTAAGAACAAGTCTAGTCCTGTTCAAATAAAGTTTATAGATTCTTATCAATTTTTAAGTTCGAGTTTAGATGAACTATCTAAGAATTTACATGTAGAACATTTCATAAATCTTTCAAGAGAATTTGGCCATAAAGCCGATTTATGCTTATTGAGACAAAAGGGTATTTATCCATACGAATATATTGATGCATGGTCTAAGTATGATGAAAAATGTTTGCCCCCTAGAGAGTGTTTTTATAACACAATGAAGCTGGAGCATATTTCTGAAGATGAATATACACATGCACAAAAAGTTTGGTATTCTTTTAGTATCAATTCTGTTGGTGAATATACTGATCTTTATTTAAAAAACGATGTATTATTATTATGTGACATATTTGAGCATTTTAGAAACACAAGTTTAGATTATTACAATCTTGATCCAGCATACTATGTGTCCGCACCAAGTTTAAGCTGGGACGCAATGCTTTTGTGTACTGGTGTTAAATTGGAGCTGATGCATGACTTGGAAATGTATAATCTACTTGAAAAGGGAATACGTGGTGGATTAGCACAGTGTTCCCTACGACATGCAAAAGCGAATAATAAATTTCTACCCTATTTCAATGATACTAAGCCTTCATCTTTTTTAATATATCTTGATTGTAACAATCTTTACGGATATGCTATGAGAAAAAAAATGCCTGTATCAGAATTTCAATTTTTATCAGAAAATGAAAGGGCTAACTTTGATGTTTTGAATATATCTGATGATTCTGAATATGGATATATTCTGGAGGTCGATCTAACTTATCCAGAAATATTGCATAATTCGCATAGTGACTTACCATTCGCACCAGAGAGATTTGTACCTCCTGGTGGGAAAACTACGAAATTAATTGCGAATTTATATGACAAATATAATTACATCATTCACTACATACATTTAAAACAATGCTTGAAAAATGGGTTGATTTTAAGCCGAATACATCGCATTCTCAGATTTAGACAAGAACATTTTTTGCAAAAGTACATAGATTTAAATACTCGTCTGCGTCAAGCTTCTACATCAGCCTTTGAAAAAGATTTTTTCAAACTTTTGAATAATGCTGTGTTTGGAAAAACAATAGAAAATAAACGCAAGCAAGTAAATGTAAAGTTAGTAACAAAGTGGGAAGATTCTGATAATAAAACAAATAAATATATTGGTGCTGAAAAACTTATTTTACAACCCAACCTGAAAAGTATATCAATCTTTTCAGAAAACTTTGTGGCTGTTCAGTTAAGCCCTGAAAAATTAATATTGGATAGACCGATTTACATTGGTTTTACTGTATTGGAGTATGCCAAACAACACTTATATCAATTCCACTACGATTTTATCAAAAACAAATATGGCTTGAAAGCTAAACTATGTTACACTGACACGGATAGTCTACTTTACTTAGTAGAAACGGATAATTTTTACAAGGATATGATTGATAATATATCGGTATTTGATACCAGTAATTTTGCTGAGGATAATCCATATGGAATACCTAAAATTAATGAAAAAGTTCCGGGTTTGTTTAAAGATGAACTTGGAGGCTCGGTAATTTATGAATTCATAGGCTTAAGGGCTAAACTTTACTGTTTGAAAAGTGTAAAGACAACATTAAAGAAGGCAAAAGGTATAACGAAACCTGTAACAAATCAATTAAAGCTTTCTGATTATAATGCTGCTCTACACAATAACAAAATTATCATAAACACGTTCTCTATTCACAACAAGTGAATAAAATTGCATTAAATAGAAGTGACGATAAAAGACAAATACTTTCAAATCAAATCGAAACCTTACCATGGGGCCATTCTGATACAATTTCTTAAAATGTATTATTTAGTTATAATGTATTTAGATGTATAATACAGCTGTGTATTCTCCTGTTTATTCTCTAGTCTATTAATAAGTGTGTATGAATAGATATAATTTTATTTAATAAACTAGTTAAACGCATTTTTTTTTATTTATTTGATTTACCCATATGCTAACTACGCATTTAGTTAAAGTATTAAAAAATAGTCTAAGTAATCTTCAAGTCAATCAATAGTTCGATCAATAACTATGATAAGAATTATAAATACTAGAGCCTGAATAGTTTTCATAACAGATACAGACATGAAGTGGGTTAAGCAACAAGTATCATTGCATGTTAAAAATATAGATGTAAAGGAAACTTCGCTACGCGTGAAACACAGCGTACTTCTCCCAAATAATATTCGATGCATAATATGTGGTCCCTCGAATTGTGGTAAAACGAATGTCATGATTAGTTTACTAATTCATGAAAACGGATTAAAGTTTAACAATGTTTATCTTTATTCTAAGACCAGCTTTCAGCCAAAATACAGCTTCCTAAAACAAGTTTTGCAAAGAGTTCCAGACGTAAAACTTTTTGTTTTTAATTTTGATGATGATGTTATTCATCCTAACGACGCATTGTTGAACTCTGTTATCATATTCGATGATGTAGTTTGTGAAAAACAAATAAACATAAGAAATTATTTTACACTGGGTAGACATAGAGGTATAGACTGCTTTTATTTATCTCAAACGTATTCTAAAATACCAAAGCAGTTATTACGTGATAATGTTAACTTTTTGATCATTTTCAAGCAAGATGAAGTTAACATGAAACATATATACGATGAACATGTTAATTCTGATATTGACTGGTCTAAGTTCAAAGATATGTGTTCTAAAATCTGGATCCATCCTTATGATTTTTTAACTATAAATAAGGATTGTGAATTAAATAAAGGTAGATATAGACAGTCATTTGACAACTTTATTTATTTTGATTAATGGTTATATAACATGAAATGAAAAACAAAAAAAATCATTTGAACATTAATACTTCTGCGTACAAGTCGTATAATGGACCATAACATAACAAATCAATTAATAAACTCTGCGGATGCTATTAGGAAAAAGGTGAAACAAATGAAAGATTATGAATTTAGTACCGACACTCATCTGAAGTATTTTTTTAAACCTCTTGCTGACCCTCTTAATGCTATAGCAGCTAACAAGCAAATTTCAATAATAAAAAATGAATACACTTATGACGACCAACCTAAAAACACTGATATCTTAGGTTCAAAAATATTTTTGCGTGACAAATCACATGATATGTACAAACATGAATCACCAGAATCAGAAAAGTTTTATTCAGAAGACGAAGAATATAACTCATCTGAATCAGAAAACGTTAATGTATCGCTGAAAAAAGAAGATATCTTTGAAATATACGATGATATGAACATACCATTTGGCGTACGTAGTGAGAACGATAAGCACATGATTGGAAATACAATAGTTAATTTCTCTACCACTCGCGAGAACTCTGATAAAGTGTATTTAATTCGCGTAGCTAATAAACAGTATAAAATAACACCTGGTCTTAAAGAATTATTGCTTCGCAAGAAGCCTGATTTAAGTTTGGTCAATTTAAAAGATAAATTAGTTTACAAAGAAATACTTATCACAACTAATGCTCATAAAAGAGACTTTGACCCTGCAGGTCAAGTTAAAGGTGATAAAGGTCTAAAATATTCTCAAGTGGTCAAACCGTTATTTCCCGAGTCTAGTAAACGCTTACAAGAACCTACAGAAGTTAAATCTAAACAAAAACGAGGTGCTGGTCTACCGTATCTTAAAAAATATAAAAAAAATACCGAGCTTGTTTATTGGGATGATCCTAATGAATTAGTGGACAGGCTTAAACTTTTGATCGCATCTAAAACTGCAGGTAATACTAATCTTGACAATGAAATCTTATCAATTATTGAAGAGTTAAAAGAAGCGGGTGTTATAAAAGAATAAAAAGACTCAGCGTTTAAATTGACTATCAGTATAATTTTGTAATTCAGAAGTGATAGTTGAAAGAATGAGCAAAGTGAAAAGAGACATTATAAACGAAATTCATAGAAGTGCAAGAAAAAATTTTCCTCGAAGGCATGTAATATTAAAAGATATTGATGATCTCTGGCAAGCTGATTTAATGGATATGCAAAGTTTCTCCAAATTCAACAACAACAACAAATATATTTTAGTTATCATTGATGGATTCTCTAAGTACGCTTGGGCTATTCCACTTAAACAAAAAACCAAAGAAGCTGTATCTGAAGCTTTTATTACATTATTGAGTAGAGAAAAACGCATCCCTAGAAACTTGCAAACAGATCTTGGAAAAGAGTTTTACAGTAAAAGTTTTCAAAAAATATTAATAAACCATTCTATCAACCACTACTGCACTTATTCGACCAAAAAAGCTTCAATTGTAGAACGATTAATAAGGACGATTAAGAGTAAGCTTTTCAAGGAATTTAGTTTCAAGGGGAATTATAAATGGACTGACGGGACACTTGCAAAAACCATTACTGGATATAATAATGCAATACATAGAACAATTGGTTTACCACCAGCTCAAGTTAATCATAGCAATAAAACTAAAGTACTACAGAGATATTTCAATCAAAATCGAACGAAAACAAAATGTGCTAAGTTTAAGACAGGCGATTTTGTTCGAATAAGTAAATATAAAGGTTGTTTTGAAAAAGGTTACACTCTTAATTGGTCAACAGAGATATTCAAGATCAGTAACGTTCAAAACACAAATCCTGTTACATATTTATAACAAGATGTTAAACAACAACCTATTTTAGGAGCCTTTTACGATCAAGAATTACAAAAAACCAAACATCCTGATATATACCTTGTTGAAAAAGTTTTAAAACGAAAAGGTAGAAAAGTTTTCGTGAAATGGTTGGGGTTATCATCCTGCGAAAATAGTTGGATTGACGAAAGCAATGTTTCATGAGCGGTTTATCAATATAACATCACGGTCTATGATAGTGATCTCATTCTGTTTCTATACATGAAAGGGAAAGGACTTATAAATAATTTAATTAATAATTTACCGTTTGAGCTCCATTTGCCAGGATATAATTATTGTGGCCCAGGAACTAAATTACGTGAAAGATTAGCTCGAGGTGATAAAGGTGTAAACAAGTTAGATGAATATTGTAAACATCACGATATTGCATATAACAATTCAAAAACTTTGAAAGATCGCCACAAAGCAGATATAATTTTATTAAAAATGGCAAAAAAGCGTGCTTTGTCTTCCGATGCAAGCACTGGAGAAAAACTTGCTGCCAATTTAGTTAATAATATAATGTTAACAAAAGTGAATACTGGAGCTGGGTTCAAAACAAACTTTAAAAATTTAGTAACCAATACGAAAAAATGTATTAAAAAAGTTAAACCGAAGTGTAGGAAAAAACTAATAGAATTGGCCTACGCTGCTGCTAGAGAATTAAATCGTGATTCATCTGCCAGGATTCCACGTATTATACCAATTCCTAAGTCTGGAGGGGTTCTACCTTTAATACCAATATTTGCTGGTTTGTCTGCTGCTGGCAGTATTGCAAGCGGAATTGCTGGAATCGTCAAAACCATAAATGAATATAGAGTTGCAAAAAAGCGTTTAGAAGAAATGAAAAGACATAGTAACAATGTGGAAGGTGTATGTATTGGAAACGGACTGCGGCTAAACCGTTACAAGGACGGGCTTGGGCTATATACAAATTTAAAGAAAAAAAACTAAATCATAGGCTACCTAATCGCGCTCTTACTAATATAGATATCATACATTTTACCAAAACCGTTCCATATTTTCGTGGAGTGTTTATGAGAGATACCTTACCGAAGTCTCCGTTTTCAAAAGAGTGCGGAATCATAAATTTAGATAATTCTAAAAATTCTGGTACACATTGGGTAGCCTATGTAATTTTAAATGAATATGTTGAGTACTTTGACAGCTACGGCAACTTGAAACCTCCAATAGAATTTATTCGTTATGTAGGTTCTAACAATATTAATTATAATTACAATAATTTGCAAAATAATAATTTATTCAATTGCGGACATTTATGTATTAAGTTTCTTAAGGAGTTTTGGAAAAAGCGAGGTTTTATCAAATCATCACTTAAAAAGGTTTAAATGTTATGAGTCGTCTACATAAGACAACACTTTGACTTTATCTGTCACAAGAGGTGAATGTTAATTAGATTAAAGAAAATAAAAAAATGATAGTTTACGATATAAAATCAACTGCCAAAGATAATAGTTTTACTCGTTCTCGTACCTTCAAAAGACGAAGACATATTATACGAACTCTAAAAAAAATAACTAAAGATAATAAACTATTTCTTCGAGCTTTAGGATTTAAATTATGAGTATTCTTCAAGTGAATGATTTACCACAATTCGACAACTCTATAGTGAATTATGAAATTCATACATATAATCCATATAGCAACAATTTTAATGAAAATGATGAAATACGTATACCCATAAATCAGCAAGATTTGTACGTATTACCTTCAGGTAGCTACATTTACGTTGAAGGCCGAGCCACTACGGTTTCGAAAGATGGAGCAGGAAAACTAACACGAAAGGTTGTTAATTTTACCAACAATCATATATCATTTCTATTCCAAGACATTCGATATGAAATTAACGGTGTAGAGATAGACCGAATAAAAAATGCAGGTATTTCTACAACTCTAAAATCATATGTGTCAATGAGCCAGGGGGAAAGTAAGGCTGCTGCTATTTGGGGTTGGAATTTGAATGGGATGAAAGATAATGATGGTATTTTTAGTGCACTTATACCTTTGAATAAAGTTTTAGGATTTGCGGAAGATTATAATAAAATTATCATTAACTGTAAACATGAACTTATACTTAAAAGAAGCGGTTCGAATCTTAATAGTGTTTTACTTGATAATAATGACTCCATTGAAGTAAGTATAGAGAGACTGCAATGGCGTATGCCTCATATAAAAGTTTCAGATCGGGAAAGATTAACTTTACTTAAACATTTAGAAAAGGATCGTCGTATTCAAATAGCTTTCAGAAATTGGGACTTGTACGAATACCCTTTATTACCTAGAACTACAAAACATTCTTGGGTTGTTAAAACTGCTTCACAACTCGAAAAACCAAGGTATGTGATCTTTGGTTTGCAGACAAATAGAAAAAATATGAAAAGTAAAGACTGCTCAATATTTGACCATTGTAAATTGACTAATGTTACTATTTTTTTAAATTCTCAATATTATCCATACGAATCAGTGAATGCGAAATTTTCAGAAGATAAGTATTATATATTATATGAAATGTTCACCAAATTTCGTCAGTCTTACTATAACACCCGGTCTGAACCAATGCTTGGTTTGGACGAATTTAAAGAAAAGGCGCCTTTATTTGTAATTGATTGCTCAAGACAGAACGAAGCCTTAAAAACTGGGGCTGTAGATGTGAGACTAGAAATAGAAAGTTCTGAAGATATACCAGAAAATACATCTGCCTATTGTCTAATCATCAACGATCGTCAATTTGAATATAAACCCTTAAGTGGTATTGTAAAGAAATTATTATGAACGCTATAGTCGATGTGCAAGGGTTTAAGACGGAAAGTAACGAGTTCATCGTGAAAGAAATAGCAATAGCATGTGGCAATCAAATTATGGTATTATTAATCAAACCACCATTCCCATTTAACAATCTTACAAACAAAGAAAGATTGCAAGTAAGTTGGATAGAGAGAAACAGAAAAAATTTCTGGAAAGAGGGTTTTATGCCATACTTAAACTTTCATCGATATATTGTACCTTATCTGGAAGATAAAAGCATTTATGTTAAAGGATGCGAAAAAATTTCGTGGTTAAAAAACTTTGTAAAACATGATAAAATATATAATTTAGAAGATAAGAACTGTCCTCGTTTACAAAAATTATTTGATGATTATAGAATGTCTAGTAATATATTTAGTTGTGTATATCATTCGAATGTCTGTGCTTTAAAAACTGTAATGTGTTTGAGAAAATGGTGTACAGATGAAAATAAATTTTTTTGATTGATTATTTCTTGTTTTATTTTATTACTAAATAAATACATAGAACCACAATAAACCATGCTATAATTTTAAATATACCGAAAAAATAATGTTAGTCCTGTCCATATGACTCCAAGTACCACATCGTTATAAATTAACAACGCCAGTTAAAAGACCTCATTATGCCTATGCACATCCCCGTATCAAGACCTTCTAAAAATGATTCAAAATTATTTTAGCCCACGATATGAAACATATAATGAATATCAAATTCGATTATGTTCATTCAGACATTATTGGGCTACAGTAGATTCAAAACGAAGATTGGTGATGAAAATGGCTGATGCAGGTTTTTTTTACTGTGGAAGTGGTTTAAACGATAAAGTTATGTGCTTTTCGTGTGGAGGTGATATCAAAGATTGGGAGTATTACGATGATCCTTGGATGCAGCATGCTATACTTTTCCCTGATTGCTTTTATTTAAATGCTGTAAAAGGGACAGATTATGTTGATAAACTCAAACATCAATTTATTAAAGAAACAAAAGTATAAAATGGTTCCAAAGTAGTATTTAAGCTACCAGATTCTGGCTGAAGATGAAAATGCTTTTATCTTATTCGTTTTTTATTCCATTAATTGTTTCTGAATACAGATAAATATGTTAAATTAACATTATTTTAGTTTTATTTATTAAAAGACTTGTGACACCTCTAAGAATAATCAACCAGTGTTATACCATAGAAAGTAATGTAGTTCAAAATCTATTTGAATAGATATGTTCCAATGAATTAAATAGTATAGGTATTCTCAATTCTAATAGACCATCAATTCAACAAACATTATTTCGTCTAGTTGAACTCTACAATAAATAAAGATTAACCTATTTGAATAAAAATGTTAATGTCATTTCAATTATCTATTTGATTAGACAATCTATTCAGTAAATAAAATTTCATCTATTTTAATAGATATGTTCCAATGAATTAAACAGTATATTCTAACAGACCATCAATTCAACAAACAAGATTTCTTCTATTTGAATAGATATTTTTAATCTATTTGAATAGTGAAAATTGGGGTATCTGGATCTCCTTTGATCCAGATGCCCCAATTATATACTACTAAAAACATATATGTACCATACCCATTTTTGCAAAGAAATAAATGATTTGATTTGATTTAAAATCACACCAACTTTTTAAAAGTCAGTTTATATTTTTTACCACGGGTCCCAAGACAATCGTAAAAATTCATGTTTCTATAGTAAAAGGTTTAACTTTCGATGCTCCACAGAATTTTTCATTAAAACTGTTGTAAAGTGACAAATAAAACTAATGATTTTTTCACTTCTAGAACAAATTGGGACGACAAGATGAAGACCGTCGCCCTATTCCTAGTACTTCCAGTCCTGGCACTGGCAAAAATCGAAATCGACATTGTGGCATCCGAGAACAAGTCCCAACAAACGCTCGACATCTCCGGAAGTAACGTAGACATCATCAGCGACCAGGAAAGGCAGACCTTCCAACTGACAGACGAGAATTTAAAGACAGCTGTCAACGCACACTTCGGTGCTAAGCCTGACGACGTTTTCGTAAGGAGTCCTACACCGTGGGGCGATTTATACACCACAAACGAATGGAAGCAGGTCTCCAGAATCCTGAAGCCTCTTAAAGCCAAGATCTTATCAGTGAATTTCCATCCTTATTTAGTTTACAGTGAAGTTTACAACAATACAAGCACTAAACCAGCCTCTGTTAGGGCTAAGATATGGCACAATGTTGAGGATACAGTTTCATCGACTTGGGAGCGAAGCGGCGAGATCTCCGCGACGCAAGACATCAAATACGGCTTCGACATTAAGGCTATGGCTGTGTCTGGGAAGGCCACATTCTCTTTCAACTCCAAATGGGGCGAAAACTTCATGAAATCCCAGAAAGTGAGTGTTGGTTCCGAAACTGGGTTGGAAATTCTTTTGCAGCCTAACCAGTCCGTGATCGCTGAACTGTATGCGACCAAAGGCTGGATGAAGGTCCAGGTGGATTACGTTGCCAGCTTATCCGGGTCTGTGGCTGTGAACTACGAAAATTTGTACAAGGATCATCATTTCTGGTCTATTGACATCAATACGGTGTTAGATGCTGGTGGTTTGAACAAGACTCTTCTTTCTTCAGAGGTCATTGATTTTGGTTTCTATGTTAATTCAAAAGTGGATGTTCGTGATATTGATACTGATGAAGTCGTGTCCTCATTGCCTTTGAGTGTGTTCTGATCTTGACGCTTGTTTCCCAATAAATGTGCAGTGCTTATGAAAATTTTGTATTTTTGAGTATTAAAGATTATTTTTCTCATGTGGTTAGTTTTTGTTCACAACTATCACAATACACACCTTCCAATGATCAATCTATACTATGGCCGGTTAAAGGAGAGATTGTCATTTAACACCACCTTTGGCAGAATGCTTGATGATCTCAGAACCAGGGATGTAACGGATATCCGTATCCGTATCCGCAACTGCGGAGCATCCGCATAAATTTTGATATCCGCAAAACATCCGCATCCTCAACTTTTGATTTTAAAAGCTCCGCATCCTCATAATTTCTATGGGGATGTGACCCTACCTACGTTGTTCGCACAAATAGTAAATTTTAAAAACTCGCGCCGTGCTAAATGGGCGGGCCGATAAGTGAGTTACGCGTTCCTATTGGCTGAATTCGCAATGTCCTTGTCCTATGACAGACGATCGGCCGCACGTGGCAGTGGTGGCACGACTGTGGTTCCACATTCCACAATTTGAGTTACTGGGTGCCGGGTAGCGTGTTATTGTGTACTTTTTGTTTGCTCGTAGAATTGAAGTTTTTTGCAGGCGAATTACGCTACGGTAACGTACCAAATGATTACCTACAACCTATAATACAAATACTATAAAAAACAAGGGCTGTTTTTTGTGCGACATCCGCATCCGCATCCTCATTACGGAATTTTCCGATATTCGTATCCTCATCCGCATCCTCAAACCCGATTATCTCGAAATCCTCATCCGCATCCTCATCTGTTATATGACATCCGTTACAACCCTGCTCAGAACATTATATAACCACTTGACGGCCCTCGTTGTTCATGTCTGTTTCAAAAGTAAGAAATGAAAGGAAAACAAAGAGGAAAGTGACCTTCTGCGTCAAGAAGACCCCTTGATCAGGTTAAATTCTTACGCAATCACTCACAAAGGGAAATTGTCTAACTGAGTCTAACATATTCATTGTATTGAGAAGTTTTGTACTTAATAGTCACCACATTAAAAAAAAACAAATGTTTAATTACCACGATTCAAAGCGGTAGTTGCCTAGGTAAAAAAAAAGAATTTTTATTTAGTCCGTCTTTCAGATAATAAAAAAATATTAGACACGTATTTTTTGCTTTATCATATTAATAAAAAAATAACTTAGAAAACACGTATTAAAGTTGGGGAGTGGGGGCTCGCTACGTCATAATTCAGTATTAAATCTAGCAAGGCGTGACGTCATGCCACATTTGAACTCAATGTATCGCCGTAATCTTTTGATTACGTCAAATAAGAAAAAATACGTGTTCAATATTTTGTGCGGCTGTCTGGGTTAGGTTCAAACCTAAACAGCCGCTTTACTTTGTGTAAATTATTTCATCACCACTGCTCTCAAAACGGTGAAGGAAAACATCGTGAGGAAACTGGCATGTCCTAGAACCGAAAATTCGAAGACATGTGACATCTACCAACCCGCACTGGGCCCGCGTGCTGGATTACGGCGCACTCCCTCTCACAGAGAGGAGGCCTGTGTCCCAGCAGTGGGAACATTGTAGGCTGATGATGATGATAAAATTAGCCTCAAGTGTCAAATGAAAAATATCTTAAAGGTGATTTAAAATTGAAATAATCGAATCAAAGCACTCAATTTGTAAATGGCACTAAAAATTGGCATCCACTGTGTGTCTGTCTGTCCGTCTGTCACAGCCAATTTGGTCCGAATCTAATGAACCGATTAAGTTGAAATTTGGTACACAATCACATATGTATTTCTGTGACTCAAACACGAACATGTAACGTAAATAATTAATGTATTTGAACATAGGGGTGACTTTTGGGGGGCAAAAAAGAAAATTTAAAAAAAAAGTTATGCTAACAGTACCGTGTGATATATCAAATGAAAGGGCTTGTTGCGAGAATCTTAAATATATTTTTTATATAATTTTAAAATAAATACTTTTAAAGATATTTAAGAAATTCGATGAAAATTGACCATATTATCTCCGAAACGACTGGACCTAAAATTTAAAAAATATACAGTGTGGCTCTTTACTCATAGATTACAGGAAAACCTATAAGAAGTCTGTCTTAAAATAACATGGTAAATCTCTCAATATTGTGCGTACAAACTTACATTTGCAGTTGGAATGTATGGGAGAACATGTATTTCAACTACAATGTTAAGTTTGTATTTGGGATATTATATTATTGTGCGTAGTCCGACACGCACTTGGCCAGTTTTTTTTGGTGTACATTTCAACTATCTACCTATTACCGTTCATGAGATACAGATATAGCCCGCTGCCTCCTTCTCCTGACCCTGCTGACTCCTCCGTGCTTCGGAAAGCACATTAAACCGTTGGTCCTGGCTGTCATTCTCATTTTTGATATTCGTTACGGGTCGTCCGAAGCCCGAAAGTCTGACAACCAGTCTTACGAAGGGGTATCGTATTACTCAGTTACTGGGTTGTGGAGGTGTTGTTAGCGCGTGGAGCAATAAAAGAGTGGACTGTATTTTTAGGCAATGGTTTAATGCCGTCTTACTATGTACAAACTATAAAATCCCGGACAAACAGTTGCTAATTATATAAGAGAGGAATATCGTCCGTCGCGATGGAGTCCGTGGAAGCGAGTGGTCATCGGGCCGAGCCATGTCGCCGTCACGACGCACCTCAGCTGTACCGATGACGCGCTGATCACGATGCATGCGCGTGTAGACCGCGTGCAAGGTGTTGTGTTGGGTTCGATTCCCAACAGGTGTGAAAAGCAGTCGCTCCATGAAAAAGAAAAGGTATTCAGCAGCATCCTGTTAGACTGGAAGCCGACCCCAACGTAGTTGGGAAAAAGCTCGACATTTTTGTACAAAATCTAAGTTTCACATAAACCTTACGGAATTTAATAATCTTAAATTATATTCAATTTACTTTTAATAAAAATTGCATAAGTTCAGTGTTTGGTATCAAAAAAATTCAATGATCTTTACCTCTGTTTTCTGCATGTTTCGACAATTTTACTTAGGGCCCACCCAATTTCACAGAGACGTTGCACTGTCGTGACCCGCACATGTTTGACATAGCAATGTTACGGAGATCTACGATTCGTAATATAGCTGTTTTAATTTTATCAGGAGATGCAGTAGAATGACTCACATTCTTATAGAGGTAAGATTAAATCAGATGGTATTGGATTTCATCAGAAATTAAGTGAGTAAGAATCTTTATTTGCAAAAAAGTCTGGTAAATATAAAGCATGTTACAGATATCTTAGTGCAGGACACATTCCGCCATATTATAGTAGCATGCAAATGATTTAAAACGGGTCTGAATGTGCATATATGTACACACGGCTACACATCAAGCTATACATTTCCAGTATAAGCTGACCTCGCATTGTACGGAAATTATATACAATACGAGATCAGCATAAACTGGAAATGTATAACTTGATGTGTAGCCGTGTGTACGTACTACGTCTTCTTTTAAAATTATACAAGAAAATTTGACGTGAAATACTTACAATGACAATGAACAATGTTCTTTGGTACAGAAGGACTCAGCTTTACTTGGAAATCTAGCAGTGGATCTTTCAGAGGTCAGAGCGAATTTGCATAAAAAAGCTGTAAGCAGGTGCATACGTATGTAAATATTATTATTGTAAGAAAAGAGCAGCATTTGATGATTTAATTGACCTTACTTAACACATCTAATTTACGGGTAGTTAGAAGCCAAAAAGTCTGAGAACCAGTCTTACCAAGGGGTATCGTGTTACCTAGTAACTAGGTTTTGGAGGTCAGATAGGCAGTCGCTCCATGTAAAATACTGGTATTCAGCTGCATCCGGTTAGATTGGAAGCCGACCCCAACAAAATTGGGAAAAAGTTAGAAAGATTATACCTAAACACACATCTATATTCCATTTGAAATAAGATTAGACATTTAAACAAACCTTTTTTACAGTCCGTTCAACCGATTTTGACTTCTATATCGTAGGCATAAGGATGGCATTAAAAGCAAAAAAAGTGGTTACAATACCAAAGTTTACTGCAGCTGCCATTTGTCATGCCACCGACGCAATAGAAGTCAAAATCGGTTGAACGAACTGTAAAAAAGGTTTAGTTAAATGTCTAATCTTATTTCAAACGGAGTATAAGTATCTATTTTTTTTCTGTAGTACGTCTCATAGCTGACCTTTGAGGTCATGACTATTTAACCAGTCAATCCTTTGGGTGCCTTAAACTGATACACTTAAAACCTCCAGCCAGGGGTTATTTAACTATACTAATTAAAACTAGGTGTACGCTCGCTAAGGGCACCCCCTGTGGGGTACGAGCCTCGGCTTAAGGCGTTTACCGGAGGGAGGACATCAAGGATGGGACGGGCTGGATCAAAGTTTTGATCATGATTATTAATCGGGGAATTTAAAGCTACGTGCACAGCTGCAACCTCGCTGCTGGCACCTCGTTATCGAGCAAGGGTCGGGGGGGGAGTATCATTTACACGGGGACGCGGCGGTCGCGATCGCAAAGGACCTCGGTGGCGGGGTCGGAATGACGGGAGGCGTCTGTTTGTGTACACTGTGCTTGTTTCCCTATTGCTCTCCTGGAGGAGGGTTATGGGGTCATTAGGGTCGGTGAGAATGTGCCTTGGACGGCGGGTATGACTAATCCTACTTGGGACATAACTGGCGGCCTCGACAACCAGAGGGTTGCGATGTTTGCCGCGGATTCAAAATAACGATTTGCAAGGCGTTTTAGGAGTTGGTGGATAGTGGGAATCTTTAGGTCGAGATGGAGACTCTCCTTCCTAACGTACCGGGGGGGCGCCTCATTCCGCTCCGGTCAGTACTAAAGTACAGCTAACAGCTTGTTACTACCATATTTACGCAAACGGTAATGCAGTCTATGGGTAATGCGGTAGTGGGGCGCGTCATTTCGAAGTGGACAAGCTATACTCGCGGAGAGGGGCGCGTCTTCGTGGATGGCACTGTCTATACTTAAAAAAAAACCGGCCAAGCGCGAGTCGTACTCGCCCATGAAGGGTTCCGTAGCAGCAAGTAACATTGAATGAAAGGTAAATTGCGGTTTACGATTTATGACGTATTAAAAAAAAACTACTTGTTAGATCTCGTTCAAACCAATTTTCGGTGGAAGTTTACATGGTAATGTACATCATATATTTTTTTTAGTTTTATCATTCTCTTATTTTAGAAGTTACAGGGGGGGGGGACACACATTTTACCACTTTGGAAATGTCTCTCGCGCAAACTGTTCAGTTTAGAAAAAAATGATATTAGAAACCTCAATGTCATTTTTGAAGACCTATCCATAGATACCCCACACGTATGGGATTGATGAAAAAATTTTTTTTGAGTTTCAGTTCTAAGTATGGGGAACTCCAAAATTATTATTTTTTTTTCTATTTTTATGTAAAAATCTTAATGCGGTTCACAGAATACATCTACTTACCAAGTTTCAACAGCGTAGCTCTTATAGTTTCGGAAAAAAGTGGCTGTGACATACGGACGGACAGACAGACAGACAGACAGACAGACATGACGAATCTATAAGGGTTCCGTTTTTTGCCATTTGGCAACGGAACCCTAAAAATGTCTGACGAATCTGCTTGCTTCTGCCAGAAAGTTTTACTTAAGACGCAGATATATGACAGTGACCTTGAGTGGTTAGCTTGCGTGTTCTGTACTGAGCTCACGCAACGCATCGTACGTCCAGCCAGTAATAGGACTCGCCCATCAAGGAGCTCTGTCCCAAATTAGACGCATTATTAATTTATTACACGTAAAACAAAAGGTATTTTTATAAAACACGTATACTAAAAGATCAGTACTTTATTTATCTTTAAAATGGTGAAGTTTTCAGAAAAATACGCTTGATGGATTTTGCGTCATTCTCAGTTTTTTATCCGCGTTAGACATACCTTTACAAATTAATTTCACTATGTAATATAAACATAATCAAAAATATGCCTATACTAAAATATTAAGAAAATGCTCTAATTTAACATATATTTTTTCCAAATCACTAACACTACTCGTTTAGACGTCATCTTCAGTATAAAATCATTAAAAGTCAGCTATCGTCCACTTAACGGTTCCACAGACAACAGCATCCCCTGCCGAGAACCCCTTAGCACTTTTTGGAGGATTTTAACTCCCAATTTTCCGTTGTGCCAAACTAAATCCGAGAGAAAAACAACAAATACCTTGCAGGAAGTTTTGACATTTAAATGTGATTTAAAAAAGGAGCAAAATAAATACTTGCGAGCAAACAGGTGCATCGTCAGGCCGTGTCCTAACCAAAAGCGATTGTTGCGCGAGTACGCGATCATCGCGCTCGTTTATATGAATATAGCTTTTGCCCGCGACTTCGTCTGCAATCATACATGATGAAAAATAGTCTTTGTCTTTTTTTGTGTCAAGTATAAAAAACATATACTTACCTACAGGCTTATAGGCAGAAAATGTTTTTTTTTGCTTTTCTAACAATTTACCAGTAATGAAATAGGAGTACATAATGAGTACAATTTTTTTTGGCATGTTCCCATTTCATCAACTGCCAGCTGAAATTTTAGCGTGGTCGTGCTGGGAAGGAATCTTGCCATATCTGCGATAATTGAGAGATATAAATTTTTTAATTAGTGGTATGAAATAGTACAAATTAAAAGGATTTTATTACCATCTAAAGTTATAATGTATGCGTTCATGGTCATGCTACGAAATACAACAACTTTTTTCAGGTTCCAGGCTACCTAACTGTAAAATTTAATCCAAATCCGTTCAGCCGTTTAAGCGTAAATGCGTAACAAACAAACAAACTCACTTTCGTATTTATGTTATTATTATATTTGGTTAGGATGATTACTTGCGCGTAGATTTACCATCCGTCCGGTTTTGTCCGGACATGTCAGGCTTTTTGGCCCTCCGTGTAGTCTAGACCTTGTCATTTTTTCAGACATTTCGACTTAAGGGGATTTTGGTTGACAAAATCAAAAAAGTTAAATGAATACTGAAAAAGAACGTAAACTTTCATTTAAAAGCAAAGTATCCGGCTTTTGGTCAGGACTTTTTCTCGAAATAGTAACGCTGCTCGAGCAATCAAAACCGGTTTATGTTGGCCTCGCATTCAATTGAAACTTCGTACAACGCTAGGCCAGGTTAAGGTCAAAGTGTAGCCACTGACTAGCGTACTAGTATGTCATAATTTCATATTAAATGCTCGCGTCATCGCGGTTTTGCGCGTCCATCGCTTTTGAGTAGGACAGGGTATGTATATGACGTACTCGGACCATTAATCAAGTCGCGTATGTACGTCATAATTGTATTCATACCACACGCGCGTCGATCGCGTGTTCGGTATCAGCAGTCACTCTCGGTTAGGACTCTGGGTCATACGACAGGTCATTTTATTTTAATATCACTTCATCTTCATTTAGTGCTAATTTTATTACTGGTGGCTTGTTATTTTTACGCTGCACTGCGAGTCTGCGACCTCTACTGCAGTGTTGTTATCTTTGTATTTGCTCCGTGGTTGTTATGTATTACATCTTATATACAGGGTGTTTGGCAGAACGTTGAACATACGAAAATGGTGGATAGGTGGGGTCATCTGCTACTTACTCAGCCTTAATGTATTTGGCCCTGGCCCCCTAGTTTCTTTTTTTAATGCAAGTTGAAATTAAGATTTAAGTATTTTTTACATCTTTCTGTAAGTTTGAGGACTCATAATTTTTTTCTAGCTAACATCTGAATAAAGCAATAATTTTGTAAGAATCTGCCAACATTAAAGATTAAAAAAAATATATATATATATTGTCTGTTTTACCCATTTTTAATAAAAAATACACTTTAAAGTTAAGAAAGTGGTGAAACTAGAAGAAAGCAAAAAATTTTTTTTTACAATATCCAGGGGACCAGGGCCAAATAAATTAGGGCTGAGTAAGTAGCAGATGATCCCACCTATCCACCATTTTCGTATGTTCAACGTTCTGCCAAACACCCTGTATAAAATTCTCGTGTCACAATGTTAGTTACCTTACTCCTCCGAAACGGCTTTACTGATTTTTTATTTACCAAATTTTATATGCATATTCAGTAGGTCTGAGAATCGGCTACTATCTATTTTTCATACCCCTAAGTGATAAGGGTTGTCCACCCTAAACAAATAATTGGCAAAACAACGTTTGCCGGGGTCAGCTAGTAATAATAAATAAATAAATAACTCGTGGATAAATAATAACAGCATCACTGGTCGATCTTCAAGGTTAAGCAACACTTGCCGAGGTCGCTCAGTGGATGGGTGACCATCTACATATCGAGACCCTTCCGTGCCTCGGAAAGCACGTTAAGCCGTTGGTCCCGGCTGTCATTAGTAGATCTTTGACAGCAGTTACGGGGGTTTTAAGACTGGGTTGTGGGTGGAGGTCAGACAGGCAGTTGCTCCTTGTAAAATACTGGTAATCAGCTGCATCTGGTAAGACTGAAAGCCAACCACAACATAGTTGAGAAAAAGCAAGGTAGATGATTTATAATAAAATACCACAGTCATATAAAGCATTGCTGATGAAATTGTTTAAAAAAAAGATGCGAGATTTATTAACGGACAAGTGTTATTATCTATACATATAATAAAATCGTAGCGAAGTCAAAACTGTACATTGAATATTTTTGAAAAAAAGTAATTGCTACGAGGTCTAGGATCGATTCTAATGCCGAAAATATTTTTTTTAGAATTTTTGTCTGTTTGTCTGTTTGTCTGTATGTATGTTCCAGCATGGCGCAAATTCTACCGGACAGATTCTGTTAAAATTTTGCATAGATATTCCCTGTGTGTCTGGTCAAACTATAGGGTATAAACTATCACGCTATTTACTATGGGGGACGAGCAATATTATATTATGTTCGTATTTTTGGAAAAAAACGCGCCAAAATTTTAGGATATTGTAGATGGTTATCGATTAAACTTTTTAAATGATTATCATCACGCTATACCTTTATGGAACTAAACAGTCAATCATGAAATATATAGGAACGGCTATTTTAGACAAGTTTCAACAAAGCAATTAGCTCAACGGTTGGGCGGTTGCTTTGCAAACATGGGGTTGTAAGTTCGATTCCCACCTACGGTTTTTTTTTTCTTTTTTTTCACATTTTGTTATACGATTATTATTTTTTTTGATTATGTACCTATAATCTATAGATATAATAAAATCGTAGCGAAGTTAATTTTTTTTAAAGAAAGTTATTGCTACGAGGTCTGGGATCGATTCTTATGCGGAAAATAAAGTTTTTAGAATGTTTGTCTGTACCAACTGTAGGGCATAAACTATCACGCTATTTGCTATGGGGGATGAGCAATATTACATCATGTTCGTATTTTTCTCTGCAAATTGTAAAAGGACGCGCCAAAAGGTTGGGATATTGTAGATAGGTAGTTACCGATTTAACTTTTTAAATGATTATCATCACGCTACCTTTTATTTACGGCTATTTTAGCTAACTTTCAACAAAGCGAATAAGTAAGCGGTTGGACGAATGATTTGAAGTCCTGAGGGCCTACCACCAGCTTAAAAGCAGTATTATTTTAATATTACTTTAGTTTATTTCAGTGTGGGAAAGAGATGAAGCTCTACAGGATGTATAGCTCCATCTCTTTCTCCCACTGAAGTAACATTAAAATAATACTGCTTTATGAGCTGGTGGTAGGCCGCTCGGGGTAGTAAGTTCGATTTACATCTGTTTTTTTAAACTCTTTTTGTAAAACGATTTTTTTTTTGGATTGTATATGTAATAGTTCATAGAATGTATTAATTCACAAAAAATGGAAAACTTCGTAAGCTGTGGGAAACTACTAAGTTACAAGTAATTTACAGTCACAAAACATTCAAGGTTGTATTCTTATCATTTTAGAGCAAAAGACTGTAGGAATAAAATGTTTTTTTTACAGATTTTGACAGCAGATTTGTCCAAGCGATTTTAAAATATGTATGTGTGTGGATCTTCTGGAATCGCTGCCACACTGCTTCCTGGTGGCAAAACAGCGCACGTCATGTTTAAGATTCCCATCGATTTAGAGAGCAACGAAACGCCTGTTTGTGGGGTGTCACGCAACAGTAACAAGGGATGTGTGCTTAGGGGATTGCGCTTCGTCGTATGGGATGAATGCATTATGGCAAAAAGGAAAGCAGTGGAAACTGTAAACAGAACCCTGCAGGACATCCGCAGAAACCAAGATATGATGGATGGTGTCACAGTTTTGACAAAAAAAGTGAATACTTCGTTGAAAAGGTCGACTCTATGGTCGAGAGTTCATAAACTGCGCTTGACCATCATCATACGAGCTCGGCTTGGCGGTAATTCAAATGCTCAAGTATTCTCCGATGTTCTTCTAAAAGTTGGTGAAAGCACTCTACCAGAGACTCTTGGTAGAGTAGATCCCACTTTAGAAGATCTTATTCGTCTGATATACGAGGATATCAGTCAAATACCGTACCAAGAGAATTCTTAGGCGTGTTTCCGTTTTAACTCCGAAGATGATCAAGCTGCAGCGATCAACCACAGTATTCTCTCACAAATTGAAGGGAGTGAAGTGATATACACCTCCATTAATACTGATGTGGAGGAAGATGATGCCAAATATCACCCCGTAGAATTTCTCAATTCGCAAATGGCAAGTGTCTTTTCCGGTTGTATATCTGTGTAACGGAAACCGGCTCAAAGTCATGTCTTTACAGAGAAACGTCATCGAGACAGAAATTTTAACAGATTGTGGCGATGGCGAGACAGTGTTTATAGCGCGTATACCACTAATTCCCCACCATTACCAGTTTAAGCGCGTGCAGTTCCAACAAGTTATCAACAAGTCACAGGGGCCAACATCGAAGGCTGAAGGCTGCGGGTGTCGACCTCAGGACAAGCTGCTTCTCATGCGGATAACTATTACGTCGCTTGCTCCCGAGTCACACTTCCTGACTGTATATTTTGACTGCTGAGAATAAAACTACAAACGTAGTATACAGGGAAGTTTTATAAAAATGTGGCTATTATTGTAGTATATTGTGATGTTTTACGACTTCCACGCGAACGAAGTCGCGGGCAGAAGCTAGTAATATATATAAGTGATTTTTTGAATGACACTACCATACTTGGATCGAAGTGCCTTTAGAATTTAGTTTTATTGTGTAATTTAGTTCTATGATATTTATTTTTTTGTAAATTTTATAAATTTGTATGCATTACGGGTAAAACATGTACGGACGATATATCAATTGTGACATCCTGCATGCTTAATTTGCATGTATACGCATGTTTAGACAAATAAAATGATCTTTATCTTTATCTTTATGATATCCTCCCGACCGAAAGTCTGTCACCTCACCGTGGTCAATCTCAACGGAGATTAGTCAAGTACGCAGCGCAGGAGATAATATTCTGTATTGTGCACAAGAAAGTGTTTATGCAAAGACAGGTACACTCCCTGTTTCCTCACTCTCAGTCCAATGGAACGGCAATCCGATACTCGCGGAGTTTGATCAGGTGCAGGACCGACGGCTTTACGTGCTTTCCAAGGCACAGGGGTATCACACTCACCTCCTTCTGCAGTAATGCTCGCAAAGGAGGAGGCGGAACGCGTGAGGGAGCGGCAAATTTCGCGCCCTCGCGCCTCTAACCGCCGCAGGAGACGCTCTGGGCGTCGGGAATCACAGGCAGATTTCCGGCCACCGTAGGCGCGGGCTTGCGGACGGTGAGCAATGGGTAGCTCGCCGTCCGATAAGGACCAGGCCCGGGTCGACGGCGCGTTGTGTTCCACGCGCGCCTCAAAAAGATGTCAGCAGAATTGACGGGGTCCGCTAGGGCCAATGCCTGCCGGGGCTCCGAATAAGGGCCGAAAGGGAAATCGTGGCCCCCCCTACAACATGGCAACTGAAGGAACACGGGTGGGTTTTAGTCAGTAAGAGTCTGACACGCCCTCCCGCTCCACCTAGAGTGGGAGAAGTTATTTGATAATTACCCACCCAAAAAAAAGTGGTGTCACACCACCCACATGCTTCCAAACTCCGGGCTGCTACTGAAAAAATCCTAATGGAAAAACACAATAACATTGGTGCCGATTCTCTTGTTCACAAACTAAACTAAATTTAAGTTCAGTGCATCTTTTTCTTTCTATTTTATTAAGAAAAGGACAGAGGATAAATTTTAGTTTAGTCCTGTCAAATTAATCAGCGCCTGTCACTCTCCTTACAAGTGTAGACGTGATTAAAAACTTGCCGACTAAAATTACGTCAATTTACGTCAAGCGCTGATTAATTTGACAGGACTAAACTAAAATTTATCTTCTGTCCTTTTCTTATTGCAATAGAAAGAAAAAGATGCACTGAACATAAATTTAGTTTAGTTTGAGAACAAAGGAATCGGCACCACTATGCCCGAACTGAGAATCGAACTCAGAACCCCACTTTCAGCAGTCGCGACAACTGGACCAACGGCCAGCTATAATATACATAGATATTCACAGACACATATAATATAACATAGAATCTACGTAACACGGAATGTATTGGTCCATTTGTTGACTATTTATTTATCTACACTCACAAAGAAAACTATTCAATGCTATTGAACGCTTTAGAATCATTTGCATAGGTATGTATATACCTACTTACGTAGGTATCACAGCGTCATCGGTGATCGGTTGCAGGAAAATCTCATTAAGGTAATTCCGAACGACTAAGTTTTCGTCTCCAGGACATTAGACTTGCTTGCGAGGCTCTGTTTACCTCGATCTTTTCGACACTAAAGTCGTGTGTTTCGTAGTAAATAACTGTTCTGATCGTGATCTCTCAATAAATCCTAGTGACATCATCACAACTACAAGAGCCACAAGTTCAAAGTGACATTAATTGAGAGCGGCGACGGGCGCTCGCTTCGACTGTACCAATTCAACCTCGTCGACTACACTCGTCTCACTAAATACGACGCAAAAGATAACATAATATCTTTTATAAATGACTGCTTACATCCTTGGTTTTGTCGTCGCCTTGGTCCTGGTGAGTTGATTAAGAATATTTTATTTATTCCCCAGTCAAAACAGTATTTTCTGTATTGATTTGAAACTCTATCAATTATATTAAATGTCTAAGTATTTAACTATCATCTTTATTATCATCGATACGTCGTTAATGTTATTCAAGATGACGAGTATTTGACGTCATTCTAAGATAAATTTATTATTACTCAACTTATCATAATATCACGCTTGTAATGTCTAAAGGTTTAGGCAGAGGTACCTGTAGTATATCCACACATTCCGCTAATTAGACCTATGTTGTTGAAATTTTATAAAAATGTGGCTGAATACGAATTCTTCATGTTCTTCTTTGTTTTTATCGTTGGTGCGTTTCGAGGAATACTTTTGGTGCCCTTCATTTGGTGCGTTTCAAAGTTGGTGCGCTTCGAGAAATACCCGTTATTTTAGTATATTGTGTTGTCTTACGACTTCAACGCGAACGAAGTCGCGGGCAAAAGCTATACAGGGAAATTTTTTAACCAGTGCGCAAACTTAAACACGTGACTTGACTCATCATTATGAACAACTTTTACTATGGGGCCAAATCTGAAATCGCGAAAAATAAATCAGCTGTTCCCTACATTTATGTTCGCATAATTCGTCAGTGTTTTTAGGGTTCCGTAGTAAACAAGGAACCCTTATAGTTTCGTCATGTCCGTCTGTCTGTCTGTCCGCGGTCTAGCTCCGAGACCCTTAGTACTAGAAAGCTGTAATTTGGCATAGGTATACATATTAATTATGCCGACAAAGTGGTAAAACAAAATTATGAAAAACATTTTTTTTAGGGTACCTCTCATACACGTAAAGTGGTGATGTTTATTTTTTTATTTTTTTACCCAATGGTGAGGGGTATCATTGGAAAGGTCCTTCAAAAATATTGCGAATTTGTGAATACTATTTTTGGATTCAGGGATTCGTTTGCGAAATATTAAGCTTTAAAGTGCTAATTTTTGTTAGAGTCGAGTGTCCCCCCCCCCTGCCGGCTAAATGGTTAGTTTTGGGTGTGTGAAAAAAATCACAACAGTAGTTTGTATAACGAAATTAAAAGGAAAACTATCACAGCTAAGTAGGCTTTACTAGTTATCGAGTAATAATCGACCAACTTTGCAGTTGCAAAAACATGTTTTCCCATCCATTCCGTATGGGAGAACATGTTTATCAACTACAAAGTTAAGTTTGTTTTTGTGATAAATTCATTCCAACTACGGAACCCTTCATTGTGCGTGGTCCGACACGCACTTGTTTCTGAGTAAAGTCATTGGTAAAAAAAAAAATCCTGTATAAAACTAAACTCAAGCCTCCTTCTAATGGGGCTAGGCAGCAACCACAGAACGCCACCTATGAAATTACATCTAAGTTAGATATTATTTTTTCTTCTTTGCAGGCAGCGTTAGTTGTCATATGGATTGCTTACTGCATGTTCATTCGGGAGCGACACAAATCAGAGTTCTTTCATCGCAATATCACAGATCTGCAACGCAGGAACGATATATTGGACCAGACTGTTGACGAAGTCCCCACTAAGAAAGAGGTAACTATTTTCTCGTTTATTTACTTATTTTTATACAAAAAAGGAAGCATTGTACCTACTTTATGGACCGGCGATTTTTTATGGCAGCAATTTTTTTGGTACATTTTACTCTCTTTAGTGTTTTTTACTCGCCGAGAAAAAAATCGGCTAAAGTTTCTTCAGGGATTGGTGGAATAGTGAGAGTATTAAGGGTAAGGAAGTTCACGTGGCGGGTCTGAATTAGTTTCCGAGCAATAATGAGGTCAATGACATCATCAAGGTCAAGGTCAACACGCCAAAGGTCAAGGTCACGCTCGCCAAAAGTCAAGGTCAACCCAAATTATAAATCTTGGAATCTCACCTTATAACAAGCCCTCAGGTTTTGAAATGTTCAAGGTCAATCGCTCTTGCATTCTAAGTTCTAAGTCGAGATGTGTCGGGACTGGTGATGGGCGGGTCTTTGTTCCCGCCATACCCTTCGTTCCTAACCTATCCGAGACGGGTGTCCCAAGTTTCAAGGTCATTACGTTCGCTCTAACCGACTGTGACACATAACATACGAATAGTGACAACTGTCAAACGTTTGGCGACACTTACTTACATTCGATAACGTTTCTTTCTTTAGATGGCCGTGGGTGTGTTCGTGCTGCCGTCACGGCATAAGCAGAAGAATGAGGAATACGACAAGCGACCGGATTACCCAGAGAGCCCCGCGCACGTGTCACACCGCAGCACTGAAAAACTGATTGACATGCTCAATGACACTGCAGATATACACTACAAAGATGGTATCTGCGAGGTTGACTCACACCACCCTGAATGCGACAGTGACGTTTAACAGCACATTGCACAACAAAGTGTCATCTTCTAAAGCACCTGTCCCACTGCCGGCGATCAATGAGAATCGAGTAGAGCTGGCAACTAAAAACGAGTTGGAAAGCAACGAGCAGCGAGTGCGCAACGGTGACAGGCGATTACTCGCTGGTACTTATGCGTATGTACAGACGCCAGCACATCAAGCTACTACAATCTGTCAAAATTATTTAACAGATTTTCAACTTTATCGCTGAAATGTAAGGTTCAAAGTTGATTGGGAAAATTTGACAGTTTCGGGTAGCTTGATGTGCTGGCGTCTACCAAGCGCGAGTGTTCCACCCGCCAAGCGAATGTTGTTGAAGCGAGTATTTCCCTACTCTACTTTCCGTTTCGCTGCAACAAACGAGTATTCACCGGTGCGGCGCGGCGATTTGAACAGTCAATGTATCTCCTTTACTTGCACGCCAGCTAGGCGCTTCCTCGTCGCGCGTCGGCGCGGCGCGGCGGTGGGACAGGCGCCTTTGAAAATAAGACTGTGCACTCTGAAAGTTGGCAATGTCACTAAATACCTCTTAAATATTTCGCTGTTAAGTTTAATTATTTAATGCTAGCTTCTGCCCGCGACTTCGTCTGCCTGGACTTCAGAAACCGGAAAAAAGTATCCTATATGTTAATCCAGGTTATAAACTATCTGTGTGCCAAATTTCATCTGAATCCGTTCTGCTGTTTTTGCGTGATTGAGTAACAAACATACTAACTTTCACAATTATAATTTTTCAGTCTATATCTATCTATATATAAAAATCGAAGTAGTCCACTTTGAGCACCCGTCCGAATAGCACCTGCAACTCAGCAGCCTCAGTAGGCTAAATACATCCCAGCAGTCTGGGATGTATTTGTATTACACAGGACGTTATTAAATGAAAGATATCGATAAAAATCACTAGAAAGTTTATTTAATTACACATACGTACATACGAAATTCATTTTATCGATATCTTTCATTTAATAACGTCCTGTAAAACAAATACATCCCAGCAGTAGGCTGCTGAGTCACAGGTGCTATTCAAACGGGTGCTCTAAGTGGACTACTTCTAAAAATCAATAGCCATGCATTAGTCTCGCAAAAACTCGAAAATGACTCAACCTATATGAATATTTCTTTTTTGTTTTCTTCACCTCTTTACTGGGGTGGTTTAGGAAAAAATAAAATTAGGAAAAACCCAAAGGAACAGCCGAAAAATTCTTTATTTTCTCTCACGTGGTACGAAATTTGCCGGGTCATCTAGTATTCAATGTTACTAAACGACACGAAATATCGCTCTGTGTTGCATTACTATATTAATTATGTATGAATTGCGAAAATGACACTGAGTTGCATATTTTCGAATAGTAAGTAATTGGCTTGACTGCCTCGTTGCTCCTAGTGGTCGCAAACGATACTGCTGAGGATGAGGTCCTGTACCCTAATTGCGTAATACAACACAATCTGTTTCGATTTGAAACAGATTGCTAATCCATTGCTTCATAAGTTGGAAAAAAAATCTGCTCAACAACGTAATTAACACAATGAATGTTGTTGAAATGTCAAATTAAACAAATTTGGCAAAATTGTTTACGAAAATAAGTTACGCAATTAGGGTACTGGTTTTTCCATCAGGTATTTCTCAGTAGCAGCCCGGAGTCTGGATTTGTGCCTGGTTGATGGCAATAGGCTCGCCCCCTATTACATGGGACTTAAAACATAACTGGCGAAATGTGGGTGTATCCTGCTGTAGGTATGGTACACATCTGCCAAGCCTTTTGAGGATTGCAGTCGTGATTTTATGAGCAACATTGCCAACTGTAAGAATGCACGCTCATAAATGTACCAATGATAATGTAGTCTGTATGCATTTTGCACGATACCAATGTTTAGGTATGTAAGGTTTTTATAAACATGTTATAAATAAAACGTTTGATATTTATTGTTTCTGTTTATTTTTATAACTACAGAGTAAAAAAAATAAACTCGCTTTTCGAGTCTGTATGTGTGACCTTCTAAACTTTAAAATGTCAAATGAAATCTTAATACCATACAGTACCATAATTGCGTAACTTGTTTTCGTAAACTTTTGCCTAATTTGTTTCATTTTGACAGTTCAACAACATTCATTGCGTTATTTACGTTGTTGAGCAGATTTTTTTTTCCAATTTGTGAAGCATTGGATTAGCAATCTGTTTCAAATCGAAACAGATTGTGATTGTGTTGTATTACGCAATTAGGGTACCGGTCGACTTAAAAGAGTCGGACGTGGTGACATTTAGAACTAAATTTTTATGAACGATATGGTCAATTTTAGCTGACCATTTCATGAAACTCAACCATTTCATGAAATAGTCGATCATTTCATGAAATTATCAATTCAATATATCTATTCAATAAGATCTGGCCACGACAGACACACAAATAAACGGAAATAAAATTTAGACATTGTTAACAGTAATAGCTATTTCAGTTCTGTGCCTTCGGCTTGACCTTCGGAGATTACCTACCTTACCTATCTATACACACATGCGTCTACTTACGTCATCTTATCTCTGAGCGTGTTCTAGGAGCGGGGGTGCGGCGCGGCGACGCGCCCTCCCCCGCGCGGGGGGCGGCGGCTGCCGCGTGTCGGGAGAGCGCGCGTTCTCGTCAGTACGCTTATCTACTATTACCTGGTGTACGCACATGTTTCTTTTACGATCAAAATTTTACGTAAAGTTAGTGCTTCAACGTTGTTGTAACGTTTTATAAGTGACCTACCGTTGGATATTGGGGTAAGTCATTAGAATTATTTTATTTTTGTCTCTGAGTTGTTTTGTTCAAAGGTGCAGGTTAAATAAGTTTTGACTGCGATATATTGCAAGCTTAGCATGCTCTATGGCATTACCGGTGGCATGATTTTTGTCGGACATTCCATCCACATAATATGTATTGGTAATTATCGTATTTGTCGGACATACCATCCACAATATACGTACCTACATGCCTGATCGCGACGCAGCAATTGCGTTCATGCGACATGTCGGCCATTCAGTCACAGTCCATCTGACCAAGGCCATAGCCCGAGTAGTGGGCTACGCGGCTCAAATTTTGGGCAGCGCGGCTCGAAAATTGGGCGGCGCGGCCCGAAAACTGAGCGGCGCGGCTCAAAAATTCGGGCGGCGCGGCTCACAATTTGAGAGGCGCGGCTCATAATTTGGACGGCGCGGCTCAAAAATTTGGGCGGCGCGGCTCAAAAATTTGGGCGGCGCGGTTCATAAATTGGGCGACACGCATCAAATAGTTAAGCGGCCCGGCTTGAGTAATTTAGAGTACGATTTTCAAATTTGCTTAATCCATGCGCCGCGGGTCAAGGGTCGAATTGAATAACTTTGCTATTATAACCCCTTGAGGAACTACCTGCTTGGGTATTTCTTGACCGCTTCGCTTTTGCTTCAGATGACGCAACAAGGAAGTCTTGTGACCCTTGGCGAGCTATTGAATGAGCATGCGGAAACGGACCAGGATGAGGAGATTTTAGAGCGGGTGAAGATTTTGGCATAGGAGCATCTTCCGGATGGCTGGACTCACTGGCAAGTTACGACCGCGACAAAAGATGAAGTATTTGGTGAGAGAATTGAATCAAATGTATTAAACAAACTAGTATACGCCTTGCCTACCGTGGGCCTAGCCCGCGCTTTCGTACCAGAGGCGGATCACCTTTCGGAGAAGGGATACCGAGAGGTACGATGTAAAATGCTCGATTGGGCATTTACGCGGGGTCTTATTCTTGGGCCACCAGCTATAGCAAATCGTATACGGGGCTCAGCAGCACGCACTGAGCTTGTTAAACAATCAGTCGAGGCACTACGACCATTGTTCCACACTAGGGCCGAAGCTGATAAAATTCTATCCGGTTCTCTCTCAGAAACGGAGGAGACTAGTCGGAAGAGAAGGAGTACATCTACTTTGACTTCACGTAGCCAGGAACCTTTGGCACGAAGGCGCAAACGCGACTCAAACTCACCATCCACATTGCAGGATGCTAGAATTGAGGCTCTGGAACAGAAAGTTGAAGGAATGTTTTCTGTTCTCTTGGAAAAACTTGAACAGCGCCAACAGTGTGACTCCGAATCTGACAAGGAAAATCACTATTCTGACGATGAAGAAGAGGCAGTTTCGGAGAATTCTGATTATCATTCATGGAAAGCTCCTGCTTTGGACCCATATCCGGATTGGCAAGTCAAGGAAGACGAAAAGGAGCTCGAATTTCTGCCCACAACTAAAGAAGCGGACCCCCTCATACCCGAGCCGTCAGCTCAACTTAAGAGTGAGGGCATTGAGTGCCAAAGATTAGGCACCGAAGGTTGGAGCCGGATTCGTTATAAGGAGGTAGAAAAACACTTGCACGCGGCATCAGTCTTTAGCGCGCTTAAAGTGAACACTGAGCTGGGGACTCTAGCCTCGCAACCGTCTCCCTGGGTAACAAGACAGGAAGGCATATTAGGCACAATCACACATGGATTGCTGTTACAACGCAGGGCCCTTGCTGAAAGTTTGAACGCTGTAATTAAGAAGTGTCCGAGTGCCAGCGCGGAATTGAGGCAGTTAGTGGCAGAGGACTCCAAGTTAAAATTAGTATCAGACCAGCTCCTGCAATTTGTGTGCGCGCATCGGTCCGAAACAATTGATCTTCGTCGTAAGACTTTTAAGACAAAGAATGAGATTCTTAATGGTGCGCTTCACAACATTCCTCCTTCACCTACACATTTGTTTGACGAGAAACAGCTGAGTTCTTTGGTCAAAGATAACGGTGGAGTGGCAGCTGTTTTCATTTCGCCAAGAACTACGGAAAAGGCTGCTAATTCCTTTCGTAAGCCGACCCCATCTGCTAGATCAAAAGTCACGAAACCAACTTGGCGCTCCCGACCACCTACTCATTACTCCGCCATCTACCAGTCAGCTCCGAACCACTCATCACCCCGCAACCCGCCAGCTAAAAAGCCGTCTAACTACAATCAACGCAGGGGTAGGGGCGGAAGCACCAAGAAGTCCCAAAAGCCCCGTGGTGCATATTGACGGTTTTCGAGGGGGACAGCTGTGCGAGTTCCGGTCACAATGGGAAAAAATGGGGGCTCCAAGCGCGATTCTAAAAATAATTTCAGGTTATACAATACCATTCGTGTCCAAACCGCCTTCCATCCCCCTGCCAGAAAATTTAGGAAGATTTGCGACAAGACCCTCGAACACAATGTCCAAAGAGCTCAGAGAGCTTCTAGCCCAAGGCGTAGTCGAAAGATGTCATTCCGAAACTGGGTTTCTGTCGCGGATGTTTCTAATTCCAAAAACAAACGGAAAGCTCCGGCAAATTTTCGATCTTCGTCGCCTGAATTGTTATCTAAGCCCCCGAAAGTTTCGCCTGATAAACCAGGCTCAAGTCCCCGATTTTCTCCAACCCGGCGACTTCTTAGGGAAGCTAGATATAAGTCAAGCCTACTTTCATGTGCCAATAAAAATGAGCCACCGGAGATTTCTTGCCTTCAGCTACGCAAACGAACTCTTCCAGATGACATCCCTTCCTTTCGGCCTATCCAGCGCGCCGTTAGCTTTCTCCCGCGTCAGCAAATGGGTAGCAGGGTTCCTGAGAACAAAGGGACTACGAGTTCTAGTATACTTAGACGATTTCCTGTTAGCACATCAGGACCCTTGTGTACTGAGAAGCCAGATGAGCTATGCACTGGGTCTTCTACAAAGTCTCGGCTGGTGTGTAAATTTGGAAAAGTCTGTTCTGGAGGCTACAAGAAATATAGAATTTCTAGGGATCGTGTGGGACACAAACATGAACGAGAAAAGACTTCCGGAAGAGAAAATAGTTCGATTGCTAACAGATTTAGAAAAGATATTGAAGAAAGGTCAATGGACATGGCGGTTAGGGACTTCACTAATAGGCCGACTGGGTTTTGCAGCCCTGGTGACTCCTCTAGGTCGTCTGTTCACCAGATATATTCAACGTGCCAGTCTAAAACTACCTCAAAACCAGCCCAACCTGCTGCGGGTTCTACCACCGCAGGCTGTCAACGATTGTCGCTGGTGGACTCTCAACGTAAGAGTACCAGGGAAAATCTTCATTCCAGAGCCTACGATTTTTGTTACGACAGATGCGTCAGACGAAGGCTGGGGCGTTCAGATCGGCGATTGTCATCTACTGGGGAAATGGACGAAAGAGCTAGCTGCTTGGCACATAAACAGAAAGGAGCTTTTTACCGTATACATAGCTCTAAAGAAATGCCAGAACGACGTAGCAAGACAGTCCATTATGATCCAATCCGACAACAGAACGGTGGTTTCGTACCTAAGAAATCAGGGAGGAACACGGTCCATGGCGTTGTTAGAGGAGACCAAAAGGATCCTGTTACTAGCGGAAAGCCTAGGAGTAACCATTCATTCCTTTTACCTACCAGGCCGTTACAATTCCATAGCCGACTGTTTGTCGAGGGGAAAGAGTCTCCCAGATTGGCATGTTGTAGACGAGGTCACGACAAAAGTGTTTTTAAAGTGGGGTATCCCTCAGATAGATCTGTTCGCAACCAATCGATCGAAAGTAGTCTCGACATATGTTTCGATAGAATCATGGGATACGCAGGCGGCGTTCATCAACGCCTTCAGCCAGACCTGGCATTACAAACTGGCATGGATCTTTCCACCTCCACCTCTAATACCCAGAGTGCTACGACACCTCAACCAGTCCTCAGGAACCTATCTGCTGATGGTTCCGCGCTGGGAAACAGTTTTTTGGAGGGGCGATCTGAAACGAAGAGCCCTGGAAGCCCCCTTTCAGATACGCGACGTCAGCAGGAGTCTGGTCGACCTATCCACCAATTGCCCTCTGCCGAAAGCAGGAGACCTCTTTTTCGAGGTTTGGAGGATACGGGGTGGGGTGAACTCATAGCGGATATGGATCCCGGTGACATAGATCTTGTCCAGTCAGCATGGCGTGATTCCACCTGGCATACTTATGAGTCTGCCTGGAAACAATGGGTCTCGTGGTGCAGACAAAATGGGAAAAGTCCTAGTAGTCCTCGACCTCAGGATGTCGCCACTTATTTGGGGTTTCTATCCCGTCTTAGAAGGCTCGCAGTCTCGACCATTTTGGTCCACAAGTCAGTTATTTTGACTTTGGCAGATCCCACACGGGAAAAAGGGTTGGCCGCTCACCCGTTAGTTTCAGCGATAGTCAAAGCTATAGGCATTAAAAAGTGTGTATCCTCATTATCTAAGTCACAGATTTGGGATGTTCAGGATCTACTAAGATGGATGAGATCTAATTGTCCAACTGAAGATAGCATATTTCAGGTTTCTCGGCATGTTGCCTTGCTGTTATTGTTGGCTTCAGGTCGTCGTATTCACGACCTAACACTGTTATGCATTGACAATCAACATTGCGATAGATCAAGCTCCTTGATAACGTTTTGGCCTAAATTTGGCTCTAAGACCGATAATATCAAGAATCGGCAGTCTGGATGGCAGCTCTCTTGTTCAGGAGACCCTGAATTAAGTTTGGTCAAATGGGTGAATCACTTAATAGAGTTGTCAGCAAGTAGAAGAAGCGCACGATCTAATTTGCATAGTCTATTTATCACTACACGTGGTGAAGTGAAGGCCGCCTCAAGAGCAATAATTGCTGGTTGGATTAAGGCTCCTTTTCGTGATTTAGGCATAAACTATAGTCCCGGCTCAATTAGATCAGCCGTTGCGTCAAATGACTTTCAAAATAATGTACCTTTAGACTCTATTTTAAAAAGAGGAAACTGGAGAGGTTCTGACAATTTTTTTAAGCACTATTGTAAATCGCTAGAACGACCCAGAAAAGAAAACCTAAATGTTCTTAATAATTCATTCTCTGCAGTTTAACTAACTGTTATTGTGATAATTTTGCCTGTGATTTAATTAAGATTGAAAGGCTGAAAATGATCTCACTATTTCAATTGATACACATAAGTAATTGTTATTTTGTATTCTTTGTTATAAAATCTAGTGCTTAATGTAGCTAATATTTTATTTCTTAAGATCTTGTTTTCTTGTTGTTGAACAAAGCTTCATTTTATAATAAGCTACATTTGTTAACTGTACTTACTGTTTGAACACTGTAAGTTAGACATAAGAATTTTGAGTTAAAGTCTTGTACTAAATTTAAGATTCCTAAGGGAAATAAAAATGTCTTGATTTCTATAAATCTCGGCTTTTATTTCAAAGATGTTTCACACCCACTTCTGTCACAGTACGCTATAGTTAGAGGGCGCCGGCAGAAAATAGACACGTCTCCGAAGGTCAAGCCGAAGGCACAGAACTGAAATAGGACCGTTTTCCATCCCGAAGGGAAGAAAACGATTATTTCAGGTCTTGCCGAGGCTTGACCGGAGCAAGCCCTTGCCGGCTCTTCGGAGTAAGATACTAACGAGAACGCGCGCTCTCCCGACACGCGGCAGCCGCCGCCCCCCGCGCGGGGGAGGGCGCGTCGCCGCGCCGCACCCCCGCTCCTAGAACACGCTCAGAGATAAGATGACGTAAGTAGACGCATGTGTGTATAGATAGGTAAGGTAGGTAATCTCCGAAGGTCAAGCCTCGGCAAGACCTGAAATAATCGTTTTCTTCCCTTCGGGGTGGAAAACGGTCCTATTATTACTACTACTATAGTCCGTGCAATCCACGAAGACGCGCCCCACTCCGCGATTACTGTACTGTAAGCTGAACTTCTAGTACGGCGCGGAGCGGAGTGGGGCGCGTCTTCGTGGATTGCGCGGACTATACTTACTATGCGTTCGCACTGGCGAAACATCACAACAAAACATGTTGAAATCTCTAGTGCCTGTCAAACTTTGTATGGAAAATTGACAGAAAATAGAGATTCCAACATGTTTCGTTGTAAATGTTTCGCTAGTGCGAACGCACAGTCACACTACACTCTGACTACTATAGGTATATTTAGTCAGAGTGCACGTCAACCATGAAAACGATACCCATGATGAACCCGCGTTCTTTCCTTGCGTCTTATTTGCCGCAAATAAACGTATTTTCTTCTTTTTGTTTCGCGTAAGCGGGCCTGACTAATAAAAAGAAAAACATATATGGTCTATTGTCTATGTTCCCATTACTTATTTATGATGAGTCCTTCTTAAATTGAAATTAAATTTACATTAACTCTTTTCTGTTCTAAACGAAACTATATTTACCTACTATAAGAAAAAGAAGCTAGAATTTTTCAAAAGTGTATCTACGAGGAATAATTCGACTCTTTTATGTCGACCTACTGCGTAATACAACACAATCACAATCTGTTTCGATTTGAAACAGATTGCTAATCCATTGCTTCATAAGTTGGAAAAAAAATCTGCTCAACAACGTAAATAACGCAATTAATGTTGTTGAACTGTCAAAATGAAACCAAATTAGGCATAATTGTTTACGAAAATAAGTTACAGACGCAATTAGGATACTGTACTGGTATTAAAAATTTACCAAGGGCAGGTTATGGTCCAAAAACATCAAGGATTCTGCGTTATCTGGCAGGAGTCTGTTATGTTTTTGTTCGTATACATTTCCTAGTGAAAATAATCGAAGTTCGGCCGAACTTTTTATTTTTACCGAATGTTCGGCGAAGTTCGTATTCGGTTCAAATCACGTAGACCTATCCCGTCTGTGAAGTTTTGCAAACCAAAAGATTAAAGCCCTGTATATGCAACTTTTATTCGAAAGAAGAAAAAAACCTGCCAAAATCGCATCGGACTACACACAGTGAAGGGTTATAAATAAAATAAATATTTTACGTATGCACAATATTTATTTTCAATCAATCTGCCTAGCCTTTTCCCAACTGTGTTGGGGTCGGCTTCCAGTCTAGCCGGATGCAGCAGAATACTAGTATTTTACATGGAGCGACTGCCTATCTGACCTCCACAACCCAGTAACTGGGTAATACGATACCCCTTGGTAAGACTGGTTGTCAGACTTTCGGGCTTCTGACGAACCGCAACGACTGCGAAAGATACACGAATAACAGCCGGGACCAACGGCTTATCGTGCTTTCCGAGGCACGGAGGAGTCTCGGTATGTAAAGATGGTCACCCATCTACGGACTAACTCCGGCAAGCGTAGCTTAACCTGTCGGATCGACCCGTGCGGCTATTATTACTTAGAATAATATTTATTTTATCGACCACAAAAATAAGTAAGTACTTATTTTATAGTATTTCTCGAAATACCAGAAACAAAGTTATTTCTGCGGTTGTAACCGAAAATATCTCACAATATCTCAAAAACTATTGAGTTAAAAAGCTGACAAGAGCTAAACTGCGGTCACTGTCGGACTGCTTTTCGAAGAAAGAGAAGTGCGATGACACAACGCTTGTAATTTATTGCAAAATATAAAGCAATTCGACCGTAGCAATTAAATCAAATCAAACCAGTTTATTGCAAACATGTTGTACAGAGGTTGGAATAAGATTAATTAGTTTCAAACATGCACCCTGTAAGGGCACTGCAAAACAAAACAAAATAAAATAAAATAAATAAATTACATTTCATTACATTACAAAACATTAACATTGTCGGATATACATTATGCGATTTTTTTTTATTGCTTCAAATCTTTGCGGGAACATTTTTATAATCTATTCTAAGACCTTTAATGCAATAAATTTAAAAATCGAAAAAATTTAGATCTGACAATGGTGCCGATTCCCTTGTTCACAAACTAAACTAAATTTAAGTTCAGAGCATCTTTTTCTTTCTATTTCATTAAGAAAAGGACAGAGGATAAATTTTAGTTTAGTCCTGTCAAATTAATCAGCGTCTGTCACTCTCCATACAAGTTTAGACGTGATTAAAAACTTGCCGACTAAAATTACGTCAATTTATGTCAAGCGCTGATTAATTTGACAGGACTAAACTAAAATTTATCTTCTGTCCTTTTCTTAATGAAATAGAAAGAAAAAGATGCACTGAACTTAAATTTAGTTTAGTTTGTGAACAAGGGAATCGGCACCATTGTTACCTAATTGCTACAGTCGAATTATTTGTTTACTCTAAAATGAGTTGAGTGATCGAAAATAAAATAAATTATTTCTAAATTTCGAGCGGCCATTGTTGTTTAGGTACATTATTGGCAAATTTAGAAACGCCAGGGTTTACCTAAATGTTAGTGAAAAGCTCACCAATTTATTGTAACGGTGTGCAGTGTTAAAGTTTGTCATTGCATTCAAGGCATGGGGGATTGCAGCCGGAGCCAACGGAGCCGACGTTTTTCAACACATTTTTGCAAGTGTGTTGAAAAACGTCGTTTAATTCGCGTGAGAATTTTGTTATTGCACTTTCGGCTCCATAACACCCTCACCTTAGGCTCCCCACTTGACTGCAATGCCCTTGCCCTTGACTGCACACTTTCATCAAAATGTACTACGTCTTAAAACTAGATGAGGTCGTTGTTGGGTATGCTAAAGAGATTCCTCTGTTTTCTATGCTCGTCAATTTTAATAAAGGCCTTATTTCAAAAAGAAACAAAGAGATACGTTGCATTGTTGTGACCCGCACATTTTTGACATAGCAATGTCACGGAGATCTACGATTCGTTTTAAAGCTGATTTAATCAGGAGACAAGCCGTGTTCCTGATATATGTGTGCCGATGAGATTTACTATCGGCAACTTCTTTTCTTCAGGAGCTTTAGGGGATGAGTTATCAAAAAACCGGCCAAGTGCGTGTCGGACCACGCACAATGAAGGGTTCCGTAGTTGGGATAAATTTATCCCAAAAACAAACTTAACTTTGTAGTTGAAAAATATGTTCTCCCATACGGAATGTATGGGAAAACATGTTTTTGTATCTGCAAAGTTAAGTTGGTCGATTATTACTCGTCAACTTGTAAAGCCTACTTAGCTGTGATAGTTTTCCTTTTAATTTCGTTATATAAACTACTGTTGTAATTTTTTTCACACACCCAAAACTAACCATTTAGCCGGCAGGGGGGGGGGGACACTCGACTCTAACAAAAATTAGCACTTTAAAGCTTAATATTTCGCAAACGAATCCCTGAATCCAAAAATAGTATTCACAAATTCGCAATATTTTTGAAGGACCTTTCCAATGATACCCCTTACCATGGGTTAAAAAAACACCACTTTACGTGTATTTGAGGTACCCTAAAAAAAAATGTTTTTCATAATTTTGTTTTACCACTTTGTCGACGTAATTAATATGTATACCTATGCCAAATTCCAGCTTTCTAGTACAAAGGGTCTTGGAGCTAGACCGCGGACAGACAGACAGACAGACGGACATGACGAAACTATAAGGGTTCCTTGTTTACTACGGAACCCTAAAAAAGGATGTCTAATACAACTAACTTTTACTTATAAACAGTCTTATAATCGTCCATTCATCACGTGAGTCTCGAAAATTGTTTATTTTGCCCAAAATAAACGCACATTACAAAAAAAAAACCGGCCAAGTGCGTATCGGACTACGCACAATGAAGGATTCCGTAGTTGGGGTGAATTTATCCCAAGAACAAACTAAATATTGTAGTTGAAAAACACAGGATACTAGCTGACCCCGGCAAACGTTGTTTTGCCAATTATTTGTTTGGGGTGGATAACCCTTATCACTTAGGGGTATGCAAAATAGATAGTAGCCGATTCTCAGACCTACTGAATATGCATATAAAATTTGGTAAAAATCAGTAAAGCCGTTTCGGAGGAGTAAGGTAACTAACATCCCTTGATCCGTCTAAGGGACCAGGTCCTGATGGACTGTCTGCGTTTTTCCTTAAAAATACTGCCGCCTGTATCTGTAGACCACTGGCAACAAATGTATCACAGAAGGTGTTATGCCAACGGTGTGGAAGCAGGCTAATATCACACCTGTACACAAGAGTGGATGTAAGCGCAGTGTTGAGCAATACTGACCTATTTCTATTTTATCCACCTTGTCGAAGCTTTTTGAGAGACTGGTACATAATGAAGTGTACCCTGTCCTACATAACACTATTATACAGCAACAACACGGTTTTGTGAAAAAGCGATCCACGACAACTAATTTATTGATATTTGCTAGTGACCTATTTGATAACATCGACAATCGTATACAGGTTGATGCAGTGTACACGGACTTTCAAAAAGCTTTTGACAAGGTGGATCATGAATTGTTGCTGAACCGAATAGCTTTCAATGGTATTCGTGGTAACTTGTTGCGCTGGTTCATTTCATATATCACTAACCGTTGTCAGCGGGTTGTTATTAACGGATACAACTCTCTTGCTACTCGGGTTACATCTGGTGTCCCACAAGGCTCCATTCTCGGTCCTCTTTTGTTCGTTATCTTTATAAATAATATAGGTATATGTTTTCATCATTCAAAATTTTTGTTATATGCTGATGACCTTAAAGTATACAGACCTATTCATATCATTCAGGATTGCTATCTTCTCCAAGAGGACTTGGATCGACTGACGGACTATTGTTACAGTAGTAAGCTCCATCTGAGCATTCCCAAGTGCAATTATCTAAATTTTACCAAAAACAAAAACATCATAAGGTTTTCTTACTCATTATGTAATGGTTTATTGAATAAGGTAAATTCGGTTCGTGATCTTGGCATATTGCTTGACTCAAAACTCTGCTTGGATTTGCATATCGAGCAAATTGTAAATAAAGCATATAGGATGTATGGATTTATAATGAGATCCACTCGTGACTTTAAGCGTAATTCTTCGTACCTCTGCCTGTATAAAACCCTAGTCCGTTCCCAGCTCGAATATGCCGTATCCATCTGGAACCCGTACTATGGCAAATACATTGACATGATAGAAAACGTCCAACGTAGATTTCTTCGTGCAATGCACTACAGGTGTCACAAAACTTATCTACAATATAACCAGTTGCTCAGTAAATACAAGCTTTTGACACTTAGCTCTAGACGTAAACAATTAGAAGCAATGACATTGTATAACATTGTTAATGGCAATTTTGACTGTTTAAATAATGTATTGTGCTATGCAGTTCCCAGAACTGTCCATAGACGGCGGGTGCGTGCAGGCAAACTCTTTGCAGTAGGTACCTGCAGATCTAATACTGGTCTACGTTCACCAGTTCGGCGAATGGCAGCAACCTACAATGAAGCATTTGAACACATAGACATATTTACATGCTCTTTGAAAAGGTTTCGTAGCCTTTTGTATGAGACACTTGAACTCTCAGACTAATTGTTTGTTTTTGTTTTATAATACTTCTTTTTTGTGTATTTTTAATATTAGTGTAACTGACATGCATGAACAGTTCACCTCCTAGTGACTTAAGGTTTTATTTATTAATGGTAATCTGTGAACAGCGCTGTGGGCTACATTATTACTTATGTTATTTATATTTTTCTGTGTGTAATATTACATAATGTAGCTGTTTGTTGTTCCTATTGAATAAAAATTCGTGGATGGGTGACCATGTTTACATACCGAAACTCCTCCGTGCCTCTGAAAGCACGTTAAGCCGTTGGTCCCGGCTGTCATTCGTGAATCTTTGACAGGCGTTACGGGTCGTCAGAAGCCCGAAAGTCTGACAACCAGTCTTACCAAAGGGTTTCGTATTATCCAGTAACTGAGTTGTGGAGGTCAGATAGGTAGTCGCTCTATGTAAAATACTGATATTCGGCTTCATCCGGTTAGACTGGAAGCCGACCCCAACATAGTTAGGAAAGGCTTGACAGATTGACTAGCTTCCGCCAGCAGCTTCGCCCACGTGATCTTATATATAAAATTCTCGTGTCACAATGTTAGTTACCTTACTCCTCCAAAACGGCTTTACTGATTTTTACCAAATTTTATAAGCATATTCAGTAGGTCTGAGAATCGGCTACTATCTATTTTGCATACCCCTAAGTGATAAGGGTTGTCCACCCCAAACAAATAATTGGCAAAACAACGTTTGCCGGGGTCAGCTAGTATCCTGTGTTTTTCAACTAAAATATTTAGTTTGTTCTTGGGATAAATTCACCCCAACTACGGAATCCTTCATTGTGCGTAGTCCGATACGCACTTGGCCGGTTTTTTTTTGTAATGTGCGTTTATTTTGGGCAAAATAAACAATTTTCGAGACTCACTTGATGAATGGACGATTATAAGACTGTTTATAAGTAAAAGTTAGTTGTATTAGACATCCTTTTTTAGGGTTCCGTAGTAAACAAGGAACCCTTATAGTTTCGTCATGTCCGTCTGTCTGTCTGTCTGTACGCGGTCTAGCTCCAAGACCCTTTGTACTAGAAAGCTGGAATTTGGCATAGGTATACATATTAATTACGTCGACAAAGTGGTAAAACAAAATTATGAAAAACATTTTTTTTTAGGGTACCTCTCATACACGTAAAGTGGTGTTTTTTTAACCCATGGTGAGGGGTATCATTGGAAAGGTCCTTCAAAAATATTGCGAATTTGTGAATACTATTTTTGGATTCAGGGATTCGTTTGCGAAATATTAAGCTTTAAAGTGCTAATTTTTGTTAGAGTCGAGTGTCCCCCCCCCCCTGCCGGCTAAATGGTTAGTTTTGGGTGTGTGAAAAAAATTACAACAGTAGTTTATATAACGAAATTAAAAGGAAAACTATCACAGCTAAGTAGGCTTTACAAGTTGACGAGTAATAATCGACCAACTTAACTTTGCAGATACAAAAACATGTTTTCCCATACATTCCGTATGGGAGAACATATTTTTCAACTACAAAGTTAAGTTTGTTTTTGGGATAAATTTATCCCAACTACGGAACCCTTCATTGTGCGTGGACCGACACGCACTTGGCCGGTTTTTTGATAACTCATCCCCTAAAGCTCCTGAAGAAAAGAAGTTGCCGATAGTAAATCTCATCGGCACAGATATATCAGGAACACGGCTTGTCTCCTGATTAAATCAGCTTTAAAACGAATCGTAGATCTCCGTGACATTGCTATGTCAAAAATGTGCGGGTCACAACCATGCAACGTATCTCTTTGTTTCTTTTTGAAATAAGGCCTTTATTAAAATTGACGAGCATAGAAAACAGAGGAATCTCTTTAGCATACCCAACAACGACCTCATCTAGTTTTAAGACGTAGTACATTTTGATGAAAGTGTGCAGTCAAGGGCAAGGGCATTGCAGTCAAGGGGGGGAGCCTAAGGTGAGGGTGTTATGGAGCCGAAAGTGCAATAACAAAATTCTCACGCGAATTAAACGACGTTTTTCAACACACTTGCAAAAATGTGTTGAAAAACGTCGGCTCCGTTGGCTCCGGCTGCAATCCCCCATGCCTTGAATGCAATGACAAACTTTAACACTGTAGATACACCGTTTCAATAAATTGGTGGGCTTTTCACTAACATTTAGGTAAACCCAGGCGTTTCTAAATTTGACAATAATGTAAATAACAATAGCTAAGTATTCATTTTATTTTCGATTACTCAACTCATTTTAGAGTAAACAGAAATCAAATCAAAATCAAATCAAATTATTTATTTGCTTAATACAGGTGTTAAACAGATGTTATAAATAAATATGAAGTACTCTGTATCATTACCTTATTATGGTGTGCAAATATTTACATTATTATTAATCTAATTAAATAATTATTACAACATCATTACAAAATTATTACACTCAAAAAAAAAAAAATATAAAAATTCAGAATACTACACACGTCAAAGGTTTAAAAATAAAAATTGTCAGATGATTTAAAATACATGTCATAGGTTCAACGATCAGATACATTAAATAAAAATATTGATCCAAATTAAAATAAAATAAAATTATAGAGATGTCAAATTAAATTATTATAACATGTCACACTATTTGTATTGTCATATTTTAAATGTCAATAAATACAACAACAAACAGACAACAGACAATTGCTTCATATTTTGCAATAAATTACAAGCGTTGTGTCATCGCACTTCTCTTTCTTCTAAAAGCAGTCCGACATTGGTGCCGATTCTCTTGTACACCGAACTAAACTAACTAAACTATCACTAAAATTCCTTACTTTTGACTATGAGAATCTCAAAGCTATTCTGCAAAATAAATTCTCTAAATTTAAAAATAATTTTGACACATCTAAATCGAATTTGACAATCGCGACTCCACACGTGATACCTAACCACGTGAATCTTTTTAGAGCCGGAGGCGCGCAGGGGGGGCAGCCTCGACGTGTTTTATATGGATTTTTCACTTTTTGTGTGGAAAATAAGAAAAAATATTACCTACATATAGAGTGTTAGGGGTTTAGGGGTTTTATAAAGGGTGTCGAAATTTTCATTATTTTTGCGATTGGTCACACCGTTTTCGAGATATAAGCAAAAGAAAAAAAAATATTCAGTACTGTTTTTTCATCTGAAGTCGAGGTGTTGGTGTGAATTTTAGTTCAAGACAACCAATTTTATTCCACATGTTTTTAGTCGCGATTAAAAATAGTCATATTTAGTTAGAAAATCTAAATTTTAGGTTAAAAACGTCAAATTCAGAATAGCAAAATTGCCATTTTCACTAAACTAATATCTCAGTGCCATCTTAGTGCTGTCAAACTAAAATATAGTTAAGTTGTGTCACTTTAGTCTATTTCAGAATAGGAAATCGTCGTTTGACAGGAATAAACTAAATTTTGGTGATTTTTAGTTTAGTTTAGAGGCATTTGTGACAAGAGAATCGGCACCAGTGACCGCGGTTTAGCTCTTGCATGTCAGCGTCTTAACTCAATAGTTTTTGAGATATTATGAGATATTTTTGGTAACAACCGCAGAAATAACTTTGTTTTTGGTAGGTATTTCGAGAAATACTATAAAATAAGTACTTACTTATTTTTGTAGTCGATAAAATAAATATTGCGTTAAGTAATAACGGCCGCACGGGTCGATCCGACAGGTGAAGCTACGCTTGTCGGGGTTGGTCCGTGGATGGGTGACCATCTATACATACCAAGACTCCTCCGTGCCTCGGAAAGCACATTAAGCCGTTGGTCCCGCCCGACTGTTATTCGTGGATCTTTGACAGTCGTTGCGGGTCGTCAGAAGCCCGAAAGTCTGACAACCAGTCTTACCAACGGGTATCGTATTACCCAGTTACTAGGTTGTGGAGATCAGATAGGCAGTCGCTCCATGTAAATTACTGATATTCAGCTGCATCCGGTTAGACTGGAAGCCGACCCCAACACAGTTGGGAAAAGGCTAGGCAGATTGATTGAAAATAAATATTGTGCATACGTAAAATATTTATTTTATTTATAACCCTTCACTGTGTGTAGTCCGATGTGAACTTGGCAGGTTTCTTTCTTCTTTCGAATAAAAGTTGCATATACAGGGCTATAATCTTTTGGTTCGCAAAACTTCACAGACGGGATAGGTCGAACGTGGTTGAACCGAACACGAACTTCGCCGAACATTCGGTAAAAATAAAAAGTTCGGCCGAACTTCGATTATTTTCACTAGGAAATGTATACGAACAAAAACATAACAGACTCCTGCCAGATAACGCAAAATCCTTGGTGTTTTTACACCATAACCTGCCCTTGGTAAATTTTTAATACCAGTGCAGTACCCTAATTGCGTAGGTAACTTATTTTCGTAAACAATTATGCCTAATTTGTTTCATTTTGACAGTTCAACAACATTCATTGCGTTATTTACGTTGTTGAGCAGATTTTTTTTCCAACTTATGAAGCAATGGATTAGCAATCTGTTTCAAATCGAAACACATTGCGATTGTGTTGTATTACGCAATTAGGGTACTGGTTGACATAAGAGTCGAATTATTCCTCGCAGATACACTTGAAAAATTCTGGCTTCTGTTCTTTATAGAAACAGTTTCGTTTAGTACAGCAAAACAGAAAAGGGTCGATGTAAATTTAATTTCAATTTAAGAAGGACTCATCATAAATATGTATTGGGACCATAGACAATAGACCATTTTAGTTTTTTTTTAATTATCGAAAGGCTCGCTTACACGATTCGATGATGGTAAAAAAAAGAAAATACGTTTATTTGCGGTAAATAAGACGCAAAGAAAGAACGCGGGTTCATCATGGGTATCGTTTTCATGGTTGACGTGCACTCTGACTAAATATACACCGTGAATTTTGATTCACAGTTTTGCTAGAACAAACGTTGTTCAGACCATGTTTGGTGTGCAGCGCACACGGACGCAGGGCCTTAGGGGGCGCCGAGGGTCGCTCGCGACAACTTTTTAATCAAATCCCAAACAAGACCAAAACATGTTCAGTAATAGGCAGTTTGTAGTTGGGGGCCCCCTACGCTAAATATGAACTTAGGGTGCTAAAATGTCGAGCTCGCTACGCTCGCTCTTGCAACCTCAACATTCTCTTTTTTCTTAGAATTCTCTGTGTAAATCGACAATGTAATTCCTATTTTTGAGGCAGTGTGCTAAATATTTCAACGTATGATTCCTGGGCGGGGCGCGGGGGCCCCATTGAGTTTCGCCGCCCCGGGCCCCCGACAGGCTTAGTCTGCCACTGCTTGAGGGTGCCAAGGTATTGATTGCACACGGGCGCTACATCGGCTAGAGCCGCCTCTGCGTATCCGACCACGCATAATGAAGTGTTCCATAGTTGGGATGAATTTATCCCAAGAAAAACTTACATTTTAGTTGAAAAACATGTTCTCCCTTACATTTCAACTGCAAATGTAAGTTGGTCGTCCTTGTTAACTTGTAAAGCATACTTAGCTGTAATAGTTTTCTTTTTTTGAGTGGTATCTTGCAGGTCAATTTAGGAGGTTTTCGGCTGTTTAACCGGACTTTCCCGTGGCTACCTCAATAAATTGAGGTCTCCAGCCAGGGCATAAAACTTATAAACTAAGCGACTATACGCTAAGGGCACCCCCTGTGGGGTACGGACCTCGGCTTAGGGCGTTGCTGGGGGATGACAGCAAGGGACAGGCTGAGTAAGATTAAGCTGTGATAGTTTTCCTTTTAACTTCTGCCGTGTTTTTGTTCACATATCCATAAAAAACCATTTAGCTGACAGGGGCTAATATTGCAGATAGTTACAGATTTTACCTGGTAAATGATGATCATCACGCTATACCTTTATGGAGCTAAACAGTCAATCATGACATATACAGGATGGATTGTCGAGATATGCCATTAAGGGCAGGTAGCTTAACCGTAGTCGCTACAAGAAAACGGGTCTTAGGAAACTGTCCTTAAGTTTTTGAAACATTTTGATCTGCACCCTAATTGCGTAATTCACGATAAATCACAAAAAAATAAAAATGCTACATACATACATAAACTCACGCCTTCTTACCATGGGGGTAGGCAGAAACAACAGTACGCCACCTGCTACGATCCTTACATACTCCTTTTGCCTCGTTTACGTTCATACATCTGGTCATACACGCACGCCGGTTGCGAGTACTACGCACCTGGCCTTTCTGAAAAAAATGCTACCTGGTTTCCAATTCGTTTAAAAAAGGCGGCATGTGTAGGCTTGCACAATATCACAAACTCGAAAATTTTAAGTCTTCAGTAGCTATGGGAAATTGCTACTGAAGGCTGTGAGTGTTGGTGTCGACCTCAGGATGAGCTGCTTCTCACGCGGACAACTGTACGTCACTTGCTGCCGCGTCACCAGTCCTGATTCTCTTCATATTTTAGCTTCCGAAACCAAAACTACAAACGTAGTATAAAGGGAAGTTTTATAAAAATGTGACTCTTATTTTGGTATACCGTGATATTTGAACCACAGTTTTGCTAGAACAAACGTTGCACAGACCATGGTCTACTACCATTCTAACAAAGTTTAAAATGTCAAGATTATCGTTACTCCCTACAACACAGACACCACGCACGGGACACAGCATTGTTTACAGGGAAATGTACCTCCATAAACGAAATTTAGTAAGCAGTAGATAATCTTGACATTTTAAACTTCGTCTTTTTGTGTTTTTCAAAAACCAATTTATGTTTTTTTTTATTGGATGCTGTAGAATGGTAGTAGACCATGGTCTGAATAACGTTTGTTCTAGCAAAACTTCAAATCTCACGGTGTATTGTGGTGTCTTACGACTTCACGCGAACGAAGTCGCGGGCGAAGCTGGTAGTAGAAAACTGTCCTGATTTTAATTGATTGACATCATCACAGCTGCAAATACTACAAGTTCAAAATGCCATTGTAATAATTGAGAGCGACGACGGAGGCTTGCTCAGACTGTACCAGTTCTTCCTCGTCGGCTACACTCGTCTCACTGAATACGCCGCAAAATAATATCGTGTCTTTTTTAAAATGAGCGCCTTCATCATCGGTTTAATAGTCATCTTAGTCCTGGTGAGTTGATTAAGAATATTTTATGTATTCTACAATCAAAACAAAATTTTCTGTATCCATTTGCAACTCCGTTCATAACGTATTAAAAAACTTTTTTTTTACGAAAAATACAACCGACTTCTAAACTACAAAGTGAAAAATAACTTTAATTTCGGAAGTCGGTATCTTTGGATCAGTAATTTAGTTTTTTGACACAAGACTTTCGAAATTAAAGATATTTTTCACTTTGTAGTTTGGAAGTCGGTTGTATTTATCGTAAAAAAAATGTTTCCCCTTTTTAGTGGGTTGGTTTGTAATTTATCTAAGTTACAATAGCCTAATATCAACTGCTCATCAAAAATATCCAAATCTCTATAGATGTGCCTATAATATTTGAAGAGTTCCCTCGATTTCTCCAAGATTTCATCATCAGATCGTGACCAAATGACAATGGGATCAACTTGAAAGTATACCCTTTCAAATAAAAAAATAATTTTTCAAATCAGTCCAGCCGTCTTCGGGTAATCGGGGAAAATACATAAAAAATAAATTAAAAAATATCCCCACGAACTGAGAATCTCCTCCTTTTTTTGAAGTCGGTTAAAAATGTTTAAATTGTAAGAGTTTATTATCATCCACAAGGGCGGATCCAGGATTTATTTTTGGGCGGGGCACATGAGCAGGAATAAGAAGTGTCTTCCATATCTAGTCTTGCACATGCTGTTTTTAGAATTCATTCTTTTTCAATGACTTATAAGAATAACTACAAAAAATAATACAATTTTATCATCCCGTTTCAGATAAGATACATTTTCTTTTGACCATAGATACAGAAATAAGAGCTACTTTGTCGATACAGGTAGTAAAGTTTAAGAATTAAGAGAAATTGGGCTGTAAGAGCGAGCGTAGTGGGCTCAATAATTTTAGCACCCCATCTCGAATTAGTTTGGTTAATTCGCTGTCCCCGGCGAATAAAATGGTAAGCTTCTGTCCTTTTCTTAATGAAATAGAAAGAAAAAGATGCACTGAACTTAAATTTAGTTTAGTTTGTGAACAAGGGAATCGACACCAATGTGCTATTACGATAGTTTTAACTTTATTGCATATTCGATATTAAGAGGTCCGATTACACTCTGTCAATTTTTTTCATTCATTTCCTACTGTTATTTCAGAAGTTACGAGATTTTAAGCTGTATTGTAATGAATGTAAAAATCACTTTTCTTTTGGTATTTGAACAATTCCGCTATGTATATTAGTTGAAAAGATATTCACAAAAAACTGTTTTTTATTTTTCCTGTAAAATTTATTTTTTATGATTACGGTTTTATTCGCCGGGGGACAGCGAATTATTCTTTTGACCATTCATGATGAAATCTAAATATTTTTTATGAGTTAAGGAAAGCTGTATAAACTATGCGCGCGAGGTCCTTCGACCGCAATATCCTTTTAGTATTTATGTTATGCTGAAATCCTCTCGCCGACTGAGGATCTAGGCCGGTGCATGGTTGGCTTAGCAAGCCTCTGGGCCTGAGTACGAACTGACTGCAACACTTTGAACCTTGGTAATTTCTTTCGCCACTGCTGCTGAAGATATATTAACCTACGTCTTCAGCGTTCATCATTGAAGCAATGGTGCCGATTCCCTTGTTCACAAACTAAACTAAATTTAAGTTCAGTGCATCTTTTTCTTTCTATTTCATTAAGAAAAGGACAGAAGATAAATTTTAATTTAGTCCTGTCAAATTAATCAGCGCTTGACGTAAATTGACGTAATTTTAGTAGGCAAGTTTTTAATCACGTCTAAACTTGTATAGACTAGTGACAGGCGCTGATTAATTTGACAGGACTAAACTAAAATTTATCTTCTGTCCTTTTCTTAATGAAATAGAAAGAAAAAATGCACTGAACTTAAATTTAGTTTGGTTTGTGAACAAGGGAATCGGCACCAATGTCTAGATAGATATCAATTTAGGCCAGTCCATTCAGACGATCCAATTTTATTGCACGTGCCCCTGTGCTGGTCGATATTGTAGTTCAAGATGACTAATCAACGTTATTCTAAGAAGAATTGATTTTAATTACTTACTTAACATAAATCACGCTGTACAGTTATTATAAGTGCCTCAAAAAACGGACATCGTTTTTTAGGGTTCCGTAGTAAACAAGGAACCCTTATAGTTTCGTCATGTCTGTCTGTCTGTCTGTCTGCGGTCTAGCTCCGAGACCCTTAGTACTAGAAAGTTGTAATTTGACATAGGTATACACATTAATTACGCCGACAAAGTGGTAAAACAAAATTATGAAAAACATTTTTTTTAGGGTACCTCCCATACACGTAAAGTGGTGATGTTTTATTTTTTATTTTTTTATCCCAAAGTGTGGGGTATCATTGGAAAGGTCTTATAAAAACATTATAAGTTTGTTAAAACTATTTTTGGATTCAGGGATCCGTTTGCAAAATATTAAGCTTTAAAGTGCTAATTTTTGTTAGAGTCAAGTGTCCCCCCTCCCTGCCAGCTAAATGGTTGGTTTTGGATATGTGGAAAAAATCACAGCAGTAGTTTATATAACGAAATTAAAAGGAAAACTATCACAGCTAAGTAGGCTTTACTAGTTAGGTATCGAGTAATAATCGACCAACTTAACTTTGCAGTTGCAAAAACATGTTTTCCCATACATTCCGTATGGGAGAACATGTTTATCAACTGCAAAGTTAAGTTTGTTTTTGGGATAAATTCATCCCAAATACGGAATCCTTCATTGTGCGTGGTCCTTATAATATTTTTGAAGGACCTTTCCAATGATACCCCTCACCATGGGGTAAAAAAACAAAAAAATAAACATCACCACTTTACGTGTATGAGAGATACCCTAAAAAAAAAATGTTTTTCATAATTTTGTTTTACCACTTTGTCGGCGTAATTAATAGTATACCTATACCAAATTACAGCTTTCTAGTACGAAGGGTCTCGGAGCTAGACCGCGGAGAGACAGACAGACAGACAGACAGACGGACATGACGAAACTATAAGGGTTCCTTGTTTACTACGGAACCCTAAAAACCGGAATACTTACATTAAACGATAAATGCATATACCAATGTTTACGTCAGCATGGGAGGGGGGGTAAGAGCTTTGCTTACTTTTGCTGACAAGAGGGAGGCGGGGGTAAATAATTGTAATAAATCTGCTTAAGTACAGACGCCAGCACATCAAGCTACTACAATCTGTCAAATTTATTTAATAGATTTTCAGCTTTATTGCTGAATCATAAGGTTCAAAGTTGATTGGGAAAATTTGACAGTTTCGGGTAGCTTGATGTGCTGGCGTCTATACGTAATACTTGAACGCCCCTAATAGCAAAATCTTTTCTGTTTTGCCTATATAATACCTTGTATATAATGTCAATAAACTTCAAAAACAAATGTTCAAATATTATCATCACTTCGTTTATTTTTGCGTTTTTCTGAAAATTCAAAAAATCTAATAAAATTTATAACTCTGTTTTAAAGTAGGTACATTTAAGATCCGGGATTTCTACTCTCGCATTAAAAATAGTTCATACTTTCGATTAATACAATAAAAACCGGCCAAGTGCGTGTCGAACCACGCACAATGAAGGGTTCCGTAGTTGGGATGAATTAATCCCAAAAACAAACTTAACTTTGTAGTTGAAAAATATGTTCTCCCATACGGAATGTATGGGAAAACATGTTTTTGCAACTGCAAAGTTAAGTTGGTCGATTATTACTCGTTAACTTGTAGAGCCTACATAGCTGTGATAGTTTTCCTTTTAATTTCGTTATATAAACTACTGTTGTGATTTTTTTCACACACCCAAAACTAACCATTTAGCTGGCAGGGGGGGGGGACACTTGACTCTAACAAAAATTAGCACTTTAAAGCTTAATATTTCGCAAATGGATCCCTGAATCTAAAAATGGTTTTCACAAACTCACAATATTTTTGAAGGACCTTTCCAATGATACCCCTCACCATGGGGTAAAAAAACAAAAAAATAAACATCACCAATTTACGTGTATGAGAGATACCCTAAAAAAAAATGTTTTTCATAATTTTGTTTTACCACTTTGTCGGCGTAATTAATATGTATACCTATGCCAAATTACAGCTTTCTAGTACTAAGGGTCTCGGAGCTAGACCGCGGACAGACAGACAGACGGACATGACGAAACTATGAGGGTTCCTTGTTTACTACGGAACCCTAAAAACCAGAATACTTACATTAAACGATAAATGCATATACCAATGTTTACGTCAGCATGGGAGGGGGGGTAAGAGCTTTGCTTACTTTTGCTGACAAGGGGGAGGCGGGGGTAAATAATTGTAATAAATTTGCTTAAGTACGTAATACTTGAACGGGCCCCTTTTAACAAAATCTTTTCTGTTTTGCCTTTAAAATACCTTGTATATAATGTCAATAAACTTCAAAAACAAATGTTCAAATATTATATCATCACTTCGTTTATTTTTGCGTTTTTCTGAAAATTAAAAAAAATCGAATAAAATTTATAACTCTGTTTTAATTAAAGTACAGACGCCAGCACATCAAGCTACTACAATCTGTCAAATTTATTTAATAGATTTTCAACTTTATCGCTGACGTCTAAGGTTCAAAGTTGATTGGGAAAATTTAACAGTTTCGGGTAGCTTGATGTGCTGGCGTCTGTACATTTAAGATCCGGGAGTTCTCTCTCGCATTCAAAATAGTTCATACTTTCGATTAATACAATAAAAAAGTGATGTCCGTTTTTTGAGGCATTTATCATCTGTGCGCCGGTAATCTCCGAAGGGTTAGGGCTGGGCAGAGGTGTACACACCCACATTTCTCCAGTTATGTTGTGTTGTTAATAAGTTAGTTGTGTTATTGTTTGTTATGTTAAGTAAGTAATAGGCTTCTTCCATACTCATCCCCAGTTCGAACTCGCCCGCTTTTTAGGGTTCCATAGTAAACAAGGAACCCTTATAGTTTCGTCATGTCCGTCCGTCTGTCTGTCTGTCTGTCCGCGGTTTAGCTCCGAGTCCCTTAGTACTAGAAAACTGTAATTTGGCATAGGTATACATATTAATTACGCCGACAAAGTGGTAAAACAAAATTATGAAAAACATTTTTTTTTAGGGTACCTCCCATACACGTAAAGTGATGATGTTTTTTTGTTTTTAATTTTTGATCCCATCATGTGTGGTATCATTGGAAAGGTCTTTCAAAAACATTGTGAGTGTGTTAAAATCATTTTTGAATTCAGAGATCCGTTTGCGAAATATTAAGCTTTAAGGTAAAAAAAATTGTTAGAGTCAAGTGTCCCCCCCCCCTGCCACCTAAATGGTTGGTATCACATATGTGAAAAAATTCACGACAGTAGCTTATATAACGAATTTAAAAGGAAAACTATCACAACTGAGTAGGCTTTACAAGTTAACGAGTAATACTCGACCAACTTAGATTTGCGGTTGTAAAACATGTTGTCCCATACATTCTGTATGAAAGATTTTTTTTTCAACTACAAAGTTAAGTTTGTTCTTGAGATAAATTCATCCCAACTACGGAACCCTACATTGTGCGTGGTCCGACATGCACTTGGCCGGTTTTTTAATAAGCCAATCAGCTGCAAAGGTGCAGTTTGTCGGAAAAGTGCTACGATGTAGAAAATAATTACTCTTCTAAATAATAAATACTGATCACGTATTAGTTTTACGATGGCAATCTTGATCTTTTTCTATATATTTTTTTAACAAAATTACCTACTTAGATTCCGTGCAAATAAGTAGTTATTAATTATTGTATACCTAGAAATTTTACAATAATTGAATTGAATTATTGTTTGTATATACAGTGATTTTTTAGCTTTAATTATTGTATAAACTGTGTTTTTTAGAGATAAGTTTTAATTATTGTACTTACGAACTGACTTTAAGGGGATTATCACACTGCCACGCACCACGCTGCATGTTGCGTGACTGCGTGTTTTAACGTTACTTGTAAGTATCTCCGTTTGTATAGAAAACACGCACAGTCCAACACACTGAAAACGCAACCACGCGCGTTCATGCGGATCACGCGCATACACGCGGAGAAACATGCACCCCCGCGCGTAGGTGCGGGGCGAGACGCAAGGTATGGCACACCGAATCCCGCAGTGCCGCGCGTGATTTTGAATGGGCGTGACGTGTGTGAGAGAGAACGGCGAATAAATGAGAGCCGCCGTGCGTGAATCTACAAAACGCACCTACGCGCGTGAGTGCGCAAAAAACCCGCACGATGATGCAGATCTGCACTCCCGCAGGAACGCGCGTAGGTGCGTCGACACGCAATATGCAGCATGATGCGGGGCAGTGTGAAAATCGCCTAAGGCCTGAAACTGCGTTAAGCGGTCGTCCGCGCGGTTCCATACAAAAGTGCCCCGTTGCGGGGACACGCGCGGGCGTCCGTCGCGGCGAAGCGAGTCCCGCGCTCGCGCCACGTGACCCGCCTAATATATTAAGTTCTTCATTAACACGGCTGTGCATGCACACCGTTAAAATGGAACTAGCGACACTGCGTAAATAAAATAATCCGTTCTCCGGAACGGCGGCCGTCGCGTTCCCACGGAGTCCATAAGCGTGTCCACGCGCGTAGACACGCGACGGGTGCCCGTCGCGGGCGCCCGCTTAACGCAGTTTCAGGCCTAAGAGGTTAGATAAGCGAATGGTTCTTTTAAACAAGCGTATAATAACTATGTTGTTTATTAATGTTGATTCTATTTTATAGATGTTGAAAAAACACAAATAGTACTTACATACCTACTGTTAATTTTATACCGCGTATTATGGCTTGTGGTTAAGTAATAACAGCTGCACGGGTCGATCGATCAGGTTAAGCTACGCTTGCCGCGGTTGGTCTGTGGATGGGTGACCATCTTTACATACCAAGACCACCTAAAAAAAAGCACCTTAAACCGTTGGTCCCGGCTGTCATTTGTAGATCTTTGACAGTCGTTACGGGTAGTTAGAAGCCCAAAAAGTCTGACAACCAGTCTTACCAAGGGGTATCGTGTTACCTAGTAACTAGGTTGTGGAGGTCAGATAGGCAGTCGCTCCATGTTAAATACTGATATTCAGCTGCATCCGGTTAGACTGGAAGCCGACCCCAACATAGTTGGGTAAAGGCTAGGCAGATGATGATGTATTTATGACTAGAGATCGGATATTCGGATGCATATTTACCTAAAGTTGAGGTGTTGGCTATTATAGAATGCACTTTTGTATCGAAAAAATCCCGGGATTCCCGGATCGACTTTAAGAGTTGTGATTATAGAATCGAATGTATAATATTTACTAACGTTCAAGTGTTGGCTAATATGGAATGCACTTTTGTATCGATCGCAAAAATCTCGCGACTCTGGAATTGATAAATTTAGTACTTTTTATCTATAGAAATGCTAGCTAATGTTGTAAATTAGGTTGCCAAATTGGCATAGCACATAGCGACAAACAACTCGGTGTCTTAAGTTTCGTAAAAAAATGTTTAGTGGGTGTATAAATTTTTATGTTAACACCGCAAAAGTAATCTTCATAAGAGGGCTGATAAGTCATTTCCATACCATGTATCTGATTAGTTGTGCATTCCCGGATGTTATGGAATTCCGGGATTTAAGTATTTTTTTTTTATTTATTAAGAAGCCACTTCCATAATTTCTTAGCCAAATATTAACTTTAGGTAAATATGCATCCGAATATCCGATATCTAATTATGACTGAATAAAAATCATACTAGCACTTTTCTTACCATCAGTACTTTTGGGCTTTCTAGCTATACATGTAGTTAGATATATACGAACCGGGCGAGTTCGAACTGGGGATGAGTATGGACGAAGCCATGTAATACAAGGGGGCGAGCCTATTGCCATCGACCGGGCACAAATCCAGACTCCGAGCTGCTACTGAGAAATAACTTTTCCTATGGGATAAGAGTGCTTGGAAACATGCTGGTCCTGCTCCATAGGACAATTTAGAATCGAGACAAAATCAAACTGGTTGCTAATTTAATTGTACAATTTATTATTTTGTGTTATATGACTTTGATTTTACATTCTGTGATTACTTCCTCACACATTGACTTATTAACTATACAATTTTAGGAAAATCGCCTACTTTTTCAATGTTTGTAAATATGTGAGCATCATGTATCTATCACATAATTAAATTATCTGTCGTTACTTAATTTTTAATTCTTTTTACCTATTGTGGTATAGTAATTTTATTCTAGATGCATCGTCTTCACATATAATTATTTAACTAATGTACGTACTTATACAAACTATTGTAAAAAAAATTAAAAGAGTAACGATGGAGTTTCTTGCCCATTCTTCTTCATACGAAAACTACCTTTTGGAAGGGGCGACTAGAATCAATTTTATTATTTTGTAAATTTTGACGTTCAAAAGTGCCATATATGGGCCTATTTGAAATAAATGATTTGACTTTGGGAGTATGCATAAACTACAGATCGCCACCGATGAAATTACATCGAAGTTAGATATTATTTTATCTTCTTTGCAGACAGCGCTAGTTGTCATATGGATAGCTTGCTGCATGTTTATACGGGAGCGACCCAAACCGGAGTATCTCCACCGGAACATCTCAGAACTGGAACGCAGGAACGATAAACTGGACCAGACTGTAGACGAAGTCCCCGTTAAGAAAGAGGTATATTTTAATTTATTTTTTCGATAGGGCCATCTCATAGCTGACCTCTGAGGTCATGACTATTTAATCGGTCAATCCTGTGGCTGCCTTAAGCTGCTAAACTCAAAGCCTCCAGCCAGGGGCACACAAACTAAGCTAAAAAGCTAGGTTAACGCTTGCTAAGGGCACCCCTGTGGGGTACGAACCTCGGCTTAGGGCGTCAACCGGAGGGAGGACATCAAAGAAGCTGGATAAGAAAGAGAGTCTTTATAATGTGCATATGTCGAAATGAGGGAATTTCGGGGGTTTTTTTAACACTTCTTTTTTTTTGTTCTGTTTGGCGTCTTATTGAAATTTTTTACGATTATTGCAAAAATTCAATTGAGGGTAGTTTGTTTTCCACAATTTTTTATTTATTTTTGAGGACGCCTAATTACTTCCAATCATTATGGAGTTTGTTTCATCGCAATAGATCATTTGATTTAAAAGTTACACCGTCTTGTATTGTTTTTTTTTATATCTATAAAAAAATATTTAGATTTTTAAATATATTTTTTCCGTCGATAAAATTAAGTACAGATTCCCTCATTTCGATATGCACACTATATATTTGTTTACTCGTTTAGCGTGCTACAGGATCTTTTGACATTTGAATGACACTGACAGGGTGGCGTTGTTGGTAAACATTTGTGAAATTGTCACTGTCATTGTGAATTGACAAAAAAAAAACTTTTTACAAAAAACAAAAAAAACAACCGACTTAAAAAAAAAACACTACAAAGTGAAAAATAACTTTAATTTCGGAAGTCGGTGTCTTTGGTTTTTAATTTTCGTTCTTTGTCACCGACTTCCGAAATTAAAGTTATTTTTCACTTTGTAGTGTTTTTTTTTAAGTCGGTTGTTTTTTTTTTTGTAAAAAGTTTTTATTTTTCACTTTTTAGTTGTGATACCTACCCCACACAAATTCGAATACCACTACCTGCTATGTAAATAACAGTGACAGGAAGTTATCATAATATCATCCACATACTAAGTGAGGCAAAAATACGTATTATTGAAGCTAACTCAAAAACTACCTAAGCAAAGTTAATAAAATTTATATGGGACCACCTCTGAAGTATGATCTACCAAACAAGAAAAGAACCATCAAAATCAATTCATAAATGACGGAGTAATCGCGTAACAAACATGCAAAAAAAAAAAAACAACATACAGTCGAATTGAGAACCTCCTCCTTTTGGAAGTCGGTTAACAAGATGGCAGCGATAGTTCCGATTTTGGCCACGCGCCTCTTAACCTTGTAGCGTTGTTTAATGTTACTCTTTGTTTAGGTGGTCGTGGAACATAAATGCTGCAACATGCTGCAGCCATGTCATAAGCAGTTGAATGAGAAAAAAAAAGAGAGTGAAAAGAAGTCTCCTCCTCTCCTTATGGCTTTGGAAAAGATGGTGCAGTCACAAAAAAAGTAAGCTGAAATTTAAGAGTACGACAAGCGATCAGACTACAAGACAGTCCCTCGCACGTGTCACACCGCAGCCCTGGCAAACTGACACTGATGAACACTACAAAGATGTTATCTGCGAGGTTGACTCCACCGTGGATGCGACAGCGACGTTTATCAGCATAACAACACATTACACAACAAAGTGTCATCTTCTGGAGCACCTGTCCTACCGCCGACGATCATTGAGAAGCAAGTAGAGACCGAAACCGGCCAAGTGCGTAGTTGGAATGAATTTATCCCAAATACAAACTTAACATTGTCATCGGGTAGATATGGATCGTGAGCGCAGGGCACTAGTTGGGTCCTGCCGGGGTTGCGAAGAAAACCGAAAGGGAGATCGTGGACCCCGGCAACATGGCAACTGAAGGAACACAGGTGGGTTTTAGTCAGTAAGAGTCTGACACGTCCTCCCGCTCCGCCCAGAGCGGGAGAAGTTATTTGATAATATCCCACTTAAAAGGGCATGAGCTGGGTGCAACATAGTGGCTCACAGATTCTCTCGTTGTAGTAATGAGGTCAAAATAACTCTGTTTAAAGCTCAAGGGTTCTACACGAGCATTTTGTTGATCAACGGTACGCAGAGGGCTCTAGATGTTCTATATAATAATGGCTTCAGGGTGATGTTGAGGTTACCCCGGTTTTGCAGCACATCTAACATATTTGCTGCAGCACAAACTGACGACTTTTATGCCATTATGAGGAAGAAGGCCCTATCCTTAATAAGCAGAATGAGGGCGAGCAGCAACAGTATTTTGAAAACTCTAGCTGAACAGCATGATGCACTAATATTAAGACACCTTCAGGTTGCTCGTGCGGCAGGGATGAACAATAATTATGTATACTTAATTAATAAATACTGGTGCCGATTCTCTTGTCACAAATGCCTCTAAACTAAACTAAAAATCACTAAAATTTAGTTTATTCCTGTCAAACGACGATTTCCCATTCTGAAATAGACCAAAGCGACACAACTTAACAAAATTTTAGTTTGACAGCACTAAGATGGCACTGAGATATTAGTTTAGTGAAAATGGCAATTTTGCTATTCTGAATTTGACGTTTTTAACCTAAAATTTAGATTTTCTAACTAAATATGACTATTTTTAATCGCGACTAAAAACATGTGGAATAAAATTGGTTGTCATGAACTAAAATTCACACCAACACCTCGACTTCAGATGAAAAAACAGTACTAATATTTTTTTTTCTTTTGCTTGTATCTCGAAAACGGTGTGTCCAATCGCAAAAATAATGAAAATTTCGACACCCTTTATAAGACCCTTAAACCCCTAACACTCTACATGTAGGTAATATTTTTCTTATTTTCCATACAAAAAGTGAAAAATCCATATAAAACACGTCGAGGCTGCCCCCCCCTGCGCGCCTCCGGCTCTAAAAAGATCACGTGGTTAGGTATCACGTGTGGAGTCGCGGTTGTCAAATTCGATTTAGATGTGTCAAAATTATTTTTAAATTTAGAGAATTTATTTTGCAGAATAGCTTTGAGATTTTCATAGTCAAAAGTAAGTGTTGTAACATGGTTTCGGAACGGAATGACAGTTCAAAATGTCAAGTAGTGGTTTTGGCGCTACGGCGTAGTAAAGAGGGTTTTGAGAAAATAAAGTGATTATATTAAATATGCTTGTTTCTATCTTAATAAAACATGGTGGCAGCTTGAAAGGGAAGATTTAACTCAGATACAAATAGAAATAAAACAATGGCGGAAACAGCAAAGGAATTAAAAGTGGTAAACAGCGTCCCGGCGCCGGAGGCATTTTCGTTCGAACCAAACAACTGGAATAAATGGAAAAATAGATTCTTAAGATATATGAATATATCAGGAAATGAAAATAAACCCGACAAAGAGAAAAGCGATTGCTTGATATATACAATGGGCGAAAAAGCTGAGGACATCTTAGCCCAATTCGACAAGCATTTGACATACAAGGATTTGCTTATTAAGTTTGATGAATATTTTAATCCTAAGAGAAACGTAGTTTATGAGCGCTTTAAGTTTAATACCCGAAATCAAAGTGAAGGCGAAACAATAAAAAAAAAAAAAAAAAAAAAAAAAAAAAAAAAAATATAAATAAAAAAAAAAAAAAAAAAAAAAAATGAAAAAAAAATAAATGAAAAAAAAAAAAAATAAATAAAAAAAAAATAAAAAAAAAAAAAAAAAAAATGTAATTTGTGGAGATAAATAAACATAATTTTTTTTTTATTTATTTAATAGATAACTTTGTCACCCAGCTACATGTGATAGCAGAGCATTGTGAATATGGCAGTTTAAAAGAAGAGCTTATAAGAGATAGAATAATAGTGGGAATCCGGGATAAGAAGACTAGTGAAAGGTTGCAACTTAGAAATGATTTAACCTTGAAAGATGCTTTATTGATGGCAAGACAGGCAGAAATTCAACAACAAGAGAGTAAAATATTCAGTACAGAAAAGACAGAGGACTTAATGGTTAACAAAATCCGTAAGGAAAGACAAAGAGTAAATAATCCATGTTGGTTTTGTGGCAAAGAAAGACATGCAAGAGAGTTATGTCCAGCTTCGAAGGTGGAATGCTATCGGTGTGGAAGATCAGGGCATTATGCTCATTGTTGTAGAGAGAGAAAGAATATCAAGAAAATAGAAAAAGTTGATTGTGATGAAAGGGCCGTTTTACAGGTTAGTCTTTGTGAAGGATCAGATAAATATGTGATTAATGTGGAAGTGATTTTAAATAATAAAGTTTTGTGTAACTCTGACTTTTTGATAGATACAGGAGCAGACATAACTGCGATCCCACCCTGCGTCATTGGAAGTGATGTGAAATTAATAAAGAACAAAGACATTGTTAAAGGACCCGATGGATCCAAATTGAACGTTATTGGGACAGTCAAGTTAAGTTTACAATATAAGCAGTATTCTTATTCAGGTATTGTATATGTAATTGAGGGCTTACAATGTGCAATTTTGGGGCGACCATCATTGGAACAAATGGATATTTTAACAATTCGTACAGTCACATCAGAAAAAGTTTTGTCTAAGGTCAATGTCGAACAAGAGTTTCCAAAAATATTTGATGAGTTAGGTGTATTCAAAGACAGTTTTAAAATTAAATTAATTAATAACCCAAATTTTTATATACATGCATCACCAAGAACTATATCTATTCCTCTTTTACCTAAAGTCAAAGATGAGTTATTAAGGTTAGAAAAATTGGGCATTATCAGTCCAATAGAGGAGCCCACTGACTATGTCTCCCCTATTGTAGTTGTACAAAGAGGTGATAAGGTTAGAATTTGCGGTGACTATACACAGGTCAATAAAAATATATTAAGGCCTATTTTTCCTATTGGTAAAGTTGAAAATACACTAGCTAGATTGAAAGGGGCAAAGTATTTTTCTAAAATTGATGCGACGGCTGGATTTCATCAAATTTCCTTGGACGAGGACTCAAAGAAGCTTACAACTATAGTAACACCTTTTGGAAGGTACATTTATCATAGATTACCATTTGGTTTAAATTGTGCTCCTGAATATTTTAGTATGAAATTCTCAAATCTATTCAAAGATCTAAATGTAGCTATTCATGTTGATGATATTTTAATTTTTGCGGAAACAATGGAAATTCATGATGTTATATTGAGGGAAATTTTGGAAAGGCTAAGCAAAGAAGGTATCACAATTAACAAAAATAAATGTGTGTTTGGTGTGGAAGAGATAAGCTATCTAGGTCATATCATAAACAAAAATGGAATTATGGTAGACCCAGAACGAATTATAGCAATAAGTAATTTTACTTCACCATCAAATAAAAAAGAATTATTACAATTCTTAGGTATGGTTAATTTTGTTGGGCGTTTTATACCAAATAAGTCACATATCTTAGAACCTCTTCATGCTTTATTAAAAGTAAATAATGATTTCATATGGGATAAGGCTCAGGAGCAAGCATTTCAAAAAATTAAAACAATGCTACAGGAGGCTCCCACATTGGCACATTTTAATCCAAAGAATAAAATTATAATAACAGCAGATAGTAGTTCTTACGGTTTAGGAGCTGCTTTATTGCAGGAATCTGAAACTGGTATAAGGAGTGTTGTGGCATATGCAAGTAGAACTTTAAGTAGTTCAGAAAAGCAGTATGCGCAAATAGAAAAAGAATGTTTAGCATTAGTATGGAGCGTTGATAAATTCAAAGATTATGTTATGGGTATTCAAGTTCATTTAGAAACAGATCATAAACCTTTGTTGCAAATTCTACAAACTAAACCATTAGACGACCTCACACCACGCCTCCTGAGGTTTCGGTTGAAATTAATGCGATTTGATTATAGTATTAAATATATACCTGGTAAAGATTTGGCTCTAGCTGATGCTTTATCACGAAAACCATTAGCTTCTACTGAGGAGAATTTCCAGGAGAAAAAGAACATTTATATGTGCATTCGTGAATGTTTACCAGATAAAACATTATCAATTATAAAAATTGAACAAGAAAAATGTGAAATTTGCATTAAATTAATAGAGTATACAAAATCAGGTTGGCCAGATAAGCATAAAGTAGAAAATATGTTAAAAAAATTTTTTCAATATAGATTTAATTTTTCTGTTGGAGAGGGGTTGCTTTTATATAATTCAAGAATAGTAATTCCGCAAAGTTTACAGCAAGAGATGTTGATTAAAATTCATGAGGGGCATCTAGGTATTACTAAATGTAGAGAGCGAGCTAAACAGTCAGTATGGTGGTTAGGACTTTCTAAACAAATAGAACAATTAGTAAATAATTGTTCTATATGTATTGAATCCAGAATAAATCATAAAGAAGAAATGATTGTTGAATCTGCGCCAGATAGACCATGGCAAAAGGTAGGAATTGATTTGTTTAAATTTAATCAAAATTGGTATATTGTGATGATTGATTATTACTCCAGATTTTTTGAAATATTTAAACTAAATGATATGACAGAAGAATCTACAATAAAAGGTTGCAAAGAAATTTTTTCAAGATATGGCATTCCAGAAATTGTTCGCTCTGATTGTGGTACTCAGTTCAAAAGTAAATTTATATCATTTTCAAATGAATATGGCTTTAAACTAATAAATAGCAGTCCTTATTACTCTCAAAGTAATGGTTTAGCTGAATCTGGGGTCAAAATTGCAAAAACATTGTTAACAAAAAATGAAGATATTTATTTAGCATTATTAATTTATAGAAATACTCCACTAGAGTCAGGATTTAGTCCAGCTGAATTAATGTTTAATCGAAAATTAAGAGAAAAATTACCTATTTTACCTAGTAAATTAAATTCAAATATCAAGACTCAAACAAATTTTAGAGAAAGTAGATTATCAAAGAAATTAAAAGATGCAAAATATTATAATAAAAGACATAAGACTTCAAATTTAAGTGAGCTCAATTTGGGTGATTCTGTATGGATTACAGATTTAAAATTATATGGAAAAGTTTTAAATTATTGTAGTGAGCCACGAGCATATATTGTAGGAACAGATAGAGGTTCCTTTAGAAGGAATAGGTGGCATCTTATCCATTTACCTCATAAAAATAGAGAAGATAGTGTGTGTGGCGAATGGATAGGTGATGAGACTCGGGAGAATGATATTCAAAGCCATATTCCTGAGTCAGAAAGGGAAATAACTCAAGATGTTTTGGAGGGAGAATTGATTGATGGGGAGGCTCCCCTGGTTGAGACTGTTAATAGTTATTCTCAAATTAGAGTTTCTAATAGAGCTCGTGTTAGACCGACATATTTAGAGGATTATGATTGTAATTAGATTATAAGATTTTGTTTTCGATTTGATTGGAGTTTTTGTATTTTATTATAATATATCATTATCTTGTATTTTATTCAAGTTCATTTAATGTAGAAGGGAAAGATGTTGTAACATGGTTTCGGAACGGAATGACAGTTCAAAATGTCAAGTAGTGGTTTTGGCGCTACGGCGTAGTAAAGAGGGTTTTGAGAAAATAAAGTGATTATATTAAATATGCTTGTTTCTATCTTAATAAAACAGTAAGGAATTTTAGTGATAGTTTAGTTAGTTTAGTTCGGTGTACAAGAGAATCGGCTCCACTAACCCTTTGTTGATAAGTTTGTATTTTGTACTAACCATTGGACCAATGTTGTCAAATTCAATAAATAAATGTATATTTAATTATATTGTAGTTGAAAAACATGTTCTCCCATACATTCCAACTGTAAATGTAAGTTTGAACGCACATTTATTTTAAGACCCATCATCTGCCTAGCCTTTTCTCAGCTATGTCGAGGTCAGCTTCCAGTCTAACCGGGTGCAGCTGAATACCAGTATTATACATGGAGCGACTGCCTATACCTATATTTTAAGACCATAGACTTCTTATAGGTTTTCCTGTAATTTATGAATAAAGAACCATTCTCTGAATTTATTTTAAATTTTAGGCGCAGTAGTTTCGGAGATAACGGGGGGAATGGTCAATTTTCATCTATTTTCTTAAATATCTTTGTCTATATTTGTATAATATCTTTTATATAAAAAATTGAGATCCTCGCAATAAGCCCTTTCATTTGATATGTCACACGGTAGATTTTTTTTTTTTTCCTTGTTTGCTCCCAAAAGTGACCCCTATTTTCAAATAGTTATTTATGCAACTGATGGCTCTTAACGTGCTTTACGAGGCAACGGAGAGAGTCTCGGTAAAAATGGTCACCCATCGTCGAACCTACCTCAGCAAGTGTAGCTCTAAGTTCACTGTCCAGTTGCATCACATTTTTCCTGAAAATGTAGAAATTGTACAACAATTTACATCAGACAGTTTTCATAGAACATGATGTAACGTTTCAAACTCTATTTATGTGATAGTGTTTTACAGCTATCACGTAAGTACCTACCGACATTATTGTTTACTGAAGACAGTGACTAAAGTGTGGTTTAGTTATTGTAGGCGGTTTTCCTCGGTTATTATAAATTGGTAAGTAAATTGACTTAAAGTACACATTTTATGAGTTTATGTCCATATTGGTTACTGATGACTACAAAAATCAATCTGCCTAGCCTTTTCCCAACTATATTGGGGTCGGCTTTCAGTCTAACCAGATGCAGGTGAATACCAGTATTTTACATGGAGCGACTGCCTATCTCAAAATTCAAAAAATTCAAAATTCAAAAGTCATTTATTCAAACTAGGCTGAGAATCAGCACTTTTCGAACGTCAAAATTACATAAGACAGTCCCCCAAAAACGCCCACCCTTCACCACTTCCTAGTGCCTTTAGCTGGGAAGAAGAAGTAGCGCAACAAACTCCCCAGCAGCACAGCTGTCTGTTCAAGTTAGAAAAATGATTCTATACAATAGTATTCAAAATAACTTACATTATGCAACACAAAACATAATTCAAATGATAAACTATAGGCCATCTGACCTCACCTCACACCTCCACAACTGACCTCCACAATCTAGTAACTGGGTAGGTAATACGATACCCCTTGGTAAGACTGGTTGTCAGACTTTCGGGCTTCTGACGACCCGTAACGACTGCCAAAGATCCACGAATGACAGCCGGGACCAACGGCTTAACGTGCTTTCCGAGGCACGGAGGAGTCTCGGTATGTAGAAATGGTCACCCATCCACGGACCAACCCTGGCAAGCGTAGCTTAACCTAACAGATCGACCCGAGCGGCTGTTAGTACTTAGCCACAAGCTCCTCGGTAACTGATGACTACAATTGTCGGAATAAAGTTTGAAATCCAATATTCGCTCGATGGGGATAAACCTTGCTATTAACTGACTTCAAAAAATAAAAACTATTTCATTTAAGTACCTATGTATATCAATCTATCTGCCTAGCCCAGTGGTCCACGGCGGATCCAGCCTGCGAGTCAGGGGGGGGGTCACATAGTCGGGGTCAGTCAGAACAGATTCCAATCAGCAAGTATAACATGTCTAATTATAATCTAACTACACCATGGACCTCACAACAGGCAGGAGATTTTTTTTCAGGGAGGTGCATTTTGGTCTCCTCATCAATAGGATATGAAAAGCAAAAATGTAGGAGAGCGCGAGCAAGGCAAGCTCGAATTTTTTTGTACCTTGTCTCGGAATTCTCGGTTAGGTTTCTATTAAACATCCTTACGGAAATAGGAGTTACTTTGTCGGCTTATGCAGAAAAGTTTGAGAGTTAGAAAAATATAGAATTCAAGAGCGAGCGTAGCGAGTTCGAAAATTTTAGCACACCGCCTTGTGTAGGAGATAAGGTTTTTTTTTTTTCGAGTTCCTTTGTCGACTTATGCAGAAAGTTTGAGAATGTAGATTGTAGCGAGCGGAGCGAGCTCGAAAATTTTCATCCTCAGCCTCCAACTCGTAAACTGCTTCTTACTGAATATTTATGTTGAACGTGTTTGGGATATCATTAAAAAGTACTTCTTAAGATTTAGGGGGCCGCCAGGACCGGGGCCGGGGCGGTTTGTCTTGACACTATTCTGAGGTATTTAATTTCTACGTCTAGTTGCGAGCTTCAGATAAATCTACATGGAAATATGAAACGTTAGAAGCTAAGAATCGTTTCACTTGGTCGTTTTCTATGGAAAAGAGCCGGTAGAAAAATCCACGGTCAATCATCATAATTATAATAACAGCACATAGTCTTATTTTGCATGTCGTTCGCATGTGTGGCAATGGCAAACATCCTACGTGGCAACATCATACAAAGTAAATACTTTGTAATCAAATAGATTTATCAATGAGATTAGAAAAAATACCAGTGGTCGACCTAAACGCAGCCCAGGGGGGGCCCCCCTGGATCCGCCCTTGCCAGTGGTCGGCAAACTCATTAGTCAATAGAACCAAATATCAATACTATAAAGACTAAAATTTCTTATGAGAGCCAATCCTTCCTGTGTCCAAACTGTCTCAATACACTTTTCTTAATCCTTAAAACTCCCATCCTTTTTCACTCCACAACGCTTCCTAAAATTAACTTGCTAAGAAGTAGGATGCCTTCATCATCATCATCACATCGGCTGATAATAATATGATGAAGGCATCTTACTTATTAACAAGTTACTCTTGGAAAACTTTGAAAGGTATTTAAATGATTAATTTTCGATGTCCTCTTAATTTTTAGGGTTCCGTAGTAAACAAGGAACCCTTATAGTTTCGTCATGTCCGTCTGTCTGTCTGTCCGCGGTCTAGCTCCGAGACCCTTAGTACTAGAAAGCTGTAATTTGGCATAGGTATACATATTAATTACGCCGACAAAGTGGTAAAACAAAATTATGAAAAATACATTTTTTAGGGTTCCTCTCATACACGTAAAGTGGTGAAGTTTTTTTTTTGTTTTTTTACCCATGGTGAGGGGTATCTTTGGAAAGGACCATCAAAAAAATGAGTGAAAGGACCGTGAAAACGTGAGTTTGTGAAAACCATTTTTGGATTCAGGGATCCGTTTGCGGAATATTAAGCTTTAAAGTGCTAATTTTTGTTAGAGTCAAGTGTCCCCCCCCCCCTACCGACTTAATGGTTGGTTTTGGGTGTGTGAAAAAAATCACAACAGTAGTTTATATAACGAAATTAAAAGGAAAACTATCACAGCTAAGTAGGCTCTACAAGTTAACGAGTAATAATCGACCAACTTAACTTTGCAGTTGCAAAAACATGTTTTACCATACATTCCGTATAGGGGAACATATTTTTCAACTACAAAGTTAAGTTTGTTTTTGGGATAAATTCATCACCGGAACCCTTCATTGTGCGTGGTCCGACACGCACTTGGCTGGTTTTTTGTTTGAATTTTGAATAAAACTTGATATCTTGCTTAATGACCGAAACCCCGACCCCCGCGCGTATCTAATGCTCGCACACATCGACATTTGTATTTTTTATTTATTTTTTGACTAACGCAACTCGCAGTTTTGACCACTGAGGTCATGGCTGCTCAACCGGACTTTCCTGTGGATTCCTCAAGCTACTACACTTAAAGCCTCTAGCCAGGGGCAAAACTATTCTAAAAGCGAACGCTAGCTAAGGGCACGAACCTCGGCTTAGGGCGTCGCTGGGGGCAGGACAGCAAGAAGGGACAGGCTGGATCAAAAATAGATTTTCATCATGATTATTATGCGGGTTATTTAAAGCTACGTGCTCAGCTGCAACAACTGCTGACACCTCGTTTTCGAGCAAGGGTCGGGGGGGAAAATTTATATTTGTATAGAGCTGCACTATATAGGTCAAAGAGCCGCATGCGGCTTGTGAGCCGCGGTTTGCCGACCACTGCCCTAGCTTTTTCCCAACTATGTTGGGGTCGGCTTCCAGTCTAACCAGATGCAGCTGAATACTAGTATTTTACATGAAGCGACTGCCTATGTGACCTTCACAATCCAATTACTGGGTAATAACTAACAAGATATCCCTTGGAAAGAAGCCTAAAAATCAGACAACCAGTCTTAACTGGTTGTCTGATTTTTAGGCTTCTGACTACTCGGAATGACTGTTAAAGATCTACGAATAACAGCCAGGACCAACGGCTTAACGTGCTTTCCGAGGCACGGAGAAGTCTCGGTATGTAATGGTTGGTTACCCATCCACGAAGTGACCGCGGCAAGCATAACTTTACCTTCAATCGACCCGTGCGGCTGTTACTATCTAGCAAAGAGCCCGCTTAAAAAAAAACAATTAAAACTTCAAAAAAATAAAACAGCTATAAAGTGAAAAACAATTTTAGTTTCGGAAGTCGGTGGCAATTTAGGAGGAGCTCGTGGCTAAGTAATAACAGCCGCACGGGTCGATCCATCAGGTTAAGCTACCCTTGCCGGGGTTGGTCTGTGGATGGGTGACCATCTTTACATACCGAGACTTCTCCAAAAGCACGTTAAGCCGTTGGTCCCGGCTGTCATTCATGGATATTTGACAGTCGTTACGGGTCGTCAGAAGCCCGAAAGTCTGACAACCAGTCTTACCAAGGGGTGTCGTGTTACTCAGTTACCTACTGGGTTATGGAGGTCAGATAGACAGTCGCTCCATGTAAAATACTGGTATTCAGCTGCATCCGGTTAGAATGGAAGCCGACACCAATATAGTTGGGAAAAGGCTAGGTAGATTGAAATCGATGGCAATTTGGCAACAAACAAAACCAAAATTCAAAATTCAAAAGTCATTTATTCAAACTAGGCTGAGAATCAGCACTTTTCGAACGTTAAAATTACATAAGACAGTCCCCCAAAAACGCCCACCCTTCACCACTTCCTAGTGCCTTTAGCTGGGAAGAAGAAGTGGCGCAACAAACTCCCCAGCAGCACAGCTGTCTGTTCAAGTTAGAAAAATGATTCTCAAATCTCAAATCTCAAATTCTTTATTGCGTACCATATAGTTGGTAGGGAAATAATTATATTAGTCACAATTATGGACCCTGTCGGGCACAGCGTAGATCAAGTAGGAGAGAGGAGGAAGAGCACTGGTCGATTAATGTAGCAATTGTATTATTAGTTAAGTAGTTAGTAAGTTATACTATATTTAGTAATACAGAATTCAATTTACGAATTAATATTATTATTTTATAAATTATATACGTTTATTTATTTATTAATACAGAATTCAATTTACGAATTAATATTTTAATATTATTATTTTATAAATTATATACGTTCTATACAATAGTATTCAAACACAGGGTTTGCCCAACACTTTCTAATCGTAGCACCGCCTTCTCACGCAAATTCTTTGAATTTCTTGGTGGACATCTATATAATAAGATAAATAAGAAGCTAACAGTTTACCCTCTTACAAGAGCTAATTGTAAGAGGGTTATTACTGCCTGGCTTAAGTCCCTCAACTACGATGACACTGAAAATCTGCTTATTGTACCATCCTAACCAACTGCATATACTGTCACCTCCCTCACCCCGCACACACGCACTCACACACACACTCTCTCTCTCCCACACACACTCACACAGACACATACACGCTCCCACACACTCGCACTCACACTCGCGCACACACACTCACGCACACATACTCAATTACTCACTCATGCAATTTAGTTCCTCTCACCCACTTTGTACCCCCATAACAGCAACAATCTCTCTGCACCACTTTGTATCCCCATAACATCAACAATCTCACTGCACATAGCTTAATCCCTGTTAATTATTACATATCACTGATGTTGTATACAGCTGTCACCTATTGTCCGGAGTCTGGAGAGGCTGGTAATCTGTCATACAGGTCTCCTAGTACAGAAACCAGTCTCTCGCATAGATCACAACAATTATCGCTAATGTTTTGTTTGTTTGTTTTTTAAATTGTTTTGTAAAATTCTATGTGAGAGAAGAACAATAAACTTTATTATTATTATTTTCATGTCTTTGACACATCTCGGGACCCTGGGGTCCCGGACCTTTGGAAGGCGTGCGAGGGGCCGAAGCCAACTCGCAGAGGCCCGTTATACATTTTTAATTAAATGAGGCACCAACCGACGATTATCCCTGTCCGCACTACGTAAGTACATCCAAGGACAACCCCCGGTTGGTGTAGGACTATTGCAGGATATGGAAACAAAGATATTGGGTTATGGGTTTGGATGGCTAAAGTGAACTGGTTATCTAGGACTATGGAAAGACTATGGCCCCTGCCTGATCAATGTTTTATATAAAATACACAGATGAAATGGCAGGGGGTGACTTGAACGCTCAATAATGGGCCCCCAAAAACGGTCGCTAGCACATAGTGTCGTAGCGACAAGGGGGCAACACGTCCTGAGGTGCTTATGAGGAGTGGAGAGGTATTCCACGGCTATCAGGACAATCCCGGAAGTACGGTCAAGATCCCTACCAGCATCTTACTGGAATACTTCCTTCCTTCGAGCACGTTTGCTCTTACGAATCTCCACTCAAGCCGGCCAATTAAGGCAAGAATGAGGCGGGAGCGCCGTTCCTCGTCAGTGTTCACTCCAGCCGGCCAATAAAGGCAAGCCAGAGGTGAAGAACAAGACTTCTCCCGGGAGATAGGGTCCGTGGGGTCGCTACTGCCCAACAGCTCGCCACATGCTGCCCTGCGGGTTTTTGTATCTCTCTTGGTCTGGTTCCTCATCCCAGACCTGTTCCGGCAAAGTAAACTCTACCGGCACAGGCCTAGAGTTTGGAGTGCGCAAGCCCCACCACGACGTCAACGTAGAGATACGGCGGTGGGGTTATTATTATTATTATTCAAAATAACTACATTATGCAACACAAAACATAATTCAAATGATAAATTATAGGCCATATGCCAGCTAGCACACGCCAATATAACAAAACTAGCGACTTCTGAAACTAAAATATTTTTTCACTTTATACTCACACACACACACGACACGCGACTACCTACAATCCAGCTAATACTAATGCTTATGCTGAAACAGAAAAATCTTAGTGCCTATAAGTACAGGCAGGGATACAAAAGCCCATCAAAACCTATGGGAAAAATCTAGGAATAACCCTGATGCGATTTGTCCATCACTATTACTTACAAGTACAATTTTATCAGTTATTAAAATTAAAAAAAAACCCCTCGACACAAACATTTCCTCATTTCTCTTTCCTACTCCATCACCAGACCAGGCGCGGTCCGAGGGGGGGGGGTCCTGGGGGTCATGACCCCCCCCAAAATCTTTCACGATGTCGTGAACCTGAATGATTTACTTATATTACTAACTTTTAAAACTGTAGGTACTTACAGCCATGGGTTACCGTGGCTTAAGTACCTGCAGTTACGATAGGCATATTATCCAAAAAAAATCAGAAAATAGGCAGTCATGGGGACTGCTGACAGAAGTGAAAACTTAAAACTATGAAATAATAGTGTTTTCTTAATATTTTCCAATTAATTGTACAATTAATTGAAATTAATATTATTAACATTAGTCAGGTTTTCACATTATATCGTCAATCCCGAGCAACAACAAGCACAACACGTCATACTCATAGGTGCTGTGCTGTTTACATTAGCATATCGGTGACGCGAACCCATAAGATTTTCTCCTATAATCGCTCAATGCGCCTGAAGAAGTTTTCACTTCAAAAAGTCAATTATAAAAATAGAGTATCTTGGATGCAAGAGTTTGGGCACTCCGCTCGTACGTAAGGTTTGAAAGTCTAAGGTTAAGGCCATCAGATTACAAAACCTAAACTGCTGTAAAACTGTTCAGTTTAAGCTTTTCTTCATAACTCGACAATGTAAGTTCTATTTCTGTATAATGGTCAAAAGAAAACAGAAGCTTTTCATGGTGGAGTGCTAAAATTTTCAGGCTCGCTTCGCTCGCTCTTACCTTCTACATTCTCTTATTCTTGAGATGTTTCTTCATAAATCGACAAAGCAACTAATTCCTAGTTCTTTTGGAATGATCAAAAGAAAATCTAACCTATCCGAGTGTGTGCAAAATTTTCGAGCTCGCTGCGCTCGCTCTCGCATTCTGTATTAAGTTCAAAAGAGTTCTTATGATTGAAAATATCAAACAAAACCTAACCTATCCAAGGCGAGTTGTTCGCTCCCCACCCCCGCATGTAAAAGACGCATCCCTGAATAGCATAATTAATGGTTGGTCTAGTGGTCGCAAGCACTACTCGCGTACTCTTTTGGGAGGTACCTCCTTAAAACTATTCCTCGGTAGCCATGGTGACCCCCCCCAAAATCTTGGGCTGCGACCGCGCCTGCACCAGACCCTGTTCACCATCTATCTATAACCTATTCATTGAGACCATTCCAATGAGCCCAAACACGATACCTGTGCTGTAAGTTGGTAAGGGAGTTGGGTATCCTGCACATTCCAGGTGATGCTGCAGCATCAGCTCAAGGTTATTATGTTCTTCTAATATCATTGAAGTAACAGAATACCAAATTTCAAATCGATCAGACCTGTGGAAGATACTTACATCTATTCATCAACTAGAAAAGAGCTGATAATCTTCTAACGGCTGAACCGATTTTGATATTACATGTCTAAAAACCATTGCTAGAAAACCTGCTTTCAAATGAAAAAAAAACGCATTCAAATCGGTTCACCCGTTTAAGAGCTACGGTGCAAAGTCAAAGTAAAATCATTTATTTCAAATAGGCACTTGTGAACGTTAAAATTTACAAAATAATAGAATTGATTCTAGTCGCCCCTTCCAAAAGATAGTTTTCGTATGGAGAAGAATGGGCAAGAAACTCCACCGTTAAATACTCTTTTAAAATGTTTTACAATAGTTTGTATAGATACGTAGGTACATTAGTTTAATTATTTGTGAAGACGATGCACAGAATAAAATTACTACACCACAATAGGTAAACGTACGTATTTTTCTGTTCCTTTCTTCTTGTCTGTTTATATGTGTGTACATAAACTGTTAAATAAATAAAAAGAATTAAAAATGAAGCAACGACAGATAATTTAATTATGATTACTGTACTGTAAGCTGAACTCTAGTACGGCGCGGAGCGGAGTGGGGCGCGTCTTCGTGGATTTCATTATCTATAGATACATGGTGCTCACATATTTACAAACATTGTAAAAGTAAAATGCCACAGACAGACACACACATATAGCTGTCAAACTTATAACACCCCTCATTTTAAGTCGGGGGGTTAAAAACTAAAACAAAAGTTGTATATTCAACTCTTTTTGATTATTTTCGAATGACGCATCGCATTCAACTTTAGCAAATATGCTTGAGGTCGTTATTACATAATATTGCTATGTCATTTAGTTTTTTGAATCAATGCCTAGGCTACTTACCTAAATATTTTTCATGACACTGAATTAAGTAATTTCGTCATTATTGTAATGTTGGCAAGTCTGACAACCAGGCTTACCAAGGGGTATCGTGTTACCCAGTAGATCTAACTGGGTTGTGGAGGTCATAGAGGCTGTCGCTCCATGTAAAATACTGGTATTTAGCTTCCAGTTAGACTGGAAGCCGACCCTAACATAGATGGAAAAAGGGTAGGCAGGCAAGTTTTTATTCATGAAAATTGCAAGTTTTTCGTTAACGATGGGATCATAGCTTGTATGGGGCATTCATAAAGTTTTGCGTTACTAAAAAAAAATATACTACAGTCTATAATTTTTTTTATTATATCTTTTCAAAGAACTATCCATTGGCGTCTATGTTTCATGCACCTAAATCAATTTTCATAACACATTTTCCAGTCCGCATCAGACACTTCTTCAATCCCCTTCTCAAATGTAGCCAGTGCATCTTCCGGTGATGAAAACAATTTTCCCTTGAGTTGATTTTTTATTTTGGGGAACAACAATGATAAATCCATGATTCATCACCCGTAATGATATAGTAAACGCGCCGAGACGAGCCTGCTTCAAATTTTTCTATCGGGTCTCGGCACCATTCTACCCAAACCTCCTTCTGACTTGACACTTGACTCTAACAAAAATTTTCACCTTAAAGCTTAATATTTCGCAAACGGATCTTTGAATTCAAAAATGGTTTTAACATACTCATAGTGGTTTTGAAAGACCTTTCCAATGATACCACACATGGTGGGATAAAAAAATAAAAATAAAAACATTATCACTTTACGTGTATAGGAGGTACCCTAAAAAAAATGTTTTTCATAATTTTGTTTTACCACTTTGTCGGCATAATTAATATGTATACCTATGCCAAATTACAGCTTTCTAGTACTAAGGGTCTCGGAGCTAGACCGCGGACAGACAGACAGACAGACAGACAGACGGACATGACGAAACTATAAGCGTTCCTTGTTTACTACGGAACCCTAAAAACGGTGGAATTTGAAAATCTATAGACGGCAGCACCATCCTGTCCTACGAAAAATGAATTTGATACTTTTGTTTTTAATAGGTTATTTTGTTTATATTCTGGTTTATTCCTGGTAAAGAATAGTCACTTTAGCACGATGCAGTGTGGATATCATACAGTTTTGTCATCGTATGGAGGTAGAGTAAAGGTACAACATAGTCTATTACACATAATCTATTATGCAAAAATCAAAAGGCAAAATATCAAAATCATTAGATCTACTTACAACCCCGAAACTCGTGACATAACTGACTGATGTGAAAGTATACCATATGTCGGAGACGGGTATGTGACTTTTTCGTTATTATTTTAACTACTGTGGGCGTAGTGTGGGTAGTGTTGGTTAATGCGCAATAGAAAAACAGTTTGCAGTTCAGATCACATTATAATTTACTATCAAATTAATCACACTAGCTAAATTATACACACACTGGGTGCGACTGCGTTTATTAAAATCACCAATTAACACAATGATCACAAATTACAACTAACACAATTGAGCACAACGAATCGAGAACAGTTCCGCGACGTCTTAACTCCGAAGCAATCAGAGGCTGAATCCCTCCTCGCCGTTGCCTTAAAACATCACAACCCTGTCGCGCGCGCTTTAGGTGTGGGTAGATCACGTCTTGTCGCCAGCGGCGCGCTTGCGATTCGTTTCGTGTCCGTACTAATGACCGGATCCGACACATATATAAAACTTTTTGGGGTTGCCCATTTATTCCATTGCAGAGTTAGCATGCCCAGACTAAACCTCCATAGGTTCAACGGGCAAGAAACTCCACGGAAACTCTTTTAAATCAAAATATGGTTACAAAATATCATCATCATTTCAGTTGGAAGACATCAACTGTTGAACTTAAGCTTCCCCACGTCGATCTGTTCTACGCTTCTCACATCCAGCGGATTCCCGCGACCTTCACCAGTACCTGCCCTAATTGCGTAACTTATTTTGCCTAATTTGTTTCATTTACGTTGTTGAGCAGATTTTTTTTTCCAACTTATGCAGCAATGGATTAGCAATCTGTTTCAATTTGAAACAGATTGTGATTGTGTTGTATTACGCAATTATGGTACGGGTCTGGTTATTTTGTGAGTGCGGTTGCCATCCACCAAACAAACAACAAATCCAGACCACGGGCTCCTGCTGAGAAATTCCAAATAGAAAAACACCTTTTTCATTTTTCCAGACCTGCTATCTAATTACGTAACACATTTTCGTAAATGATTAAAACTAATTTGCTTAACTTTGACAGTTCAACAACATTCATTGTGTTATTTACGCTGTTAAGCAGATTTTTTTTTCAACTTACGAAGCAATGGATTAGCAATCTGTTTTAAATCGAAACAAATTGTTATTGATCGTGTATTATTCATATTACATTACACTATTCTATTCTATTACGCAATTAGGGTACTAGATTCATCATCGAACATTTTATAAACTTTTACCTACAGGTTATTTTGACCATGGTTATCTTTTTAAAGACAATCAACATCATATTGGTAGAGATCGCATATATACAAGGTGGCAGGGACATCGACGTGAAGACTGTTACCATGGATTCAGTACATGATTCTGTACCCCCGCGTTGAAATTTTTCGTCGGTTATAAAAAAACTAGTGTGGCACTCGGGGACTGCCGCGGTAAAGCTATTGCATAGTATTTGTAACCTCCATACTTCCTATTTATCAATTTATCAACGGTACACTTAGGACGATGACGTGATGACATAAAACAAAAATTACGTTCCCATGACAACATCACGTCGTCATGGGAACCGTCATTACATGGTAGGCGGAGTGGGGGGTTTTATTTTCGTTACGGTTTTATTTTCGTTACGGAATTTCTTGATTCGGTCGCCGCGCTCAGAGCCCGCGATATGCAATAGCTTAAAAAACATCTGCAGTTTCATAGAAAAAAGCGGCCAAGTGCGAGTCGTACTCGCCCATGAAGGGTTCCGTAGCAGCAAGTAACATTGAATGAAAGGTAAATTGCGGTTTACAATTTATGACGTATTAAAAAAAAACTACTTGCTAGATCTCGTTCAAACTAATTTTCGGTGGAAGTTTACATAGTAATGTACATCATATATTTTTTTTAATTTTATCATTCTCTTATTTTAGAAGTTACAGGGGGGGGGGACACACATTTTACCACTTTGGAAGAGTCTCTCACGCAAACTATTCAGTTTAGAAAAAAATGATACTAGAAACCTCAATATCATTTTTGAAGACCTATCCATAGATACCCCACACGTATGGGATTGATGAAAAAAAAAAAATTTGAGTTTCAGTTCTAAGTATGGGGAACTCCAAAATTATTTGTTGTTTTTCTATTTATGTGTGAAAATCTTAATGCGGTTCACAGAATACATCTACTTACCAAGTTTCAACAGCATAGCTCTTATAGTTTCGGAAAAAAGTGGCTGTGACATACGGACGGACAGACAGACAGACAGATAGACAGACAGACAGACAGACATGACGAATCTATAAGGGTTCCGTTTTTTGCCATTTGGCAACGGAACCCTAAAAATGCAATACCTACGCGGTCAAAATGTATGGATTTATTTTTTAATAACCGACGAAAAATTTAAATGCAGGGGGTTTCAGAATCATGTACTGAATCCATGGTAACAGTAGGTACCTAATCGCGTCGATGTCCCTACCACCCTGTATGTATGCATTGGCCTTTTGCACATGCATGTCACCGATTCAAATTAATAACATAGTTAAGGCTTATGTTTTTGTCCCTTGTCACTTGTGTAAAAATATTGACCACGAAATATAGTAATTTATCAGACCACTGCTCATTATTGCTCCTCCTGTTTTCCATTACATCATACCCTTATCAAAAAAAGTTTAAAATGTTTTTTTGGTATTGCCCCACTCATATAATAGAGTACCTAATATTATAAAAATATGACTACATTAATATTTAAAAGGACGCTAAACGATTTTTTTATTATGAAAACTTATTACACGATTGACGATTTTCTAACTAATTGACATACTATTACCCTGATTGACATAATTATTGTGAACCGATACCTTAATTGCGTAATACAGCACAATCACAATCTGTTTCGATTTGAAACAGATTGCTAATCCATTGCTTCATAAGTTGGAAAAAAAATCTGCTCTACAACGTAAATAACGCAATGAATGTTGTTGAACTGTCAAAATGAAACAAATTAGGCATAATTGTTTACGAAAATAAGTTACGCAATTAGGGAACTGGTTCGCTTACTTAGTCTTATTTTATATTTTTTATTGCTGTGACCACACTGACATTTTTTATTAAATTTTTTGTTATTCCAATGATCTGCATATTTCTAAATTTTTTATTTGGAATTGTAAACCTTTGCATGCCCACGTGACGGTAAAATATGGAGAACTTTATTATAAAAACACCTTTGTACACACGGCTAAACATGAAGCTATAATTTCCAGTATAAGCTGACCTCGCATTGTACGGAAATCCTATGCAATGTGAGATCAGTATAAACTGGAAATGTATAGCTTGATGTGTAGCCGTGTATACTATACATACCCATTTTTGCAAAGAAATAAATGATTTGATTTATGCCAATTTATTTGGAGTACACAAGTCTTCTTCTTCCATACTTCTCTATCAGTCGTCATCTCGGCAGTCCCCCCTTCCTATCCATATCATCTTCCACACAGTCCATCCATCATTTCTTTGGTCTTCCCCTACTCTTATAGCCATCCACATTCATATTCAAAATCTTTCCTCACGGCGTTTTCCTTATTCCTCCCTCACATGTACCATGACAACCGATATCCACACATAGCTTCAAAGATCTATTTTTAAGTACGGTAACTATTTTATTCATTTGGCCTTCGTGAATATCAATTTATTGATATTGCACCTACGTTCAATCTGCGTTCGGGGCACCTAGGGTGGTCAGCCATCTTGTTGATTATTTTAAAAGAGTAACCGTGGAGTTTCTTGCCGGCTCTTCTCCATAGGAAACGACCAATTGGAACCGTGCACCTAGCTTCTAACGTTTCACAAGTGTCCATGTAAAATTCGATCCTTATGAAGAAAATTACATCACATTAAAAAGTGTTATTAAGTAAAGATATGTATTAATTGCATAAGACATAATAATAGTAAAATCCAGTCTGTGTGACATAATATTTTGATGAAAATAATTTACTTTCTGAATAATTTTTTTCATGGTATTATTAACAAAGTATCTGAGTTCATTGCATCATTTTTGTTGACTGTATTCGTTTGGCATGAAGTCGTCTGCATTAGTAGTGTTACCATGAAAAGGACTAAATTCAGGATATTTCAATAGGTTTCAACTGTTTTGCACCAACAGATTATGGCATGCCAAAGTACAATCTTTGTTACGCATCTTTTCGTTTTTTTTATTTTAACTACGTAGCATCTGGATGATAACTTTTATTTTGGGTGATTACAACGTTATTTGAGAGATCCCCCATGTTATACACAAAGTTAACTAATGTCCTGTGCCTGGTATTTCATTGAAACCCAAAACCTTTCACACATTAGTATGGTGATACTACTTTGAACAAACTTTTTTCACAGAGAGCTGTAATGTTAGCTGTTGATTTTATCGTGCATGCTTTTTTTAGGAGAAGGAGCACATTTACTTAATACCTGATGTTCACCATTATTTATGAGTCATGTATTATGAATATATTTTGTTGAAAATCTTAAATAAATGCTACTTATTATGTAATGTACACCATAATCCATATAAATTCAAGATATAAATGTAGAAATTTTAAAAGGGTGACACAATAAGCGGTCTTATCGCTAAAAGCGATCTTTTACAGACACTTACTACTTAGGTACTTTTACTTATTCTGAAAAATCAACACATCTTAAAGAAAGAAAGAAGAAAGAAAAACGTTTATTTGCGGTAAACATGACGCAAAAAAATAGTTTAGAATAGAAAAATGAGAAAAAGTTGGGGGAAGCATGCGTCACATCCATGCAAATCGGCTATCGTTCAGCATTATGCTACGACCCTATGCAAGACAGAGCCCCAGCGCTGGTTTTCAGCGACAGCCGGCGCCGACGTAATGATGTCGATCGGTGCAGCAAACAAATATTAAGACGCTGTACCAGTACAGCGTACTTAAAGAAAAATATTTTTTTTAAATTAAAATGTGATGCAATATACTAAATAGATATAAAAAGATAAAAAAGAAATAGACATACCTGTGCTTTCTACCCAACCACATGAAAAATATGACAAGAGTTAACTTAGTTACGTTACATCATTGCGTGTAGTAATGTTTCTCTAGAATTTCAAAATATGGACACCCTAGTTATTCAAGCTGCTAACTTCACTTCAATGATTGTTTGAATAAAAAGGGAACGGCCTTGCGGTAAATCATTCAGTTCTATATTGAGTCCCGAAGAAGCAATAGCGATAACAGTACTTACATTAAGTTTTAAAAAGTGCTTTTTGATTAATTTCGTTTAAAAGTTTTTAAGTGAAAAGTGTTTGAAAATAGTGTTATAATAATACCTTGTGTGAGTAACATTTTTTGTTTTAAATAATTTTCTTCGTATTTATGTTTTAAACGAAATTGTTTTAAGGAAAATCGAATTTATTATAAGTACAAGGAAAAATCGATATTATACTTATATAAATAACTCTACGGTGTGGAGTAATTTTTCTGTAAAGTCAAGATTTTGTTAATTACAAACAAAAAAAAATAGGCTCGCCCCCTATTTATATTACATGTGACTTAACATAACTGGCGAAATGTGGGTGTACTATAGGTAAACCTCTGCCTAACCCTTTGGGGATTACAGGCGTGATGTTATGTTATGTCGTTAATAAAAGTTTCATATAAATATAGGGAGCTCAGTAGAGTTTTGTTTCCAGCCCGTCCCATCTTTGATGTCCTCCCTCCGGTAAACGCCCTAAGCCGAGGCTCGTACCCCACAGGGGGTGCCCTTAGCGAGCGTTCATCTAGTTTATAAGTCCCTGGCTGGATACTTTGAATGTAGCAGCTTAAGGCACCCACAGGTTTGCTCGGTTAAATAGTCATGGCCTCAGAGGCCAATGAGATGCCCTAAAAAAAAAAAATGTAAAAGAAAGAGTATCTATTGTTTTGTTGCATTTCATATCTCGGTTGCCTACAGTGCCTACAAAATTAATATTTTATAATCGTACCGATTATGATAAGATTACTCTTTTATTTGTTTTGTTATGATTGCGTCACCTAAGTATAAACCGATGAGTTCATATTATCATTTGTTCATTTATTTGACTATTTAAATCAATTTATATTATTTAAAGAAAGAAAAAACGAAAATACATTTCATTTTTTTATTTTCGTTTTCATTTATTGACACAGTCTATTCATTATCTACTATGTTTTTTTTTTATGAGTTGTATTTTGCTTTATGTGGTTAGCTAGCGACCTCGACTTTTGATCATATTATTTTTGCCTGAGCAACCAGCAGTAAGTTCGTTAAACTCCCTTAGATGTCACTGCTTTGGGTAGTGTCAGGGGTGGGGTGGGTTACCTTCTTCACATGTATAATTTCAACATGAATGATGTAACCAATTTTTGTAACAATATTATTTTATTTAAAAGAGTGTCCGTGGAGTTTCTTGCCCATTCTTCTCCATAGGTACCTACTACGCTTTGGAATGGGCAACTAGCTTCATATTTCTGACTGACCGATTCATTGATAATTCATAATTGCCTGTAAATGGTTTGATTGAAATAAATGCTATGAGTTTGAGTTCACTAGTACTTCCTCAACAAAAATCCTTTAAAAATACTATTTTTTATCCCTTATCACATTTTAGTTACATAAAACATAACGTCACGCCTATTATACCGAAGCATTGGGCAGAAACTGCCGCGTTGCTCCAGTTGTCGCAAGTGCTGCAGCTGAGCAAGAGATCCTGGGTTCGATTCCCAGGCTGGAAAAAGTGTTTTTGGGTTTTTCTATCAGGGATTTCTCAGTAGCAGCCCGAAGTCTGGATTTATGCCTGGTTGATGGCAGCTGTAGGCTCGCTTCCTATTACATGAGACTTAAACGTAACTGACGAAATAAGGTACATACTTAGGTACAATTCTGCTCATGTTAGTAATTGCGGTAGACGCAAATGATATCCTTTTCCATCCTCTTCTTTCATCCGTCGCATTTTATCATTCACGCAAACTATTTATTGGTACCGATTCCCTTGTTCACAAACTAAACTTAATTTAAGTTCAGTGCATCTTTATCTTTCTATTTCATTAAGAAAAGGACAGAAGATAAATTTTAGTTTAGTCCTGTCAAATTAATCAGCGCTTGACGTTAATTCACGTAATTTTAGTAGGCAAGTTTTTAATCACGTCTAAACTTGTATAAAGTAGTGACAGGCGCTGATTAATTTGACAGGACTAAACTAAAATTTATCTTCTGTCCTTTTCTTAATGAAATAGAAAGAAAAAGATGCACTGAACTTAAATTTAGTTTAGTTTGTGAACAAGGGAATCAGCACCATTATTATTTTATTATAACTAAATAACTTTCCTATTGTTACAGTTCAACTCTACTAAAGAGGAACAATAATATGGCTATTGGAACATCTTTCGACATAGTTAACATACGAAACTGCAATTTCAACGAGATGAACAGTTCAGACATATCCTGTAACTGTTCTGTGGAAGCTGGAGAGTGTCCCTGTAAAGAACTTATCACCTTTACAATGATAAATCAAGATATTAATAAGGATATGGGCAATAATGAAGATGGAATATCAGATAGAAACTGTCATGGCGAGACCAGAGATCTAGGAACCCGTGATGAAAGGATTCTTAATGTGTTTAAGGATCTAATTATGCTGGAGACTTCTTACATGGCAAAAGCCTTGCTTGATTTTGAAGACCTGATTATGATGGCTGTTAAAACCAGTCAACTAAAACCCCTGAAAATGAAGGAACTGCACGATTATGAAGACCATACTATTACGGATATGCTAACACCTCTCAAAGCAAAAATGTCAAACTTATTACAAGACCAATTGAATTGGAAGATGATCACATACGATTTCAATTTACTACCGGGATAGGGATTTAATATTCCAGCTGGAATTTTGCCCAGTTGTATTGTGATCACTTGAAATGACTTGAAAGTCAAACACTCTTGTAGAACCCAAGAGTTACTCCATTTTTTGGAGAAGAAAGAATAAATATAACCGTAGTAACGACTGATGAAGATAGCCGGGTTACATTCGATATAAACGACCGCGACGAAGCAGCAGATCTATGGGAGGCATAATATATAGTGTTGAAGATTGCAAAAAAAATGGTGATGCAAGATAAAAATTTCTACTTATTGAAAACTGTGTGAAGTGTGAATGTGTTAATATCATCGTGTATGAAGACAGAGAAGAATAAGTTATTCATTTTGAAGGATTTGAAGAGCTCCTAGTATTCGTAAGTTTATTAATTTTAAGATATTTGGGACCGAAAGGTGAAAAGCAATTTAGTTTTAAAGACACTTATATGGAGTAACTTGATTGTTTGTAAAATGCAACTAATTGAATCAATTTTAAAACTTGTACCATAATAGTTGGTTCAATGGTACAAGTTATGAAATTGCTTGTAATTGTTACATTTAACGACCAACTAGATGTACCTACATAAAACAATTTATTTGCCTTTTAAATGCAATAAGTTGTAGCAATAATAAAATTTGTAGCATTTAAACAGTGTTTCGATGGTACAACTTTTAAAATTGCTTACAGTTATTGCAATCATCGGGCACCCAAATTGCTTTGTGTAAATGAGCGTTAAGTCTAAGTAATTTAATTGCTCTTTAAATGCTAAAACTTGAAACAATAATAAAAGTTGTAACATTTTAATGCAGGTAGGTAGTATAGGTACTGTATTTGGCTTATTTATACAAATTTCCGCGTATATTCGTTAATACAAAATGTACCTCATTCGAATAGGGTGTATTTTGTATTGGCCAAATAACGCAAATATTTGGGCAAATACGCCAAGCGAAATGCTTAAGCAATGTTCTGCGATTGAGCACCTTTCAATATTGCTTCCAATTTACTGCATTCAACGGGTAACTAAATTGCTTCGGGTCCTGTATAAGTAGAAGGGCTTTAGGATTAGAATGATGAAATATGGTACACTTGGTAACTGTTTGCGATATATCTTAATTCTAATCTTTTGAGTTTTTGAGAATGGCCTTCAGAGCGAAAACAGGAACGCAAAGAAATTGAGAAAAGTGGCCAAAATAGTTATAACTTCATGAATTTAGGTGTAAGTAATTAAAATAATTTGTATCCGTACAAGGGGTGGAAGTTCTCATGAATATTATCAACTTTTACTATGGGGCCAACTCTGAAATATTGAAAAAATATCTGCCTGTTTCATACAAAAATACAATCTCAATGAAAGTATTTATGTTTGAAACAGTCAGATATTTTTTCGTTATTTTTTATGAGTCTCTTAGTAAAACTTCTTCATATTCCTGAGAAAACAATTACACCCCCTGATAGATACCAATGATTTTGATTAGTACAACCCGTATTGAAAAAATTACACAGCCAATTTTTTTTTAATGCTCTTCGTTTAGTCAGAAATCGAACGTGATATTTTCCACTAAAAATACCGTGTTGTACCAATTTATAGTTTTACTGATAAGAACGAAGTTGTACATGAGAAAGTAATATTGTGTGGAAAATCAAAGCAAATGGATTTTTTTTACAATTTTCATACGTTTTATTAGCTAACTAAAAATCATGGTTATTTCTTATTTTCAAAACTGAAGGTTTTTTTAAATAATGATTTTATGACACAGTATATGTATGAAAATTCTACGAAAACTTGGTATTTACTTTAATTAGCCCCATAAAATTACTTTGTATTTTAATTTTTCATTAATATTAGCAATATTATCAATCAGTGGCATGATACAGGTGGTATTTTTTTGCACAAAACTTCGTATTCGATTCCTGACTTGAAACAAAGGAAAAGTGGTCAAAGGAGTTATTACTTTATAACTTTAGGTGTAAGTAATTAAAATCATTTGCATCCTTACAGGAGGTGAAAGTTTTCATGAATATTATCAACTTTTACTATGGGACCAACTCTGAAAAATCGAAAAAATATCTGCCTGTTTCATACAAAAATACAATCTCAATGAAAGTATTTATGTATGAAACAGATGGGATGTTTTTCGCTATTTGTTATGGGTCTCTTAGTAAAACTTCTTCATATTCATGAGAAAACAGTTACACCCCCTGATAGATACCAATGATTTTGATTAGTACACACGGCTACACATCAAGCTATACATTTCTAGTTTAAACTGACCTCGTATTGTAAGGAAATCCTATTCAATGCGGGATCAGCATAAACTGTAAATGTATATCTTGATGTGTACAGACGCCAGCACTTCAAGCTACTACAATCTGTCAAATTTATTTAATAGAGTTTCAACTTTATCGCTGAAAAATAAGGTTCAAAGTTGATTGGGAAAATTTGACAGTTTCGGGTAGCTTGATGTGCTGGCGTCTGTACAACCTGTATTGAAAAAATAACACTGCCTATTTTTTTTAAAAGCTCTTGGTTTAGCCAGAAATCAAACCTGATATTTTCGAAAAAAAATATCATCCAGTTTTGCACTAATTCATAGTTGTACTGATAAGGACAAAAACGTGCAAAAGAAAGTAATATTGTGCGGAAAATCAAAGAAAATGTTTTTTTTTTACAATTTTCATACGTGTTATTAACCGACTAGAAATCATGGTTATTTCTTATTTTCATAACTGAAGATTTTTTTAACAATCATTTTATGACAAAGGATATGTATGAAAATTCGACGAATAATTTGTATTTATTTTAATTAGCCACATAAAATTACTTTGTATTTTAGATTTTCATTAATATCAGCAACATTATCAATCAGTGGCATGATACAGGATAGTATTTTTTTGGATAAATCTTTGTTTTCGATTCCTGTCTTGAAACAAAGTGCTTTTTCGTAAAAATAAAAATGCTGTTTTAGTTTTCTCTAAAATAAAATAATTTCTGTTTTGGCAAGTTTTCCCTATTTGTCATAGTTAAAGTTTTCGCCTTGCATTTCCATCTCAAAAACTTGTCTTGTCTAGGTATTGTAGAATAAAATTGCTTTTTTAATTTTGCTGAGTAGATGTAATTTAGAAAAATAATCACCTCAACACTTAGTAGATAGGTACCTCACTATCTGTGAAATATATCTAAATTCAAATCTTTAAGTTTATGAAATTGGCCTGCAGAGCGAAAACAGGAACGCAAAGAATAGGAGATAACTGGCCAAAGGAGTTACATTATGAATTTAGGTGTAAGTAATTAAAATAATTTGTATCCGTTCAGGGGGTGAAAGTTCTCATGAATATTATCAACTTTTACTATGGGACCAACTCTGAAAAATCGAAAAAATATCTGCCTGTTTCATACAAAAATACAATCTCAATGAAAGTATTTATGTATGAAACAGATGGGATGTTTTTCGCTATTTGTTATGGGTCTCTTAGTAAAACTTCTTCATATTCATGAGAAAACAGTTACACCCCCTGATAGATACCAATGATTTTGATTAGTACACACGGCTACACATCAAGCTATACATTTCTAGTTTAAACTGACCTCGTATTGTAAGGAAATCCTATTCAATGCGGGATCAGCATAAACTGTAAATGTATATCTTGATGTGTACAGACGCCAGCACTTCAAGCTACTACAATCTGTCAAATTTATTTAATAGAGTTTCAACTTTATTCACTTTGAAATATCGAAAAAAAATCTGCCTGTTTCATACAAAAATACAATCTCAATTAAAGTATTTACGTATGAAACAGATGGTAATTCTTTTTCCCAATTTGTTATGGGTCTTTTAGTAAAACTTCTTCATATTCCTGAGAAAACAGTTCGACTGTAGCAATTAACATTGTCGGATCTACATTTTTGCGATTTTTAAATTTACAATTTATTCTAAGACCTTTAAAGCAATAATTAAAAAATCGCAAAAGTGTTGATCCGTCAACGTTAATTGCTACAGTCGAGTTACAACACCCCCTGACAGATACCAATGATTTTGATTAGTACAACCTGTACAGAAAATGAACACTGCTTTTTTTTCTTTTGAAATAGCACTTGGTTTAGCTGGGGACTTGAACCCGATCTTTTCCACAAAAAAATGTGTTGCACCAATTTATAGTTTTACTGATAAGGACAAAACCGTGCAAAAGAAAGTAATATTGTGCGGAAAATCAAAGCAAATAGGTTTTTTTTACAATTTTCATACGTTTTATTAGCTGACTAGAAATCATGGTCATTTCTTATTTTCAAAACTAAATTTTTTTTAACAACGATTTTATGACAAAGGGGTACGTATAAAAATTCTACGAAAAATCGATATTTACTTTATAAGCCACATAAAATTACTTTGTATATTAGCTTTTCATCCATTATCAGCAACATTATCAATCAGTGGCATGATACATGATGGGATATTTTTTGCACGAAACTTTCTGTTCGATTCCTGACTTGAAACAAAGTGCTTTTTCGTGAAAATAAATCTGCGGTGTTAGTTTTCTCTTAATAATATTATTTTCTCTTAAATAAAATAATTTCTGTTTTGGCAAGTTTTCCCTATGTCTCATAGTTAAAGTTTTCGCCTTACATTCCCATCTCAAAAAATTGTCTTTTTTATGTACTTTAGAATTAGAACGAAATCGATTTTTAATTTTGCTGAATTTTAATTTATTTATTTAAATCAGATACAGTGATCCATATTTATGTTAGAATACCTACTTAAAAATTACGTTAGTACAAGATACATGCCACAATAATAATTATTATTATAATGAGTAGCAGAGTGGATGTAATTTGGGAAAATAATCACCACAACATCGCAGGAAAATACCGAAATTTCCATATTGCGACTCGTCAATGGTCCTGTAGATAAGAAGGTATTAGATTTTAATATTATGGAATATTACACACATAGTTTGTACATACCTACCTCACTATCTGTGAAATATAACTAAATTCAAATCTTTGAGTTTATGAAATTGGTCTGCAGAGCGAAAACAGGAACGCAAGGAAATGGAGAAAAGTGGTCAAAAGAATTATTATTTGACGAATTTAGGTGAAATTAATTAAAATAATTTGTATTCGTACAGGGGGTGCCGGTTCTCATGAATATTATCAACTTTTACTATGGGACCAACTCTGAAATATCGAAAAAAATATCTGCCTGTTTCATACAAAAATACAATCTCAATGAAAGTATTTATGTATGAAACAGATGGGATTTTTTTCGCTATTTTTATACATCTCATAGTAAAACTTCTTCATATTCCTGAGAAAACAGTTCCACCCCCTGATAGATACCAATGATTTTGAATAGTAGGTACAAACCTGTATCGAAAAAATAACACTGCCTATTTTTTTTTTTAAAGAAAGCTTCTTCTTTTAGCCAGAAATCGAACGTGATATTTTTCACAGAAATATTATTCTATGTTGTACCAATTTATAGTTTTACTGATAAAGATAAAGTCGTACAAGAAAAAGTAATATTGTGTGGAAAATCAAAGCAAATGGATTTTTTTTACAATATTCATACGTTTTATTAGCTGACTAGAAATCATGGTTATAACTTATTTTCAAAACTGAAGGTTTTTTTAACAACGATTTCATGACAAAGTGGTACGTATGAAAATTCTACGAAAAATCGATATTTACTTTAATTAGCCACATAAAATTACTTTATATTTTGGATTTTCATTTATATTAGCAACATTATCAATCAGTGGCATGATACAGAATGATATTTTTCTGCACAAAACTTCGTATTCGATTTCTGACGTGAAACAAAGTACTTTTTCGTAAAAATAAAACCGCGGTGTTAGTTTTCTCTAAAATAAAATAATTTCTGTTTCGGCAAGTTTTCCTTATTTGTCATAGTTATTAAAGTTTTCGCCTTGCATTCCCATCTCAAAAACTTGTCTTGTCTACGTATTGTAGAATAAAATTGCTTTTTAATTTTGCTGAGTAGATGTAATTTGGAAAAATAATCACCTCAACATCGCAGGAAAATACTGAAATTTCCAAATTGCGCCGTGTTAATAGTCCTGTAGATAGGATGTTATTAGATTTTAATATTATGGAATATAACACACATAGTAAGTAGGTACCTCACTATCTGTGAAATATAACTAAACCCAAATCTTTGAGTTCATGAAATTGGCTTGCAAAGCGAAAACAGGAACGCAAAGAAATGAAGAAAAGTGGCCAAAAGAGTTATAACTTCATGAATTTAGATGTAAGTAATTAAAATAATTTGTATCCTTACAGGGGGTGAAAATCTCAAGAATATTATCAACTTTTAGTATGGGACCAACTCTGAAATATAGAAAAAAAATCTGCTGTTTTGTACAAAAATACAATCTCAATGAAAGTATTTATGTGTGAAACAGATCTTTCGCTATTTTTATGGGTCTCTTAGTATAACTTCTTTATATTTCTGAGAAAACAGTTACACGCCCTGAAAGATTCCAATGATTTTCATAAGTACAACGTGTATGGAAAATTAACACAGCTTGTTTTTCTTCTGAAAAAGCATTGGTTTAGCCAGGACTCGAACCTGTAGCCTAATTGCGTAATACAACAAAATCACATGTTTCGATTTGAAACAGATTGTTAATCCATTGCTTCATAAGTTGGAAAAAATAATCTGCTCAACAACGTAAATAAAAACTCAATGATGAACAGTCAAAATGAAAGAAATTAGGGAAATTGTTTACGAAATTAAGTTACGCAATTAGGGTACTGATCTTTTCCACAAAAAAATATCATCCTGTGTTGTACCAATTTATAGTTTTACTGATAAGGACAAAGTCGTACAAGAGAAAGTAATATTGTGTGGAAAATCAAAGCAAATGTATTTATTTTTACAATTTTCATACGTGTTGCTGACTAGAAATCATGGTTATTTCTTATTTTCAAAACTGAAGGTTTTTTTAACAACGATTTTATGACAAATGGGTACGTATGAAAATTCTACGAAAAAGCAATATTTACTTTTATTAGCCACATAAAATTACTTTGTAATTTAGCTTTTCATTTATATCAGCAACATTATCAATCAGTGGCATGATACAGAATTATATTTTTCTGCACAAAACTTCGTGTTCGATTCTTGACTTGTAACAAAGTGCTTTTTCGTAAAAATAAAACTGCGGTGTTAGTTTTCTCTAAAATAAAATAATTTCTGTTTTGGCAAGATTTCTCTATTTGTCATAGTTAAAGTTTTCGCCTTGCATTCCCATCTCCAAAACTTGTCTTGTCTAGGTATTGTAGAATGATATCGTTTTTTAATTTTGCTGACTAGATGTAATTTAGGAAAATAAGCACCTCAACATTACAGGATAATGTTGAAATTTCCATATTGCGACGTGTTAATGGTTCTGTAGATAGGATGGTATTAGATTTTAATGTTATGGAATATTACACACATAGTAGGTACCTATTTCACTATCTGTGAAATATAGCTTCATTCAAATCTTTGAGTTTATGAAATTGGCTTGCAGAGCGAAAACAGGAACGTAAAGAAATGGAGAAAAATGGCCAAAAGAGTTATTACTTTATGAAGTTAGGTGTAAGTAATTAAAATCATTTGTATCCTCACAGGGGGTGAAAGTTCTCATGAATATTATCAACTTTTACTAAGGGACCAACTCTGAAATATCGAACAAAAAACCTGTTTCTTCATACAAAAGTACAATCTCAATCAAAGTATTTATGTATGAAACAGATGTGATTTTCTATCGCTATTTTTTATGAGCCTCTTATTATAGCTTCTTCATATTCCTGAGTAAATAGTTACACCCTCTGAAAGATACCGATGATTTTGATTAGTACAACCTGTATGGAAAATTAACACAGCCAATTTATTTTTAAAGCGCTTGGTTTAGCCAGAAATCGAACCCGATCTTTTCCACAAAAAATATTATTTTGTATTGCACCAATTTATAGTTTTACTGATAAGCAAAATCGTACAAAAGAAAGTAATATTGTGTGGAAAATCAAAGCAAATTTTTTTTTTACTATTTTCATATGTGTTATTAGCTGACTAGAAATCATCGTTATTTCATATTTTCAAAACTGAAGGTTTTTTTAACAACGATTTCATGACAAAGGTGTACGTATGAAAATTCTACGAAAAATCGATATTTACTTTAATTAGCCACATAAAATTACTTTGTATTTTAGCTTTTCATTTATATCAGCAACATTATCAATCAGTAGCATGAATAGGATTGTATTTTTTTGCACAAAATTTCGTGTTCGATTCCTGACTTGAAACAAAGTGCCTTTCGTAAAAATAATAATGCTGTTTTAGTTTTCTCTAAAATAAAAATCTGTTTTGGCAAGTTTTCTCTATCTGTCATAGTTAAAGTTTTCGTCTTGCATTCCCATCTCAAAATCTTGTCTTGTCTGGGTACTGTAGAATGTTTTTTTTTTTAATTTACTAAACCTGTTTTACAGTCCGTTCAACCGATTTCGACTTCTATTGCGATGGTAGCATGACAAATGGCAGCTGCAGTAAACAGTTGGTATTGTAACCACTTTTTTGATTTTAATGCTATCCTTATGCCTACGGAATACAAGTCAAAATCGGTTGAAAGGACTGTAAAAAAGGTTTGTTTAAATGTCTAAACTTATTTCAATTGGAGTATAGATGTACGTAAAGCAATTGTTGCAAGTGTGGATGTTGTAATAGAAAGTCCCAGGTATTGATAGACTGTCGTTTATTTGAAAATTATTGGACACAATTATTTTACATGCACATGATGGCGTCGCTCTCGGAGAAAAGGGAAGAGGAAGTCGGTGTTGCCATACACCAAACCAAAAACAATATTTTTAACATTGGCACACTAATATTTTACAACAGCAATTTATTTGCCTGTTAAATGCAATAAGTTGTAGCAATAATGAAATTTGTAGCATTTATACAGTATTTAGATAGTACAATTTTTAAAATTGCTTACAATTATTGCATTCATCGGGCAACCAAATTGCTTTGTGTAAATGGGCGTTAAATCTGAGCAATTTAATTGCTTCTTAAATGCTAAAATTTGAAACAATAATAAAAGTTGAAATATTTTGATGCAGAAAGGTAGTGTAGGTACTCTACTTGGCTTATTTATACAAATTTCCGCGTATATTCGTTAATACAAAATGTACCTCATTCGAATAGGGTGTATTTTGTACTGGCCAAATAACGCAAATATTTGGGCAAATACGCCAAGTGAAATGCTTAAGGAATGTTCTGTTATTGAGCACCTTTCAATATTGCTTCCAATTTACTGCATTCAACGGGTAACTAAATTGCTTCGGGTCCTGTATAAGTAGAAGGGCTTTAGGATTAGAATGATGAAATATGGTACACTTGGTAACTGTTTGCGATATATCTTAATTCTAATCTTTTGAGTTTTTGAGAATGGCCTTCAGAGCGAAAACAGGAACGCAAAGAAATTGAGAAAAGTGGCCAAAATAGTTATAACTTCATGAATTTAGGTGTAAATAATTAAAATAATTTGTATCCGTACAAGGGGTGGAAGTTCTCATGAATATTATCAACTTTTACTATGGGGCCAACTCTGAAATATTGAAAAAATATCTGCCTGTTTCATACAAAAATACAATCTCAATGAAAGTATTTATGTATGAAACAGTCAGATATTTTTTCGTTATTTTTTATGAGTCTCTTAGTAAAACTTCTTCATATTCCTGAGAAAACAATTACACCCCCTGATAGATACCAATGATTTTGATTAGTACAACCCGTATTGAAAAAATTACACAGCCAATTTTTTTTTAATGCTCTTCGTTTAGTCAGAAATCGAACGTGATATTTTCCACTAAAAATACCGTGTTGTACCAATTTATAGTTTTACTGATAAGAACGAAGTTGTACATGAGAAAGTAATATTGTGTGGAAAATCAAAGCAAATGGATTTTTTTTACAATTTTCATACGTTTTATTAGCTAACTAAAAATCATGGTTATTTCTTATTTTCAAAACTGAAGGTTTTTTTAAATAATGATTTTATGACACAGTATATGTATGAAAATTCTACGAAAACTTGGTATTTACTTTAATTAGCCCCATAAAATTACTTTGTATTTTAATTTTTCATTAATATTAGCAATATTATCAATCAGTGGCATGATACAGGTGGTATTTTTTTGCACAAAACTTCGTATTCGATTCCTGACTTGAAACAAAGGAAAAGTGGTCAAAGGAGTTATTACTTTATAACTTTAGGTGTAAGTAATTAAAATCATTTGCATCCTTACAGGAGGTGAAAGTTTTCATGAATATTATCTACTTTTACTATGGGACCAACTCTGAAAAATCGAAAAAATATCTGCTTGTTTCATACAAAAATACAATCTCAATGAAAGTATTTATGTATGAAACAGATGGGATGTTTTTCGCTATTTGTTATGGGTCTCTTAGTAAAACTTCTTCATATTCATGAGAAAACAGTTACACCCCCTGATAGATACCAATGATTTTGATTAGTACACACGGCTACACATCAAGCTATACATTTCTAGTTTAAACTGACCTCGTATTGTAAGGAAATCCTATTCAATGCGGGATCAGCATAAACTGTAAATGTATATCTTGATGTGTACAGACGCCAGCACTTCAAGCTACTACAATCTGTCAAATTTATTTAATAGAGTTTCAACTTTATCGCTGAAAAATAAGGTTCAAAGTTGATTGGGAAAATTTGACAGTTTCGGGTAGCTTGATGTGCTGGCGTCTGTACAACCTGTATTGAAAAAATAACACTGCCTATTTTTTTTAAAAGCTCTTGGTTTAGCCAGAAATCAAACCTGATATTTTCGAAAAAAAATATCATCCAGTTTTGCACTAATTCATAGTTGTACTGATAAGGACAAAATCGTGCAAAAGAAAGTAATATTGTGCGGAAAATCAAAGAAAATGTTTTTTTTTACAATTTTCATACGTGTTATTAACCGACTAGAAATCATGGTTATTTCTTATTTTCATAACTGAAGATTTTTTAACAATCATTTTATGACAAAGGATATGTATGAAAATTCGACGAATAATTTGTATTTATTTTAATTAGCCACATAAAATTACTTTGTATTTTAGATTTTCATTAATATCAGCAACATTATCAATCAGTGGCATGATACAGGATAGTATTTTTTTGGATAAATCTTTGTTTTCGATTCCTGTCTTGAAACAAAGTGCTTTTTCGTAAAAATAAAAATGCTGTTTTAGTTTTCTCTAAAATAAAATAATTTCTGTTTTGGCAAGTTTTCCCTATTTGTCATAGTTAAAGTTTTCGCCTTGCATTTCCATCTCAAAAACTTGTCTTGTCTAGGTATTGTAGAATAAAATTGCTTTTTTAATTTTGCTGAGTAGATGTAATTTAGAAAAATAATCACCTCAACACTTAGTAGATAGGTACCTCACTATCTGTGAAATATATCTAAATTCAAATCTTTAAGTTTATGAAATTGGCCTGCAGAGCGAAAACAGGAACGCAAAGAATAGGAGATAACTGGCCAAAGGAGTTACATTATGAATTTAGGTGTAAGTAATTAAAATAATTTGTATCCGTTCAGGGGGTGAAAGTTCTCATGAATATTATCAACTTTTACTATGGGACTAACTTTGAAATATCGAAAAAAAATCTGCCTGTTTCATACAAAAATACAATCTCAATTAAAGTATTTACGTATGAAACAGATGGTAATTCTTTTTCCCAATTTGTTATGGGTCTTTTAGTAAAACTTCTTCATATTCCTGAGAAAACAGTTCGACTGTAGCAATTAACATTGTCGGATCTACATTTTTGCGATTTTTAAATTTACAATTTATTCTAAGACCTTTAAAGCAATAATTAAAAAATCGCAAAAGTGTTGATCCGTCAACGTTAATTGCTACAGTCGAGTTACAACACCCCCTGATAGATACCGATGATTTTGATTAGTACAACCTGTACAGAAAATGAACACTGCTTTTTTTCTTTTGAAATAGCACTTGGTTTAGCTGGGGACTTGAACCCGATCTTTTCCACGAAAAAATGTGTTGCACCAATTTATAGTTTTATTGATAAGGACAAAACCGTGCAAAAGAAAGTAATATTGTGCGGAGAATCAAAGCAAATAGGTTTTTTTTACAATTTTCATACGTGTTTTAACTGACTAGCAATCCTCGTTATTTTTTATTTTAAAAACTGAAGGTTTTTTAACTATGATTTTATGACAAAGGATATGTATGAAAATTCAACGAAAAATTGATATTTACTTTAATTAGCCACATAAAATTACTTTGTATTTTAGCTTTTCATTCATATCAGCAACAATATCGATCAGTGGCATCATACAGGATGATATTTATTTGCACAAAACTTTCTGTTCGATTCCTGACTTGAAACAAAGTACTTTTTCGTAAAAATAAAAATGCTGTTTTAGTTTTCTCTAAAATAAAATAATTTCTGTTTTGGCAAGTTTTCTCTATTTCTCATGGGTAGTTAAAGTTTTCGTCTTGCATTCCCATCTCAAAAACTTGTCTAGGTATTGTAGAATGAAATTGTTTTTTTAATTAAACTGACTAGATGTAATTTAGGAAAATAAGCACCTCAACATTACAGGATAATGCTGAAATTTACATATTGCGCCGTGTTAATGGTCCTGTAGATAGGAACGTATTCGATTTTAATATTATGGAATATTACACACATAGTAGGTATCTACCTCACTATCTGTGAAATATAACTTAATTCAAATCTTTGAGTTTATGAAATTGGCCTGCAGAGCGAAAACAGGAACGCAAAGAAATGGAGAAAAGTGGTTAAAAGAATTATTATTTGACGAATTTAGGTGGAAGTAATTAAAATAATTTGTATCCTTACAGGTGGTGAAAAATCTCATGAATATTATCAACTTGTACTATGGGACCAACTTTGAAATATCGAAAAAAATATCTGCCTGTTTCATACAAAAATACAATCTCAATGAAAGTATGTATTTATGTATGAAACAGATGGGATTTTTTCGCTATTTTTTATACATCTCATAGTAAAACTTGTTCATATTCCTGAGAAAACAGTTACACCCCCTGATGGATACTAATGAATTTGATTAGTACAACCTGTGTGGAAAATTAACACTGCTTTTTTATTTTGAAAAAGCACATGATTTAGCCAGGACCCAAACCCGATCTTTTCCACGAAAAAATACCATTCTGTATTGCACCAATTTATAGTTTTACTGATAAGGACAAAATCGTGCAAAAGAAAGTAATATTGTGTGGAAAATAAAAGCAAATGGTTTTTTTTACAATTTCCATACGTTTTATTAGCTGACTAGAAATCATGGTAATTTTTTATTTAAAAAACTGAAGTTTTTTTAACCACGATTTTATGACAAAGGTGTACGTATGAAAATTCTACGAAAAATCGATATTTACTTTAATTAGCCACATAAAATTACTTTGTATTTTAGCTTTTCATTTATATCAGCAACATTATCAATCAGTGGCATGATACAGAATGATATTTTTCTGCACAAAACTTCGTGTTTGATTCCTGACTTGAAACAAAGTTATTTTTCGTAAAAATAAAACTGCGGTGTTAGTTTTCTCTAAAATAAAATTATTTATTTTTTGGCAAGTTTTCCCTATTTGTCATGGTTAAAGTTTTCGCCTTGCATTCCCATCTCAGAACCTTGTCTTGTTTATGTACTGTAGAACAAAACCGTTTTTTTAATTTTGCTGAGTAGATGTAATTTGGGAAAATAATCACCTCAACATCACAGGAATAAAATACTGAAATTTCTAAATTGCGCTGTGTTAATGGTCCGGTAGATAGGAAGGTATTAGATTTTAATATTATGGAATATTACACACATATTAGGTACCTACCTCACTATCTGTGAAATATAACTTAATTCAAATCTTAGAGTTTCTGAAATTGGCTTGCAGAGCGAAAACAGGAACGCAAAGAAATTCAGAAAAGTGGCCAAAGGAGTTATTACTTCTTGAATTTAGGTGTAAGTAATTAAAATAATTTGTATTCGTACAGGGGGTGAAAGTTCTCATGAATATTATCAACTTTTACTGTGGGACCAACTCTGAAATATCGAAAAAAATATCTGCCTGTTTCATACAAAAATACAATCTCAATGAAAGTATTTATGTATGAAACAGATGGGAGTTCTTTTCCCAATTTTTATTGGTCTCTTAGTAAAACTTCTTCATATTCCTAAGAAAACAGTTACACACCCTGATAGATACCAATGATTTTGATTAGTACAATCTGTATGGAAAATTAACACTGCTTTTTTTTCTTTTGAAAAAGCACTTGGTTTTAATCAGGACTCAAACCCGAACTTTTGCACAAAAAAATACCACCTGTATTGCACTAATTTACAGTTTTACTGATAAGGACAAAATCTTACAAGAAAAAGTAATATTGTGTGGAAAATCAAAGCAAATGGATTTTTTTTACAATTTTCATACGTTTTATTAGCTGACTAGAAATCAAGGATATTTCTTATTTTCAAAACTGAAGGTTTTTTTAACAACGATTTTATGACAAAGGGGTACGTATGAAAATTCTACGAAAAATCAATATTTACTTTAATTAGCCACATAAAATTACTTTATATTTTGGATTTTCATTTATATCAGCAACATTATCAATCAGTGGCATGATACAGAATGATATTTTTCTGCACAAAACTTCGTGTTTGATTCCTGACTTGAAACAAAGTGCTTTTTCGTAAAAATAAAACTGCGGTGTTAGTTTTCTCTAAAGTAAAATAATTTCTGTTTCGGCAAGTTTTCCTTATTTGTCATAATTATTAAAGTTTTCGCCTTGCATTCCCATCTCAAAAACTTGTCTTGTCTACGTATTGTAGAATAAAATTGCTTTTTAATTTTGCTGAGTAGATGTAATCTGTAAAAATAATCACCTCAACATCGCAGGAAAATACTGAAATTTTCAAATTGCGCCGTGTTAATAGTCCTGTAGATAGGATGTTATTCGATTTTAATATTATGGAATATAACACACATAGTAGGTAGGTACCTCACTATCTGTGAAATATAACTAAATCCAAATCTTTGAGTTCATGAAATTGACTTGCAGAGCGAAAACAGGAACGCAAAGAAATGGAGAAAAGTGGCCAAAAGAGTTATTACTTCATGAATTTAGGTGTAAATAATTAAAATAATTTGTATCCGTACAGGGGGTGAAAGTCCTCATGAATATTATCAACTTTTACTATGGGACTAAGTGACTAACTTTGAAATTTCGAAAAAAAAAATCTGCCTGTTTCATACAAAAATACAATCTCAATTAAAGTATTTACGCATGAAACAGGTAGTAATTCTTTTTTCCCAATTTTTATGGGTCTTTTAGTAAAACTTCTTCATATTCCGAGAAAACAGTTCGACTGTAGCAATTAACATTGTCGGATCTACATTTTTGCGATTTTTAAATTTACAATTTATTCTAAGACCTTTAAAGCAATAATTAAAAAATCGCAAAAGTGTAGATCCATCAACGTTAATTGCTACAGTCGAGTTACAACACCCCCTGATAGATACCAATGATTTTGATAAGTACAACCTGTACAGAAAATGAACACTGCTTTTTTTTCTTTTGAAAAAGCACTTGGTTTAGCCAGGACCCGAACCCGATCTTTTCCACGAAAAAATACCATTCTGTATTACACCAATTTATAGTTTTACTGATAAGGACAAAATCGTGCAAAAGAAAGTAATATTGTGTGGAAAATCAAAGCAAATGGATTTTTTTTACAATTTTCATACGTTTTATTAGCTGACTAGAAATCAAGGATATTTCTTATTTTCAAAACTGAAGGTTTTTTTAACAACGATTTTATGACAAAGGGGTACGTATGAAAATTCTACGAAAAATCAATATTTACTTTAATAAGCCACATAAAATTACTTTGTATTCTAGCTTTTCATTTATATCAGCAACATTATCAATCAGTGGCATGATACAGAATGATATTTTTCTGCACAAAACTTTGTGTTTGATTCCTGACTTGAAACAAAGTGATTTTTCGTAAAAATAAAACTGCGGTGTTAGTTTTCTCTAAAATAAAATAATTTCTGTTTCGGCAAGTTTTCCTTATTTGTCATAGTTAAAGTTTTCGCCTTGCATTCCCATCTCAAAAACTTGTCTTGTCTACGTATTGTAGAATAAAATTGCTTTTTAATTTTGCTGATAGATGTAATTTGGGAAAATAATCACCTACCTGGAAAAAAATACTGAAATTTCTAAATTGCGCTGTGTTAATGGTCCGGTAGATAGGAAGGTATTACATTTTAATATTATGGAATATTACACACATAGTAGGTACCTATTTCACTATCTGTGAAATATAGCTTCATTCAAATCTTTGAGTTTATGAAATTGGCCTGCAGAGCGAAAACAGGAACGTAAAGAAATGGAGAAAAGTGGCCAAAAGAGTTATTACTTTATGAAGTTAGGTGTAAGTAATTAAAATCATTTGTATCCTCACAGGGGGTGAAAGTTCTCATGAATATTATCAACTTTTACTAAGGGACCAACTCTGAAATATCGAATAACAAAACTGTTTCTTCATACAAAAGTACAATCTCAATCAAAGTATTTATGTATGAAACAGATGTGATTTTCTTTCGCTATTTTTTATGAGCCTCTTATTATAGCTGCTTCATATTCCTGAGTAAATAGTTACACTCTCTGAAAGATACCGATGATTTTGATTAGTACAACCTGTATGGAAAATTAACATAGCCAATTTATTTTTAAAGCGCTTGGTTTAGCCAGAAATCGAACCCGATCTTTTCCACAAAAAATATTATTCTATATTGCACCAATTTATAGTTTTACTGGTAAGCAAAATCGTGCAAAATAAAAGTAATATTGTGTGGAAAATAAAAGCAATTTTTTTTTTTACTATTTTCATATGTGTTATTAGCTGATTAGAAATCATCGTTATTTCATATTTTCAAAACTGAAGGTTTTTTTAACAACGATTTCATGACAAAGGTGTACGTATGAAAATTCTACGAAAAATCGATATTTACTTTAATTAGCCACATAAAATTACTTTATATTTTGGATTTTCATTTATATCAGCAACATTATCAATCAGTGGCATGATACAGAATAATATTTTTCTGCACAAAACTTCGTGTTTGATTCCTGACTTGAAACAAAGTGATTTTTCGTAAAAATAAAACTGCGGTGTTTTTTTTCTCTAAAATAAAATAATTTCTGTTTCGGCAAGTTTTCCTTATTTGTCATAGTTATTAAAGTTTTCGCCTTGCATTCCCATCTCAAAAACTTGTCTTGTCTACGTATTGTAGAATAAAATTGCTTTTTAATTTTGCTGAGTAGATGTAATTTGGAAAAATAATCACCTCAACATCGCAGGAAAATACTGAAATTTTCAAATTGCGCCGTGTTAATAGTCCTGTAGATAGGATGTTATTCGATTTTAATATTATGGAATATAACACACATAGTAGGTAGGTACCTCACTATCTGTGAAATATAACTAAATCCAAATCTTTGAGTTCATGAAATTGACTTGCAGAGCGAAAACAGGAACGCAAAGAAATGGAGAAAAGTGGCCGGAGGAGTTATTACTTCATGAATTTAGGTGGAAGTAATTAAAATAATTTGTATCCTTACAGGTGGTGAAAAATCTCATGAATATTATCAACTTTTACTATGGGACCAACTTTGAAATATCGAAAAAAAGTCTGCCTGTTTCATACAAAAATACAATCACAATTAAAGTATTTACGTATGAAACAGATGGTAATTCTTTTTCCCAATTTTTTATGGGTCTTTTAGTAAAACTTCTTCATATTCCTGAGAAAACAGTTACGACACCCCCTGATAGATACCGATGATTTTGATTAGTACAACCTGTACAGAAAATGAACACTGCTTTTTTTCTTTTGAAAAAGCACTTGGTTTAGCCAGGACTTGAACCCGTTCTTTTCCACAAAAAATGAAGGAAAAAGATGAAGCTCTACAGGACGTATAGCTCCATCTCTTTCTCCCACTGAAGTAATATTAAAATAATACTGCTTTTGAGCTGGTGATAGGCCCCCTGGACAAAGTCGTACAAGATAAAGTAATATTGTGTGGAAAATCAAAGCAAATGGATTTTTTTTTAATTTTCACACTTTTTATTAGCTGACTAGAAATCATCGTTATTTCATATTTTGAAAAGGATATGTATCAAAATTCTACGAAAATTTGGTATTTACTTTAATTAGCCACATATAATTACTTTGTATTTTTTTAGTTTTTCATTCATATCAACAACATTATCAATCAGTGGCATGATACAGTTGGTTTTTTTTTTTTGATAAATCTTTGTATTTGATTCCTGAATTGAAACAAGGTGCTTTTTCGTAAAATTAAGAATGATGTTTTAGTTTTCTCTAAAATAAAACAATTTCTGTTTTGGCAAGTTTTCTCTATTTGTCATAGTTAAAGTTTTCGCCCTGCATTCCCATCTCAAAAACTCGTCTAGGTATTGTAGAATGAAATTGTTTTTTTAATTAAACTGAGTAGATATAATTTAGGAAAATAAGCACCTCAACATTATAGGATAAAGCTGAAATTTCCATATTGCGTCGTGTTAATGGTCATGTAGATAGGAACGTATTAAATTTTATTGGAATATTACACACATAGTAGGTACCTACCTCACTATCTGTGAAATATAACTAAATTCAAATCTTTGAGTTTATGAAATTGGCCTGCAGAGCGAAAACAGGAACGCAAAGAAATTGAGAAAAGTGGCCAAAGGAGTTATTACTTCATGAATTTAGGTGTAAGTAATTAAAATAATTTGTATCCGAACAGGGGGTGAAAGTGCTCATGAATATTATCAACTTTTAATATGGGACCGAATCTGAAATATCGAAAAAATATCTGCCTGTTTCTTACAAAAGTACAATCTCAATGAAAGTATTTATGTATGAAACAGATGGGAGTTCTTGTCCCAATTTTTTATTGGTCTCTTAGTAAAACTTCTTCATATTCCTGAGAAAACAGTTACACCTGCTGATAGATACCAATGATTTTGATTAGTACAACCTGTATTGAAAAAATAAACCTGCCTATTTTTTTTTTAAAAAAAGCTCTTCCTTTAGCCATAAATCGAACATGATATTTCCTACAAAAAATACCATCCTGTGTTGTACCGATTTATAGTTTTATTGATAAGGACAAAATCGTGCAAATGAAAGTAATATTGTGTGGAAAATCAAAGCAAATGGATTTTTTTTACAATTTTCATACGTTTTATTAGCTGACTAGAAATCAAGGATATTTCTTATTTTCAAAACTGAAGGTTTTTTTAACAACGATTTTATGACAAAGGGGTACGTATGAAAATTCTACGAAAAATCAATATTTACTTTAATTAGCTACATATAATTGCTTTGTATTTTTTTAGCTTTTCATTCATATCAACAACATTATCAATCAGTGGCATGATACAGTTGTTTTTTTTTTTTTGATATATCTTTGTATTCGATTCCTGAATTAAAACAAAGTGCTTTTTCGTAAAATTAAGAATGATGTTTTAATTTTCTCTAAAATAAAACAATTTCTGTTTTGGAAAGTTTTCTCTATATGTCATAGTTAAAGTTTTCGCCCTGCATTCCCATCTCAAAAACTTGTCTAGGTATTATGAAATTGTTTTTTTTAATTAAACTGAGTTACCTGAGTGATAATTTAGGAAAATAAGCACCTCAACATTATAGGATAAAGCTGAAATTTCCATATTGCGTCGTGTTAATGGTCCTGTAGATAGGAACGTATTAAATTTTGTTATGGAATATTACACACATAGTAGGTACCTACCTCACTATCTGTGAAATATAACTAAATTCAAATCTTTGAGTTTATGAAATTGGTCTGCAGAGCGAAAACAGGAACGCAAGGAAATGGAGAAAAGTGGTCAAAAGAATTATTATTTGACGAATTTAGGTGAAATTAATTAAAATAATTTGTATTCGTACAGGGGGTGCCGGTTCTCATGAATATTATCAACTTTTACTATGGGACCAACTCTGAAATATCGAAAAAAATATCTGCCTGTTTCATACAAAAATACAATCTCAATGAAAGTATTTATGTATGAAACAGATGGGATTTTTTTCGCTATTTTTTATACATCTCATAGTAAAAGTTCTTCATATTCCTGAGAAAACAGTTCCACCCCTATATACAGATACCAATGATTTTGAATAGTAGGTACAAACCTGTATCGAAAAAATAACACTGCCTATTTTTTTTTTAAAGAAAGCTTCTTCTTTTAGCCAGAAATCGAACGTGATATTTTTCACAGAAATATTATTCTATGTTGTACCAATTTATAGTTTTACTGATAAAGATAAAGTCGTACAAGAAAAAGTAATATTGTGTGGAAAATCAAAGCAAATGGATTTTTTTTACAATTTTCATACGTTTTATTAGCTGACTAGAAATCAAGGATATTTCTTATTTTCAAAACTGAAGGTTTTTTTAACAACGATTTTATGACAAAGGGGTACGTATGAAAATTCTACGAAAAATCAATATTTACTTTAATTAGCCACATAAAATTACTTTATATTTTGGATTTTCATTTATATCAGCAACATTATCAATCAGTGGCATGATACAGAATGATATTTTTCTGCACAAAACTTCGTGTTTGATTCCTGACTTGAAACAAAGTGATTTTTCGTAAAAATAAAACTGCGGTGTTAGTTTTCTCTAAAATAAAATAATTTCTGTTTCGGCAAGTTTTCCTTATTTGTCATAGTTAAAGTTTTCGCCTTGCATTCCCATCTCAAAAACTTGTCTTGTCTACGTATTGTAGAATAAAATTGCTTTTTAATTTTGCTGAGTAGATGTAATATGGAAAAATAATCACCTCAACATCGCAGGAAAATACTGAAATTTTCAAATTGCGCCGTGTTAATGGTCCTGTAGATAGGAAGGTATTAGATTTTAATATTATGGAATATTACGCACATAGTAGGTACCTACCTCACTATCTGTGAAATTTAACTAAACTCAAATCTTTGAGTTTATGAAATTGGCATGTAGAATGAAAACAGGAATGCAAAGAAATCGAGAAAAGTGGCCTAAAGAGTTATTACTTCATGAATTTAGGTGTAAGTAATTAAAATAATTTGTATCTGTACAGAAGGTGAAAGGTCTCATGAATATTATCAACTTTTACTATGGGACCAACTTTGAAATATCGAAAAAAAGTCTGCCTGTTTCATACAAAAATACAATCACAATTAAAGTATTTACGTATGAAACAGATGGTAATTCTTTTTCCCAATTTTTTATGGGTCTTTTAGTAAAACTTCTTCATATTCCTGAGAAAACAGTTACGACACCCTCTGATAGATACCGATGATTTTGATTAGTACAACCTGTAGTGCTATTCTGTAACCATCTCACCGTGTTATCTTAGGTGAAGTGAGCGTGGAGTGAGCTGTCAGTTGCTAAGGATTGACACTATTGGCAGCTCACTTCACCTAAGTTATCACGGTGAGATTTTTACAGAATAGCACTACTGTACAGAAAATGAACACTGCTTTTTTTCTTTTGAAAAAGCACTTGGTTTAGCCAGGATTTGAACCCGTTCTTTTCCACAAAAAAATGTGTTGCACCAATTTATAGTTTTACTGATAAGGGGGATATTACTTCAGTGGGAGAAAGAGATTGAGCTATACGTCCTGTAGAGCTTCATCTTTTTCCTACACTGAAGTAATATTAAAATAATACTGCTTTATGAGCTGGTGGTAGGCCCCCTGGACAAAGTCGTACAAGATAAAGTAATATTGTGTGGAAAATCAAAGCAAATGGATTTTTTTTTTAATTTTCACACTTTTTATTAGCTGACTAGAAATCATCGTTATTTCATATTTTCAAAAGGATATGTATCAAAATTCTACGAAAATTTGGTATTTACTTTAATTAGCCACATATAATTACTTTGTATTTTTTTAGCTTTTCATTCATATCAACAACATTATCAATCAGTGGCATGATACAGTTGGTTTTTTTTTTTTGATAAATCGTTGTATTCGATTCCTGAATTGAAACAAAGTGCTTTTTAGTAAAATTAAGAATGCTGTTTTAGTTTTCTCTAAAATAAAACAATTTCTGTTTTGGCAAGTTTTCTCTATTTGTCATAGTTAAAGTTTTCGCCCTGCATTCCCATCTCAAAAACTTGTCTAGGTATTATGAAATTGTTTTTTTAATTAAACTGAGTTACCTGAGTGATAATTTAGGAAAATAAGCACCTCAACATTATAGGATAAAGCTGAAATTTCCATATTGCGTCGTGTTAATGGTCCTGTAGATAGGAACGTATTAAATTTTGTTATGGAATATTACACACATAGTAGGTACCTACCTCACTATCTGTGAAATATAACTAAATTCAAATCTTTGAGTTTATGAAATTGGCTTGCAGAGCGAAAACAGGAACGCAAAGAAATTGAGAAAAGTGGCCAAAGGAGTTATTACTTCATGAATTTAGGTGTAAGTAATTAGAGTAATTTGTATTCGTACAGGGGGTGACAGTTCTCATGAATATTATCAACTTTTACTATGGGACCAACTCTGAAATATCGAAAAAATATCTGCAATAAATATCTGTAATATAAAAATACAATCTCAATTAAAGTATTTATGTATGAAACAGATGGGAGTTCTTTTCCCAATTTTTTATTGGTCTCTTAGTAAAACTTCTTCATATTCCTGAGAAAACAGTTACACCTGCTGACAGATACCAATAATTTTGATTAGTACAACCTGTATTGAAAAAATAACACCGCCTATTTTTTTTAAATGCTCTTCGTTTAGCCAGAAATCGAACGTAATATTTTCCACAAAAATACCGTGTTGTACCAATTTATAGTTTTACTGCTAAGAACAAAGATGTACAGGAGAAAGTAATATTGTGTGGAAAATCAAAGCAAATGGTTATTTTTTACAATTTTCATACGTTTCATTAGCTGACTAGAAATCATGGTTATTTCATATTTTCAAAACTGAAGGTTTTTTTAACAAAGATTTCATGACAAAGGGGTACGTATGAAAAATATACGAAAAATCGATATTTACTTTAATTAGCCATATAAAATTACTTTATGTTTAGGATTTTTATTTATATCAGCAACATTATCAATCAGTGGCATGATACAGAATGATATTTTTCTGCACAAAACTTCGTGTTTGATTCCTGACTTGAAACAAAGTGCTTTTTCGTAAAAATAAAACTGCGGTGTTAGTGTTCTCTAAAATAAAATAATTTATTTTTTGGCAAGTTTTCCCTATTTCTCATAGTTAAAGTTTTCGCCTTGTATTCCCATCTCAAAAACTTGTCTTGTTTATGTACTGTAGAACGAAACCGTTTTTTTAATTTAGCTGAGTAGATGTAATTTGGGAAAACAATCCCCTCAACATCACAGGAAAAAAGTACTAAAATTTCTAAATTGCGCTGTGTTAATGGTCCGGTAGATAGGAAGGTATTACATTTTAATATTATGGAATATTATGCACATAGTTGGTACCTACCTCACTATCTGTGAAATATAACTAAATTCAAATCTTTGAGTTTATAAAATTGGCCTGCACAGCGAAAACAGGAACGCAAAGAAATGGAGAAAAGTGGTCAAAAGAATTATTATTTGACGAATTTAGGTGGAAGTAATTAAAATAATTTGTATCCTTACAGGTGGTGAAAAATCTCATGAATATTATCAACTTGTACTATGGGACCAACTTTGAAATATCGAAAAAAATATCTGCCTGTTTCATACAAAAATACAATCTCAATGAAAGTATGTATTTATGTATGAAACAGATGGGATTTTTTTCGCTATTTTTTATACATCTCATAGTAAAACTTCTTCATATTCCTGAGAAAACAGTTACACCCCCTGATGGATACTAATGAATTTGATTAGTACAACCTGTGTGGAAAATTAACACTGCTTTTTTATTTTGAAAAAGCACATGATTTAGCCAGGACCCAAACCCGATCTTTTCCACGAAAAAATACCATTCTGTATTGCACCAATTTATAGTTTTACTGATAAGGACAAAATCGTGCAAAAGAAAGTAATATTGTGTGGAAAATAAAAGCAAATGGTTTTTTTTACAATTTCCATACGTTTTATTAGCTGACTAGAAATCATGGTTATTTCTTATTTAAAAAACTGAAGTTTTTTTTAACCACGATTTTATGACAAAGGGGTACGTATGAAAATTCTACGAAAAATCGACATTTACTTTAATTAGCCACATAAAATTACTTTGTATTTTAGCTTTTCATTTATATCAGCAACATTATCAATCAGTGGCACGATACAGGATTGTATTTTTTCTGCACAAAACTTCGTGCTCGATTCTTGACTTGTAACAAAGTGCTTTTTCGTAAAAATAAAACTGCGGTGTTAGTTTTCTCTTAAATAAAATAATTTCTGTTTTGGCAAGTTTTTCCTATGTCTCATAGTTAAAGTTTTCGCCTTGGATTCCCATCTCAAAAACTTGTCTAGTTTATGTACTGTAGAACGAAACCGTTATTTTAATTTTGCTGAGTAGATGTAATTTGGGAAAATAATCACCTCAACATCACAGGAAAAAAATACTGAAATTTCTAAATTGCGCCGTGTTAATGGTCCGGTAGATAGGAAGGTATTAGATTTTAATATTATGGAATATTACACACACAGTTGGTACCTACCTATCTGTGAAATAGAACGAAATCTTTGAGTTTATGAAATTGGCCTGCAGAGTGAAAACAGGAACGCAAAGAAATCGACGAAAAGTGGCCAAAAGAGTTATTACTTCATGAATTTAGGTGTAAGTAATTAAAATCATTTGTATCTTCACAGGGGGTGAAAGTTCTCATGAATATTATCAACTTTTACTATGGGACCAACTCTGAAATATCGAAGAAATATCTGCCTGTTTCGTACAAAAATACAATCTCAATTAAAGTATTTATGTACGAAACAGATGGTAATGCTTTTTCCCAATTTTTTATGGGTCTCTTAGTAAAACTTCTTCATATTCTTGAGAAAACAGTTACACCCCCTGATAGATACCAATGATTTTGAATAGTACAATCTGTATTGAAAATGAACACTGCTTTTTTTCTTTTGAAAAAGCGCTTGGTTTAGCCAGGACTTGAACCCGAACTTTTCCACAAGAAAATGTGTTGCACCAATTTATAGTTTTATTGATAAGGACAAAATCGTGCATAAGAAAGTAATAATGTGTGGAAAATCAAAGCAAATCAATTTTTTTTACGATTTTCATAGGTACGTGTTATTTAGCTGACTAGAAATCATCGTTATTTCATATTTTCAAAAGTGAAGATTTTTTTAACAATGATTTTATGACAAAGGATATGTATGAAAATTCTACGAAAAATTTGTATTTACTTTAATCACCCACATAAAATTACATTACATTTAACTTTTTATTCATATCAGCAACATTATCAGTGGCATGATACAGAATGATATTTTTCTGCACAGAACTTCGTGTTTGATTCCTGACTTAAAACAAAGTGATTTTTCCTAAAAATAAAACTGCGGTGTTAGTTTTCTCTTAGGCGGTTTTCACACTGCCCCGCATCATGCTGCATATTGCGTGTCGACGCACCTACGCGCACTCACGCGCGTAGGTGCGTTTAGTAGATTCACGCACGGCGGCTCTCATTTTATTCGCCGTTCTCTGTGGTGGTCGTGCAGTACTGAGCATCACGATAGTTTTGATAAAAATCACGCGCGGCACTGCGGGATTCGGTGTGCCATACCTTGCGTCTCGCCCCGCACCTACGCGCGGGGGTGCATGTTTCTCCGCGTGTATGCGCGTGATCCGCATGAACGCGCGTGGTTGCGTTTTCAGTGTGTTGGACTGTGCGTGTTTTCTATACAAACGGAGATACTTACAAGTAACGTTAAAACACGCAACATGCAGCGTGGTGCGTGGCAGTGTGATAATCGCCTTAAATAAAATAATTTCTGTTTTGGCAAGTTTTCCCTATTTCTCATAGTTAAAGTTTTCGCCTTGCATTCCCATCTCAAAAACTTGTCTAGTTTATGTACTGTAGAACGAAACCGTTTTTTTAATTTTGCTGAGTAGAAGTAATTTGGGAAAATAATCACCTCAACATCACAGGAAAAAAATACTGAAATTTCTAAATTGCGCTATGTTAATAATGGTCCGGTAGATAGGAAGGTATTACATTTTAATATTATGGAATATTACACACATATTAGGGACCTACCTCACTATCTGTGAAATATAACTTAATTCAAATCTTTGAGTTTCTGAAATTGGCCTGCAGAGCGAAAACAGGAACGCAAAGAAATTGAGAAAAGTGGCCAAAGGAGTTATTACTCCATGAATTTAGGTGTAAGTAATTAGAATAATTTGTATTCGTACAGGGGGTGAAAGTTCTCATGAATATTATCAACTTTTACTATGGGACCAACAAAAACAAAACAATATTTAGGGCCAGCGCAGACCTGGCGAAGCGCAGCATAGCAGTCTGTTCCTACTGCCAAGTAAATATTAACATTGACCAAGTTGGAATTAAGTCGAAAATAAATAACCCACTACTCCGGAAGAGTAGCGTAGCTGATGTGCGCGGTTTATTTATTTTCGTTTTTATTTCCACGACGGTAATGTTGATATTTGTTCGGCAGTGAAATCCGCGGTAAGCTGTGCTTCGCCGGATCCGTTTATTCTTGTTGTATAATTGTGTTCTATAATATTTCACGCGTTGAAATAATAGTGACTATTCTGTTTTCTTATAGTCGTTGGTTTTACATTATTTATAAGTATTAATTAAATTATATTGTAAAAGTAATTGTATAAGACTCAACTGAAGTAAATGTATGTAATCCCTATATTTTGTTATGTGAATATTGCTGACAATAAATAATGTATTAATGTACAACTTTTTTTTATTATAAAACCATAACCCCCACCTTTTTAGGGTTCCGTAGTAAACAAGGAACCCTTATAGTTTCGTCATGTCCGTCTGTCTGTCTGTCTGTCCGCGGTCTAGCTCCGAGACCCTTAGTACTAGAAAGTTGTAATTTGGCATAGGTATACATATTAATTACGCCGACAAAGTGGTAAAACAAAATTATGAAAAAAAATTTTTTTTAGGGTACCTCTCATGCACGTAAAGTGGTAATGTTTAGGGGTATCATTGGAAAGGTCCTTCAAAAATATTGTGAGTTTGTAAAAATCATTTTTGGATTCAGGGATCCGTTTGCGAAATATTAAGCTTTAAAGTGATAATTTTTGTTAGAGTCAAGTGTCCCCCCCCCCTGCCGGCTAAATGGTTGGTTTTGGGTGTGTGAAAAAAATCACAGCAGTAGCTTATATAACGAAATTAAAAGGAAAACTATCACAGCTAAGTAGGCTCTACAGGTTAACGAGTAATAATTGACCAACTTAACTTTGCAGTTGAAAAAACATGTTTTCCCATACATTCCGTATGGGAGAACATATTTTTCAACTACAAAGTTAAGTTTGTTTTTGGGATAAATTTTCATAATATGTATTATAATAATTAAAACACAAGTAATCGCTTTATCAAATTTTATTCAAGCCTTTGAGCTTTCTCATTTACAATGAATTAAGTTTTAACCATTATCTATTTGTTCATGGTCAAATAAATAAAAGTACTGTTACAACGGTACAAATTAATACGAATCGTCGTATTTCAAGGAACTGTCGACTACGCCAATTCGGAATACGCAGTTCCGTATCGTACGGAAGAAATTAAGCATAGAGCTTAAAAGTTGTGGTGTGAACAAGTAAAAAATTAGTGCTATGTTTAAAATTACGGGTCTGCGTATTCCGCATTGGCGTAGTTTTAAAAAGGTATGAAAACTATTCTGCCTATTGGGTATTATTCTAATTTAGGGGTATACACGCTTACGAATAAAACAGACATAATCTATTCGAGAACTACATATTTTTAGTTCATTTCCGTAACTTTTGCGGTACACGGCGGGCGTATGCAATTATACGTCTAGTCTTTAAACGAGGCTATCATTTTTTTTACCATTTATTTAAATACATTTTTCTTACATTTTTATTGCTTTTGCAACTTGAATTTAAATGATATACACAGTAAAAAGGAATACTAAAACTCTGTTTTTTAATTAGTACGCTGGACGTTTTCATACAGTCATTTTACCCAGAGTCTTCCGAAACTGGATGTGGCCATATTATTATTTATCTGCAAACAATACAGAATGGCTTTGTATGTCATCCCAGCGTTCTAACAAGAACAGGAACAATAATAAATAAGTAATAACAACTACTTATAATAATTAAGGCTAACAGGCATCCGCCATATTGGAGGTAATTAATTATTTTTATAACCTAAGTCTACGTACAGTACGATGAATTAATATAACACATCTAACATTAGAAAGAGACAGTCGCGCAGGTATTAGGAGTGACAGAGATGCCGCTATAGGACGAACTTTTTCTTAAACTGGATGTGTTATATTTATGTCTGGGTACTGTGACACGGATGAGTAGCAAATGGAATGCGAACGGTTGAATTAAGTCGCTCTTTGTCACGATATAATTATATCTCGTTCTACTGCTATTCCGCATACATTTTTAAGACCAACAGATGCTTGCGAAATAACCATACGCGTGTTGTACAAATTCATACGAACGTTGTCTGCATGGCAGTGAAATACAAAGTGACAGAGTGGTTCACTGCTAAACAGTATAAGCATACGTCTGAACACAATCATCTGTATTTAATATAAAGCTGTGTAACTCCGGTCTGGCCATCCTAACAGTAATAGAAGCTTACATACAGGGGCCGTACTACGACGTGTTTACATACAATCATTGTTCCAGTGTGAGAGAGAGATGGAGCTATACAGCATAAATAGCACTACCCCATTTTCACAGCGGAATAATAATGGCTTTATAACGTCACAGTACGGCACCAGGTCAACGTAAAAGTCTGATGTGGTGACGTTTGGAAATAAATATTTTACTTAGTAATGCAGACCTATGATGGCCCTACTTTGCCGACAAGTGCCAGTAGGTTTGAGTCATCCACAAGCAGCGTTTTTAACAATTAGTTTAAATTCTTAAGTCACTTAAGTGCGATAGTGGCGCACTCATTTCACACAGACTCTTTTATGTCGACGTGTACGTGCACCGCTCCAATTAAGAAAGTTTGATTCGAATTTTACGTATTGTCATTCCATTTGCTACTAATCTGTGGTTAAAAATATAGAGTGTATAATATAAGTTTGTAGAACTTTTCGCCAATATCCGAAATTACAGATCAACGTTACCGACTGATTCTTATTTCGTTCGTGCCACGTACGAGAGAAGATCGGATGTTCCCAGAGCGTGTGTCTCAAAACTTGCGCGAAAACTGTCCTGTTAAGTTTTCTACACTCTATATTCAATTTAGGTACTTTCTATACGCGAAACTTAACTTTTACCCAAGTATATAGAGTCAAAATCAACAGTTTTTATTTATGACCTAGTGTTTGACTACTGATTATTGAACGGAGGGAAGTATTTTTAGAAACACCACATTAATTTCTTTAGTATTTTGAAGTGTCAAAGTCACAAATGTTCTGTTGCCAAAAAGAGATGGGTGGTGCTATTTATACCAAAGATTTAAATCGTTAGATTAGCCGGACCACGTTTAAACATGGTCACACTTCTCTAACATTTCGACATTTGAATAGTGTTATCTCGCTCATATATATAAATAAAAATGAAATGCTGTTCGTTGGGTAATCGCATCACTTGAGAATGGCTGGAGCGAATTGGCTATTTTTTTCCCCAATAGTTCGAATCAGGTTCTTATGAAAACGTTTACGTTTGAAAAGTTGCCGGGAAAATTGGATAATCGTGAAAACTGAAAGTAATATTTTCTATGGAAATTTTGTATGAATTATCTGTGTTAAAACCAGTTGTTATAAAACACGTATTTAAAACAGTTTGAAATAAAACAATGTTTTTTATTAAGTGTTTAAAATCACAGTATAAAACAAGTATAACGTTAATGTTTTAAACATTAAGAAAAAAAACATGGTTTTAAATCGCGAAAGAATGGAAATAAATGAAAAGTTTTAAATTTTTAGGTTGTTAGTAGTTTGTTTTATAAAATAAAAAATAAAAACATATTTTTTTCTAACCCTGAGTTATTGAAAATTTAACTGAACAACGACCGTCGGGTCAGCTAGTTCCTAATGAAAATCGTATCTATCATTTCACGGTGATTTTTTTTTTGACAGGGCATCTCGTAGTTGGCCTCTGAGATCATGACTACTTAACCGGGCTTTCCTGTGGGCGCCTTAAGCTACTACACTTAAAACCTCCAGACAGGGGGCGGGATATGTGAGGTCTCTTCTCCAGTATGGACACTTTTTCAGGCGACCTAAGTGCGGTGAGGGGAAATCTAACGATTTAAATCTTTATTTTATGCTGTATAGCTTTTATCTCTTTCTCGCATCGGAAGAATGGTTGTTCTAACACGTTACACATTGATTTGATGATTATTACATCGCGTTAGCGTCGGGTTCACGCTTCTTATACGAAGTGGGCAATGTCGCAAATAGATGTCAAATATTTCGCTGCTTTGATTAATTAGGCAATATTACTGTATGGAAATATGAAATACGGCTAACTAGTGAACTAAAATATTTATTATGAAATACAATAATTAATATCGAATATTTAGTTTACGATATTAAAAAAAAATGGAAACTTTCCAAATGCCTTTTTTACACCTAAAATGGTTACAATATCAAATTCAGTGTTAACTGCAATTCATTATTAATATTCTAGTTCACTAGTTAGCGATATTTCCATACAGTAATATTTCCAAATTAATTAAAACAGGTAAATATTTGACGGCTATTTGCCATGTTGCCAACTTTTAGAATGAACGCTCCTAACCCGTTTTTTAAGTATTATGCCAAAATGGGTGAATTTAAAAAAAAAAAGAAAGAATTATTATATTATAATGACTGTACTTTCTGGGTAAAATTAAGAACAGCATAAATTGTTTTAATATTGAAAAACAGTATTAATTATCATACATTAATAATATTTGTCCGGGAGTATTGGTATGGTAGCACATTGTTTTTAATTTTTTTTGCTGACACTTGTTGATTACAATTTTATATTAGAGTTATGGCAATATTATCAATTGCTTTTGTGACCAATCTCGTCACACTTATTTTAATACTACTCACAAAACTCGGGCGTAAATGACACATCGAGCTTTAACCGATAGAATCCCACCCGGGCGCCCTCCACAACCGTCAAGCCCCGGTGGCATTCCAGAATGCTACTTGGTTCACGCGGTTTAAATCATTATTGTTATTGCTAAATAATGGCTAATATCGCCTGTGGGCTGTTTCACTCTATGGCCTGACGGATATTCTCATCAAATGCAATTTACGGCCAAGTAAGTACTATATTTCAATGTGCAATTATCAAAATCACATTATTAACCCGACAAATGTCATATGACTCAGCGATTGTTCATATGAAAAATACACTCGAAACGACAACAAATACAATCGTTAACCGTTGAGCGCTTACATTCAAAGACTAACATGATTTTTCTGTTGACCTTAATAATTTAGTTACATTTTTTAATGATAAAATTATCGACTTAAGGGGAAGCGTTAGGGTAGCCCGCGAAATTCAAATTTTCTTACGTTTTTTTGCATTTTACAGGTCAGTGTCAGGTTTTATATTATTTAAAATATGATTCGCGGCCGTAACAAATATGGCTTTACTCAATTATAATCATTACAATCAGCAATAGTGATTAAGAAGAAAATAAAGGTGTGTCATAATTTCATGAAATCATGACATTTGACACCTTTGCTAACTTATGGAGTTGTATTGCTGATTGTAATGATTATAATTGAGTAAAGTCATATTTGTTACGACCGCGAATCATATTTTTATCAACATAAAACCTGACACTGACCTGCAAAATACAAAAAACGTACGAAAATTTGAATTTCGCGGGCTACCCTGAAGCTTCCCCCTTAGGTTTAAAACATCATCTTCATTGTGCTGGACAAACAAAGATATTTATTTATTGCTTACATTTGTGATTTTAGTTTATTTACAATTACACCATAATGACAAAAAAAAAATTGTCTGTCAGGTAGATTTATTAAAAAATATTGCACACGTATTTTTTCTTTTTTTTTTTAAGTTATCGAAAGATTACGACGATACAATGAGTTAAATGTGCCATGACGTCACGAGTATGTAGATTTTAAACTTGTGACGTAGCGACCCCCACTCCCCAACTTTAATGCGTTTTACCTAAGTAATTTTTTATTAATTTGATAAAGCAAAAAATACGTGTCTAATTTTTTTTTATCTGTCTGACAGACTAAATAGAATTTCTTTTTTTTGGCCCAGGAATCATCCTTATTAGCGATTTGACCAATAGCAATAAATCACATATAATTTTGTTTAAGGATCCACAGTGGCGGCCATGACTTTGTCATGAAATCATAACATATTTGAGAACAAATGTAACTTAGAGAGATGTATTAATGATTATAATTCTGTAAATACACAATCTGTTATAGTCGCGAATAGGGTTACCATCTGACAGGCATTTGCCGGATTTGACAGGCATTTTACGGTTAAGACAGGCGTGCGGCCGGCGCTACGCTGAGACAGGCATTTTTGAAATTCCCTAATAAGTGCACAGTTGAGTAAAGAAAGGAATCGCTTGACACTAGTCAGAAAAAAATGAATTTTTGACGAAAATGACTTCGGAAAAATATCACTCAGTGTAGTAAGTTAGTTTTTTCTAAATTCGTTTAGTGTTAGTAAATTATTCATACTTTTGAACTTTTCATTTTGAATGAATACATCTTTAAAACTATCTAAGTATTTTTTATTTTAAGACGTACAATTTTTTTACTACAGACAGGCATTTTTCTGAAAAAAACAGGCATTTTGTACATCCTAGACAGGCATCCTCCCTTACATAGATGGTAACCCTAGTCGCGAATCATATTTTGATCGAGATACAACTTGATACTGACTTGCAAATTGCAAAAAACGTAAGAAAATTTTAATTTCACGGGCTACAACTGCGGATACTCCTTAAGAATATAGATTCCAAAATTGTTGACAATTTCACACTATTCAAATCTTACATTAAATGTGACAAACATTCCGACATTACCGTAAGCACTAATTTCTGTCAGGTGTGTGTAGAATATTTACCAAAATGACGAAAAAACACAAAATTTCACTTTCTTCACTTCATAAACACTATTTCACCAATACTCCGGACGTTAGATCACATACACTCAGTCTGTCTGTACGTAAACAACACTCATATGAGTCCGTGGCGCTTCTTGTACTCTTCCAAGTTGAGTGAACGCTTGGGCCCCGTCTCTTTCACTTTGGTTGTCACTTGCTTCGGTTGGCTGGAAACTGATTCTGGAAATTAATGTAGGTTTACTAGTATTGGGGGTACCACACAGGGATATATTTTTTATAGGATGAAATCTTAACGCCTATTTATCTTAAACTAGCTTATGCCTTTTAAATATTTTTTTGTTAGGAACCTTCTCCGGCGCCGACACTAACAACTCACCAAAGTTTCATCACAATAGGTCACGCCATTTTCGAGTTTTTGCCAGACTAACGCAGGGCAATTGATTTTTATATACAGGTTGTTAGGCAGACGGTTGAACATACAAAAATGGCGGATCCGTGGGGCCGTCTGCTACGTGTTTAGGCCCAATAACAAAACCCAGGTCACACGGATATTATTGTTTTTTTTTATATTTTTTCGTAAATCGTCGTTGCTCAAACTCCAAACGTCAATAATTAAAAATAACAAAACTGGCAACACTTTTTTTTCATCTAGTATTTATGTAAAAAAAAAATAGAGGAGAGGTAATGGCTGATCTTTGAGTTATGCTCGTGGACGGGTGCTGCTTGGTCGTCTTGCTGATCATGGTTTTGTTATTGTTACTAGTAATTAACTGTTCATTTACCCCGATGGTCCTAGTTTATCATTTATAACTGCCAATTACAGCTTTATGTAAGCGGGCACGCCCTTTATGTCTGGAGGCTTTTATATAGATATTTAGTTCTTTTTAAGTTTTTTTTTTTTTTTTTTTTATATTGCTTGAGTATAGTTCTCGGTGTTTTTGGCTGGTATATTGGCGTGTGCTAGCTGGCATATGGCCTATAATTTATCATTTGAATTATGTTTTGTATTGCATAATGTAAGTTATTTTGAATACTATTGTATAGAATCATTTTTTTAACTTGAACAGACAGCTGTGCTGCTGGGGAGTTCGTTGCGCCACTTCTTCTTCCCAGCTAAAGGCACTAGGAAGTGGTGAAGGGTGGGCGTGCCGGGGGACTGTCTTATGTAATTTTGACGTTCGAAAAGTGCTGATTCTCAGCCTAGTTTGAATAAATGACTTTTGAATTTTGAATAAGCTTGTAAGTAATTAATTTAACTTTCCGCAAATCTAGAGTTCCGTGAAAAGGGCCATGGTGGTTAAAATTTACGAATTATTCTAGTTGTTTTAAAGAATTAAATATTAAAAAGTAATTTACAACAATCCGTGTGGCCTATTGTATTGGGCATAAACACGCAGCAGACGGCCCCACGGATCCGCCATTTTCGTATGTTCAACCGTCTGCCTAAAACCCTGTATATATAAGATAAATGAGTGTGTTTACAGGGTGTTAACTTGAGATGGAACAGTAAGCAAACATGTACGTCTATTTCTAGCAAACATTTCATTTGATTTAAGATTTAACTCGTGCAGCTACAGAAAAACGTTCTTAGGAGACCATTCATAACTTTAAAAGTATTATCGCCAACAGATTTTGGAAAAATCCTCCTTAATAGAAAAATGAAATTTCTCAAGTTTCTATTTTATTATTCCAATCAATGCAGATTTATTTAAATACTAGCTGACCCTGCAAACGTTGTTTTGTCATATAAATGTTTGGGGTGGACCATCTTTATCACTTACTACCCTACCTACCCTACCTATCCTATCTTTCAAGTTGGATCAAACTGCATACGGTGTGCAAATTTGATTAAAATCGGTTGAGTAGTTTAGGAGTCCATCGCGGACAAACAACGTGACACGTAATTTATATATATTAAGATAAGATAAGATTAAAAGACTACTAGGGGAACTGAAGTTTAAGTAGTCACAAATCAAGTCACAAATCCCAAAAAAGAAAATCCTTTAAAATACTTCCTACTTATAAATGCGAAAGTTTGTGAGGATAGATGGATGTTTGTTACTCTTTCACTGGATGAAATTTGGCACATAGATAGTTTATAAACTGGATTAACACATAGGATACTTTTTATCCGGATATTCAGATTTATGCAGGTGAAACTGCAGGGCGTTGGTAGTCCTTTATAATATCTCCGGATATTTGGCTAATCTCCATTGAGAATGACCATTGTGACCGAGATTCGACAAGGAGGATATTATTATGGAAATATACTTACTAGCAATAGGCAGATCCAACTCTATGTTGATATCGAAGTCATGTAGAGAGTACAAGCTAGTATCGTTTGCAGCCGGCTTATCTCTCTTCGCTTTCTCTTCATCTTGGATTTGTTGCTGCGAAACATAAAAGATATACCTTACTAACTTTTTAATCGACTTCCAAAAAAGGAGGAGGTTATGCAGCATTCGATGAGTTTTTTGTTTAAGACGCAGATATATGACAGTGACCTTGAATGGTTAGCTTGCGTGTTCTGTACTGAGCTCACGCAACGCGTCGTACGTCCAGCCAGTAATAGGACTCGCCCATCAAGGAGCGCTATCCCAAATTAGACGCATTATTAATTTATTACACGTAAAAGCAAAAGGTATTTTAATAAAACACGTATACTAAAAGATCAGTAATTTAATTATCTTTAAAATGGTGAAGTTTTCTGAAAAATACGTTTGATGGATTTTGCGTCATTCTCAGTTTTTTATTCGCGTTAGACATAACTTTACAAATTAATTTCACTATGTAATATAAACATAATCAAAAATATGCCTATATTAAAATATTTAAAAAATGCTCTCATTTAACATATATTTTTTCCAAATCACTAACACCACTCGTTTACCCGTCATCTTCAGTATAAAATCATTAAAAGTCAGCTATCGTCCCCTTAAGGGCGAAGCGTCAGGGTAGCCCTAAAGCCATATTTGTTACGGCCGCGAATCATATTTAGATCAACACACAACCTGACAACTGACCTGCAAATTGCAAAAAACGTAAGAAAATTTGAATTTCGCGGGCTACCCTGACGCTTTCAACCCCTTGACTGTCACGAGCTCTCCTGGAGATCGATAACAATTAAAATTCTATTGTGTCTTATTAACCTTTCGTATGAAATTATTATTAATATATATTATTATACGCCGGAACGTGGATCCACGCGAGACACAATGGTTTTTTAATTGTTTCTGTAATTACGACATTCGAGAGGTTAATGACAGTTGAGTTCTTATAGCGACAATAGAAATACACAATCTGTAAATTTCAACTGTCTACCTATTACGGTTCATGACCAGATATCGGAATTGGGTGTGTGAAAATACCTAAAGTTTGCAGCGAGACATATCATAGAGCTGTTACAACCACTTAAGTTAACCGGTTTTTAATTGTACCGGTTTTTTGTTTTTCTTTACCTTTGAAAAACCGAACTATAAACATAAGCAAGCTGCTAATACAGTTTTAAATAAATTTTTGTTTTGATCTTTTCTGGTTCAAATTCGGTTTTTTAGTTCTACTTGTTCTGTACGTCTGAAACACCGAATTTTACACATCTGCAAGCTGTAATACAGTTTTAGATATTTTTCTAAAAACCGAATTTGAACCGGAAAAGTTCAAAACAAAAATTAATTTAAAACTGTATTAGCAGCTTGCTAATGTTTATAGTTCGGTTTTTCAAAGGTAAAGAACATGTAAAACAAAAAACCGAAACTAAACTGATAAAATTAAAAACCGGTTAACTTAAGTGGTTGTAACAGCTCTATGATATGTCTCGCTGCAAACTTTAGGTATTTTCACACACCCAATTCCGATCTCTGTTCATGACATACATTCCACAGATAGACAGACGGACAGCGGAGGCTTAGTAATAGGGATCCGTTTGGCACCCTTCAGGTTAGGAACCCTAAAGAGCTGTTTTTAGCTATGTCGAATTTGAACTTGCATGTCTTTTGCTGAGTACCCAGTTGATGAAGCTGTGTGTACATTTAGCCGCCGTCGCCGAGTGACGTGACACGTATGTCGACTCAGATACTGAGGTAACAGTATGGTATAAAGTAGAAAGAAGGAAAGAAAAATATTTTTGAAGTGAAAACTTCTTTAGCTATAGGCGCGTTAGGCATTTTTGAGATGGGACTAAACCATTGATTTCGCTACACTGTGACGACACCAGCTGTTGACCATTAAAAAGACATCAACGCGTTGATTACCGCGGTGTCGATTTTTTTTAAGTTTTCACTTCTGTCGGCACTCCCGGAGTGCCACTGCTTTTTTTTTTTTGGGACACTCACAATAATAAAATAAAATCAAAAAGGATAATTTTAAAGTAATAACAAAAATAATAACGACCTGTGCGAGGCCAAAAAGGGTTCTATCTCAGCTGCGATATAAAAAAAAAACCGCATCGCTTGTATTCTGATAGGGCCCGCTGTGATGCGACGGACACACCTACGGACATATATATAAATCCCATTGTATACTTACGAGTCTTTCCCGTTCTTTTTGTTCTTTAAGTGCTTGTTCCTCCTCTTCTTTAATTTTTAATATTTCGGCTATTTCTTCTTCGGTTCTTACGATGTCCTGAAGATTAATAAATTGATTAAATTCTTAATAAAATATTGTAAAATGTCTAAAAGCGTGACAAAGACACAATAATTCTGTTGAAAAGTTGTCAAGTGACAGGACTAAATAATGCTGTCTATAATCTAAACAAATATTCTAAAGAGAAAAGATATAATTTTTTGTATGTTTGTTTATTAAATGGATTTGGATGAAATTTGGCACATTGATAGACCATGACCTGGGTTAGGATACAGGATACTTTTTATCCTGATATTCCCACGGGATCGAGACTTATGCGGGTGAAACCACGGGGCGCTGCTTGTATTATAATAAAGAGACATTTTTTGTATCTTTTTTTGTTACCCTTTGACGTTAAAACGGCTGAACAGATTTGTATGAAATTTGGCACATGGATAGACCATGACCTGGGTTAGGATATAGGATACTTTTTATTCCGATATTCCCACGGGATCGAGACTTATGCGGGTGAAACCACGGGGCGCAGTTAGTAATATTATAAAGAAGTTTAGTGGTATGAGGAACAGGGTGTAAAGTTCACTCATCCACCATAGAAAAGGGAGGATCCTCCGACCAGACGGGTGTGGTGTCTGGCGGGCAACTGCCCGACGATTTGAAGTCGGAATCTTGTATATATGTTGATCGCTCGGTAAACTCTAATTGTGCGATGCAGGATTTGTGTGACGTCATGTCTTTTTGATGCGTAGTTCATGTGTACCGCTACAGAAGTAACATTTGTGAGTTTGTATGTAAGGGGTAATCTACTGAACCAATTCCGAAAATTCTTACACTAATAGAAAGCTAAAGTACTGCTGAGTGTCATAGGATATTTTATGTTAAACCAAGAAATTTCACGCGGACGAAGTCGCGGGCATAAGCTAGTAATAAATAATAGAACAACATGTATAATCATGAAATTATCTGCTAGATAGGTAAACCGGTCTGACGGGGTCCGATAGGGCCGATGAATGCCGGGGTTGCGGTTATTGTCCGAAAGGGTTACCGTGGCCCCTTGGCAACATACAGGCAACCGAAGGAACACGGGTGGGTTTTAGTCAGTAAGAGTCTGACACGCCCTCCCGCTCCACCCACAGCGGGAGAAGTTATTTGATAATTTCCCAGAGAAAAAACTATAGGCCTAATTTCATAGAACATATGAACATTTTAATTGTTAAAATACTTACCGAAGTTTTACTTCCTCCACCAGATTTGAAGTTCATCACAGGTTTGGTATGCCGCCTCGTGAACGGGTCATCTGTTTTCTTGCCTTTCATCGCTTTTACCTTTAAAATAAATAAATTGTTAAGTTAATTGTTGTAGAATGAGTCTGTGTATAAGCTAATACTAGTATTGTCGAAAAAAAATTATTATTTTGCATACTGTAGTTATGTGGAGAATAACCCTAGAGCCTACATACATCTTTTATGGGGTACTGTGTTAAATATTACAACAAAATACCTTGTGACATATTGCAATTAAATGAAAGAAAATTTAAAACACATATTAAAAATACACATTGTAAACAAGCATATTACAAATTAGAGGATTATATCCAAGATAAGAGTGCTTGGAAACATGCTGGTCAACAAAATCAAACTGGTTGCTAAATTAATTGTAAAATTTATTACTTTGTGTTTTATGACATTGATTTTACATTCTGTGATTACTTCCTCTCACACTGACTTATTAATTGTAAAATTTAGGAAAATCGTCTACTTTTACAATGTTTGTAAATATGTGAGCACCATGTATCTATCACATATTAAATTATCTGTCGTTGCTTCATTTTTAATTCTTTTTACCTATTGTGGTATAGTAATTTTATTCTAGGTGCATCGTCTTCACATATAATAATTATTTAACAAATGTACGTACATATACAAACAATTGTAAAACATTTTAAAAGAGTAACGGTGGAGTTTCTTGCGCATTCTTCTCCATACGAAAACTACCTTTTGGAAGGGGCGACTAGAATCAATTTTATTATTTTGTAATTTTTGCCGTTCAAAAGTGCCATACATGGGCCTATTTGAAATAAATGATTTGACTTTGACCACACACCCCCCTAGAGCACAGTAAAAGACAATAACTGTAATGTTTACGGGCATAAAAAGCTATTACTATAATTAGATTACTGTTACTAAAACATACTGGAAACAGTATTTTTCAAACTCGTATAACAGCGCAGGGAATGGCCCTACAGATTTGGTCCCATAGTGAAAAGTGAAGAGAATAACATGTTCTAACGGAAAATAACTTTATTTTTTTGTTGGCACTTTCTTAATTTAGCCCAAAATGAATGATCTCCTTTACAGTTGTCAGAAGCCCGAAATTGTGTCAATCAATCTTACCACGGGGTATCGTGTAACCCAGTAACACGATAGCCCGTGGTAATATGATTTTTTTATTTATATTCTTTCCGAGTCTATCTCGGACGTTACTAACATTGGTGAAGGAAAAACATCGTGGTGAAACCTGGACATAAAGTTAGTATAAGTCTAAAATCGCCAACCCGTCTTGAGCGAACGTGATGATCAATGCTCGTGCCTTCTCTGTACGAGAAGAGGCTATTGTCATGCACTGGGGCTAGTTTTTTTGTATTGCGACCCTGGGGTCCCGGACCTTTGGAAGGCGTACGAGGGACCGAAGCCAAGTCCAAGTCGTTGAGGCCCGTTAGACTTTTTTACTACTATGCTAGTGCACCCAAGGACATCCCCCAGTTTGGTGCAGGACTATTGCAGGATATGGATAATGGCTGACGTGGCTCAAAAGGCTGCCCAACTGAAATGGAACTGGGCAGGCCATGTCTGTCGCATGCCGGACAAACTGTGGGCCCAAATAGCACAGAACTGGTGCCCTGAGACAGTGAAGTGGGGTCGCGGCAGACCACGTAGGAGATGGCGGGACGAGCTGGATAGGTTCCGGCAAAACTGGAAGGACGCGCGGGCTCGCGAAAGGTGGAAGGAGTGGAGGGAGGTTTTTTACTGGTTAGTTTTTTACTAGCCTTCTCTGTCCCACTCCTGGGCAAAGCCAGGAGTGGGACACAGAAGGCTAGTAAAAAATGGATAATGGGTTTGGGTGGATAAGGTGAACTAGTTAACTAGGACTATGGAAAGACTATGGCAGGGGCGGAACGCGTGAGGGAGAGGCAAATTTCGCGCCCTCACGCCCCTAACCGCCGCAGGAGGAGACGCCCGGGGCGGGAATCGCGAGCCGATCTCCGGCCACCGTAGGCGCGGGCTTGCGGACGGTGAGCAATGGGTAGCTCGCCGTCCGATAAGGACCAAGCCCGGGTCGACGGCGCAACGTGTTCCACGCGCGCCTCAAAGAAATGTCAGCAGAATTGACGGGGCCCGCTAGGGCCGATGCCTGCCGGGGGTTCGAAGAAAACCGATAGGCGGCCCCCGGCAACAGGGCAACCGAAGGAACACGGGTGGGTTTTAATCAGTAAGAGTCTGACACGCCCTCCCGCTCCGCCCAGAGCGGGAGAAGTTATTTGATAATTTCCCACCCAAAAAAAAGGGGCCTGACTTTTATAGGTTGGTATTATTATTATTCTATGACTTACTTCCTCCATGATGGCTTTCTCGGCAGTCTCCACGTTAAGCTTCCGGTTCCTGTTGTTGATGTAAGAGATGCTCTGTATGGACGACGTTCGAGTCTTGTCTAGTTGATTTGCGCGTTCTTCTAATTCTTGGATTTTTGCGTTCAATTCTAATACCGTTTCGTCGTCGCCCCTGAAAGTTAAATTAGTAAGTGTAAAATATGTAGTAGAAAAATTGATTGAAAGTCTTAATCTTAATATATATAAATTACGTGTCACGTTGTTTGTCCGCGATGGACTCCTAAACTACTCAACCGATTTTAATCAAATTTGCACACCGTGTGCAGTTTGATCCAACTTGAAAGATAGGATAGGTAGGGTAGGTAGGGAAGGTAGCGTAGGTAGGGTAGGTAGGGTAGTAAGTGATAAAGATGGTCCACCCCAAACATTTATATGGCAAAACAACGTTTGCCGGGTCAGCTAGTAATTTATAAAACTAGTCTATCAACCTGCCTAGCCTTTTCCCAACAATGTTGGGGTCGGCTTCCAGTCTTACCGGATGCAGATGAGTACCAGTATTTTACAAGGAGCTACTGCCTATCTGACCTCCACAACCTAGTAACAAGGTAATACGATACCCCTTGGTACGACTGGTTGTCAGACTTTCGGGCTTCTGACGACCCGTAACGACTGTCAAAGAACCACGAATGACAGCCGGAACCAACGGTTTAACGTGCTTTCCGAGGCGCGGAGGAGTCTCGATATGTAGAAATGGTCACCCATCCACGGACCAACCCCGGCAAGCGTACCGTGGGGCTGTTATTACTTAGCCACGAGCTTCTCTAAAAATCTAGTCTATTTAAGAAAATACAGGGTCAAATTAAATTATCTAACAAAACTTCACACGGTCTATCTTTAATATTTTTCATGTTATTAATTTTTTTATGTTTTGAGTAGCGTTTGCCATATCTCCGATGTTATTGGCTCAATTTGGATTCTGTTTATTATTTCTAAAAGCTTATGAGTTATTTTATCGGATTAACTAACATTTTTATTAAAATTTGTCGACTATGCAAAAAAAAAAAACGGAGGTGAAAACATTTTTTTCTAAAAACAAGAACAAGTGTTCACAAAATCATAGGGACATTTTGAAAAAAAAAAAAAATACCTATTAGGAAAAATGAAAAATAAAAGTCAAGATAGACTTTTAAAGTTATTTTTCGATTATTTTTCATGAATATTCACAAAAATGCGGGCTGGCACATGCCGATGGGCGATATTGTATTTACTTTACTTTGAGTGCGGCTGATGGCAATAGGCTCGCCCCCTATTACATGGGACTTAAATATAACTGGCGAAATATGGGTGTACTATAGGTACACCTCTGCCTAACCCTTCTGGAATTACAGGCGTGATGTCATGTTTTAATTTTGTGATATTTACCTTAATTGTGCGACATCTCGTTCCTTCATAAGTTGTGTTTTCTTCATGGCGTAGTTGGTCGGGTGCGATCTGAAGCGGTCTTTTTCAGCGACTATCTTCTCTACATCTTCTTCCTGAAAAAGGTATTCTTGAAATATTGAAATATTTTTATTAGATACATAAAACATGCTCTTTATTTTATTTTATTTTTAGTGTGAGTATCATTTAAAGAATCAGTGAAAGGAATAAGCTTAGAAATTCGATAGTTAAAACAAGTACTCTATTAAATTCGGATTCAAAGGAATTTCTTTCATGATCAAACTCAAAGCATTTATTTCAAATAAACCAATTACAGGCATTTTTGAATTGTCAAGGGGTCGGTCAGTCAGAAAGATGCAAGCTACTTGCCTATTCCAAAGCCTAGTAAGTTCCTATGGAGAAGAACGGGCAAGAAAATCCACGGAAACTCTTTTAAATTAAAATATTGGTTACATCATTCATGTTGAAATTATACATGTGAGAACAGTGTAGAAAGACGTGCACGTTAAAAGCGTCCGTAAAAAATAAAAAACAAATGATAAATGTATAAATTTAAATAAGCCGTAGCAGCTAAGAGATGACGATAAAAAGTTACAATATGTCTCAGAAGTTTATTACAAAAACGTACTTGACACAGATTTAAAAAATGTATACAGGTGTTCTTCAGAAAGGCCAGGTGCGTAGTACTTGCAACCGGCGTGCGTGTATGACCGGATGTATGAACGTAAACGAGGCAAAAGGAGTATGTAAGGATCGTAGCAGGTGGCGTTCTGTAGTTTCTGCCTATCCCCGTGGGAAGAAGGCGTGAGTTTCTATGTTCTATGTTATAGGGTTTGGTTTCCGCACTTAGTCCGTAAAGTGGACCATTGTGCGTGGGCCATGGCGGCCGTTTGGTGGTTATTCCAACCAGCCCACCTCCCTCCAGAAGCTAATTAAATATCCTGGTCTGTTCAGAACATCTGTGTAGGATCTGGGTGACCCGAGGGTTTCTGTTCTAATCTGGGTGATGCCTGTGCATTCAAAGAGCACATGCGCAACGGTTTCTTCAGCCTCCATGCACGCCCTGCACAGAGGACTGTCCGTTATGCCTATTGTGTGGAAGTGTCTATTTAGCGAGCAGTGTCCCGTGATGGTCCCCGTCACCAGGCGCAGGCCGTTCCTATCCAGGCGTGAGTTTGTTTATGTATGTAAACGGGGTGTCAGGGACATCGACGCGAAAACTGTTACCATGGATTCAGTACATGATTCTGAACCCCCGGGTTGAAATTCTTAGTCGGTTAAATCTACTGTTTCATAGAAAAGTGCAATACCTACGCGGTCAAAATGTATGGAACAGCAGATTTTTTTTAAAATATACAGTGTGAGTCTTTATAATCTGCACATACTGAATCGAGGGAATCTTTGCTTAATTATATCGACGGAAAAAATGATAAAAAAATTCTAAATATTTTATTGAAATTTTTAATGGATTTTTTATTTATTTTTTCGCTTCTGTGACTCCAGTGTATACAAAACGGTGTAACTTTTTAACTCGATGTTTTATCACGATGAAACAAACTCCATAATGATTGGAAGTAATTAGGTGTCCGCATTAAATGAAAATTGTGTAAAAAACTGCCACCAATTAAAAATTAACACGTTTTTTCCGCAAAAATCAGATTTTTTTTCATCAATTTTTGCAATAATCGTAAAATTTCTCAATAAGATGCCCCGATTACCTTCATTTTTTATTACTTTAAATTATTCTTCATCGTATTAGCTATCCAATAGTAAAAATTGCAAGGGTTTAACTCAATCCCATCATTTCTTATCAACAGCCAAAGAAAGGCCTAGAGCACGGCTACGCACTAATTGTTTAGCAGGTAGACGTCCTTTTTTGTTGAGAATGTGCGCGGGTCGGGGTGCGGGGAGGTAGGGCCAGCTGAAGGGACCAGAAGGGATGACGGACAGGCAGTCGCTCCGAATTATTCGCCGCTGCTACATGTGTTTCGTTACTTTCATTCACTGCTACCTGAGTTTCGTGACTTTCGTTCGCTGCTACGTGATGCCGCGCTTAAGTGAATTCTCCCCGGCACACATTGCCGACATTCATTTTTACTATGGGATGGGACGAGGAAGTGCCAGAGCTGCGCGCGCAGCTTACATAGCTGCGTTTCCTAACAGGCAACCAGTGCCATCTGCCCGCAACTTCCAGGAAGTTCACAGAAGATTGTCGATCACTGGACTTGAATCAAGTAGAGATCGTCGCGAGCCGCCTCAAATAATTATTGATGTGGTTCTGGAACAAGCAGTACTGAGCGATTTGTTTGCTGATCCATCCATAAGTACTAGACGACTGGCTCTTCGTCACGGAATATCACAAAAATCAGCGTGGCGTATTTTAAAGAAAGAAGGATTGCACCCTTACCACACTACCAAAGAGTGCAACATCTACATGAAGACGTAGATTGGCGTCCAAGGTGTGTGATGTCCACCTGGATTCAAAGAAATACCAGAGCAAACCCAAACTTTCCGAAAACCATACTATGGATGGACGAATCAACATTTACCAGAGATGGTATTACTAACTGTAGAAATTTACACAGATGGTGCCCTGGAGGTCAAAACCCGAAATTGAAACGTTCATCGACTTTTCAAGTAAGATTTTCAATAAATGTTTGGGCTGGTCTTATCGATAACATGTTGATTGGACCAGTCATACTGCCGAGAACTTTGAACAGTGAAAGATTTTTAAGTTTGTTGACTGACGATCTACCTGAGTTATTGGAAGATGTACCACTGTCTTTGCGTCGAAGGATGTTTCTGCAGATGGACGGATGCCCTGCCCATTATGCCACAAATGTGAGATCATTTTTAAACGAAAATTATCGTAATAAATGGATTGGACGACTAGGACCTGAAGGGTGGCCTGCGCGTTCACCCGATTTAACGCCCCTTGATTACTTCCTGTGGGGGACCATGAAGCAACGCGTCTACAGTACTCCCATCAACAGTGAGGTCGATTTGCGTGATCGCACAATTAACTGTGCAAATGATATTCGCAATGATCCCGAAATGATAAGGAGAGCGACACAACAAATTTTAGTTCGCGCGGCTTTGTGCCTACAACAACGAGGTGGACATTTTGAGAACCTAATGCATTAAATTTTCTTTAAAATAATAAATGTTTTAATTGAACTCTTTTTCATTCATTGAACCCAAATAAATCATCCTTAAGAGAACAAAAATAGCGCGTTCGAAGTGCCATCTTTAACACTTGATAGAAAGTGTTTTGTCTGAGCTAAAAGCATACAATTTTTATTATTAAGTAGCTAATACGATGAGGAATAATTTAAAGTAATAAAAAATGAAGGTAATCGGGGCATCTTATTGAGAAATTTTACGATTATTGCAAAAATTGATGAAAAAAAATCAGATTTTTGAGGGAAAAACGTGTTTATTTTTAATTGGTGGCAGTTCTTTTACACAATTTTCATTTAATGCGGACACCTAATTACTTCCAATCATTATGGAGTTTGTTTCATCGTGATAAAACATCGAGTTAAAAAGTTACACCGCTTTGTATACACTGGAGTCACAGAAACGAAAAAATAAATAAAAAATCCATTAAAAATGTCAATAAAATATTTAGAATTTTTTTATCATTTTTTCCGTCGATAAAATTAAGCAAAGATTCCCTCGATTCAGTATGTGCAGATTATAAAGACTCACACTGTATAATGAATCCATGGTAACAGTTTTCGCGTTCATGTCTGGATGCCAATACAGCGTGGCATCAAAAATCTGCTGTTCCATACATTTTGACCTTCTGTATGTTTTTTTTAAGGATAAAAGTTATAAGTTTATTTACCTTAAATTCATACATAAGCGCTTCCTTGACTTCCTGTATCTTATTCCTAACAAACTCCATGGTCGGTGGTTTCTTGTTCGCATCTTTGATGGCTTTGTTCCATTTCTGGAATTCGCTCTCGGTGAATTCCTGAAAATATGACATTCATTAAATGGGGTTCCCTCTTATCTGGTAGAATTTTGATACTCCGAAATTTATTTGGCATAACACACTTGGCGTAATCTTCTATAAACGAATATTTGAAAGGCATAAAAATTATTTAATATAATTATAATTATTATTGTTTGGCCGAATATTTTCATGTCTGAATTTACAATGGCATACTTTTAAGATGGCAGATTTTTATTTGGCATAATTACCTTTGGCAAAGTTAAAATTCCGCATAATTTCGTTTAGCATAACATAACATTTTTGGTACAATTTCACTTGAAGATGGCAGAATTTTATTTGGAATAATTTTATTAGGCATACTAGCGGACCTGACAGACGTTGTCCTGACCGAATACCGCCACCTATCGGGTCCGATTGTGAATCTAAACCATTCCCAGATCCCCTTGAACACACACAAAAAATTTCATCAAAATCGGTCCAGTCGTTTGAGAGAAGTTCAGTGACATACACACTCACAGAAGAATTATATATATAAAGATTGCCATTTCTATAAAATTTTATTTTTAACCTTAAATTAAAATTAAAATATTGTCTTAAAAAGTCAATATGTTGTGCTACAAAAGTTAGAGACAGAAACGAATCGCTGCAAAACCGACTCCACGTAGTCTTGTCTGCCCTACCCCTAGAGTGTAATTGAAGCCCGCGTAGGCGCGGAGGGGCAAGGCGGGCCGCCAGCTGAGGAGCAGGTGGTTGTAACGCTGGCCGCCCGCGGCTGAGGCTGGCCGGCTCTTTACATACCGAGTCCTCCGTGCCTTGGAAAGTACGTTAAGCCGTTGGTCCCGGCTGTCATTTGTAGATCTTTGACAGTCGTTACGGGTCCTTAGAAACCCGAAGGTTTGACAACCAGTCTTACCAAGCAGTATCGTATTACCTAGTAACTAGGTTGTGGAGGTCAGATAGGCAGTCGCTCCATGTAAAATACTGGTATTCAGTTACATCTGGTTAGGCAGATGATGACTTCTCAAGTCTGATTATGTCTATGTTAAGTTAAATAGTATAACCTCACCTGATTACTAACAAACTCCAATCGGAACACTCTGTCTTGTGTCCCATGTCTTAGCTTAAGTCCCTTATTCGTTCTAGTGTTTCCTAAATTATATACTTTCGCCGTCTCATATACGTCTATGATTTCTGCTACCTGTGAACAAATAAAAAGTTTATTATTACAATTGTATTTTTTTTTCAACTTTTTTATTTTTCTACGGCGCGGTTTATTCGGTGTACCGTAAAGAAACTGTGCCGTGTACAAAAGGCAACTCACTCAACCAACTTTTGAAAAGTCATACAAAATTTAAATTGTAAGCGCAAACTGAACTTTATGTAAAGAAAACAAGAAACTAAATACATTTATTTAGCACAGACTAAAAAGCACACAAGACAACATTTAATAATAATAATAAATAAAAACGAGCGAACGTTACATTAGTCGCATATGATATGTAACATTTGACTTCTCGCCTTGGTAATAAACAACATTAAAGGGGCGGGGCCTCGTCAAGGTCGTTTCTGACTGCCAACTCTAGCACCGCGCGCACTCATTGCTCAAATCAAATAGCGCGCGCTTCCCCGGCTTCCAGTTACACGCTTCCGTCCCTATTCACGAAATCACTCCCACAGATTGCAGGAAAGCGAGAGGAACGATGTTACACATCAAAAAAGAAAACAAAAAGTGTAAAGTGCGTTGTGAGAAATTAGCAGGAAATTGTGCGTTGAGGCGGCACTAAATAGGCCCAGATCGAAAAAACGCCCGACAACCAGTTCCTGACTCTAATTGGTGTGAGTTTCAAAGCTATTTTTCAAAAAAATCGTAAGTATTTACTAAAGGAGATAGCACACATATCAACTCAGAAAGGGATCGTCACCGTATCAACTCGAACCATTCAGTATTCTTTGTATGAAACTCCCTACTGCAACGCACACTAATCGGAATCGTAACGTAATCGCCTCGCCTCGGGACAAGCTCACGAACCGCGGCAATACGGTGACGATCCCTTTCCGAGTTGATATGTGTGCTATGACCTAAAATTGGGAATGTAGGATCCAGATATTTTTTAAATAAGACATTCACATAAAACAGTTAGTTATTCCGAGTTGATATGTGGCCATATGTTGCCCATATTTTATATTTATAATATGTTAGGTACACATTCTGATAGATTAAGTAATTTTTTCAACAAACTCACCCTATAAACGGGATTCCCGTTATTGTTCCCGATGCCGATTCTCACGAAACATCCGTTGACGACGCGCGCGAAGAACGGCAGGTGCACCAAACGCTCCAGTTTAAACCTGATAGAATGGAATAAATATACGTATATGATAAACGAGGTAAATATTATAAAACAAAGATACAACTCAAAAACTACCGAACGTAAACGAAAATTTGCATGCGGTTTTCACCAATAGACGGAGCGGATTCATGAGGAAGGTTTAGGTGTACGTTATTCTTTAGGGTTTTGTGTGAATAGGCTGAAATGTGACGATGATTGTTGAAGATATCGGAAAAAATCATGCCGACTGGTATTTTTACTGGCTTGCGCCGAGTAAACCGTAAAAGATACATAAAATTTATGTTCTACAGGATTGTTCATATTTAGTCCGCGACGGCATATGGATGACCCACAGTTACCATTATTATCTTTCAGAATTTGATAATAATTATGGTTGACGGCAACGCGGGCGCAGCGGTAGGAGTGAATTACCTGTTCCTCGGCTATTAGGTATGTATTTTGTGAAATCCACGTGGGCGAAGCCGCGGGAAAAAGCTAATATGTAGTGATAATGATGGAGAAGTCGATAAAAACATAGCTTTATAACATCTGCAATTGCGTAAAGTCCACTTATGGCTGTTAAGTAAATAACGGACCGTTTTGGTTAAAATTAAGACTCTCGTATCATTATAGTCCGTGCAATCCACGAAGACGCGCCCCACTCCGCGATTACTGTACTGTAAGCTGAACTCTAGTACGGCGCGGAGCGGAGTGGGGCGCGTCTTCGTGGATTGCACGGACTATACCAATAATGAAGCAAATACCTCATAGCTTTGTATAGTAGACCCTCCCATATAGAAGTAGCTATCACAAAATTAACTTACGAATCTACCAGATTCGCAATAAAAAAAAAATACCATTGGTAAGCAATACGATTCGATTTTGTTTATAGGAACCGAGCATTAACCGACTTTGCTGGTTAACTTACCAAAAGATGAGAAATCAGGTACATAATACTGAAAACATATTTTTTTTTTTTGTGGAAAAACATTATTTACCTGCTAAGCCTAAGTTTATTTATCTGATCCTTGGTGTCTGCGTATTTGATCTCTACTTCTTCACGTTCTCGCTTTTTCACTTCTTCTTCTCCACCTGATGATGAAGAACTTGAGGAACTGCGACGGCCTGAGAAGAGAAAAATTGAGAAGCTTTGTATTATATATACTTGAATAATGTGACTTTAGGGGCACACAGGGAACCACAGGTGACGATAAATAAAATATAAATTATTATGTCGCATTGTCCAGTTACAGTTAATTGATTCAGGCGTGACCTTGCGGAAATCGATTATAAAATACAATAGACGTGGATATATTTAGTAACCTGTTCCGCTTAGCTATTTCTAACGAGCCAGTCTCGCTTGTGCCGCGTTCCAATGCGGTCGTGTTTGCATATTCTGTGTATTGACTAGCGCAGCGCAAGCTGTCGCTCGTATTTTATTAGCCATGAGCAACGAACTTGTGGCGAATGAGCTGCTGGCGTTCCTGCAGCAGAAGCTGGATGTGATGGACGAGGTGTCCGCTATCCAGATCTGCGCAACAAACTTCAGCGAAGATGACATAGCTGCTGCCAAGCTATTGTTGTTCAGTGTGCTTAACAAGCGCGACCAGATGGTGTCCCGCCGGCGTGACGGGACTAAGAGAAGCCTGCAAGACATTATCACGCTGTTCAAAGAGACCGACCCGGACGACGTACCGACGTTTGTGGCGAAGGAGCTACACAAGCTTCCTCCCGTCACCTTTGATCACGTTGATGTAACGAGCCTTCTGAAGGACATTCTCTTTCTGAAGGCCCGCCTCGCGGATGTTCTGGCGAAATTAGATGCATCCCAAAACACTGTGGCCGATTTGCGCAAAGAATTTAATGAGTTGCGAAACAGTGTGGCGGTAACTAGGTCATCAGTCGATGCGTCTAACGTAAACAACTGTCGCGGAGCTGGCCTCGATGTATCGTCGTCAAATTCCGCGTCAGCAGTTTTGTCGCCAGCGCATCCGTCGTTTGCTGAGCTTGCAGAGCGTTCCGCCTGCGTGCCCCGCAGCCCCGCGCACGTCACCGCAGCTCCTCCACGCAGCGCTGCCCGAGCTCCTCGCCCCGTCCCGCTGCCAGTGTCTGCAGCCCTGGCGAAACCTTTACAAAAGGATTTCGCTAGCGTTACCGCGAGTGCCCCAGGCGCGTCAAGTATGCAATCTATGCCAGAAGAGAGATCTGATGGCGAGGGTTTCGTGACAGTGCAAAGAAGGAAGCGCCGATCGCGACCGATCAAGAACCGCTGTGGCAAAGCACCTACAGCGCCCGAAGTAAGCTTGCGTGCCGCAAAGCCGAATACACCGGTGTACATCTCCCGCCTACATTACACCACTAAGGCGGAGGACATCGTGGAGTACGTGCGCCAGAAGACCAGGTACACGCCGAGGGTGCAGTTGTTGGAGTCGCACCGCAACGTCAACTTCAAGGCGTTTGTGGTGCGAGTACCGAATTGTTTTCTGTCCGTCGTCATGGAAGAGGACTTTTGGCCGCAGGACGTGGTGTTCCGTCGCTTCCGCGGACAAATACCACAGGACAGCATAAGGACAAGCTAGTGAAGTGAAGTGCTACTAACATAGTTTTAAGCTATTTACTAACACAAGTTTTTTTTTTTTTTTTTTTTTTTCAAGTTCTCTTATATTAAAATATGTATGTTTAGGTTAAGGTATTTTTCTATGGGCCTGTGTCGCCTGAAATAAATGGTATTATTATTATTATATTATAAAAAAAACTCCTGAAAGAAATCGACACGGATTTCAACTCTCAACGAGGCATCCTCAGGATGACGATTGACTTGTCGCGAACCCGAACACAGCGTGTTTGCCACACCGAGCGCTGAACGCAGAGCACGCGAGTAAAGGAGTTGTTTTATGGCTCTTTAGTAATAGCTAAGCGGAACAGGTTACTAAATATATCCACGTCTATTGTATTTTATCCATTATATTAATTAAATAGGGTCCAGCGGAGTAATTGTGTAACATGCCGTGGCGCCATCTACATCGCCACATACGAACTACTCATCAAAGACCTGACGTCGCACGAAAATCATGACGTTACACAAATCCTGAATTAGAAAAAACGTCCCACAAAACCGGGCGGGATTCGCCCCAGTTTGGGTAGAGCTTAAAGCCGAAAACAAAATTGGCTGTCTGTAAAGTCGGTTTACGGACGATAATTTTACGTGATAACGTCACAAGCCGATCGTGCCTCTCTATCGCTTGTTCCGCGCTCTCGCTTGCACGCTCGGCTCAGGCGGAACTAACACTTTTTCATGCGTACAGCCGGCGTTCATAGATTTATAAGATGTTATCACGTCAAAAAATATGTTGGGCTAATGACGAAACATTTCTCATGTTAGCAAAATTCTGAAGATCACTGCACCAATCGGGAGGATCAGAGATGTCATTATTTCTGATCAAAATATTACAATAAGGGGGATTCCCCGAAAACTCTCCAAAATAAAAACAAAACACTTACCTTGAGACTTATTATCATCAGAATCGGATCCGGAATCATCAGAATAGATGTCTGAGGCTTTCAACTTGACGCTCTGTTTGCTAGAGCCGCCGATGATTTCGGCGTCAGCGTCCTGAGAACAAGCGGTGACCTTGACCTTGACCTTCGAGGTTACAACAAGGGCAGAAAATAATAAATAACTTCTATTTGTAGGTGATTTTTGAGATGGTATATGTCTGTGATCCGTATGTTGTGTTTTTGACGTCGTTTTCACGAATGACGACTTCGTTTTAGTTCGAAATTAGTTTATTCGGGCTATCGCGAAACTATCTTTAATGTACATGTGAGTGAAGCTGTGAAAAATTATATTAATAAACTAAAATAATATAAAAGGAGTATGCAAGGATCGTAGCAGGTGGCGTTCTGTAGTTTCTGCCTACCCTAATGGGAAAAGGCGTGAGTATATGTATGTAAACTTTATATTTATTTTTATGTCTTATTTTGCTTTAAAACTGTAATTTCAACTTGACACTTATAGCGCCGCCTATGATCTCGGCGTTAGCATCCGAGAACAAGCGGTGACCTTGACCTTCGAGGTTAAAACAAAGGTAGAATAATAACTGCTTTTTTGGGTGATTTTTGTGTAGGAATGTGTTCTGTTATGTTTGATGCAATTTTGAGGGTTCCGTTTGTATTTATGAATGGAAAATCGTCCCTCTTATCGATTTCACCTGGTGAGGAATAACACCTGCGCCAGAATTATTTAAAGTGTAATAATGATTGATTCGCATCCTGTAACATGATGTTATAGTGTCATCATTATCATTTCAGCCGAGAGACGTCCACTGCTGGACATAGGCCTCCCGCAAGCACCGCCACTTCGACCAGTTCGGTGCTTCTCGCATCCAGCGCATCCCTGCGGCCTTCGCAAGGTCATCGGTCCATCTTGTGGGAGGCCTTCTAACGCTACGTCTTCCGGTACGCGGTCGCCACTCCAGAATCTTTCGGCCCCATTGGCTATCTATTCTGCGAGCAATGTGCCTGCCTACAGCCACTTTGGCAATTCTTAGGGCTATGTCTGTTACCTTGGTTCTCCTGCGGATCTCTTCATTTCTGATTCGATCATGTAGGGAAACTTCAAGCATAGCCCTCTGCAAGCTCAGTCATTAGTGTACGTGGGGCATGAGATGTTCTAGTATCAAACGAGCGAAGAACAATAACAGTTCAAGGTCAAAGATGGCAACGCATAGCGATCATGTTTTGTATGTACCGAGAAGGTATCGTCGATTTAGTCTTGTCCCAAATTAGTCTTACATAGGACAGACAGGTGTAGTTTGTTACGCTGTTTCTAGCCAGCATAACCACTAAGAGGTGGTTAAATTTTCGGTCTATTGTTCTTTTGATATTAATTTATATTATATCCTATTTTTTAATAAATTATTTATAATTTTGATACCTACATGGCTAATCTGAATTGCCTCTACACCTACACCTTACTCAGATCTCCATCTTTTTTCGCAAAAATTCCACACAAAATTAAAAATTACGCAAAAACATTTTACAAAAAAAAAAAACTAAAAAGTTTTTGTTTTTCACTTTTCAGCTGTGGTATTTACCCCACACAAATTCGAATACCACTACTTGCTATGTAAATAACAGTGAGAGGAACTTAACATATCCACATACTAAGTGGGAAAAAAATACGTATTATTGAACTCAAAAACTACCGAAGCAAGGTTATTAAAATTTATATGGGACCACCTCTGAAGTGGTCCCATATAAAATCAATTCATAATTGGCCGAGTTATCGTGTAACAAACATACAAAAAAAAAACATACAGTTGAATTGAGAACCTCCTCCTTTTGGAAGTCTGTTAAAAAAACGTATTTCGCAGCATAAATAATCTTATTCAAAATGTGTACTCACATCATCGTCATCTTTATCTTTATTAGTCTCCTCCTCAAGCCGTCTCTTCTGCTTGTGTTGCTCCACTCTACTCGCTTTAGCGTCCCTCTGCGCTCGTAACAGAGCCATCGCGTTCTGTCGTTTGTCATCCACGTTACGTTTGCGTTCTGTTTTAGCGCCGAATAGGGGGGATGCTGAACGTTCCGAGGGGTCTGGAATTAAAAAAAAAAAACATGGATGGCTCGTGACTAAGTAATAACAGCTGCACGGGTTGGTCCGTGGATGGGTGACCATCTTTGCAAGCCGAAACTCCTCCGTGCCTCGGAGAGCACGTTAAGCTGTTGATCCCGGCTGTCTTTCATGGATCTTTGGCAGTCGTTACGGGTCGTCAGAAGCCCGAAAGTCTGACAACCAGTCTTATCAAGGGGTATCTAGTCCAGTCAAAATAGCTCAGGCAAAAATAACCGTTTCGCAAAAAAAAAAAATTGTGAACTTTGGCTTTGGGAATATTTTTTTTTTGCACGCATGGGATCTATGAAAACTTTTCACAATTTCATTGTAATGGTATCCATGTAAATTTTCAGCTTCTTGGGAATTTATGCAAGGGTACCCCTATTTTTCGGGCTAATTTGACCGGAGTAATCGTATTATCCAGTTACTGGGTTATGGAGGTTAGGTAGGCAGTCGCTCCATGTAACATACTAATATTCAGCTGCATCCGGTTAGACTGGAAGCCGACCCCAACATAATTGGAAAAAGGCTGGGAAGATTGATTGATTACATGAATATATGGATTGAAGCCCTTAATTTTGCCCATTATTAAATTATTGGTAGGTTAACGATTCATAATGCTGCATCATTATGAATCGTCAACCTACCAATCTTGCTGGCTGATGATATTTACCCAAAGGCAATTAACACACGGCACCGCGCACCGCCGCGGAAGTGAGAGATGAGAGCACCGTCGACCGCGCGGTCGGGCGGTGTTCGTGTGTTAGAGCGGGGGCACACGATGCGTTGCGGCGGCGGTGCGGCACCGGAGCGGTGTCGCTGCGTCGTCTTACATAGAAATATCTGTGGCATGTCACACGATGCGCTCCGGCGCCGCACCGGACTTGCAACCACCGAGACGAGGCGGGGAGGGGTGAATGCGTTGCGACGTCGGAGCGGCACCGCTCAGTTGTTTGTACGTAGTCAAAATCACAGATGTTTGACAGATGACAATTTACGCGCTATGAAGCGCGGCGCCGCTGCGGCGTTACAACGTTACGGCGCCGCAGCGCCCGTGTGACCGCCAATGCGGCGAAATCTTTGCGGTGCGGCACCGCAACGCGTCGTGTGCACAGGCTCTTAGGCATCAACGGATTTATTAGAGGTCAATGCGACATGAGATCCGCTTCACCGCCTACCGCGGCGGTACGCGGTGCCGTGTGTAAATCGCCTAACATGCAGGGACCGCGAAAGTGGAGGGCAGAGGGGGCCTAAGATCCAGACCTGTAGTGTAGTCTGTAATCCTTAATTTAATTTAATATTCTCTTTAACGTCAAGTAGCTGTAAATTAACCTGTGTTAATTTTAATTCAATGTAATGTAATTTATCTTATTCTTAATATATATAAATTACGTGTCACGTTGTTTGTCCGCGATGGACTCCTAAACTACTTAACCGATTTTAATCAAATTTGCACACCGTGTGCAGTTTGATCCAACTTGAAAGATAGGATAGCTTACATTTTAATTTAGGAAAAAAAAAGATATGAAGAAAAATTATGCATTTATGATATCCCGGTATTATGCACTAATTCCTAACAAAAAGTACTAGGCTTGCATGATTTTTGATGATAATCTCGGTAGGGTGGGTAGGTAGGTAGGGTAGGTAGGGTAGGTAGGTGGGGTAGGTAGGTAGGGTAGGTAGGGTAGTAAGAGATAAAGATGGTCCACCCCAAACATTTATATGGCAAAACAACGTTTGCAGGGTCAGCTAGTTGTAATATAATTTAATGTTAATATTGCTATGGGTTAATAAATGAAATAATAACAAATAATAAAAAAAAATGCTTTTACCTATATTCTCACCTGCGTCCTTAGGGTCATCCAGTATCTCCCCAGGACTTGGAGGTGTCTGTTCCTTCTCCTTTTCAGGTTCCTTAGGTTCAGGTCGCTCTGCTTCCGCTTCTAATAATTAACACAATATAATTAGTAACATATTATAAATACGCAATGCAAGTCGGTGTCGAAATGAAGAGGCCAGATTACCGCAATCCGGTGTAATGTACAAAAACATAATATTCGCGCCTGTATTACACCTTCAAACTTAAAGCATTTATTTCAATTAAACCATTTACAGGCACTTTTGGATTGTCAAGGGGTCGGTCAGTCAGAAAGATGAAGCTAGTTGCCCATTCCAAAGCGTAGTAGGTACCTATGGAGAAGAACAGGCAAGAAACTCTAAGGACACTATTTTAAATCATAATATTGTTACAAAATATTGGTTACATTATTGATGTTGAAGTTATACATGTGAGAACGATGCAGAACGTTAAGTGTCCGTAACAAAAAGATAAAAAAAACAATTTAGAAATTAAAATAAGCCGTGGCAGCTAAGAGATGACCAGTCCCTACTGACGGCGCCCGTTCACGAACATGACGCATGGCTCAGCACCATTTAGCTGGACCATTTTGATGGGAACTTAACGACCCAACGCAAACCCTTCGGGCGACATGGCGACACAACCACAGTATAAATATGGACAGTATGGTAACTAGGCCTATTTGTGGAAATAATAACCTACGCTCCATTTTTAGGGTTCCGTAACTCAAAAGGAAAAAACGGAACCCTTATAGGATCACTTCGTTGTCCGTCCGTCTGTCAAGACCCTTTTTCTCAAGAACGCGTGGAGATATCAAATTGAAATTAATATTAAATACGTAGGTCTGTGGTCCCTTGGAGCTTCTAAGTCAACGCAATAAAAAAATACGGCCATTTAACTGACATATTTTGATACTCTCAAATAAATCAAAACCTAGGGTATCAGGAAACAAGGTCTCACAGCACAAGTAAAGGAAAAAGTCCGAAAATGGTTGATTTGAAGTTTTATTACATAAAAATATAAAATTGCGATTACAAACTTACATTTGCAGTTGGAAAATTGACCGTGACGTATATACATGTATGGGAGATTTTTTTTTTCAACTACGAAGAGTTTTTGAAATAACTTCATCCCAACTACGGAACCCTTCATTGTGCGTAGTCCGACATGCACATGGCCGGTTTTTAAAAAGATCGCGGTGACCACTGGTCTCGCCACGGCACCCGCAACTGACAGCACCGCGACAATCGCTTAGGGTCGTTTCGAACGTTTACTACGTAGTTTCTGTACTGTTCATATTTATTCTGTGACACAATAGGCCGGTGTCCAAAATTTCATTTTGTTCTTGTAGATTATTAAAAAATATTGAACACGTATTTTGTCTTTTTTGACGTAATCAAAAGATTACGACAGCACATTGAGTTAAAATGTGGCATGATGTCACGCCTTGCTAGATTTAATACTGCGTTGTAACGTAGCGAGCCACCACTCCCCAACTTTAATGCGTGTTTTCCAAGTTATTTTTGATTAATATGATAAAAAAAAAACTTTTTACAAAAAAAAAAAAAAACAACCGACCTCCAAAAAAAAAACACTACAAAGTGAAAAATAACTTTAATTTAGGAAGTCGGTGTCTTGGGTTTTGTATTTTCGTTTTTTGCCACCGACTTCCGAAATTAAAGTTATTTTTCACTTTGTAGTGTTTTTTTTTTTGGAGGTCGGTTGTTTTTTTTTGTAAAAAGTTTTTATTTTTCACTTTTTAGTTGTGGTACCTACCACACACACATTCGAATACCACTACCTGCTACCAGTGACAGAAACTTATCATATCATCTACATACTGAGTAGGAACAAAATATGTATTTTGTTGCTAACTCTGAAACTATCCAAGCAAAGTTAATAAAATTTATATGGGACCAATTCGAGAGCACACCCTTTCAAACAAAAAAAGAATTTTCAAAATCGGTCCACAATTGACGGAGAAATCGGTGGACATACATTAAAAAAAAAAAAACAAACATACGCGACGAATATATAACCTCCTCTTTTTGGAAGTCGGTTAAAAAATACGTGTCTAATTTTCTTTTATTATCTGAAAGACTGACAAAACAGAATTTCTTTTTTTTACCCAGGAAACTACCCTATTGGCGAAATGAGGGTGTACTATTTCGTCAGTTGTGTCGCCTGTGTTTTGCGTAATATCCGTCGTCCAAAATGTGAAGTTATGATGAATTTGGTTTCATAAAATTTTGTAATGTGCACCACATTGTATGCAAAATTATTTCAACCGAGAGTTAACGTCGAATTCTCATTTCCTCGATTACGTTTGAACCTTCTGTCCAACTGAGCCAGACCCCACAAACGTCTCCATACTCCAAGAACTCTGCATCAAACAGCGTCTATCAGCACTAGTACAATCTCGAATACTAAAGTTTTGTGGTCATGTCTCCAGGCGGAATAATGACTCCATAGAGCGTCTAGTGGTGCAGAGCAGAGTGGAAGGTAATAGACCACGCGGGAGGTCGCCGATGAGGTGGACCGATCAAATAAAATCCGCGGTTGGAGGCCTTGTTAATGAATGCGCCAGACTGTCCTGTAACAGAACCAGATGGAGGGAGATCGTGAGGCGGGCAACGACTACACCTGCGATTGGACACAGTTCATTGTGACCACGACCGCTTCGTCAAGAGCGAAGCAAAGAAGATCCAACTGAGTCTTTACTCGCTACGTTGGACAATTTAAAAACAAACATACGCCAAAGGACTTTGCTAATCGCAACAAGACAACAAGAGTAACGGTTGTAGCAGCAAATACTTTTCCAGCCCGTCCCATCCTTGATGTCCTCCCTCCGATTGACGCCCTAAGCCGAGGTTCGTACCCCACAGGGGGTGCCCTTAGCGAGCGTTTACCTAGTTTTAATTAGCGTAGACTAACCCCTGGCTGGAGGTTTTAAGTGTAGTAGCTTAAGGCACCCACAGGAAAGCCCGGTTAAGTAGTCATGATCTCAGAGGTCAACTACGAGATGCCCTACCTAAAAAAAAAAAAAGCAAATACTTTTTTCTTTCCCTGCTTCCTAGCGCTTAATTGACAAAGAAAAAGCGGCTGGTAAGCAACAAAATGTCTCTGCTATCTCTCTCACTCACCTCGTTTCTCCTGTCGTTCCCTCTCCCTCTCTCTTTGCCTCTGTTCCCTCAAAGCTCGCCTCCTTCGCCTCGCTTCTCTTCTCCTTTGTATTTCTCCCGGCGACGCTGATCGTTCGGCTGCTGAACGTCGCGCTAAGCGTAGTTTGCGTTCTATTTCCCATCTGTGTTATGTCAAAGTTTTACATATGATAGAAAGAAAGAAAGAAAGAAAGAAAATACATTTATTTAGCACAGACCAAAAAAAAGCACACAATATAATTAACAGCAGATAAAAATAAAAAATAAATAAAATGAAAATCAAATAAAAAGTGTAAAGAACGATGTAAAAATTAGCGAGAGTGTGGAAGTGTGCCTCATGGCTGCGCCAAAAAGGCCCAGTTCAGCAAAAATGCCAGACAACTTGTGCCTGACGCTGATTTTCAACTGGACCTGGATAGAGAAGATAATTATACGGGAAAGAGTACACTATGTAAAGTATTTCTATTTTCTAATATGTCCTTCGGGTATCATCGGATTTCCGAATACAAACGAACGCTAATTTTCATGTCCATCAATGATTAGATTTATCGTGTACTAGCTGACCCAGCAAACTTCGTTCCGCCTAACAGTCAATGAATGTGCATGTTTAGGATTTTAAAATTTCTACCCTACCTACTCTACCTACCCCACCTACCTACCGAGATATCAAAAAAGCCGAGCCACACAAAATGTATAAGAACATGAATTTTCTTCATATTTTTTTTTCGCGAGTTTTTCCTTATTTTCTCACCGTTTAAACCTGCCCTGGACTACGACAAACATTTCAAAACCAAAATCAGCTAAATCGCCCCAGCCGTTCTCGAGTTTTAGTGAGACTAACGAACAGCAATTGATTTTTATATACATACTAGCTGACCCCGGCAAACGTTGTTTTGCCAATTATTTGTTTGGGGTGGACAACCCTTATCACTTAGGGGTATGAAAAATAGATAGTAGCCGATTCTCAGACCTGCTGAATATGCATATAAAATTTGGTAAAAATCAGTAAAGCCGTTTCGGAGGAGTAAGGTAACTAACATTGTGACACGAGAATTTTATATATAAGAATATAGATAATAATTTGAATTTAGAACTAAGTACTTTATTGTTGTTTTGTTTTGATTTCAGTGTGAACTATATAGAGCTGTAAAACTATTTTCCTATCCATCGTGCCTGCGTCTTTCCTCCCATTTTTTAAATAAATTGCATTAAGTTAAAAGAGTTTTAACAACTCTATATACTTCCAAGTCGATTGAGTTCGTCTGGTCTGCACCAAGTGCAAAGGGCAACTGATAGAAATCCGACAACTAACAAAACACGAAGTTTGCCAAGGGACGTTAAGAAAATAGAAATACAGTACAAATAGACTTTGGATTTTAATGTGTCTTATTTGTGCAGAATAAAGAAATTTCTTTCCGTCTTCTAATTTAGGATATAGACTTTGGTATCATGAGACATAGGGCCCGAGTAGAACTATGACAGTTCGGGAAATACGTCTTGCTTAGTTTAATGGTAACTCTGGGCAAAACCCTGAATTTTACTATAGTAACAAACGTTATATTGTTTCTAAGCCATGATTTACAACATAATTATAACACAAGTTCTAAGCCTTAGAACTTGTGTTATAATTATGTTGTGTGCCTTTTTGTCTGTGCTAAATAAATGTATTTTCCATCTTTCTTTTCTTTAGAACATTTATCACGCCCAGAACAATGGCAATTCAAGACAAAAACCGCGTTTTACACTATGGTACCTTGGTAGACATATGCACCACACAATAAAAATGGCTGCTCGCCAGACGTCTTCATCATCATCTGCCTAGCCTTTTCCCAACTATGTTGGGGTCGGCTTCCAGTCTAACCGGATGCAGCTGCATATCAGTATTTCATATGGAGCGACTGCCTATCTGACCTCCACAGCCTAGTTACTAGGTAACACGATACCTCTTGGTAAGACTGGTTGTCAGACTTTTGGGCTTCTAACTACCCGTAACGACTGTCAAAGATCTACAAATGACAGCTGGGACCAACGGCTTAACGTGCTTTCCGAGGCACGGAGGGGTCTCGGTATGTAAAGATGGTCACCCATCCACGGACCAACCGTGGCTAGCGTAGCTTAACCTGATCGATCGACCCGTGCGGCTGTTATTACTTAGCCACAAGCCCCTCTTCAAACATGTATTTATTAAACATAATTTCCCTACTGACCTGGTCTTCATAAGATCCCTCCTCTCGATACGTTTGAAGATCTCTTGTTCCCTCTCTTTCTCGGACATGGCGGCCAGACGAGCTCTGTCCTCTTCATCTCCCATGAGGTTTTCATCGTATCTGGATGAAAAAGGGTGAGTATGCTATCAATGACAAAAAGTAGTAATCATTTTCGTATTTTTCTATTATTCCGACCATTATTTGGCAATACAGAGTTAAAATCAGCTAGCAAAACTAGACAGTCGTGTTGGGATCCGACATCTAAACATACAGGGTGGCAGGGACATCGACGCGAAAACTGAAACCATGGATTCAGTACATGATTCTGAACCCCACAGCGTTGAAAATTTTCGTAGGTTATTTTTTTTTTTAAATCTGCTGTTTCATAGAAAAATGCAGTACCTATGCAGTCAAAATGTATGGAACAGCGGATATTTTTTATAATAATCGACAAAAAATTTCAACGCAGGGGGTGTTCAGAATTATGTACTGAATCCAAGGTTTCAATTTTCGTGTCGATGCCAACCTGTATTAAAACAAAAAATAATATGATTTGATGACTTTTATGGGGTCAACAGTATTGTTGGAAGAAAGTTGCCTCAGTAATATCCTGAGTGAGGGGAAGTAGCAACAGCATTCTGAGGGTCTTTGCAGAGAGGCTGGATGGGCCTACAATGGGGAGGTTTACCAAGATACATGTTGGCAACAAAGCTTGTTAAAGTTACAGATATGAACCTTATACTCAGCGAATAAAGCTCATATTCGTAGAAGCGAATGTGAGCAGACGTTTCGAACTGAGTCATCAGGCCATAAATTATTATTATTAGTCTGTCTCGCTCGCACTTATGGGGCTTATGGAGCAGGTAGCAATATTGATAAGATGTAAGCCATTGTATATTCTTATTGCTACTGACATTTATGGCCTGACGACTCAGTTCATAAAGCGAGTAATATAAACCTTACACGGTTCAAATAAGGCTCATATTCGTTTGAAATGCTTGCAAAGGCAAAGTGTGATCTGAGAATTTTACAAAACAAGTAGAGAAGCTGAATTCCACCTAGTAATCTGATGTCTAATAAATTGTCCTAAAAAAAAAAACCTTTGGGAAGTTATACAAAAAATTGCCTTCCGTAGTTTTATAAACGTCTCACTGTAAAATCAGCCTTATTGTGTGTAGATATAGGACTTAATTGGTGATAACGTACTCACCCATCATCAAATTCCTCTTCAGAATCAATGGAATCATTGTCTGATGAATGTGATGATACTTCGCCTAAAAAAAAAGAAAAATAATAGTAAATTCGGTCTGCAGTACTACATGGACAATTCCCAAGGCTATTGAGAGCAAGGCACAGCATCCAAACACCATAGACATGGTGCTGCAAGTCACACTATCAACCTTTCGTAATATTACGGTGCCTGTGTGTAACTCATAATCAGGTACAGTATTTTTATCTCACGAAGCGACGCGCGCTTTACTTGTGGTTCCCAAGTGTACAAACACGCTGTGAATGTGTGTGTAAGCCGCAGGAGCTTTAGGTACCGACCGAGACAATGGTGAAGTCGGAAGTGTGCGTATGTATGTTATGTGTTGACGCTACTCGTCTTCACACACACGTTCAGTGTGTTTGTACACTTGGTAACCACAAGTAAAGCGCGCGCCGCTTCGTGAGATAAAAATACTGTAGGTAAAAAAAAATATCTGCTACTCAGTTCAATTATGTTCACATAACTCAACAAAATGTACGGAGTAGCTGTTTCTTTTTTTCGCGATTTAAAGTTTGTTCCCATAGTAAAAGTGGTGGAACTCTAAAACAGTATCCCCTTCCTGAAACTTGCTGCCCTACTCCAGCGACGCTTTAAACCCAGGTCAGTACCCAAAACGGGATGCCCTTAGTGACTACGCACTTAGTTTTTAAGTTTTATGTCCTGGCCGGAGGCCCTTAATTTATTGAGGCACCGTACATGAAAGTCAAGTCTGGCTAAGCAACTGACAACCTCCTAGGTTGACCTGTGAGATGCCATTAATAAAAAAAAACTGTAACTTCAATTCAACATACCTTCTTCTGGTTCACTATACGTCTCCTTCTTCTTCCCAGACCCCGCACTGTCAGTACTTTGTCTAGTTTCTGTCTTTTTGGGCTCCGGTCTTTTCCGATTGTCATCTGAATGGTCCGAGGAAGTCTTTCTGCTAGTCCGAGCTGGCTCTTTCTTTTTTGAAGTATCGCTTCTGGCATCGCTTTCAGAATCTGAGCCTGATGATGATGAGGATTTTGCTGGAAAAAGAAGGGATTTATTTGTTACAGGTCAACGTAAAAGAGTCTGATGTGGTGACATTTGGAACTAAATATTTTACATAAGAGCTCAACTGTCATTAAGAGACACAATAGAATTTTAATTGTTATGATGATGGCACTACTTTGCCGACAAGTGCTAGTGTGGTAATAGGTTTTGAGTCACCCACAAGCAGCGTTTTTAAAAATTAGTTTAAATTCTTTTACGTGCGATAGTGGCGCCCTCATTTTGTTCAGACTCTTTTTTGCTAAGCTATACTAGCTTCTGGCCGCGATTTTATTCGCGTCGAAGTCGTGAGATACACAATATACTAAAATAACAGCCTCATTTTTATCAAACTCCCTCAGCCCCTCACCCACTGCGTCGCATCTTCCTGCGCTGTGTTTTTACTCGGCTCCTTAGGGTCGTAGCGTGATGTTACATAGCCTATAACCTTCCTCATGAATCACTATTGGTGAAAACTGTATGAAAATCGGTTCGGTAGTTTTTAGTTTATCGCGTTCGAACAGACAGACGTGGCGAGGGGTTATTATAATGTAGTGATCATACCCAAACAGGGCGTGTTGCTAAGTCAAATAATTTATTTCAATTAGGCACATAAAAGGGGTGCCTTTTATGTGCCTAATTGAAATAAATTATTTGACTTTGATTTTTTTTTTATTTGACGTTCAAACACCTTTGAACGTCAAATAAAAAAAAATCAAAGTCAAATTTACAAAAAATAGAATTGATTCTAGTCGCCTCTTCCAAAAGGTAGTTTTCGTATGGAGAAGAATGGGCAAGAAACTCCACCGTTAAAATGTTTTACTACAGTTTTGCTACACCGAGGCGCTGCGGTATGCGCTCAGTGTGGCAACACACCGTGTTCGGGTTCGCGACAAGTCAATCGTCATCCTGAGAATGCCTCGTTGAGAGGTGAAACACGTGTCGATATCTTTCAGGAGCTTTATTTATGACTCTTTAGAAATAGCTAAGCGGAACAGGTTACTAAATATATCCACGTCTATTGTATTTTTCAGTATTTCTTTTTAACCTAAATAGATTTATTCGCTTTTACTAACTCAACCCCAGTTGTTATTCTATCATCACAGACAAGTTAATAATCCTCACCCAAAAACTAACTTATCTAACAAACATTAAAGGGAAAAAATCATCATGTTATCCACAAATATCTACTGCTGAGTGAACTCTTTGGCTGATTCCAAAATTGGTGGAGACGGAATCAAATGGTTGGCAGGAAACATGACATGAAATTCCACACCGACGACGATTCCATGCAGACGTAAAAAAATACAGAGTGGAAAAAATTGTTAATGGTTTGACTGGTTTTTTTTTTTTAGTGAAACAAGTTACTTACAGTTATTCTTCTTATTATCATCGTCATCCCAGTCTGATTCACTGTCAGATCCTGATCCAGATCTCTTAGATTTTGAAGGAGGTGGAGAGTCCCCAGTTTTCTTCTTTTTCTTGGCTAAGTTCAGGAATTGCTGTAAAAAAGTACAATAAATAAATGTTTATTTCGACCAGCAAAGGACCATAGTAACACATAAAATTACAAACATACAATTAAAATTAAATTAGTTAGTTATGTTGAGGTTTGATACAATAACACTCTTAAAGTGATGACTATGTCCAACCTTGCTGTCTGGGTAATATTTTTAACGATGGCAACTCACGAGAAAAAAAACTTATAAAAGAAATTAGCTTCTCTATAATCTGCAACTTTTTAAATGTATTTATGTAAATGATTTCTGATGTGTAATAAACACATCCAATTTTTTTTTAAACATATTTTACTCTCTTTGAAATAAGATTAGACATTTAAATAAACCTTTTTCACAGTCCGTTCAACCGATTTGACTTCTATTGCGTTGGTGGCACGACAAATGGCAGCTGCAGTAAACAGTTGGTATTTTAACAACTTTTTGCTTTTAATGGCATCCTTATGCCTACGGCACAGAAGTTAAAGTCGGTTGTACGGATTCTAAAAATTAGATGAGGTTGATTTTTCCTATCCAATTACTCTGAGAAGAATCACCAAAACCAACTCAGAGGACATTTTCTTGGTCAGATCAAAATAATTTGAGGACTATGCAGTCTAACTTAGAAATGAAAGAACTTCACAATTTTACCCTATTAATTATTTTTTAGTTAAGACCTTGTCAGGTCATAAAAATACATGTGATTGACCACTCCAGTTTACAGATTTTTTCGACAAGATGTACTTTTTCTTTTTGTTGTATTAGAAAGCAAAAAAAAAAAAGGTTTTTGTTTATGAACCTATTAGTATAAATATTCATTTTTTCTCATTGTTTTTCATGACTCATCTCATGATAGCTTAATTATTTTTATTTCACAACAGTTTTTAACAGCTCTATTTGTCAATGGATTTACAGGATGGAGAGGTGTGGTTGGTTATTTGGGTCATAGGTACGTAAGCATAAAAAATATTAGAGATAAATTCTCTTATCGCAAATATGTTATTGATAATGTTTTGAATGAATAATAAATAAAATGAGTTGTCATTATTTATCTTTGAAACACTAATAATATTCATACAAATAAGAAATAGCTAATGGAAGAATAAGCTATAAAATTGAATAATACATCAGTTGAATGATCAAAAGAGAAAGTCTAGACCCAAAATTATATAACCATTGGACACATCTTGGCTGAATAACTTAGCAACAGTGCCATGACGAGATCAAAACTTTTTTAAATCAGCCATAACTTTGAAATAAGTTCTAACACATCTGTTTTGGATCTATTTCAATTTAATTTATATTTAGTAGTGAATTATCGCAAAAATAAAGGCGGGAATGTTGACTTTCATTCATTTTTACATGACTCACGCAACAGAAGCCATTTAATAAAGCTGTAACGTAAACAACGACGTTTTCTAAGAAAAAGATAAGGGACAATTTTGTGGAGATATTTTGGATACTGAAATATGTTACATACACTTGTTTTGCATGTAATGCGCAAAAGATCAATTTAGAACGAAGGAACATTGATCTTGGCCTATTTACGCAGTCAAATTAATGAAGAATGCCGTCAAAATCGTTACGTACGGACGTGAACTTATAACCTAAGGTTTTTAAAGAAAATTAACTCACTGAGTCCAAATCTGAGCACTCGCTGCTGGAGTCCGAGTCTATCAACGGTTTATTCTTCCTTTTAGCCATTTTGCACTATTATAAAACTGGAAAACGATAATTAAATGCGTCTGCTTGCTTTTTCCTTCTTCTCGAAGTCGTCAATCAACCACAGACTAAAAAGAAAAAAACGAATTTTTCCTTGTAACTTTTGACGACAGGATTACACTCACAAAAAAGTAAAAGATAAGTTATGGTTGTTCTAGAATATAAAAATTATTTCACTTATAACATCACACGACTGAATTTATCTTGTAAAACACTTCAATACATAAGTTGGATTTGATTTTATAATTTTTCAGTGTAAGTTTACTAATAGTAAGAAATAGTGACTTCATCAAAATTATACAAACTATCACAGGCACATCACTATTACATTATTTTCTGCGAAACAAGGATTGTGCCATTGTTTATTTTTTATCGTAAATATTCCAGAAAATACCTGTTTTCTATTATTTGTGTAATATAATCAATATTGCGTCAGTTGCTACTGCAATTCGGAGGGTGAAAGTGCAAATCATTGTAGAAACTAGGCTGTAACGGGGTCTCCCGTTACTTTAACAATTTCATCAAAAACTTACTATGCCTCATGATCTAAAAGAGTTGGGTGGAAGGAAACCAGTAGTCATGGTAAGTCGAAGTCCTATTAATATATAAATGAACACTTTTATAAGATAACACTGTAAATAACCTATGTTTTTGCATTACGTCGTTGTTATCTTGATGTTGAATGAGCTTTGTCCTTGGCCTTCGTGTTTCACAAGTCGTAGAAGAGGTTCACTGTATCTTGCCTGTCCTGTCATTCGAATTTCAAGATTCAAACATTGATTGAATTTACATTTCTGTTCACATGGCGCCATTTCTGCAACAAGTTCTGAATTTAGTGGTAAAGCAAGTAACCTTCTTAATTACAAAAGAACATATTGTGAGATGCCCCAGATAGTGATCTTCTTGCTTTTATATTTTATATCATTTTATGATTTTACTTACAGCATTAATGAATGAGACTCAAATTTATTAGCAGTTGTAGTGAGACTCCCCGGAATCTAATTTGGCCCATGTAAAGTTTACCACAGAGTTTCAATATTACAACTTATCTACATTATTTTTAACATCAAGAATCGCTAGTAATGACTGTGTAAATACAGAAGGATAGTAAGCATCATCCATTTTTGGCTAATAATGAAAAATATAATCATATAATTAAAAAAATGGGGATAATGTTGTTATTTTAAAATCTTCCCCTTTCACTATGAGGAGAGTCTAGATTGGATGAAAATTCTCAATAACAACGCAGTCTAGATTTGTGCCGGTAAATGGGCTAGGGGCTGCTATGTGTACGTGTTTTTTTTTTTTGTTAGGATAATTTTCTAGCTCAATCCAGGGCATAGGAGTCCATTGCTAAATCACTGTACCATTCACGCCATTAAATATTTATTTTCTTGTCATCTAAGATAACTAGCAACTTTATCTACTAAAATACACATGTATCATGCCACACACCATTATTATTTTAGCTAGAAATTAATCTTATCTGAAAAAAAATCAAATCAAAGTTATTGTCACATCTGTGATTAAAGAAAGTCATAGTGACTATTCTAAAAACATGATTTTAATTAGTCAATTAACCATTATACATAATGATTTATCAACAAATAATTGAGCTAATTTGTAAAGTATTGGAATGTTTTTATCAAGTAGTAATCAGTATTGGTACACTAAAGATTGTGACTGTCTGAACTATTGAAGAGAATTTCAAAATGGATGAACTCACCAATTTTTGATTTTAAAGAGTGTCCATCGACTTTCTCTCCCGTTCTTCTCTTTATTTTATTTGTTCGGGAAAATAAACAGTTATACATTCAAATCTTATATTAAGTTATAAATATATGAGAGTTACAAATGTATAACCTACGATATTTTCCACAACATATTAAAAGCCATATCTAACAGTGCGTTATTCTAAGCTGCTAAAACAGAAAAGTAGTTAGTAGTGGGAGAGGGAGAGGGAGAGAGAATGAGTAAATATTACTCTAACTATTATGATCCAAAATTGTTTTGTATATAACACTTCTAAATTTTTGAGCAGAGACAGAAAAAAAGTTGATGTCTTCAAAGATCTTCTCTTGTTGCCCATTTCAAAGCATAGTAGGTTTACTAAGCTTTGGAATAGACAACTAGCTTCATCTTTCTGACTGACCAATGCCTTCACAGTTCAAAACTGTCTGTAAAAGGTTTAATTGGAATAAATGAGTTGGTTTTTTTTTCTATTATTATTAAAATTAAAAACAATACCACTTTGAAGAACACTATACACCCACAGGCATAATAACAATACAATTTATATTGTGTCTCTTGTACTGTCCTTCAAAGTGTAAATGAAGTAATTGATTATTTACTAAACTAGGGGTTTTATAATTATGTGCTATCTGAACTAGGATAAACCAGTACTGTAACTTTTTTTTTTGTTGGGAAATTATGAAATAACTGCTCCTGCTCTGGGCGGAGCGGGAGGGTGTGTCAGATTCTTACTGACTAAAACCCACCCATGTTCCTTCAGTTGCCATGTTGCCTCAGGTTTAAATCACCCTCATATCTATATTTATACATCTGTATAAATAAATAAAATAAAATTGAAGTGTCTGTTTGTAATGTCAAAATAATAGCTTTTTACTAAATGCCTAAAAAAGTTTATACAGTACATTTATCAAAAAAACAATTTTTAAATTGTTTGTCTGTTTGTTTGTTTCTTCTGGCTAATCTCCGGAACGGCTGGACCGATTTGATGGAAGAAAGAAAGAAAGAAATTTTTGAAAGGCAATTTTTTTTTCGTGCGCTTGATTTTCAACGCTCTGCTAAACGCCGAGAGTTGAAAATCCAACGTGTGTTTTTTCAACGCGCTGGGACGAGGGTGTGTCCCAGCGCATTCTCTACGCTCTGCTTAACACCGAGAGTTGAAAATCCAGTGCGCGATAAAATCCCGCCGCGATTTTATTACGTCCGTGCGAACTTCGGCTTAGAAGCCTTTTAGAATCTTGGGAGATAAAAACTCGAATAAAACTTCTTAGCAGGTGAACTTCCTTCTTCTAAGTCCCCGTGCATTCAATATCGGCGACTAGTCAACACATTCTTTATGAAACAATTGATCTTCTTGGTACTTCAGTTGCCACATCCAAGCTAAGGCAAGTAGGTTTGCCGCTGTCTGTAGTCGCCAGAAAGTCGAGACAGGACAGTAGACAAGCACGAAAAACTGTTCGGTATCCCCCAGATAATTATAATCACCTGACCTGCAAAAGCGACAGGATCATTCGCAAAACAAAGACTTAAAAAAAAAGATGGTCATACGATAGTGGTTAGGTAGTGTGCGGCTAGCCTCAAGCCGGATTTATATCACTGTGTTGTGTCGTGTCGTGACGCCTTCTGACGCAGTATAAAGCCCCGAGTACACGTTGCCGCTGGGCGAACCGAATACATGCAAATCAAACGGCAAATACACGCTATAAGGTGCAGCGCAGACGACACACTTTCGAGTCTGTGGCGCACAAAATGTCTTATTTGTCCCCGATCTTTTTCCGAATGGGGGTTATTCTAAATAGGATGTGTCGCTCGATAGTAATTTCTGTCAATTTAAAATTTAATTTACGAACCATTTTGTAGCACACATTACGAATAAGATAGGAATTCGAATATGCGGCACAGACTCGATCGCACAAAAAGTGTGTCGTCTGCGCTGCACCAAAGGCACTTAAACATTGCTCGACCAACGTGCTGGGGGCTTTAGCCAATCAAAACTCGTCGTGATTTGACGTAGTCCTGAACCGATTCGTTAGATTAGTGTATCCCGCGTCACGACACAACACGACACAGTAATGTTTCGGTGGCTTTAGGCACCTGTCCCATCGGCACCGGCAGTTCTTTATTTTGTTGGGGTCACACCAACGGGAAATGCCGTTAATTATTACGAATAAAGTCCATTATCGTGATAATCATCGGCGTTTCCCGTTGGTGTGACCCCGGCATTTGACTGAGTTCTCGCCTGCGGTGTGAACAGTGATTAACTAATATTATGTATATCTTTCACTGACAAGGGACCATCTTTTGTACGTTTCTTGAGCGAGAAAATAGTCGCTTCCTCATCGGCGGTGGGACAGGTGCTTTACAGCTAAAAATAGCACCTTTCCCTATTTATCTTCCGTTTACAAATCAATGATAATTTGATTCAATCGTTGACTTGTCGAATACACTTGGACACAAAAACAAGATAGCTAATTTTCTAACCAAACATTTAGAATTTATCACATCATGATGACTTGCAAAATTCCCTCCGTGATGCTTGCAAATTATTTTTTGGCTCATATCTTAGTTGGTATTTGAGTCAGACAGTGTGATTTTAATGGAAATTTTACTCTTAATTTAATTGTAATATTTAATTTTTTGGTTGATAAACAGGGCAGAGCCATGGATATTAATTGGGATGATGAGGTGAGCTTTTTAATTTAAATTGCTTTAAAAAAAAATTGCATCTTGTGATGGTTGTTTAGGTGCGTCGTCTTCAAGACTATTTTCATGAAGATAGCTTCATCATCATCACCATTTCAGCCGAAAGATGTCCACTGCTGGAAATAGGCCTCCCCCAAGCACCGCCACTCCGACCGGTTCTGTGCTTCTCGCATCCAGCACATCCCTGTGGCCTTCACCAGGACATCGGTCAACCTTGTGGGGGTTTTCCAACGCTACGTCGTCCGGCACGCGGTCGCCACTCCAGAACATTTCGGCTCCATCGGCCATCTGTTCTGCAAGCAATGTGCCCTGTCCACTGCCACTTAAGTTTGGCATTTCTTCGGGCTATGTCGGTTACCTTGGTTCTCCTACGGATCTCTCGATTTCTGAGTCGATTACGTACGGAAACTCAAAGCATAGACCTCTCCATTGCCCTTTGGGTGACTTTCAGCCTTCTGATAAGGCCCATTGTGAGCGACCACGTTTCAGAGCCATAGGTCGTCACTGACAACACGGACTGGTCAAACTTCTGTCTTGAGACATTGTGATATATGAGACGAGAAAATAGTACCTATGCAGCTTCCCGAACGTCGCCCAGCGGAGTCGGATTCGACGATTGACCTCTTTCTCGAAGTTAGACCTATCTATCTGAACAATTCCTTAGAAAAGTATTTTTCGTTTACGACTACGGGATCACTTTAGCTAGAGTTATTTAGCTCTTATGCTCTATTGGGAAAACACATTTTGCTTTAATATTTTTCTTAATCTGAATTGTAATCACACCCTGTCCCACATTTAAAGTTAGTCTGTGTGTCTGCTCTTTCGATTTTATTGTTACGATTTTACTCTCCATAGGGATTTTTTTTTTTTTTTTTTCGTTTTAAAGAAATTCTATTTAGTCCGTCAGTCAGATAATAAAATTAAACACGTATTTTTTGCTTTATCATATTAAAAAAATATATATTTAGATAAAACGCATTAAAGTTGGGGAGTGGGGTCGCTTCGTCACAAGTATAAAATCTAAATACTCGTGACGTCATGGCACATTTTAACTCGAATGTATCGTCGTAATCTTTTGATAACGTTAAAAAAGAAAAAAATACGTGTTCAATATTTTTTAATAATCTACAAGACTGACAATACAATTTTTAGTTATCGTCCCGATTAGGTTCTGTTTTTCTCAATAGAGGGGCAAAACTGCGATCTTTGTCATATTCATTATTGTTACTCTGTTATCATCAAATATTATAATTTCACATTCGTTTGTTCCAGGCTCCCTTGTCACCAACGCCGTGCGCGGAGATCAGCGATGACGAGCTGGTCTCCATCTCTGTTAGGGACCTCAACAGGCAGCTGAAGATGAGGGGGTTGACTAGGGATCAGATTGTTAGGTAAGTTTACTTCGCCTTAAGAAAACTTAAAAAGAAAAGCGGCCACATTCCTCTAGATCGTATTTTGTTGCTTCGTGTCTCAATATGAAACTTTATTAAAGGTATTAGAAAATTCTAGACACTTTTACCGAGGGTCCTTACTAGCCGTTATTCATAATTCCTTCTCAGTGACGAGATAATATTTTCTTAAAGGAGTGGCGCTAGTGGACCATTGGGCGCCCTCTTAAGCAAGCGTGGTGATTATCCTCGTTCTATCTTTGTTATGAGAAGGGGTCTTAGCTCGGGGTCAGTTGCAAGCTGATATTGCACTGATAATTAATAAACACGGTCACTTTGATCTTAGAAAAACTAATGATTTGTTTATAACGGTCATTATTTCAGGATGAAACAGCGCCGTAGAACTCTAAAAAACCGTGGATACGCCGCCTCCTGCCGCATCAAACGAATTGAGCAGAAAGATGAGCTGGAGACTGAGAAGAGTCAGGTATGAACAAAATACACTTTCATACATTCATCAATATCATTGTCATCATTGTGTAACATAAAGGTTTAAAAAAAATACAGAAATTCAACCGTCTTCAACAAAAATGTAATTTAAAAAACTTTTTACAAAAAAAAAAAACAACCGACTTCAAAAAAACACTACAAAGTGAAAAATAACTTTAATTTCGGAAGTCGGTGTCTTTGGTTTTGAATTTTCGTTCTTTGTCACCGACTTCCGAAATTAAAGTTATTTTTCACTTTGTAGTGTTTTTTTGAAGTCGGTTGTTTTTTTTTTTGTAAAAAGTTTTTATTTTTCACTTTTTAGTTGTGATACACCTACCCCACACAAATTCGAATACCAATACCTGCTATGTAAATAACAGTGACAGGAAGTTATCATATCATCCACATACTAAGGGACGAAAAAATACGTATTATTGAAGCTAACTCAAAAACTACCCAAGCAAAGTTAATAAAATTATATGGGACCACCTCTGAAGTATGATCTACCAAACAAAAAAAGAATCATCAAAATCAATTCATAATTGACGGAGTAATCGCGTAACAAACATACAAAAAAAAAAAAACAACATACAATCGAATTGAGAACCTCCTCCTTTTGGAAGTCGGTTAAAAATTACATTACATCGACTTCGAGCTCGTGGCTAAGTAATAACAGCCGCACGGGTCGATCCATAAGGTTAATTTTTGTCCGTTTGTGTGGATGTATATTCCGGATTGGCTCAAAAATGGCTAAACGGATTTGGATGAAATGCACACAGATAGTTTATAACCTGAATTAACACATAGGATACTTTTGATTCCGGTAGTACGTTCACGTGGGGTATATTCTGACATCCACGCAGGCGAAGCTGCAGGCAAAAGCTTGTATTAAATACTCCTGTATTCTGAAGCTCAACCTATTGTAGGTACTATAGATTCTAGGTTAAACAAAATGTCGAATTGAAAAGTTGGAAACCTCCTTTGGACATTTTTTTAATTTGTTATAACAACGCCATCTACCACAACTTTCTCTGAAACCACATTCCTAACGCCATCTATCATCACCACCCAACAATAACTAGCGCTATCTCTTATCATTCTCCCTCAACTTTCAGGAATGGAACGACATGGAGCTAATGCAGGACGAAAACAACAGAATCCGGGATGAAGTAGAAGCTCTAAGAGGAAAATACGACGCTTTAAAACGATTTGCCATCATGAAGAACATTCCCTTACCGCCTGAATTGGAAATACAGCCTTAGGTTAATTGTAATAAGAACTAGAATATTCTAGCATAAGTTTTGAGATATTATTGTGGTGGATTAGCTTGGTAAGGCAATAGTTATATCTCCTCAAGTTGAGAGTGAATAGGTTCTGGACAAGCGTACACCATCTTCGATCACGTCATCGCTTACCATCAGGTAAAAGTGTTTGAAACGCAAGCCTATCAATTTGGGCCTAAAAGTGTTTTGGATTTTGAATACACACAGTTCATCTAGGAATCGTAGCAAAATTTTATTGTATTCGTTTTTTGCCTTGTATTTGTCCCTCCCAGAAACTTAAACTGTTAAGGAAGATGAATGAAATGTTATTATGTTAATGCTATTTTCACAAATATTTAGTAAGTTGATGCCCATAGCTTTTTGGTTAGTTAAAAATTAGATTGATATTCAAATAGTTAATTGATTCAGGCGCGATCTTGCGGAAATCCATTATAAAATACAATAGACGTGGATATATTTAGTAACCTGTTCCGCTTAGCTATTTCTAAAGAGCCATAAAAAACTGAAAGAAATTGACACATGATTCACCTCTTAACGAGGCATCCTCAGGATGACGATTGACCTTGACACGACGTGTTGCCACACCGAGCGCTGAATGCAGAGACAGCGCTCGGTGTGACAACACGCCGTGTTCGAGTTCGCGACAGGGTTTAGAAATAGCTAAGTGGAACAGGTTACTAAATATATCCACGTCTATTGTATTTTATATTCAAATTTAAAGTACACCGTGCCTCGGAAAGCACGTTAAGCCCCGGCTGTCATTCGTGGATCTTTGACAGTCGTTACGGGTCGTCAGAAGCCCGAAAGTCTGACAACCAGTCTTACCAAGGGGTATCGTATTACCCTGTTACTGGGTTGTGGAGGTAAGATAGGCAGTCGCTCCATGTAAAATACTGGTATTCAGCTGCATCCAGTTAGACTGGAAGCCGACCCCAATATACTTGGGAAAAGGCTAGGCAGATTGATTCAAATTTAAAGTACACCGAATTTGTTTGTTTACTGTAATTAATTTTTTTTTTTGTAAAGTAGTAACTTTAACAATAGGTTTGCAAGTTCTCAGCCACTTACTGAGTTGTCTATCTCATGTTATTATATAAGTTTATTTATTTTCTATCACAAAGAATTTGCACCAGGCATGTTACGGAAGTCGTTTTACAGGAACCGGAGGTTTTCAATTTCATTGATCGGAAACGGAACCGGAATCGGAACCGGAATCGGAAACGGAATCGGAACCGGAATCGGAACCGGAATCGGCACCGGAACCGGAGTCGATGTTGGTAGTAGAGGAAAGATGTGTTATGGGAAGGCTTTCATGACCTATGCGGGTGCTGTTTTTGCACAAGCAAGACCCAGTCACATCCATAAGATGCAGACATTACAGAACCGTTGCCTTTGGAAGGCCTCGGGAGCCTGGTTTGTTAGGAATGAGATCCTCCATCTCGACCTAAAAATCCCCACCATCCACCAATTTCTCAAACGCTTTTCCAAGCGTTACTTCGATACTGCCGCCAAACATCGCAACCCTCTGGTTGTTGAGGCCGCTAGTTACAATCCCTTTAGTATTAATCGAACTCGCCGCCCTAAGCGAATCCTTACCGACCCTAACGACCCCATTATCCTCCTCCAGGAGAGCAGTAGGGACAGTGTACAAAAACAGACGCCTCCCGTCATTCCGTCCTCGCCGCCGAGGTCCTTTGCGATCGCGACTGCGTCCTCGAGTAAATGATATTTCCCCTGACCCTTGCTCGATAACTAGGTGCCAGCAGTTGTTGCAGCTGAGCACGTAGCTTTAAATTCCCCGACTAATAATCATGATCATAACTTTGATCCAGCACGTCCCATCCTTGATGTCCTCCCTCCGGTTGACGCCCTAAGCCGAGGTTCGTACCCCACAGGGGGTGCCCTTAGCGAGCGTTCATCTAGTTTTAATTAGTATAGTTGAATAACCCCTGGCTGGAGGTTTTAAGTGTAGTAGCTGAAGGCACCCACAGGAAAGCCCGGTTAAGTAGTCATGATCTCAGAGGTCAACTACGAGATGTCCTACCTAATTAAAATTATCGGAACCGAAATCGGAATCGGAGGTGTAAAATTAATCGGAAGTTCCGACATTTCGAAACCGGAATCGAAGCTTTGAACAGTTTTGAACTAAAAAAATTAATCATCATAATAATCAGTGATCGGAGTAGGTAGAGTGATTTGGGGTCAATGCACTGGCACGTATATATTAGTATGGATATGCCTCCGGGATTCCGGGATTTTGAAATTATTAAGACTTTTTTAAGGAATTTTAAATGTTGTAATGTGTAGAATAAAGAATACATCAATATGAATAAGAAATATTTAACCCTTTTGCTGTCTTTTTAATAGTAAATAATTTAATAGGTGATCGGACTCCAAGAAAAGGATAGGTATACTATAAAAACAACATAATAATATAATATATTTTAAATGTTTATCTATCGCATTCTATAAGTTTCTAATGTAGTAGTTTAAAAATCCTTACTTTAACAATATTTGATTCAATCCCGTAAGTACCAAAATGAAATCCCGGAAAAAAGGATTATCCATGTTATGATTTCTATGACTATTCATGATGCGAGTGCATAAAATCACTCTACCTACTCCGATCACTGACAATAATACAAGATCAAATTATATTGTTGAACATTCACAGACATGAAGGACATGGATATTTTGTGAAGTTTTTCTCTATCATTTGATGTGGTTTTGATTAGTTTTGTGTTATGTCCATTTTCCGATACCAACTATTCTAAATGTTGACAAGCTGAAATTTTAATGGCGGTTTTAAGCCCGTAAAGCTATGTAGGGAAAATTTGAATAACTTTTAGGCAAAGGAGTTATCAGCTGTAGCGGGAGGGTCGCTCACGCCGGTCTCGTAGGTACAGTCAGTCGATCGCGCTGTAGAGATACTATGGGTTCTAGGTTGCTTTCAAGTTTTATTTTTCACAATTCTAAATCCGCCATTTTTGAATATAAAAAAAAATCTTTTTATAAATCTATTGTACTACCAAAACAAAATCATTTTGCTGCGGAAAAACAACCATTAAAATTTCAGCTTGTATAAATTTTGGCTATACCCTGACCCTGACTGTGGGCAGACCCTAAAGAGGTTTTTAAGCTATTGCATGGCTTTTATCTCGGGCTTTGAGCGCGGCGACCGAATCAAGAAATTCCATAACGAAAAAACCTAACACCCCCACTCCGCCTACCATGTAATGACGGTTCCCATGACAACGTGATGTTGTCATGGGAACGTAATTTTTTTTTATGTCATCACGTCATCATCCTAAGTGTAGCGTTGACAAATAGGAAGTATGGAGGTTACAAATGATATGCAATAGCTTTACCGCGGCAGTCCCCGAGTGCCACACGTTTTTTTTAAGGCTTTTTAATAATTGACCCTGGTTATATTCTAGAGTTTTACAAGTTACCTGAAAATTTAAATCATCATTGATTTAAATTTTCAGACGGACGTTTATTATTTAATTTTATATTTAAGAGTACCTATTATACTATTATTATACAAGAAAATATTTATTTATACCTCAATAAAAATTATCTTAAGGAAAATTGTGATTTTAGTTTCCCTGCTTTAATAAATTTCAACATTGGTGCCGATTCCCTTGTTCACAAACTAAACTAAATTTAAGTTCAGTGCATCTTTTTCTTTCTATTTCATTAAGAAAAGGACAGAAGATAAATTTTAGTTAAGTCCTGTCAAATTAATCAGCGCCTGTCACTCTCCATACAAGTTTAGACGTGATTAAAAACTTGCCGACTAAAATTACGTCAATTAACGTCAAGCGCTGATTAATTTGACAGGACTAAACTAAAATTTATCTTCTGTCCTTTTCTTAATGAAATAGAAAGAAAAAGATGCACTGAACTTAAATTTAGTTTAGTTTGTGAACAAGGGAATCGGCACCATTGTTTGCCATACTAATCGATGAAAATGAAGTATGGCCTTTTTAGTGTCTAGTGTCCCAGCTGTGATAGCCTAGTGCTGTGACCGTCGGACTGCCAAGTCATAGGTCTCGAGTTCGAACACAAGGCACGCACCTCTGACTTTTCGGATTCATGTGCGTGTTGTATAATAATTATACAACACGCACATGAATAAGTGATAATTATTATCACTTGCTTCAAAAACGGTGAAGTAAAACATCGTGAGGAAACCGGCATGCCTGAGAGATATTTCTTGACGACATGTGAAGCTAAGTCAGAGGCCCATGGGCGGCTTTAAAACTCTGACACCAGTGTATAGATAGTGCAATCCACGAAGACGCGCCCCACTCCGCTCCGCGCCGTACTAGAGTTCAGCTAACAGTACAGTAATCGCGGAGTGGGGCGTGTCTTCGAGCGAAACGAGCTCAAAAACAGCACCCCGTCACGGAAAACTTGGGATTTCTTTTATGCAGAAGTTTAAGAATTCATACTTCAGAGAACGCAGGGTGCAAAAGCGAGCTCAATTTTTTTTTGCACTCCTCTACGTCTTTTCTTTTGCCCATTCATATAAAAATAGTACCTATAGGTACTGGTTGTCTTGTACAGTTTGAGAAAAACAACCCTGTCTTTGCTGTCCCGCAGTCGGGTAAAAAAAGAGTTAAATAATAGAAAAGATAAAGAAATAAAAGGCCGGTGGTTCACGTTGGGCGCCCCTTCATGTCTGGCGCCTTGGGCACCCCTGTGCGCGCCCTACCCTATCGCCGGTACTGAGGTAAGGTTAGGTTGGTTAGATGGGTTATAGTAGATAGGTAGCTACACTATCGAATTAGGTCTAAGATCATCTATACATATAATAAAATCGTAGCGAAGTCAAAACTGTACATTGAATATTTTTGAAAAAAAAAAGTAATTGCTATGAGGTCTAGGATCGATTCTAATGCCGAAAATATTGTTTTTAGAATTTTTGTCTGTTTGTCTGTTTGTCTGTATGTATGTTCCAGCATGGCGCAAATTCTACCGGACAGATTCTGTTAAAATTTTGCATAGATATTCCCTGTGTGTCTGGTCAAACTATAGGGCATAAACTATCACGCTATTTACTATGGGGGACGAGCAATATTACATTATGTTGTATTTTTATGTTCTAGCATGACGCAAATTCTACCGGATAGATTCTGTTAAAATTTTGCATAGGTGTTCTCTATAAGTCTGGTCAAACTATAGGGTACAAACTATCACGCTATTTACTATGGGGGACGAGCAATATTATATTATGTTCGTATTTTTGGAAAAAAATGCGCCAAAATTTTAGGATATTGTAGATGGTTATCGATTTAACTTTTTAAATGATTATCATCACGCTATACCTTTATGGAACTAAGCAGTCAATCAATAAATATATAGGAACGGCTATTTTAGACAAGTTTCAACAAAGCGATTAGCTCAGCGGTCGGACGGTTGCTTTGCAAACATTGGGTTGTAAGTTCGATTCCCACCTACGTTTTTTTTTTCTTTTTTTTTCACATTTTGTTATATGATTTTTTTTTTGATTATGTACCTATAATCTATAGATATAATAAAATCGTAACGAAGTTAATTTTTTTAAAGAAAGTTATTGCTACGAGGTCTGGGATCGATTCTTATGCGGAAAATAAAGTTTTTAGAATGTTTGTCTGTACCAACCGTAGGGCATAAACTATCACGCTATTTGCTATGGGGGGGATGAGCAATATTACATCATGTTCGTATTTTTCTCTGCAAATTGTAAAAGGACGCGCCAAAAGGTTGGGATATTGTAGATAGGTAGTTACCGATTTAACTTTTTAAATGATTATCATCACGCTACCTTTTATATAGGAACGGCTATTTTAGCTAACTTTCAACAAAGCGAATAAGTAAGCGGTTGGACGAATGATTTGAAGTCCTGAGGGCCTACCACCAGCTCAAAAGCAGTATTATTTTAATATTACTTTAGTTTACTTCAGTGTGGGAAAAAGATGAAACTCTACAGGATGTATAGCTCCATCTCTTTCTCCCACTGAAGTAACATTAAAATAATACTGCTTTATGAGCTGGTGGTAGGCCGCCCGGGGTAGTAAGTTCGATTTACATCTGTTTTTTTTAAACTCTTTTTGTAAAACGATTTTTTTTTGGATTGTGTATGTAATAGTTCATAGAATGTATTAATTCACAAAAAATGGAAAACTTCGTAAGCTAAGGGAAACTACTAAGTTACAAGTACTTTACAGTCACAAAACATTCAAGGTTGTATTTTGATAATTTTAGAGCTAAAGACTGTTGGAATAAAATGTTTTTTTTACAGATTTTGACAGCAGATTTGTCCTAGCGATTTTAAAATATGTATGTGTGTGGATCTTCTGGAATCGCTGCTACACTGCTTCCTGGTGGCAAAACAGCACGTCATGTTTAAGATTCCCATCGATTTAGAGAGCAACGAAACGCCTGTTTGTGGGGTGTCACGCAACAGTAACAAGGGATGTGTGCTTAGGGATTGCGTTTCGTCGTATGGGATGAATGCATTATGGCAAAAAGGAAAGCAGTGGAAACTGTAAACAGAACCCTGCAGGACATCCGCAGAAACCAAGATATGATGGGTGGTGTCACAGTTTTGACAAAAAAAGTGAATACTTCGTTGAAAAGGTCGACTCTATGGTCGAGAGTTCATAAACTGCGCTTGACCATCATCATACGAGCTCGGCTTGGCGGTAATTCAAATGCTCAAGAATTCTCCGATGTTCTTCTAAAAGTTGGTGAAAGCACTCTACCAGAGACTCTTGGTAGAGTAGATCCCACTTTAGAAGATCTTATTCGTCTGATATACGGGGATATCAGTCAAAAACCGTACCAAGAGAATTCTTAGGCGTGTTTCCGTTTTAACTCCGAAGATGATCAAGCTGCAGCGATCAACCACAGTATTCTCTCACAAATTGAAGGGAGTGAAGTGATATACACCTCCATTAATACTGATGTGGAGGAAGATGATGCCAAATATCACCCCGTAGAATTTCTCAATTCACAAATAGAAAGAAAAGAAAGAAAGAAAGAAAAAACATTTATTTGGACACAGTTCGCGTAACACAAAACACGAATTATAGTGGAAATAAAAAATAGTGTTTTTAAAACAATAGTGTGTGCCTCACGGCTGCGCCAAAAAGGTTTATTTCAGCATTAAATGGCAAGTGGACTTCCAGTTGTATATCTGTGTAACGGATACCAGCTCAAAGTCATGTCTTTGCAGAGAAACGTCATCGAGGTGGAAATTCTAACAGGTTGTGGCGATGGTGAGACAGTGTTTATAGCGCGTATAAAGTACAAATTCCCCATAATTACCAGTTAAAGCGCGTGCAGTTCTCTGGGAGTGTATGCTTTGCGATCAACAAGTCACAGGGGCCGACACTGAAGGCTGAAGGCTGCGAGTGTCGACCTCAGGATAAGCTGCTTCTCACACGGACAACTGTTACGTCGCTTGCTCCCGAGTCACCATTCCTGACTCTCTGTATATTTTGGCTGCTGAGAATAAAACTACAAACGTAGTATACAGGGAAGTTTTATAAAAATGTGGCTGTTATTGTAGTATATTGTGATGTCTTACGATTTCCTTGCGAACGAAGTCGCGGGCAGAAGCTAGTTAATAATAAATTTCTAGTCTAGTGTCCGATTTCAGCTCTGAAACGACAAACCGCCTAATGGATTAAAACGAAAATGATTACCTCAATTACCTACCTGATGTGGCTAGCTAGCTTTTACTTTGACCAGAGACTAAGCATTAATGCCATACAATATGGCATGCCGCCAGTCTCTTGGGTACATTACAAGTTGCGATGCGGATGAATTTTGTGACGCCGTCTTTAGTTTTAGTTCAGTTAGAATATTATATTTTGTACCCTAATTGGGTAATTTATTTTCGTAAACAATTTTGCCTTATTTGCTTCATTTTGACAGTTCAACAACATTCATTGCGTTATTTACGTTGTTGAGCAGATTTTTTTTCCAACTTATGAAGCAATGGATTAGCAATCTATTTCAAATCGAAACAGATTATGATTGTGTTGTATTACGCAATTAGGGTACTGATGTTCCTGGCTAGCTTTTACCTTGACCGGAGGCTAAGCATTGCCATACAACGTGGCAATGGTGCCAGTCTCTTGGGTACATTACAAGTCGCGGTGTGGATGAATTTTTCGACGTCATACTTTAGTTTGTTAAATGTTTAAGTTTTGTTAGGATATTATATTGTGATTTTTATTAATGTACCTGATGTTAAATTATAATATTGATCGCGCGATTTCAAAATACTGGCGAAATGTAGGCAGTTTTGTAATAATACACCGTACAGTACTCAACTGCCTGCCACTTCGGGAAAAAAAAAAAACAGTGGCACTCCGGTAGTGCCGACGGAAGTGAAAAAAAATCGGCACCGCGGTAATCAACGCGTTGATGTCTTTTACTCCACGGTGTCGGTAAATTGCGTTACAGTGTCGTGAAATCAATGGTTTAGTCCCATCTCAAAAATGCCCAACGCGACTAAAGAAGTTTTCACTTCAACAACCGTGATGTTATAGGATGCTAGCTTTTGCCCGCGGCTTCTGGCGGCTTCGCCCGCGTGGAAAATATCCCACTGGAACGTACTACCGGGTTAAAACGTATCTTATGTCCTAATCCAGGTCATGGTCTACCCATGAGTAGAATTGCAAAATTACGTAATTTTACTGAAAACGCTGGTAAAATACGCCGTACGGTCATTTATGGGCGTCCCAAAATTATGGGACATGAAGGGAAAGTACCTTAAATATCGTAGATAGGGTATTTTGCTGAAAGAAGACTTTATGTTATTTTTAAAAGTTAGTAATTCTGCATTCAAAGATTTTCTAAAAATTACTTGCCTCGTCTGGGAATCGAACCGACTTAAATGTAAAAAAACACCCCTACTTTTATGATGCCAATCGAAAGAATGACCAAAAATTAATAACTCTTCTTAAGTAACATAGTATTTTAAAAGAAACGAACAACGTAAAATGTTTGAGTCAAATTTCAAGAAAGTTATTGATTGCAATATTATTGATCCGGCTCATAATAGTCGGAGAGCAGCAGATTTTCTAAATGAATGTTTTCCTACTTGGATTGGTACAAATGGACCGATTAGATGGCCGGCCAGATCCCCGGACCTTACACCATTAGATTTCTTCTTTTGGGGATACGTGAAAGATATGCTATACAAAAAGCAATACGAGAACGTGGGCGAGTTACAAACAGAATTGTGCCATATCATATCGAGTATTCACCATAAAATGATAAGAAAATCAACAGGCAGCGGATTCATTAAAACATTGGCGATTTGCGTAAGACAAGAGGGATCACATTTTGAGCATTTTATTAATTAATTTACAAAAAAATACCCACTTAATTGACTACGGCAGTTACATGTATGTTTTTAATTTGATTAAAATTATTAATTTCACGCTGTTCCTTTCTTTTAAAATACTATGTTACTTAAGAAGAGTTATTATTTTTTAGCCATTCTTTCGATTGGCATCATAAAAGTAGGGGTGTTTTTTTTTACATTTAAGTCGGTTCGATTCCCAGACGAGGCAAGTAATTTTTTGAAAATCGTTGAATGCAGAATTACTAACTTTTAAAAATAACATAAAGTCTTCTTTCAGCAAAATACCCTATCAACGATATTTAAGGTACTTTCCCTTCATGTCCCATAATTTTGGGACGCCCTGTATATTACGGTAAAATTACGAGCGACTTATGAAGTTTTAAATTTTAATTTGTGCTGTCCTTTGCTCTGCCTCTGCACATAGATGATATTATTATAATCCATGACACGGTGTGATTCATATCTTGAATTAACTTAAAAATTAAGTTTTATGTCTCTGGCAAATTTCATTCAAATCCATTTATCCGTTAGTAGTGAAGGATTGACATAGGTACACATGATACACACAAAAATACTCACTTCCGTATTTGTAGTGTTAAATACGGAAATACGGTAATAATGTGATAATCATCATCATCATCATCATCAGCCTATAGCAGTCCACTGCTGGACATAGGCCTCTCCAATTGCACGCCATTCAGCTCGATTCTCGGCAACTCTCATCCAGCTGCTACCAGCCACCCTTCGAAGATCGTCACTCCACCTAGCCTGAGGGCGTCCTACCTTACGTTTGCCAATTCGCGGTCTCCACTCAAGAACACGTATACCCCAACGGTCATCGGTTCTACGGCTGATATGGCCGGCCCACTGCCACTTCAGCTTGCTAATTCTGTGAGCTATGTCGATAACTTTGGTTCTCTGCCGGATCACTTCGTTCCGGATTCGATCCCTCAGAGAGACTCCAAGCATAGCCCGCTCCATGGCTCGCTGAGCAACCTTAAATTTATGGACCAGCCGTACCGTGAGTGTCCACGTTTCGGCTCCGTAAGTCATAACAGGCAGGACGCACTGATTGAAGACCTTCGTCTTTAGGCTCTGTGGAATACGCGACGAGAAGACTCGACGAAGTTTCCCAAACGCTGCCCAGCCCAGCTGAATTCTTCTGTTAGCCTCCCTCTCAAAGTTGTTCTTACCAAACTGCAGAGTTTGCCCGAGGTAAACGTATTCTCGAACAACCTCGAGAGCACCGCCATTGACAGCAATCGGCTCCGGAGTGACGTGTTCGTTGAACATAACCTGGGTTTTGTCCAAGTTCATCCGGAGACCAATGCGCACAGAAGAATTAACTAGGCCGTCCAGCATCTGCTGCAAGTCATGCAGCGATTCGGCCAGTATGACGATGTCATCTGCAAATCTCAAGTGTGAGATGTATTCGCCGTTGATGTTAATGCCACGCCCTTCCCAGTTCAGCGTCTTAAACACATCCTCCAATGCGTTAGAGAACAATTTTGGGGATATGACATCCCCTTGTCTCACCCCTCGACGCAGGGGGATATGTTCAGTACGCTGATCCTGAATTTGGACGGTCATTGTCGCGTTTTCATACAGACATCTCAGCACTTGGATGTATCGCCAGTCGACTTGGCATCGCTGCAGAGACTCCAAAACAGACCAGGTCTCGACAGAGTCAAAAGCCTTCTCATAGTCCACAAACGCAAGACACAGAGGCCGATTATACTCATCGGACTTCTGTATAATTTGCCGCACTGTGTGAATGTGGTCTATGGTGCTGTATCCTCCTCGAAACCCAGCCTGCTCCGGTGGCTGAAACTTGTCGAGTCTTCTCGCTAGACGATTCGTAACGACTCTTGAAAACAACTTATATACGTGGCTAAGGAGCGAAATGGGTCTGTAATTCTTTAAAAGAGTCTTGTCACCTTTCTTAAAGAAGAGAACGACCACACTCTCTCGCCACGCTTCTGGAGTTCTCCCAGAGAACAGGACAGAGTTGAAGAGCTCCCAAAGCTCTTTCAGTACAGGACTTCCTCCAGCTTTCAGGAGCTCGGTCGTTATCCCGTCCTCACCAGGGGCTATTCCATTTTTAAGCAGTCTAAGAGCCGCCTCGATTTCGTCTTGGCTGACTTCTGGCAGGTCTTCCGTGAAATGGCGGGTTAAGGTGGCTCTGGAATCCTCATTTTCGGGATCAGGTCGAGATGCGTGCGATGCGTACAACTGGCCGTAGAAGTTTTCTACTTCCAAAAGGATCTCCGGCTTCGAAACGACGATATCCCCACTGGGTTTGGTCAACTTCGTCAGGTGGCTCCTCCCGAGTGACTGGACGAACACCTTCGACCCCCGATTTTGCTCAATCGCTTTCTCTATAGAGCGCGTATTGGAGCGTCGGAGGTCGCGTCGTACCAGTGTTCTTATGTTGTTGTTGAGTGCCCGTTGTTCTGACGAAGTGATAGGTGGATTTTCACGTCGTTCCGTCATAAGCTCCAGAGTCTCCTTTGAAAGTTTTGACTTCTTGCCCGTACGCCGCTTTTTACAAAAACGCGTGCCTTCCTCCCTGAGGATTTCCGCCACTTGGTCGAGTGCCTGGTCAACGTCATTGGTGGTTTCCACGGCAGCAAATCGGTTCTCCAAGTTTGATTGGAACGCTTCAGATCCCAGCATGGTTTGGAGCATGTTTGGACGGAGCCTAGACCTCATCAAACGAGTTCGCTCGAGCTTAAAGTTGATATTCAGAGAGCCTCGGACAAGTCTGTGATCACTGCCGGTGTTGAACCTGTTGATCACCGAGACGTCCCTGAATATATGCTTCTTATCCGCTATGATGAAGTCTATCTCATTTTTCGTCATAGTATCGGGGCTTCGCCACGTCCACTTCCTTTGGAGCTGTTTCTTAAAGAAGGAGTTCATCATGAAAAGCCCCTCTTTCTCTAGGAAGTTGACAAGCATTTGCCCCCTATGATTTCTGCTGCCAAACCCATAAGATCCTACTACCGATTCACTGCAATTCTGTACTCCCACTTTAGCATTAAAATCCCCCATGAGAACATTGTAGTGGGCCTTAGTGGTGGAATGCAAGGCCTTGGAGATATCCTCAAACATTTCCTCCACTTCGTCATCCGAGTGTGCCGAGGTCGGTGCGTAAACCTGAATAACCTTGAGGCTATACCTCTCGGTTAACTTCACTACAAGGTACGCTACCCTGTTCAAGACACTGGAGACTTCTACAACGTTGTCACAAAGGGATTTGTTTACCAGGAACCCGACTCCGCCTTGGGATAGTTGGTCTCCCTCTCGAAAATACAAAAGGTGGCCCGATTCAAGGGTTATTGTGTCCTCTTCCTCTCTTCGGACTTCACTTAAGCCAAGAATATGCCACTTTATTTTTCCGAGCTCTTCTTCTAGCTGCACTAGGTGTTCGTCGAGCCGTAACGTGCGTCCGTTGTACGTTGCCAAGGTCAGTTGGGTTTGGCGGCCATTCGTAACCCGGGGATTCTTCGCACCCCCTACCTTACCGTTACCGTGATTGCCGCCAAAATCAGGAATAGCAAGGCGGCCGGGAACCGGGAAATGTGATAATAATGTAATGATAATCTTTATATATATATAATTCTTCTGTGAGTGTGTATGTCACTGAACTCCTCCTAAAAGGCTGCACCGATTTTGTAGATTTTTTTTGTGTGTGTTTTAGTGGATCCCTGGATGGTTTATCGGACCCGATAGGTGGCGGTATTACAATCGGACCCGATAGGTGGCGGTATTCGGTCAGGACAACGTCTGTCAGGTCCGCTAGTAAAATAATAAAGTACTATTAATAGAATCTTAACATTCATAATTTGCACGCTTGCTCGCAGGCAGAATACAATTAAGATCAAGATTAAGATCAAGATTAAGGCTGTAAGATCTTCCCTTGTAAACCGTGTATTTTCTTGCAAATAAACATTTGAATTTGAATTTGTTTTAATGGGTATGAACCCACTAAAATTCAAATTCAAATGTTTTGTTTTGTTTTTTGTTTGTTAAATTTTCGGTAAAAAACGTACCTACTCATACTCATACTCATGTATGAGTACGTTTTTTACCGAAAATTACCATATTTTACCGTAAAATACCGTAAATAACGTAAAATAACATTTTTTGCCGTATTTTACTAGGGTAATTTTACCGTTTTACATCCCTACCCATGTGTCAAATTTCATCCAAATCCGTTCAGCCGTTTTAGTATAAAAGCGTAACAAACAAATAAACTCACTTTTGCATTTACAAGTTAGGATTGACTAGGCGTTTTTGTGGGAAGACCTGCTCCTCAACATCTGCATCACTAAAAGTTTTAGGAAAGCATGCAGCACTATTGAACTTATTATATCTATCACTTGTAGGTATTGTTTTTACAAATAAATCAAGATACGAACTACGTATCATTGCACACTGACGTCACGTAAAATCCTGCATCACACAAACAGGGTTTACCGCGTGATTACCATATATACAATGTCCCGACATCAATAGTCGGGCAGTAGCCCACCAGACACAACACCCATCTGCTCGGAGAAGCCTTCCCTTTCTTTAGAGGATGTGTGAACTTTACACCCTGTCCCTCATTCCTCTACATTTTATTTCCATTTAGAACCTCAACAAAAAAATCAATCACTGCTGACCTTCTATCAAGTGAATCTGTACTAACTGGCTCCTTACATAATAAGGGACCTCTAATTTGCTGGAGGACGCCATATTTAATTCCAATAAATATTTTATTGAAGCACTCAGGCACCGTACCTATTGCTAAGAGTAGGGAACCCTAGTTGATGACCATTAGGTAGGCGAGAAAACAGAAGTGTTACTACATTTTGTTTTATTTTTTATTTATTACATGCCATATTTCCTTTGCCATTGCCTATAGATAATAATAAATCGAATGCGACAAAGTAACTTAAAATATACTTAACTATACCTTACATGCTACACAGTACGTGGCCCTTGTGAGCTCACTCAGTGTACAGGTGAATATGTCTATGGCATCCGCCACCGTGTTGAGAGTGCGCAGCGCACGAGTTACCGGTGCGCGCCCCAGCAGGTTAGTGCGCGCACTCAGCACCACCAGCAGCTGCGGCTTGCGCCGCCGCGCCACGTACCTATCCGGTAAATTAAACCCTATTTCTGATAGTATATCTGAGTTTTGTATACTACCCCTTAGAACTTTGAAATGATACGTTGCCAATGGTGCCGATTCCCTTGTTCACAAACTAAACTAAATTTAAGTTCAGTGCATCTTTTTCTTTCTATTTCATTAAGAAAAGGACAGAAGATAAATTTTAGTTTAGTCCTGTCAAATTAATCAGCGCCTGTCACTATTCCATACAAGTTTAGACGTGATTAAAAACTTGCCTACTTACTAAAATTACGTCAATTTACGTCAAGCGCTGATTAATTTGACAGGACTAAACTAAAATGTATCTTCTGTCCTTTTCTTAATGAAATAGAAAGAAAAAGATGCACTGAACTTAAATTTAGTTTAGTTTGTGAACAAGGGAATCGACACCAGTGTCACTTCACACCTAATTTCCAATTTGTAGTAGCCCACCATACCGAGACAGAATAAGGTAGGATACAGTAACGGGTATCAAGAGTCTAATCATGATAATGGTAATAATAATGTGTGAGCTTGGCTATCATTGTCCCCAACGTAGTAAAACTCTGCTGCTTCGCTGATCTAGTCATCACAGCGACGACTGAGCGTGGGGTCCTAGGTTCCCTGGTGCGGGCAGTGTTTTGGCATGAAGTGTGTGCACTGTCTAGGGAACACATGGAGTGATAATAAGTTTAAACTTGTATTTTTTTATCCACAATGGTGAAGCTCTTGGCCTGTATCTCACCTGATGGTAAGTGATAATCAGGCCGAAGGTGGGAGCCAGTGGCGTAGCGTGCCTTGGCGGGGCCCCGTATAAAAATTTGTTTGGTGGCCCTTATGAAGGGTAAAGATTTCTCACAAAAGAAAAAAAAATGTTTGCATAAAATTAAAAGAAATATTTATTCATTATAATTATCTATCACTTTTCCAAAATTTTTACAAACAATTCTAATTAAATACACTCTTCCTTGCCTTTTTTTCGGCAAACTGATTTATTAAATCATTTATATGCTGATGATGAATTTGGAAACTTTTTATTAATTTTTGCTTCCGCACGTCGGGGGCCCCCGTATAATTGATACGGCAGATACGGCAGTAGTTACACCCCTGGTGGGAGCGAGCTTCACCCAGAAACCTCAACCACGGAGGAACTGGCTATCTTAGCTATTTCTAACTGTCGAAACACAAAAATGCTGTCAACTTTGTTGTTATGGCGAGAAACTTACTGTGCGTTTGCACTGGCGAAACATTCTAACACAACATGTTGAAATCTATGTTCTGTCAATTTTCCTTACAATGTTTCACAGGAACTAGAGATTTCAACATGTTTTGTAAGATAGATAAGATGGTAACACTTTTTTTTTTTTTTTTTTTTTTTTTTTTTTTTTTTTTTTTTTTTAAACGTTGCCCCACACTAGGAATGTCTCCTGTATCGTGGGTGCGATTACAAACATTTAAACTCACATACACAAACAGCCAGACCCGGAACAACTACTGGTAGGTCATACAAATAGTCAGTCGCTTAACCACTGCGCCAACCGTGCCGTTCAATTTAGAAGATGGTAACAGCTAGCCAGGCGGACTTAGAACAAGCCCTACCACCAACAAAACCAAGCAAAAAGTTTGCTCCCACTGGGAATCGAACTCGGGACCTCTGGGTCTGAGACAGATGATCTAACCATTAGACTACAGAGGAGGATAAAACGTTGTTTTTTTAGGGGTATGAGGAACAGGGTGTAAAGTTCACTCATCCACCATAGAAAAGGGAGGATCCTGTGACCAGACGGGTGTTGTGTCGGGCGGGCAACTGCCCATCGGTTTGAAGTTGAAATCTTGTACGTATGTCGATCGCTCGGTAAACTCTAACTGCGCGATGCCGGATTTGTGTGACGTCATGTCTATGATGCGTAGTTCGTATGTGGCGGTGTAACCCTTACGTTTTTAGATGCACATATAAGTTTTCGAGGTGCGATTGTAACGAGTGTGCCTTCTAACACGTTTCTTCATTGTGGCCGAACCCCAGCCACTCAGAGTCAATAATTACATTTAGGTACGATAGAGTTTTTGGAGGAAAAAACGTTTGAAAGATACATACATACCTACCTTACTATTTGTTCAGGTAAGTTATTAAAAGGAAATTTTCCTGAAGCTGAAGCTAATGATTTGTAGTGTTGGGTTATTGGCTTTTGATAGGAGCGTTTGAACATCTTTTTGGTGGAGATCGAGCTTCGTAATGGGGCGTTAGATTTTTTTTACGGGCTTTTTCTGTTGCGGGTGAAAAGTAGGTATTTTCAAAAGTGGTATTTGTTTAATTACCTACCCCTAGTGGTGTTATGTTATTGACTTGCAGTTTTGGAACTAAGTTTATTATCGCGCGTTGCGAAAGTGGGCTAGACGGAAAAAATTAAAACCAAAAGTTGTAACGACACTTTTTGCTATAATTGTAAGCCGTGCGGCGTGTGAGTGTTTCTCTGTCTGTCTCTCTCTCTCTCTCTCATAGAAAGCAAGCCAGTTATTTTCGTTTCGTCTTCTATTTCGCATTGAACAGTGAATAATAAAAAAAAAAATATTATTACAACTTAAAAAAAAAAAAAACAATTCCTTCACTAATTAATCGAAAGGAACTTCGTTCCATCCGGGTGTCCCTTGACACCTATCAAGTTTTTTATTTTATTTTTTTATTCATTATGAAAAGGCTTCGTCACACATGCAATTATGCTGCCCTGGTTGGCTAAACAAAATCATACCAATTTCCATTTAACAAAACCATAGCATAGCTAATTTGTAAAGTACTTTAGCTGCACAGCTAAAGCACTATTACAGTTACCTAATCTCTCTAATTCTACCATTCAAGCTATTTCTAAATTCCTCGTTGCGGACAATATGTGATAAACATCATCAGCGGAATTAATAAACAAATTACAATTAGTCAATGTTAATTTTGCTATTAGGTATAAGAACTTATTACACGGGATATATCCGGAACGAAGTTCCAGCAGTTCTATTTACTTATTTTCACGCGCATTTAGTACCCACATGGTAGATCTCATTCGTAAGAACATAAGGCATGAACGCAGAGACCGAGCTCTGCGTTCAGCGCTCGGTGTGACAACACGCCGTGTTCAGGTTCGCGTCAAGTCAATCGTCATCCCGAGGATGCCTCGTTGAGAGGTGAAAAGCGTGTCGATTTCTTTCAGAAGTTTTTTATGGCTCTTTAGAAATAACTAAGCGGAACAGGTTACTAAATATATCCACGTCTATTTTATTTTAAAATGGATTTCCGCAAGGTCACGCCTGAATCAGTTAACTATCATAACCTAGTACGTAAATAATCTAGTTACCGAGTGACTCTCACCAAGGATCTCTGAATCATTCTCTGCAGGAGGACTCACCGTTGTCGTGTTGTCTCTGTAAAGGCCAGTTACAGCAGCTGTAACTGGCCATGGGTCATTTAATAAACACCTCTTTGTCATAGGAGTCACAGACAGTCCGCTGTGCAGAGCCTGCATGGAGGACGACGAGACAGCAGCTCATGTGCTGTTAAACTGCCCGGTGGTCGCCACATACAGGGCAAAGCACTTCTGTAACCCAGGTACCCTACGTGAGATTGTCAGTGACACCAAGGCGTTGCTGGCCTTCTTTGAGGAGCTGGGGTGGATCGAATAAGACATTTTCCCACCCGTACGCAAAATACGCGCTTTGACGTGGAATTGCGGATACCAGCCCGTATTACCTATTATCTAATCTATCACTACATAGTATAAAACAAAGTCGCTTTCTCTGTCCCTATGTATGCTTAAATCTTTAAAACTACGCAACGGATTTTGATGCAGTTTTTATTAATAGATAGAGTGATTGAAGAGGATAGTTTGTATGTATAATAACCCGGTTTATACCCGTGCGAAGCCGGGCGCTTCGCTAGTATATAAATAAAAATCAATTGCTGTTCGTTAATCTCGCTAAAACTCGAGAACGGCTGGGCCGATTAAGCTGATTTTGGTTTTGAAATGTTTTATTGTAGTCCAGGGAAGGTTTAAACGGTGAGAAAATATCGAAAAACTAACGAAAAAAAAAAATGAAGAAAATTCACGTTCTCGTACATTTTGTGTGGATCTGCTTTTTAGGGTTCCGTTAAAAAACGGAACCCTTATAGATTCGTCATGTCTGTCTGTCTGTCTGTCTGTCCGTCCGTATGTCACAGCCACTTTTTTCCGAAACTATAAGAGCTATGCTGTTGAAATTTGGTAAGTAGATGTATTCTGTGAACCGCATTAAGATTTTCACACAAAAATAGAAAAAAAACAAATAATTTTGGAGTTCCCCATACTTAGAACTGAAACTCAAAATTTTTTTTTTTCATCAATCCCATACGTATGGGGTATCTATGGATAGGTCTTCAAAAATGATATTGAAGTTTCTAAAATCATTTTTTTCTAAACTGAATAGTTTGTGCGAGAGACACTTCCAAAGTGGTAAAATGTGTGTCCCCCCCCCTGTAACTTCTAAAATAAGAGAATGATAAAACTAAAAAAAATATATAATGTACATTACTATGTAAACTTCCACCGAAAATTGGTTTGAACGAGATCTAGCAAGTAGTTTTTTTTAATACGTCATAAATCGTAAACTTATCGTTACTTGCTGCTACGGAACCCTTCATGGGCGAGTACGACTCGCACTTGGCCGCTTTTTTGATATCTCGGTAGGTAGGTAAGGTAGGTTGGGTAGGTAGGGTGGGTAGGGTAGGTAGGGTAGGAATTTTGTATTAATTTTAAAATCCTAAATATGCACATTAATTGACTGTTAGGCGGAAGCTAGTATTAATTAATTATTTATCGTGATTATTAAAAATAAATGTCGATCGCATCCATTTTGGTCTAGTAAATAAAAAAATCAGAGTAAAAACATAAACACACACATTATCCCTTCATGTCCAATCCATCATCCATCTAATTGCCATGCTAGCAACCGTCAACCCTCCACCGCTGCCAAACTGCGAAGTTTAGGGCACTTGATTGTGCTAACGAGTTCCACCGCAGCGGCCGACGGTTAATTACGAGTTTTGGGCTCAGATGGCACGGGATCAATATGTAGATTTGCTTGTTTATTGTACGATGAGTCAATCAATCAAGATTGCTGAATGTATTATGTTAAATAAGGTCCTTTAGGGACATTAGGTACTGTAAGGCCGCAATTATGCTTGCCGTTCTTCTCCATATTGTGCGGAAAAGGGCCGTTGACCGTCCGCGTTGGTTAAGGGCCTATTTTGAAAATAAAGAGTAGTTTGATGGGAGTGGCGGTTCTATATTCGATGGTTGGCCGCCACATCGTCGCGCTGCCACAAATGTATCTGAACCAGTAGCAAAAAGTGGAACTAACGATATAACTGACCGGAATTTGAAAACGTTAGTTACTTAGCATGGGCTTTAGCTAAGCATTATTCTTGTCACTGTCGCACAACTGTCATACTAAAAGTGCATGATAAAGACGGAAACATATCTAAGAAAGAAGTGCGTGCTAAGTAACGATAATTTATCTCGGTCTATGAAATTTTGCATATAGCGAACTATGGAGTAGACAAATAATACAAAATATTTAATTATCAGCAAAAATATTTATTGTTTACAGGGTGACATTCCCACACACAAAATGTATGGGAAAAGTTTTTTGATATTTTCTGACTTTTCTAGTACTCAAACCTCAGTTGGATCAGTCTTTAGCGCAAACGTAATGCTGGTAACCCTCCCGGAGGGTTCACTTCCAATATATAGGGCGGCATGGGATATGAGTTCTCAGCGCCGGCCCGAGAATTCCTGGCGCCCTAGGCGAAAGGCTGGAACGGCGCCCTTTAAGAAAATTCGTGACAAAATAAAACTATGTGCTTTCTTTTTCGGGTGGTTAGTGACTAACCTGGTGTCAGAGTTTTAAAGCCGCCCATGGGCCTCTGACTTGGCTTCACATGCCGTCGAGAAATATCTCTCAGGCGCGATCGGTACAACGATCGCGGTCAAACTATAATAGTCAAATCAATTTTGAACAAAACATTATAACATACAACAAGAGAAGCAATAAATTTGAAATCGCGATTTTTTTAGCAATGGAGCGAGTTGAGGCTATCAACTAAACTCGCTTTTGATTTCCAGATAAACCGTACCGATGGTTTCGTAATTGTCCGTGAGTGCATTTTGGTAGAAAAATTGGTAAAAGATTAGAAGTATTTTCAAGTTGTAGGTAAATAAAAATTAATGTACAGTATTATTTTTAGGGTTCCGTTAAAAAACGGAACCCTTATAGATTCGTCATGTCTGTCTGTCTGTCTGTCTGTCTGTCTGTCTGTCTGTCTATCTGTCTGTCTGTCTGTCTGTCTGTCTGTCTGTCCGTCCGTATGTCACAGCCACTTTTTTCCGAAACTATAAGAGCTATGCTGTTGAAATTTGGTAAGTAGATGTATTCTGTAAACCGCATTAAGATTTTCACACAAAAATAGAAAAAAAACAAATAATTTTGGAGTTCCCCATACTTAGAACTGAAACTCAAATTTTTTTTTTTCATCAATCCCATACGTGTGGGGTATCTATGGATAGGTCTTCAAAAATGATATTGAGGTTTCTAATATCATTTTTTTCTAAACTGAATAGTTTGTGCGAGAGACACTTCCAAAGTGGTAAAATGTGTGTCCCCCCCCCTGTAACTTCTAAAATAAGAGAATGATAAAACTAAAAAAAATATATAATGTACATTACTATGTAAACTTCCACCGAAAATTGGTTTGAACGAGATCTAGCAAGTAGTTTTTTTTTAATACGTCATAAATCGTAAACTTATCGTTACTTGCTGCTACGGAACCCTTCATGGGCGAGTACGACTCGCACTTGGCCGCTTTTTTTTATTTCGATGCCGCCGATTGCCGCCCCCCTAATACGAGCGCCCTAGGCCGTTGCCTAGTTCGCCTATATGAAAGGGCCGGCCCTGTGAGTTCTATGAAAAGTGTGTGGAGTCGAAAGTGTTAATGTTATAGTTGGTAGTTACTGGTCATCAGGCTCAAAACTGGTGTTTAAATCCTTTTATCAGACGTTTTACTCCAGCAGCCTGTGGACAGCATATATGCAAAGAGCTGTTAATGCATAGGCTCTTGGCTAATCAATAACAGCCGCACTGGTCGATCGATCAGGTTAAGCTACGCTTAAAAAATACAATAGACATTGGTGCCGATTCCCTTGTTCACAAACTAAACTTTTAAGTTCAGTGCATTTTTTTCTTTCTATTTCATTAAGAAAAGGATAGAAGATAAATTTTAGTTTAGTTCTGTCAATATAATCAGCGCCTGTCACTACTCCATACAAGTTTAGACGTGATTAAAAACTAGCCTAGTAAAATTACGTAAATTTACGTCAAGCGCTGATTAATTTGACAGGACTAAACTAAAATTTATCTTCTGTCCTTTTCTTAAGGGGACGATAACTGACTTTTAATGATTTTATAATGAAAATTACGTCTAATAATGTTAGTGTTACGAATAGATTAGTGATTTGAAAAAAAAAAAAATATGTTAAATTAGAGCATTTTCTTAATATTTTAATATAGGCATTTTTTTGATTATGTTTATATTACATAGTGAAATTAATTTGTAAAGTTATGTCTAACGCGTATAAAAAAGTGAGAATGACGCAAAATCTATCAAGCGTATTTTTCTGATATTTTATTTTTCACCATTTTAAAGATAATTAAATTATCGATACAAAAAAAAAATACCAAAAATACCTTTTGTTTTACGTGTAATCCTTAATATTATAAATGCGAAAGTAAGTTTGTTTGTTACGCCTTCACGCTAAAACGGCTGAACGGATTTGGATGAAATTTATATATAGATGATGCCCTGGAAAAGAACATAGGATACTTTTTTTTTTCCCACGGGATCGACACTTATGCGGGTAAAACCGCGGGGCGCAGCTAGTAAATTAATAATGCGTCTAATTTGGGACAACGCTCCTTGATGGGCGAGTCCTATTACTGGCTGGACGTACGACGCGTTGCGTGAGCTCAGTACAGAACACGCAAGCTAACCACTCAAGGTCACTGTCATATATCTGCGTCTTAATGAAATAGAAAGAAAAAGATGCACTGAACTTAAATTTAGTTTAGTTTGTGAACAAGGGAATCGGCACCACTGTTATATTTAGTAACCTGTTCCGCTTAACTATTCCTAAAGAGCCATAAAAAAACCCTGTAAGAACTCGACACGTGTTTCACCTCTCAACGAGGCATCCTCAGGATGACGACTGACTTGTCGCGTACCCGAACAAGGCGTGTTGCCACACCGAGCGCTGGACGCAGAGAATGAGAAGCTACGCTTGCAGCGGTCAGTCCGTGGATGGGTAACATCCCGAGACTCCTCCGTGCCTCGGCAAGCACGTTGCTGTATGTCCCAGCTGTAATTCTTAGATCTTTGACAGTCGTTACGGGTCGTCAGAAGCCCGAAAGTCTGACAACCAGTCTTACCAGGGGGTTGTGTTACCCAGTAACTGGGTTGTGGAGGTCAGATTGGCAGTCGCTCCATGTAAAATACTGGTATTCAGCTGCATCCGGTGAGACTGGAACCCGACCCCAACATAGTTGGGAAAAGGCTAGGCAGATTGATTGGCTGTCAATGCTCTGCAGGTCTAAAACAGTAACGCATTAAGGATGCTGCTGAGGCTTTCTCCGTATTGCAGCGTATCCGCCATGTTCATGGAGGCAGGCATATATGGTTTCGTGGCATTTGTAAGTAAGCAGCGTCACTGCTGCACAGAGTGCGTGTGAGTAGCAACAGCATCCATCCTTTGGAAATACGGGTACTATAAAATTTCAGATTATTTATAAGATAAAAAAGCTTGGGATTGAGCTGCTCGCCTTGTGATAAAACCATAAAATTTTACATTTTAATTTTTATGTAAAATCATAAAAATATACCAGTTTTATATACATATTGACATTGTTGAAAATTTTATTCAAAATGACATGATTACTTTGTAAAGTATTATATTATTTTAATTATTGTGAATGTGAGGACTATGTGGATATTATTATTATTTTTATTTCTCTGCTAGTTTTAGTGATGGTCTGGCAGTTTGAGTAGTGCGGCCTACCCAAATGTCTTTTCTTTGGTAGATATTGTTTGTTCGTCAAGTTGAGCTCCTTAAGTTCTGAGTTGAGCTCCATGATTACTGGCAAATGCTTGCACTGACTGGACAGGTCCACTCAAATCTGTGTGGTTCTTTCCTCAAAAGATCATTTCAGACACTAATCTACATGGTCCTCATATGGCCTGACCAAGATTATGTCTGGACTTTAAAAGAGACTGCGTCCTCTGATTTTATTTCGGCCTGTCTTCTCAGAGTAGTCAGATAGGTAACGCTGAACTATTCTAGCTTATTTTTAATATGACGTGTAAAAGTGATTCCGATATCTTATTTATAGAATAAACAATTTAATTTCATCCTGAGTGTGGTAGCGTACAGGTATGACTGTCCGTTCTTCAAGCATTATATGCGTTTATGTGTGAACTAACACAGTTTTAACCACTGTTTTTACTAATCAAATGGATCATTTATGTTGTCTGAGCAAATAAATAAATAAAATATAAGTAAAGCGAATCATGTAGTAGGTACAGAATGATTTAAATCAGCGGTCGGCAACCTTTTGGCAGGCAAGGGCCACAAGGTGGCAAAATAAACTAAAAGCGGGCTGCACTTGTGATATTAACCCTAGAAGCCCAATATACCTACGTATAATTGGTCATATCCCATAGAAAAAATAAAAATGCTATTAAAAATTGTTAAACCATACGGAATTTAATTCGTATATGTTACACTTACTTTATGTTTAAATGTTTGGGCTTTATAGCTAGAAAAATAACCACCGTAAATCATTCAAAAATTCATTTCAACTACAAAGTACCTAAATAGGTATCCGATTTTATAAAAATTTCAGTGTGATGTCTGAGGTTGCATTTGGGAGGCTATTTCTTGTAGGTATGTTAGCTGTCAAATTTGTAGTTGCAATTCGTAGAATGGCTCTTAAATGCTGTGAGACGAGAAGTATATTTATGTTTTTTATAATTTACAATAATGAAGAAGTTTGCGCGCTATTTGACTTATTTACAAAACATTCACGGGCCGCAAGTAAGACGTTCGCGGGCCGCATGCGGCCCGCGGGCCGCGTGTTGCCGACCGCTGATTTAAATAATAAACTTTTCTTTAATTTTTAGCTCAAAATTAACAACAAAACGCAGAATACAGCTACATTAATCAATTGTTTATTATAATTGAGTAAATTCGCGACAGAGGACGGGATATGATCGTTTTGTTGGCTTTCCTTCTGCGACAGAGTTTTGTATTTTTGTCTAAAGGAATTAATTAATAATTTCACAATGGATGGAATCATTTGTTACCGGTGTCGGCTGGGGGAGAACTTTGGAGTTGGAACATTTTCTTGGTAATTTTTTGTTATTTTTTCAGTAAAAACCTATAGGATGCCGACTGCATTGTTGGACTCGTCGTCGCGTGTGACCGTTCCTAGTGGGTTCGATCCTCTGGTTGGTGAAATTGTTACTGAGGTTTTACATTAGGAATTTTTCAGTAGTAGCTCTGAGTCTAGATTCGTGCCCGGTCAGTGACAATAGGTTCGCCTCCCAATAAATGGGACTTAAATTACACTACTTGTTGGGTGTATTCTACATAAAATATATCTACCTATCTACACCTACACTTTTACCTCATTGCTTTACCCACTCTTCAGGGAAATACTGACGTAATAATACAAATGTAAGTGGTAATATTTAATAAATAAATAAATATAATAAATACTTAAATAAATTTAATAAATAAATAAATTTAATAAATAAATAAATTTAATAAATAAATAAATTTAAAAATAAATAAATTTAATAAATAAATAAATTTAATAAATAAATAAATATGTACTCGTATTTTATTTAAATTTTACTGATTTTCTATTAGTGTTTCCTAACTTAGGCTACAATTCAGAAGTAACGGTGTGGCGTGGCTTAATTTTAAGGCTTTCTCTTAAATAGTTAGGTACTACCCTGAAAAATAAACAATTTTAACCGATAAGGGACCGTTGCCAATTGGCAACAAGACTCCACACGACATACAACTCGCAATCGTTTTCGCTGTAATCAATATTTTTGTTTGAAATTTTTTGCAGTCTATGGTCAGATAGATATTCTTGTCAAATAAATCGACTAAAAGCAAAAATATAAATGGGCAACACTATAAAAAAATGTTGAAAATGACATTCCCGCGCGGTCAAAATGACAGTAAAAACGTCACTCCCGGGATGCGCGTGATAGATTATTCCTAAATTAGACACAAAGAAAAATATCCCTAGAATAATTATAACCTTGTTTACATGTGAAACACAACATAACAATAGTTTCTTATCAAAATCTTATACATACTGTTATGAAATACGTTTATAACATAAGTTTAAACTGTGTTCTTTCATTGTTGTTTTGTATAAAATCATATTTACCGTTTAATGTGACTTGTTTACTAATAATGCCATTGTAAGACCAAGTATGTAATAGAACTAATTAATTTAAACATATTTACTCTATTTTTATATAATTTAATCATGGTTTTATGTTAAAATGCAAGTCTGTAGCAAAATCGTACGATGTGACGTCACTTGTTGACTATCGGTTATAAAAGCCGCCGCTCCGCCATTCTCGGCACATTCGCTCCGGAGCAGTCACACCGAACGGACCTAAGTTAAGTAATTTGATATTATACAGTAATTATTGCTTATTATGATTATGTTGTTGTGTATGGTATATTATTGCCAATATTGCTAAATATAAGAAATACTGTAATACTGTTTCCATGGAGTTTCTTGTCCTTCTTCTCCATGAAGACCTAGTTTTGCGAAGGGACAACTAGCTTTCTGATTAAATACTGACAAATCTAATTAAATAATTGTCTAGCCTTGTCTTTCTGTGGTTTAATTAATGAAATCCTTTACCTATAAACATATACATCAGAACTTTCATACATAGTAAATAACCAGTAATGATTCTGACATTCAAAGCTTGCTAATTTGGGTAATACCTATATATACATTTACAGTGCCCACCGCACTTTCTAACACGCGCGTTCGCAGTAATAATTCGTTTTTTAATGGTTTTAGTGTGTAAATCGTCGGAAAGTGGTGATATTTTCATTTTGAAGTAAATATTACATCGTTTTAGATAATATTCGCACTAAATAACGTTAGATTATACCTATTTTGACCCAACCAAAAAAAGTGTAAACAAACGTGAAGGAGAAAGTTCTCGTGAAAGTGAAAGTTGATATATTTTGTGAGTTTTCTGTATGGATCTGATCGGTAAGTGTTTTATTTATTATATAGAATAAATATTTCAGCGTTTTAGAAAAAAATTAGACAAAAATATAAATAAAAAATATTTTTTTGGTACGGAGAAAGTTATGAAAGCACTAGAAATTCTAGATCAGCAAAAACCTAGATTTTTTGAAATTTTTTGAAAAAAATTTTGTCTCTGAAAACGCTTTTATTAGATAACTTATCTATCCATAATGTACCCTGAAAAATTTCGTGTGAATTGGTACGGTAGTTTTATTAGAAATCGTAAAAACATTAGAACATGGAAAACAAAAAAAAAACGGGTAACAAAGACTGTAACCATTTACAATGTATCTCTAATCTATTCGAGTAGCAAAAAACATAAACAAAACACTATAGACGTTATTATGAAACCCGATGCTTTTGTTTATTCAAGTGCGGTCGTAAATCTGTCACGGCGCGGACCACCCGCGGTCCCTGATTAAAGCCTTAAAATTAAGCCACGCCACACCGTTACTTCTGAATTGTAGCCTAAGTTAGGAAACACTAATAGAAAATCAGTAAAATTTAAATAAAATACGAGTACATATATATTTATTTATTAAATTTATTTATTTATTAAATTTATTTATTTATTAAATTTATTTATTTATTAAATTTATTTATTTTTAAATTTATTTATTTATTAAATTTATTTAAGTATTTATTATATTTATTTATTTATTAAATATTACCACTTACATTTGTATTATTACGTCAGTATTTCCCTGAAGAGTGGGTAAAGCACTCTTCAGGGAAATACTGACGTAATAATACAAATGTAAGTGGAAGAGTGGGTAAAGCACTCTTCAGGGAAATACTGACGTAATAATACAAATGTAAGTGGTAATATTTAATAAATAAATAAATATAATAAATACTTAAATAAATTTAATAAATAAATAAATTTAATAAATAAATAAATTTAAAAATAAATAAATTTAATAAATAAATAAATTTAATAAATAAATAAATTTAATAAATAAATAAATATGTACTCGTATTTTATTTAAATTTTACTGATTTTCTATTAGTGTTTCCTAACTTAGGCTACAATTCAGAAGTAACGGTGTGGCGTGGCTTAATTTTAAGGCTTTCTCTATAGTTAGGTACTACCCTGAAAAATAAACAATTTTAAGGCCTTTTTTCCTCAACTCCATAGTCACGTTGGTCGCGCAAATGGGGCCGGCAAAGACAAATTACTTTATTCCCCCCACCTATTTATTTGTCGAGCTTCCCTTGGCTTTCATTATTTTTTTGTTTATAACTGTCCTCCCCTATTTCCGAATCCACTCCGCTGAAAAAGCTGAAATAATCGTCAAGTTTGTTATTGTATTAATTGTTTTTTTTGGAGAGATGAAAGCATGACTGTGGGATTATCTGCTCATCATCATCTGCCCAGCCTTTGCTCAACTATGTTGGGGTCGGCTTCCAGTCTAACCGGATGAAGTTAAATACCAGTAGTTTACCTATCTGACTTCCATAACCCAGTTAGTGGTTAACACAATACCTTGTTGCGTTGTGTTTGTAAGCCTTTCAAATTCAAATTCAAATCATTTATTTCGAGTAACATTAATTTATAAACTCATATTAATAAAAGAATGGGCATACACATTTACAAATAAAATAAAATTAGAATTGAAATACAATAATTTAAAATTCAATAAAAATAAGATTAAAATCAAAATTAAAATACAATCAAAATTTTTTTTTTTTTTAAAACTAGAATACATTGGGTATATTTTTCTTCAAATATTACAGTTAACGTTACGTTTGGTTAGTTAGTGTCTTTGCTTCTTCAATTATTTTCATTTGTGAAAGAGCTCGTCGTGAGTAGCTGTAAGCTGCCATCATACCTAGTGCTGCCACCAAGCAGCCGCTGTCAGTTTAAAAGCAGATGAGGATATGTCAGCATTGTCTCTGGTAGTTATGGCAATATGAATCTGTGGTATTGTAGATAAAGGAGCCATGGAATTAGTAAGTATTTTGTGGGAGTGGAGGTTATAAATTACCTACCTACTGTACTGTCGGCGGGTGTGAGCCACCTGCTTGCCACCTTGCCGCCCAATAAAAGAATTATGGAAAAGTAGGTACCTACTGTGCTGTTTGAATATTTTCATTTACATTTAGTAGGTACTTGACAAAGTATTTGCTCGACATTTTATTCACAACAAGATGGCGCATTTTCCCGCGTTTTCATTTTCGGAATGCAGGTGTAACAACGTTCAAACTTCCAACAATCTTGTAACTTGAATAACTTTCTTTAAATATTTTCCGCATTTCTCTTTCTTCGATGTTAAGAGTTGTTAAGAATGCGGCGACGCATGAAGTGTCCATACAAACGTAGTACATAAATCATTTGCAATTTGAGCATATTTCCACCATATTATGTTGATATTCGGATTGAGACAGTATTTATCTAGGCTCCTACGTCTTTTTATTTCCAAAAACTTACCTTTAAATGAAGTGTAAGCGAATTGCATTTCGTACATTTTTACAGCGTAAATGACTTGTTTTCATTTTTTTTCTGTATTATAAACAACAATATTTGTGATATTGTTTCCTCAGAAGCATAGTTTATGTTATCAAGTTACAAATTATCGTTAAAAAATATGGAAATAAGTAAGTAAGTAGTAATAAGTTTTCATTCATAATTTTTGGTATTTCGGAACACATCCAAATTTATCATAAATTTTCAAGTAGTACTATCACGTCAAGAAATAATTGTCAATGTGTGCATGGTAGTATTGCTCACTGTAGGTGTATATCGCTCCGACAGGCACTCACACTAGCGCAACGTGCTTGGAATTGAATTTTGCAAACATCTCGATTTGTAGTTGCGAGCCGTGTCGCTAGCCTCTTAATTTCTGGACTTTTATTTTACCACGAGCATAATATCAAGTAGGTACCTATCTTCCTTTCTATAGTTATATTATTTCACAATGAGTTAGTAAAATAAGTGACTTTTTCGTTGAATAAATTTACATAACTTAACATAACCTGTATTCTCCGATAGGTAAGGCAGAGGTGCACTTATAGTACACCCACATTTCGCCAGTTATGTTTAAGTCCCATGTAATAGGGGGCGAGCCTATTGCCATCAACCAGGCACAAATTCAGACTCCAGGCTGCTACTGAGAAAACCCAATAACACTTTGCCCGACCTGAGAATCGAACCCAGGACCTCATGCTCAACAGTAGCGCTTGCGATCCTAGAGCAACGAGGCAGCAAGGCAAATTAGTAAGTATATATCTATTAGCAACTTAAGACGCAGATATATGCCAGTGACCTTGAGTGGCTAGCTTGCGTGTTCTGTACTGAGCTCACGCAACGCGTCGTACGTCCAGCCAGTAATAGGACTCGCCCATCAAGGAGCGCTGTTTCAAATTAGACGCATTATTGATTTATTTTACATAAAAATGGTATTTTAATAAAATACGTACACTAAAAGATCAATAATTAAATTATCTTTGAAATGGTGAAGGTTTCAGAAAAATAAGCTTGATAGATTTTGCGTGATTCTCAATTTTTTATCCGCGTTAGGCATAATTTTACAAATTAATTTCAACATGAAATATAAACATAATCTAAAATATTCCTATATTAAGTTATTAAAAACATGCTCTTATTTAACATATTTTTTTTTCAAATCATTAACACTACTCGTTTAGACGTGATCTTCAGTATAAAATCATTAAAAGTCGGTTATCGTCGCCTTAACCATACTTTAGAATAGTGTCTGTTTCCGTCCTCTACATTACCTGCCTGCATCGTACAGTCAATCACACATCCATGGTAACAACTTGACATTGACAGCGCCTTTATGTCGTAGCAGTAAGGGTGGTTTTCGTAGTTCAAATGTTACTACTGGTGTGCGCTTGACTGTATCTGTTTCTAACCATGGATTGGCTACACACGGCTGCACATCAAGCTATAAATTTCCAGTATAAGCTGATCTCGCATTGCATAGGATTTCCGTACAATGAGAGGTCAGCTTATACTGGCAATTTTTAGCTTGAATAGCTTGATATGTGTGTGCCTGGTAAGAAATGCTCGTGATGTAAATTGCAATAATTGATCTGCAAACGGATTCTAATCCGTTTGCAGATCAATTGTTGACCAATTATCTTTTTGACAGATCAGATGCCTTCACTCCTCAGTCCCATGGTTAGGAAAGGCATTAAAAGTCTGAAGCCTATTTTGATGAAACAGTACGGATTAGCAGAGCTGAATAATATCGTCAGTGGTCTGTTTCGCTCTATGGTCTGTCGGTTAATAATGTCAATTAGAAAAAAAAAATATTCGAAAATGACAGATAAACACCGAAAATTAAAAAAAAAAAAACGAAAGTGACGTGGAGCGCGCGTCAATGTCAAACCGCGGAGCTTGACAGTTACAACGTTACATTAGGGAGGGGGCTGTATCTACCTAATTTTTTCTCACATTTAACAAGAGTAATGTACACAGAATTTTGTAATTTATTGATTTAAAAAAGTGTTCTTGGAGTTTCTTCCCTGTTCTTCTTCATAGAGATCAACGTTTTGGAATCAGTAACTAGCTTCAACTATCTGATTAACTGACCGACTCTTTGACAGTTCAAAAGTGCCTGTAAATGGTTTAATTGACATAATGCTTTGAGTTTTGAGTTTTCTGAGAAGTACACCCACATTTCCCCAGTAGGTAGCTAATGTTACCAGACCCATATAATAGGGAAATACTATTGCTATCAACCAGATCTAAATCAAAACTCCGTGCTACTGCCTCAGACCAAATAAAAAAACCGGCCAAGTGCGTGTCGGACCACGCATAATGAAGGGTTCCGTAGTTGGGATGAATTAATCCCAAAAACAAACTTAACTTTGTAGTTGAAAAATATGTTCTCCCATACGGAATGTATGGGAAAACATGTTTTTGCAACTGCAAAGTTAAGTTGGTCGATTATTACTCGTTAACTTGTAGAGCCTACTTAGCTGTGATAGTTTTCCTTTTAATTTCGTTATATAAACTACTGTTGTGATTTTTTTCACACACCCAAAACCAACCATTTAGCCGGCAGGGGGGGGTGCTAATTTTTGTTAGAGTCAGGTGTCCCCACACTTGACTCTAACAAAAATTTCACCTTAAAGCTTAATATTTCGCAAACGGATCTCTGAATTCAAAAATGGTTTGAACATTCTCGCAATGTTTTTGAAAGACCTTTCCAATGATACCACACATGGTGAGATAAAAAAAAAAACATAATCACTTTACGTGTATGGGAGGTACCCTAAAAAAAAATGTTTTTCATAATTTTGTTTTACCACTTTGTCGGCATAATTAATATGTATACCTATGCCAAATTACAGCTTTCTAATACTAAGGGTCTCGGAGCTAGACCGCGGACAGACAGACAGACAGACATGACGAAACTATAAGGGTTCCTTGTTTACTACGGAACCCTAAAAATGACAGATAAACGTCCAAAAATTAAAAAAAGTATCTAAAGTGACGTGGAGCGCGCGTCAATGTCAAACCGCGGAGCTTAGACAGTTACAACGTTACATTAGGGAGGGGGCTGTATCTACCTAATTTTTTCTCACATTTAACAAGATAATGTACACAGAATTTTGTAATATATTGATTTAAAAAAGTATTCTTGGAGTTTCATCCCTGTTGTTCTTCATAGAGATCTACGTTTTAGAATGGGCAACTAGCTTCAACTATCTGACTGACTGGCCGATTCTTTGACGGTGCAAAAAAGCGTTGCCAGACGTCCCGATTTTTAAATCAAAATTAAATGCTCGCGCGGGACAGGCTCAGTCCCGCTTTTCGGGATAACTCGACCGTGCGTGCAGTATGCTAAGGAAGCGCGGCCGGGTGGCATAGACAAGTAAGGACTGGCCGCCCACCCGGCGCGTAATCTCACTAGCTCCTTAGATTATAATAAGTATTTAAAACACCAAATTTTTCTAATGAATAAATCTTTTTTGACTTTGAGTTTTGCTTTTATTTTTTTTATTCAGAAGACTAAGAAGACTCGACTACCTATGTAAATCTGATTTAAAATATCATATTTTTATTAAAATACATTTTTTATGGCTATTTTTGCTATCTATTGTCACGTAAACATAACTTAAAACTCAAATAAAAAGATAAATATTTAAAAACTTCTGATTATATACGTTTTTTTACTATGTCCCGCTTTCGACGAAAGAATCCCGCTTTTTTTACTCAAAAAGTTACATAATCACAATTAGGCAAAAAAAAAAAAAAAAAACTGGCTACGCTGGTTCAAATGTACCTGAAAATGGTTTCATTGAGATAATGCTTTGAGTTTTGAGTTTTCTGAGAAGTACACCCACATTTCCCCAGCAGGTAGGTAATGTTACCAGACCCATATAATAGGGAAATACTATTGCTATCAACCAGATTTAAATCCAAACTCCGTGCTGCTGCCTCAGGCCAATTAAAAAACCAAGACATAGCACTGTCTACAGTGTCGTGAAGCCGGTTTCGTAAACATGTGGGCACTTAGTGAGGTGTAGTTTGATTGTAAATGTGTGCGTGTGAGCGTGTATGCACAGAGCGGAGGTGTAGTTTTGGCATGCTTCACTTTATTGTTCGCAGCGCCCTGTCATGGTTTTTTATTTGGTGTGAGGCTGCTGCTAAGAATTTCTCAATAGGCACTTTGCCTGATCCGAGAATCAAACTTACGAGAAGTCCTGCTTGCGACCAATACCAACAGTGACACCACCGCGACAGTCTATATTTATTATTGTTGGTAAAAATAACAATTGTCCATCAACATAACGAAGGCAATAAAAATGCAAAAATAAAACATGAATCTCCAACTTGTGCTTGCTAACAAGCGCAAATACACTACATTTTTCTTTTATCCCGATTCGTGAATCTCTTTTGTAAAAAAACTGTTTATCATACTTAAATATGATCGCCGCTTAAACAAAGCAAAGGACTTTTTCGCGGGTTTTTTTCCCGCTTTTTTTTTCAACTTTTGTACACAGTTTCAATTCAGCAGACGTTACGCATGTATAATTCGAGACTCATTTTAGACTTGCCTCCATTTTGATTCTCACTTGTTGTCCAACAATCAAGAGGCAGAAGTTGCGATGCCTTTGCCTCACTGTTTTGTTTTTTCCTTCTTTTTTAAGTTCGTTAAAGTGAAGGCACAGGCAATCAACTAGGCAGCCTCGTCCGTTGATTGTTAAGTCTTTGAAAGTTGTTTTTTTTTTGTTTGTGGACTTTTATCAAAAGGTAAAGTAAAGTAAGTATTACCTGGTTGTCTCTGGTGTATTTTTTGTCGTGCGACTAAGGATTGTAATTAGAGTTTTTTGTAAGTTCCTTTTGTGTTAATAGTTTGCTTAGCGACTGTGGCGCTAGTGTGCTTTGAATAGAAGTTCGTTATAAATGGGACTAAGTGAGTGGAAAATGTAGTTTAATTTTTATTTTCTTGAAATAAAATAGTGAGAATATATTTTTATTTCACTGTTTTTGTTTTTGGAATTGAAAAGGGGTCATGTTTCAATGATGTACCTTAAGTATTGTTGATTAATATCGTGATGTTGTGTTGACCGAATTATTTATGCAACTGAAAATGGTCGTATTATGCATCCAAATTTGCATAATAAAATATGCTCGAAATATGCTACAAAGTAGCCTAAATATGCTAAATCAAATTTAAATAAATACGACAGAACATGTAACATAAGGTAACTTATTTAAATTCAACGAGATACTATCCTACCTTCCTTCTTAATATTAATTTGTTCTTGCAAATGTTATAATAATCATGATAAAAATTATTTTTAATCCTAGATAGTAATTTGACAGCTGCAAATGCCAAACTCCAAATTGAAAACACAAACAACAAAGATTTGAAATGTCAAATTACTATCTGGTATTAAAAAACGAACTTTACCTAATCACAAATACCTAACATTATACTTTATAGTGTTCCAAATGCTCAGTAGCAAGGGATATTTTTTTTTAAATAGGTATTCTTCATTTTGTATTTTTCTGGTTACATAAAGTTAAAATTATTGAAAACATGCCCCAAATATTTACGATCAGTAGAATTAGGTGAAAAATTACGATAATCAAAAAAAGTAATAAAGAAACATAATATAAAATTTTGACTGCCTCGTTGGTCTAGTGGTCGCAAGCGCTACTGCTGAGCATGAGGTCCTGGGTTCGATTCCCGGGTCGGGAAAAGTGTTATTGGGTTTTTCTATCTGAAATTTCTCAGTAGCAGCCCGGAGTCTGGATTTGTGCCCGATTGATGGCAATAGGCTCGCCCCCTATTATATGGGACTTAAACATAACTGGCGAAATGTGGGTGTACCTGCTACAGGGACACCTCTGCCCAACCCTTCGGGGAAACAAGGCGTGATGTTATGTTATGTATGTAAAAATAAAATGCTTTCTTTCTTAAAAAAATTACAAACCTGAAAAAATTAATACAAAATAAATGCAAATGCATACTTAATGCAAAAATGCATTTGCATAAACTTTACATATCATCTACGGTTCTTTACCGTTGATTTTGCATCACTGCCAAAATCAAACTGATCCCTTTTCGTTGAAATAAATTGATCTTTAATTACGATTAGAATCAATTTTATTATTTTGTAAATATTGACGTTCAAAAGTGCCATTCATGGGCCTATTTACCCGACTACGGTAAAGCCAAAAAGAAGGGTTATGATTTTAGCAGTCTATGTATGTATGTTTGTATGTATGTATGTTTGTTTTTACGTGTGTTCCACCGTAGCGCCTAAACTACTAAACCGATTTTGATGAACCAGGTATCAATAGATTCGTAATAATGGTCCGGGTGACATAGGCTATATAATTTTTCCCTAAATTTAATTTGGTGGACTTTACACGTAAATTTCTAACCTCGAAAAAAATTAAAATGGGATGATCATGACATGTTTGGTATCAAAAGAAAGGTCTTGACGAGCACATTACAAATATGTATATAATATTATGTATATAATATAATATTTTCGAAGTAAACAAATATGTTTAAATCGTTAAAAACAAGCAAAAGTGAGACTGCGCTATGTAGTATCGCAAGATGTTACCAACGTGCAGTTAATCAAATCTTAATAAGTAGTACTGATTTGTAATTCCACTCTTATGAAGAAAAACAAGTACAACGAAATATTTATATTTTGGATTTCTTCGAAGCTCGATATCGATATATGGTGTTGGCGTCGAAATAAATCGCTCTATGGTTTCGTCCAAAGCACTATGCACTGCTATTGGAATTTAAAATAGGTTAATTACTGAACTATTGTGTTACTCTACTCTTATTTACGTTTATCAAGTGTAAAAACGGAAAAGTATAAAATAAAGTTTAATAAAAAACTGTAACCCGACTACGGGAAAATAAAAATGATCTAAAAAGTACGAAACAAGCAAATATTTCAGACAGAAATCAAGACATAGGTACAAAAATGGTCAAGGTAAAGCCGTCGTCGCATGCCATTATAATTTTGTAGGTGTTCACATGGTACACAGGCATGCGACCACGGCTTTACCTTGACCATTTTTGTACCTATGTCTTGATTTCTGTCTGAAATATTTGCTTGTTTAGTACTTTTTAGATCATTTTTATTTTCCCGTAGTCGGGTTACAGTTTTTTACTAAACTTTTTTTTTTTTAAATAAATGATTTGATTTTGACTTTGATGCAATAAGGTTTTTCTTTCCAGCCAGTGAGTCATCAGGAAGCCATTGAAACTTCGAAGCCAGTAGAATAGGTAGTCTTTTGTTTTCCTCTCACATCAGGAGGTCAAGGAGCGTCCTTCCTTGTGTTACCCCAGTCTTTTAGCTGGCGAAAAATAGGTTAAGTATTATCCAAGCATATTGCCGTAATTAGCTCCCTTTCCAAGCTGAGCATTCACATAATTTACTCTCAACAAAAATCCAGAGAGCGCGGTATTAATACTTTATTAAAAATAATCTCATAACTCTATGGGCTGTTTATTTTTTTTCGCGTAATAGGCGCACTTTTCACATCGCTTTCATTCGGTGGGTCGCCATTTTTTCAGGGAATTTCACCCTCTGACAAATGTGTAGTATTACGGATGCACAGTGGGCTGATATGTGGGAAAAAATTAGATTTTTTAAATAAAAAGTCTTTTAGCTAGCTTGATTTGTATTTCTATTTTAATGGTGCAAAAAGAAGAAATAGTATTTATTGGGACTTGCACAGACTAAATATTAAAACACAAACATAGAAAAAAAAACAACAATCATGGGCTGCCACTCCAAGTAACCGCGCTTAGGAAAGTCTGTATGATAATGAATTTAAAATAATAATATACTAACATTTTTGTTTTCCATCCTGTTTATCATTCAAATTCTGCTACTTAATTGCGTAACACACGATCAATCATTCATCCATCCATCCATCGGTTCATAAGTTCGAAAAATTTGTTTGCTCAACAACGTAAATAACGCAATGAATGTTGTTGAACTGTCAAAATGAAACAGATTCTAATTGATTGTGTGTTACGCAATGTGTAAGAGGGTCGATCAGGGAAACTGTTGATCCATCATCGAGCAGTGTAGGTGCTGTTTTCTTTGTTTTGTGAAAACATCGCCTGATGTCTTAAAACTCAAAGCTAACTGTAATGTTAATATTTTTTAAGTTTTATTTTTTTAAGTTCTTTACATATCTGCAAATCTGCATAACATCACGCCTTGTTTCCCCGAAGGGTTGGGCAGAGGTGTCCCTGTAGCAGGTACACCCACATTTCGCCAGTTATGTTTAAGTCCCATATAATAGGGGGCGAGCATATTGCCATCAACCGGGCACAAATCCAGACTCCGAGCTGCTACTGACAAATTTTTGATAGGAAAACCCAATAACACTTTGCCCGACCCGGGAATCGAACCCAAGACCTCATGCTCAGCAGTAGCGCTTACTACCACTAGACCAACGAGGCAGCTCCAATTTGTTTTCGCTTATGCTTTTGTCTTCGCTTGTTGTCTATAAATAAAATCTTAAGTTTAAAGTATCGATCACCACCTTCAAAAACCAAATATAGCAAAAAAATACTCTTTCCAAAAACTAAACTTTGTCCTCATTCACACCGTACCGAACCACAGTCCACGCAGGCGTATAACAGCAATTTAGCAAGCGATGTTCGTACGATATAAATCCCTACCTGTAACGCGATTTACTTGATTTAATATACAACGCAATGTTTTTTGTTGGCGTACATATTGGGGCGCGGTGTGGCGTGTGACGTATGATAGACGTCACATTTGCATGCTCGTCATAGTGGTGATGTATTGAATTTTTTGGCGATGTGGGACTGTTTTTAGGCTGTCGTGTAATGGGATGGTAGTTTTTTGTAGTTGGTGTGTTATGATCCCAATTTCTATGTTCTATACGGACTGACACTTCCTTATTTGTGTTTATTATTATTCTAGCGTATGTCAGTCGTGGGTTGCAGCTGAAAATCAGCGTCAGGTGGAACACTTTGTGTTGCCATGTGACATTATGCTGAGCTGAGGCTCCCCTTTTGGCATCCGAACCGCCGCAGGAGGAGACGCCCGGGACGGGAATCGCGAGTCGATTTTCGGCCACCGTAGGCGCGGGCTTGCGGATGGTGAGCAATGGGTAGCTCGCCGTCCGATAAGGACCAGGCCCGGGTCGACGGCGAGTTGTGTTCCACGCGTGCCTCAAAGAGATGTCAGCAGAATTGACGGGGTCCGCTAGGGCCAATGCCTGCCGGGGTTCGAAGAAAACCGATAGGGAAATCGTGGCCCTCGGCAACAGGGCAACCGAAGGAACACGGGTGGGTTTTAGTCAGTAAGAGTCTGACACGCTCTCCCGCTCCGCCCAGAGCGGGAGAAGTTATTTGATAATTTACCACCCAAAAAAAAAAAAACATTGTTATCATTGTTTTCTGTTTTTTATAGTTTTAAGGTGTTAGTATTTTTCTGTCTTAATGCCAATAAACGCAATTTTCTTTGTTTCTTTCTTTCTATAGATAGGCAGTAGAGGGCGTCTATAAAGAACTTCTGTGTTGAGCTTCGCTTTTTCTATCACTCTCATGACTGTAAGCGTTTAAGTCTTTCTCAAACTAATTATCTTCCCTAATTGCTGTTTCGGGAAACCTATTAAGTCAACGATCGGTTAGGTATGTCAAACTCAGATTCAAACTCAAAGCATTTATTTCAATTAAACCATTTCCAGGCACTTTTGAATTGTTGCCCATTCCAAAGCGTGGTAGGTAGGTAGCGTGGTAAGGAGAAGAACGGGCAAGAAACTCCACGGACACTCTTTTAAATGTTACAAAATATTGGTTACATCATTCCTGTTGAAATGATACATGTGAGAACAATGTAAAAAGACGTGCACGTTAGAAGCGTCCGTAACAAAAAGAGAAAACAAAGAACAAGTCAGAAATAAAAATAAGCCGTGGCAGCTAAGAAATTACCAGTCCCAAGTGACGGACAACTGACTAGTAAAATTTCACGTTGGGTTGGGGGCAAATGTCATGATTGATTGATCAAAATATTTTAGCCTAGATTAACCTCAAATTGCTTAATATGCTCCTGCATTATATCGAAAATACTGCGAGATTCATTTTGAAAGAGGATTAATGTTAAGTACTATATTTGACGAAAACACAATTCCATGCAATTTTCTCTATAGAAAAAAAATCTAAAGTTGCCTCTAGACCGAACAATAAACCGCTGGTATTACAAAAATATTTCATATTAGATCATGAAACTTTGCATAGTAAACTGAACTAAATAAGATAAAGATAAATTTATTTGTTCAAACGTGTAACATGATACATGAATATGCACATATAGATGGAAAAATAGTTTTACCGGTTCAACATGATTTGCCTCACTCGGCGTACAACATATTTATATGTTGTTAATTAAATTGGCAATTATAAATTAATTATTAATGACAGTTTCTTATATGAAATTAGAAAAAAGCAGATAGTCTATGTTTTTTTTATTACCGTTATTTTCGTCGTAAAAAGAAATTACCTAAACTATTGGCGCCTTGGAGCCTTCTCCCCGTTGCTCAGTCTCGCTCTCACTCAGTCCGCGAGCAGTATAGTGAAAACAAGATAATGAGTGTATTGAGCTGAGGCATTATGGACTCTGAGTTGAAAGATCGCATTTTGGCCCCAAGCAAAAACAACGCTGCTGTACCTATGCCTTTTACCTTGGTTATTTAAAATGGCATGTTTGATAAAAAATATTTGTAAGTCAGCTAGCCATTGCGTGCATGTTGGTTTTATTTCCCTTCATATTTAACTCTCCAGGGAATATTCCAACCCCGGAAATACCAGGATTGCATGTCACAATTTGACTGACACGAAGTTGTTTGCTTTATTTAGTAACAATTTACAAGCGAATTTCTACCTTAGCATGAACTGAAATTGTTTATTCTGTAAATAGGATATCGGAATCTCTTTTACACGTCATATTAAAAAAAAATATTAATGCAAGGTAAGCTAGATGAGTTCAGCGTTTCCTATCTGACTACCCTGAGAAGAAAGGCCGAAACAAACTCAGAGGTCGCAGTCTCTTTTAAAGTCCAGACATAATCTTGGTCAGGCCATATGAAGACCATGTAGATTAATGTCTGAAATGGTCTTTTGAAGAAAGAATCACACAGATTTAAGTGGACTTGTCCAGTCAGTGCAAGCATTTGTCATCTCAACTCAGAACTTAAGTTGCTCATGTGGTACAATGTTACACTACGGTGTCATAGTTGGCTGACTAGATTTTTTGTCTTCTGAAGATTTATAGTGGTTCCTTATGGTGGAATGGAGCTCTCAGGTTTTCTGTGCTATTTCATTCAATCATATAATTGAATAATTTTGGAGTATGAGCAGCTTTGTCTCTGAGGTAACGACGTTACCTGTGAAACATTTGGTTTTATTGATGTAAAGGCGACATTAAACGACTTTTAATGATTTTATACTGAAGATCACGTCTAAACGAGTAGTGTTAATGACTTGAAAAAAATATACATTTAATTAGAGCATTTTTTTAATAACTTAATCTGTGAATATTTTAGATTATATTTAAATTACATAGTGTAATTAATTTGTAAAGTTATGTCTAACGCGGATAAAAAACTGAGAATCACGCAAAAACTATTAAGCGTAATTTTCTGGAACCTTCACTATTTTGAAGATAATTTAATTATATATATTTTAGTATAAGTGTTTTATTAGAATACCTTTTGTTTTACGTGTAATAAATTAATAATGTTTCTAATTTCGGACAGCGCTTCTTGATGGTAGCCAGTAATATGACTCCTATTACTGGCTGGACGTACGACGCGTTGCGTGAACTCAGCACATAACATGCAAGCTAACCACTCAAGGTCACTGGCAAATATCGGCGTCTTAATAGGTGGCCGTCGCCACTGTCCACTTATAAAGGTTGGCTTGCTTGTTTGATTTAAAAAAGAGGTTTTTCTGTATTATTTACAGACATTTTTAATTAAATAAATCTAAACAGTCAGCAACAAAATCGTCCTAGTTGCAAATTAACTGAACATAAAATCGAATAACTAATTTCAATTTGATGAATTTCGATGTATTTAACCTAAAATCATGGCATTTCGAATTGATTAGCAACATAAACGGCTAATTACGTAACTATTTCGATGTTCTTTAGGTATACTACCACTTACTAGATTTCCATAGTTTATAATTTCCAGGAAGGCTCTAATTTTACCTAAATCATTTTAGTACCTAGTTTAGTTGTTAAAAACTGGGAAATTACTAAATTCAACATTCAAAAGTCATTTATTCAAACTAGGCTGAGAATCAGCACTTTTCGAAAGTCAAAATTAAAAAAAAAACCCTTTGCGTAAAGATCATTTTCACCCAACGCAATAAAGATTGCTTATTTTGAAGGTACACTCAGTTCGGATGTTGATCGGTTTTACGAATTTTGCCGATGTTACATCTAAATTGCGGAGTACCGTTGTTCAAAACAGAAAGAAAATCGAGCTTCTCTAAACGTTATGAAAATAGTTTTACAAATCCTATAACCCAGGAACACAGTCGTTGTATGCTTCGCCAGTTTGATCGAAAAGTATAATATCAGCGAGAGATATCGCTCGATTACGTCAAAATAAATCGATGCCACGTCGAAGAGTTAAAAGTGAGGAAAATTTCACAATCTGAATTTGATTTTACTATTTGTTCGCGTGAATGTGAAGGATGGGAACGTTTTGAGCTACAATTTTAATGGAATAGCCCTTATATTCTTGTTTTTTTTAAGGGATATAAAAACAGTGTGGAGATGCAATAAAACTCAGTGTTTTGGGACTGTATTGCTGCAATAAGTCGAAAGAATAGAAGGAGAAAAATGAAAAGTTTGGAAAAAAATTGATAATTCTATACTCCATAGGTTTAGGTAGTTTAATAAAAGTAAACAAAAAAAAAAACCACGTGACGAGACAGCTGTCAAGTAACCGACTAAACGTAATACCTGTCACTTCAGTTGTTATGCTACGTCACAGTTGTACTCTTCAATTTAGCAACGTTATATTTCGTTGACGTTTAGAAATTGGGCTCTTTACAATAGACAGATTACAAAATATTATAAACCAGACAAAAAAAATTGTGCTCAAGCAGATACATCTACGAAAAGTAATTAAGAATAAACGATAAAGTTTAACATATATTTATAAAAGAAGAAACAATAGTAAAAAAATTAATTTGGTTTTATCGTTTTTTAAACAAGAAAGTGGTGCCGATTCCCTTGTTCACAAACTAAACTAAATTTAAGTTCAGTGCATCTTTTTCTTTCTATTTCATTAAGAAAAGGACAGAAGATAAATTTTAGTTTAGTCCTGTCAAATTAATCAGCGCCTGTCACTACTCCATACAAGTTTAGACGTGATTAAAAACTTGCCTACTAAAATTACGTCAATTTACGTCAAGCGCTGATTAATTTGACAGATTTATATAGTACTAGCTTTTGCCCGCAGCTTCACCCGCGTAGATGTCGGAAAATATCCCACGAGAACGTACTACCGGGATTACATATCTAACAGCCGAGGAAAAGGTCATTGACTCTTAACGCCGCGCCCGCCGCAGCAATTTGAATCTGTAAAATCTTTTCAAAATAAATCTGCCTATCCTTTTCCCAACTATGTTGAGGTCGGCTTCCAGTCTAACCAGATGCAGCTGAATACCAGTATTTTACATAGAGCGACTGCCCATCAGACCTCCATAACCCAGTAACTAGGTAATACGATACTCGTTGGTAAGACTGGTTGTCAGACTTTCGGGCTTCTGACGACCTGTAACGACTGCCAAAGATCCACGAATGACAGCCGGGACCAACGGCTTAACGTACTTTCCGAGGCACGGAGAAGTCTCGGTATGTAAAGATGATCACTCATCCACGGAACAACCCCGGCAAGCGTTGCTTAACCTGATGGATCGACCCGTGCGGCTGTTATTACTTAGCCACGAGGTCCTCTGTAATAATTGTCTCCTCTGATCCGTGATATCTTTTAAATTATTAATTTAAATGGTATGACGTCAAGAAATATTTTAATCTAAATTAAATGCCCAATTTAAATAACATATTTTCTTGGATAAGGATTAATATAATACTGCAAGATAGCTTCGGAATTAATAACAATATTTTTTTTATCCATTTCTGAAAGATAAAAGTGGTTACTGTGAGTTGTCTTTAGAAGGCAGACATTATTATGCTATCGCGGTTGTTGAACTTATTAAGATGTACAATCCTGTAGAACATTAATTTTATGTATCTCTTACGGTTAGCAATCAATGGCTGCTAAATTCAATACCCACTGTCTAAGCTCATTGCTATAAACTCAAAATCTAGTGTTTAATTAAAAATTTCTGTGTAAGTTTTGTGTAAAAATAGTATGTTAAACTTTAACGTACAAAAATGTATGAGAAACAAAATTCAACAACCCGAAACCCCGAAAACCGATAGTACCTCTCGCCTCGCAATATAAATGGCGCGACGGGAACTCTTGCCAGCTACTATAACTCACCGTTGGCACTAGCTCGGTGATACAACTAGCACCAGTAGCTCGCCTCGCCTGCTCACCCGATCACATCGTTTGTTATAGCGATCGCATGCTATTGTTTTCAACTTTTGATTAATAGAGGTTGCTACGTTTGCTAAGCCGAGGTTCAGGTTTTAAAACCCTAAGTTTTATAAAGCTTGATGAAATCTCTGTTTGTCTGTTATTAAGTCTGTTGGTAGTTAGGTAGCTGTTGTGATTGGTTGATCAATATTATAACAACCAATCATACATAGTCATCATCTGCCTAGCCTTTTCCCAACTATGTTGGGGTCGGCTTCCAGTCTAACCGGATGCAGCTGAATACCAGTATTTTACATGGAGCGACTGCCTATCTGACCTCCACAACCTAGTGACTAGGTAACACGATACCCCTTGGTAAGACTGGTTGTCAGACTTTTTGGGCTTCTAACTACCCGTAACGACTGTCAAAGATCTACAAATGACAGCCGGGACTAACGGCTTAACGTGCTTTCCGAGGCACGGAGGGGACTTGGTATGTAAAGATGGTCACCCATCCACGGACCAACCGCGGCAAGCGTAGCTTAACCTGATCGATCGACCCGTGCAGCTGTTATTACTTAGCCACAAGCCCCTCCAACCAATCATACATAGTAAGCCTATAATATTCCCACTGCTGGGACACGCCTCCTCTTGGTGAGAGGGAGTGGGCCGTAATCCACCACGCGGGCCCAGTGCGGGTTGGTAGATGTCATATTATGTCTTCGAATATTTTGGTTCTAGGACATGTCGGTTTCCTCACGATGTTTTCCTTCATCATTTTGAGAGCAGTGGTGATGAAATAATTTACACAAAGTAAAGCATCTATCAGGGCTCGAACTTACGACCTATGAAGTCGTGGCCGATACCACTGGGCCACCAGTAACATAACATGTACCTAACTACTTTATTTTCGAGTTACGTCAACACTGAACTTTGTGAAAGAAAAAATCTTAGAGAAATCAAAAGATAGTGGTCTGAAAGTAACAACACGTAATAAGGAATCATGGTGATCAATGCTTGTTCCTTTTCTGGACGAGAAGAGGTCTTTGCACTGAAAATGGACACTCACAAGGTGATCATAATCATTGTCTTGCCGTTATCAAAGATTAGTACTCTCCGCAAAATCATTTAAACAAAAAGCGACTCTTACTACGACACAATAAAGTGCAATGAGCATCCCTATGCCTGGGTCAAAAAAAAAAACTATTTAGTCTGTCAGTCAGATAATAAATAAATAATAAACATGTATTTTTTATTAATGACATGACATTATTGACATTAGAATAATGATCATGGCAGCATGGAATTAGTAAGTACCTACTATCATGGCAATATGGAATTAGTAGGTACTATCCTATACTATTAAATGGGCATTCTCTATTTTCACCAGCACGCGTAGCATGACCACCGTAGAAACGAGTTTTGTCGACGGAAGACTAGACAAAATGACAGATAAACAATCACAATCTCTCATTTTGTCTATTCTTCCGTCGACAAAACTCGTTTCTACGGTGGTCATGCTACGCGTGCAGAGCAGAGCTCGGTTGCATAGGTACTTTTTATTAACTGTTATCATCCCGCAGCCTGGTGTATTGATTTGATGGCAATAGATTATTTGATGGTAATAGCCTATTGCCATCAACCTGGCACGAGCCCAGACTCCGAGCTGCTACTGAGAAATTTCAGATGGAAAAACCCAAGAACCCGGGACTGTAGGAATGTACACCTGTTGAGTCTATCTCTTCGGGGAATCCAGGCATAATGGTACCAAATATAGAATGTGAGAAGTAGGATATTCTTTTATTTATAAAAACCACACATACATACAATTTCATTTCTATAATATCTTACTTTGACTTACATAAAATACATTTTTCCATTTCTTAGCCGACGTAGGCACGGAAGTAATAGTAAAATCGCGGCGATTTTTAATCGTGCACTGGATTTTCAACGCTCTGCTTAGCGCCGAGAGTTGAAAATCCAACAGTGTGTCTTTTCAACGCGCTGGGACGAGGGTGGGGTCCCAGCGCATTGGATTCTCAATGCTCGGTTTAACACCGAGAGCTCAAAATCCAGTGCGCGATAAAATCCCACCGCGATTTTATTACGTCCGTGCAAACGTCGGCTTATTCAAATCCGGGGACAGCAAAGACACTAATAATTATAGGCCCGTATCAGTTTTGCCGGTTTTCAGCAAGGTGTTTGAAAAAGTAATGTTAAATCAAATGCTCAATCATTTTAATCGTAATAACATCCTACACGATCAACAGTATGGTTTCACCAAAGGACGTTGCACAACCGACGCCGGTGTCACCTTATTGAAACACATCTTTAATGCATGGGAAGAGGCACAAGATGCAATAGGCATCTTTTGCGACCTATCCAAGGCATTTGATTGCGTGGATCACGAAACACTGCTCTTGAAACTTGAGCATTACGGTCTGGATAAACTTGCGCTGAGCTTAGTAAAATCATATTTGAATGATAGACTGCAGCAAGTTCAAATAAACGGTGTAAATTCATTGGGTTTAAAAATCAAAATGGGTGTACCACAGGGCTCGATATTGGGTCCATTCCTCTTTTTAGTATATATAAATGATTTACCAAATTTACTGAAAAATCGACCACAAATGGTGTTATTTGCTGATGACACATCACTGATTTTTAAAGTAGACAGACGTGCACAGGAGCTTGACGACGTAAATAACGCTATGCTTACGGTCCATAATTGGTTTACTGTAAATAATTTGGTATTAAATGAGAAGAAAACTAAATGCATAAGATTCGCGTTACCGAATGTTAGAAGTAGTGAATGTCACGTTGTATTGAATAAGGAGACACTAGAATTCGTCGAAAAGACAGTTTTCCTGGGGATAACGCTTGACTCCAAACTACAGTGGGGTCCTCACTTAACATCACTTGCAGGGCGGCTAAGTTCAGCCGCTTACGCTGTTTGGAAAATCCGCCAACTAACAGACGTGGATACCGCGAGACTGGTCTATTTTAGTTATTTTCATAGCATCATGTCTTACGGTATTTTGCTGTGGGGACGGGCTGCAGATATTGATTCTATCTTTATTCTGCAAAAGAGGGCCGTCAGAGCCATCTACAACCTCCGCAGACGCGAATCTCTAAGGGAATTGTTCAAGAAAATTAACATCATGACGGTACCTTGTCAGTATATATATGAAAACATTATGTATGTTCGAAAAAATCTACACCTTTTTAGTAAGATAAGTGACAGGCATAATTTTAACACTAGAAATAGGAATAAATTAGATCAACCACGTTTTAGATTGTCTAAAGTTCACACTTCTTTTATGGGGTACTGTGTAAAATGTTATAATAAAATACCACTCGATATTCTTCAACTAAATGAGAAGAAATTTAAAACATGCATTAAACGCACACTATGTAGACAAGCATATTATAAGTTGGATGATTATATCGTAGATAAAAATGCTTGGCTTAATGCTGGTCCTGCTCCACAGCCACTTGGGCTCACTAGTTAAAATTTTAATATTTGGAAGAGTTGCTTTCCCTTTTTTTTTAAATTTTGTTTTTGACATTACGAACTTAAATGTTTATTTTTTTATCTTACCAAGTAAATAAAAATGCTTGGCTCAATGCTGGTCCTGCTCCACAACCACAACTAATTGATTAACATTTGCAAATACTGTTGGAGCTGCTGAAGATTGTAAGACCATCTTTGCATTGTATAAACTCAATCTCTTTTGTATTATATAATTGCATAGCACACTATGTGAGCACTATGTACTAAAGAGTTACTATTTACCGGGTAATATGTCTTGCATTGACTTGAATGTGCCCTGGCGGCTGTGAGTATATCATGCTCACTCAAATGTTTCGCTGATGGTGGCGCGTGTGTTGGATCATTTAGCTCCCTTCAAAATGGTTGAGCTGAATGGTGCTAATCCATGCGTCATGTTCGTGAACGGGCGCCGTCAGTTGGGACTGGTTATCTCTTAGCTGCCAGGGCTTATTTTTAATTTTTTTGAATTGTTCTTTTTTATCTTTTTATTACGGACGCTTCTCATGTGCACGTCTTTCTACATTGTTCTCACATGTATAATTTCAACATGAATGATGTAACCAATATTTTGTAACAATTTTTTATTTAAAAGAGTGTCCGTGGAGTTTCTTGCCCGTTCTTCTCCATAGGTACCTACTACGCTTTGGAATGGGCAACTAGCTTCATACCTATTTCTGACTGACCGATTCCTTGACAATTCAAAAGTGCCTGTAAATGGTTTAATTGAAATAAATGATTTGAGTTTGAGTTTGAGTTTGATTCCTTCACCGCAAAGAGCTCAACATTCTGTAAAAAAACAAAAAAAAAAACATGGTAAATCTCTCCTACAGGACGATATTTTCCGCATTTTAAACTAATTAAAGAGTCAGTAAGATGCAAATTCGGACAAAGCGCAAACAAACTGTGTTGCAGTCAAACAGATCGCAAATGTGCACACATAGCACTTCCACCATATTATGCTTTGTGTTGCTGTGCAAGTTTGAAATATGACTGTTTTATGAATGTGTAGATTTTACGATTTTACTGTGTTTTGTGCTTAATTCTTCCTCAAGCCAACCTCGAGCTCGAGGTTGTAGTTTAATATCCTGAAAAGTCAGGGAAATTAATTGTTAAGTTTTTGTAGGTCACCAAATCCTATCCTATATTCTATAAAACGAGCAATATTTGTATATATTTGTAATCACGTTCTCGAAGACGGCTCTAACGATTTCGATAGAAGTTGCAATATAGGGGTTTCCGAGGGCGAAAAATCGATTTATCTAGGAACGTTTTATCCGTATTTTCACCCAACCAAAATTTAGAACAAGATGGCTACCTTAGAATAATGACATAGCAGCATGGAATTAGTAAGTACCTACTAGCATTGCAGCAAGGAATTTGTATGAACTATCTTATACTATTAAATGAGCATTTTCTATTTTCACCAGAGCAGAGCTCGATCGCCCAGGTACCTACTTTAAAGAGTGTCCGTGGAGTTTCTTGCCCGTTCTTCTCCATAGGTACCTACTACGCTTTGGAATGGGCAACTAGCTTCATCTTTCTATCTGACCGACCCCTTGACAATTAAAAAGTGCCTGTAATACGGTAGTTGCCTGGGTAATAAAAAAGAAATTCTATTTAGTCCGTCTTTCAGATAATAAAAAAATATTAGACACGTATTTTTTGCTTTATCATTTAATCAAAAATAACTTAGAAATCACACATTAAAGTAAAGTTGTGGGGGCTCGCTACGTCACAACGCAGTATTAAATCTAGCAAGGCGTGAGTGACGTCATGCCACATTTAAACTCGATATATCGCCGATAATCTTTTGATTACGTCAAAAAAGAAAAAAATACGTGTTCAATATTTTTTAATAATCTAAAAGAAGGAAAAAAAAATTTTTTTTGGACACATGTCTTGGTTTATTAGAAATAAATGCTTTGAGTTTAAGCAAATTGACTACTACCAACTTAAATTGTCTGCATATTCAAATTAGCAGTGGTAGTGGTATTCGAATTTAGGTGATAAAAACTTTTTACAAAAAAAAAAAATACAACCGACTTCCAAAAAAACACTACAAAGTGCAAAATAATTTCGGAAAGCGGTGTCTTTGATGTAGAATTTTCGTTTTTTGCCACCGACTTCCGAAATTATATTTTACTTTGTAGTGTTTTTTTGGAAGTCGGTTGTATTTTTTTTTTGTAAAAAGTTTTTATCACACAAATTTGAATACCACTACCTGCTATGTAAATAACAGTGACAGGAACTTATCATATCATCCACATACTGTGGGAAAAAATACGTATTATTGAAGCTAACTCAAAAACTACCCAAGCAAACTTAATAAAATTTATATGGGACCACCTCTGAAGTATGATGACCAAACAAAAAAGAATCATCAAAATCAATTCATAATTGGCGGAATAATAGCGTAACAAACATACAAAAAAAAACATACAGTCGAGTTGAGAACCTCCTCCTTTTGAGAGTCGGTTAAAAATAACACATTTTAATACCGCCGAACGGTACTTTCCAATGTAAAAAGGAATTTTTGCGAAATTCGCGCCTTTGCAACATGTAAAATTAAATAGAAAAGTCTTTCTCGGTATGGTTTCCCATTTTAGGTCACATTTGCGTAGGTTTATTCAATATTTATCTTCGTACCCAGCTGGTACGAAGATATTAATCTAAGCATTCATTTTGTTGTATGTTTTTGGGTTTGTTTTAATTAGTAACATGTAAACTTTACAACAAAAAAAAACGCAATTTCATTCATAATCGCCAAGTACCAAGCCCAGTGGTACCGGCCCTGACTTACGTGTTGTATATAAGGCGTGGGTTCAAACCCAGGCAGGCGCTATACTTTGTATAAATAATTTCATCACCACTGCACTCAAAACGGTGAAGGAAAACATCGTGAGGAAATGTCCTAGCACCAAAAATTCGAAAAATGTGATACCTACCAACCCGCACTGGGCCCGCGTGGTAGATTACAGCCCTCTCACTCTCGAAGAGAGGAGGCGTGTGTCCCAGCAGTGGGAAAGTTCACCTGCGGCACGCACAAAACGCACAGCCTAATAACCGCTGGGTCTAGAAGTATGCAATTTTGAACAAAAGTTCTATAATACATATAGCGAGATTGACTAATGAAAGGTTTTTTAAATTCACACCCTGAAAAGTGTTACATAGAGGACTGATTGAATGAATGTTCGTGTTTTTTGTCGATGAGAATTCCTATCGGGCTTGTAAAATACTAAAATATCAAGCTTCAGTGACCCAATGCACTGCCTAGGCATTTCCCAACGACTCTAGCCCTCCAACTTGCACTGCGACACTATAAATCAAACGCTCATTGTGCAGTCCGCAGTTTCGACTCATTAGGTTCGCAACCATTGTCTAGTTCTACAATCAGTAATTGACGATCGTTGCTGAGTGAACTTATTTATGTTGGAGTAGGTATAATTTCTATTTTCTTAAATATCCCTCGGGTATCATCGGATTTCCGAATACAAACGAATTCTAATTCTAATTTCCATGTCCATCAATTATTAAATCGTGTATAATAATTTGAATTCAGAACTAAGTACTTAATCGTTGTTTTGTTTTGATTTTCGTGTGAACTATATAGAGCTGTAAAACTATTTTCTTAGCTGTCGTGCCTGCGACTTTAGCAGCTTTGCTCCCATTTTTAAAATAAATTACATTAAGTTAAAAGAGAATTAACAACTCTATATACTTCCAAGTCGATTAAGAGCGTCCGGTCTGCACCAAGTGCAAAGGGCAACTGATAGAAATCCGACGACTGACGAAACACGAGGTTTGCCGAGGGACATTAAGAACATATTTGTACTGTATTTATCATTGTCATCACCTTTCGGGTCGAGTTTCATCACCGAATGGAGAATTCAAATAGAATGTAGATGAAAGTGTAATATCATCTGCCTTGAATGAAAGTTATCTACGAGTATACATATAATAATATTTATCTGTGAACCACACACGCATGTTCCTAGAACTTTTTCCTCTAACGGCGCAAACGTGCCCAGCAGACTACGCGCTCCATACAATATTAAGTGAGGCAATACCATTAATGTAGAGCTAGATATATTAAGATGGGCAACATCAATAAACTCTGTGCCGAGGAATTAAAAGAGGTTTAAAAGAATTTACGGGTAAAGTTTGGGGAAGGGAATTTATATTTTTATTGGTTTAGGGCAAGGCTGATCAACCAGTTTTGAAGGTGGGTGGCTATAAATTTGATTCCGTGTCAACCGGCGGGTCAAATAGTAAATAAAACTTGCCTACAGTTATGGTAGATATATAGCTACTAAAATTAAACAAAGCTTTAAGTTACATATAGTACGAAAAAAAAAAAAAAAAAACGTGTGGCACTCGGGGACTGCCGCGGTAAAGCTATTGCATAGCATTTGTAACCTCCATACTTCCTATTTGTCAACGCTACACTTGGGATGATGACGTGATGACATAAAACAAAAATTACGTTCCCATGACAACATCACGTTGTCATGGGAACCGTCATAACATGGTAGGCGGAGTGGGGGGTGTTAGGTTTTATTTTCGTTACGTTACGGAATTTCTTGATTCGGTCGCCGCGCTCTAAGCCTGCGATAAAAGCTATGCAATAGCTTAAAACTTCAAATTGAGACCTTTGAAGAGGTTTTTGTGATAACAACTTAACAATGATTTGCGACAAATCTGAGATTGATAATAAAATCTAGTCTGAAAATATGTTTTTATTGTTAGCTAATTGAGAATGGGATTGTGGTGGCATCTATACCGCCACATGTGAACTACGCATCTAAGTCCTGACGTCACACAAAAATCATGACGTCACACAAATCATGCATTGCGCAATTAAAGTTTACCGCGCGATCGACGTATATATACAAGATCCCGAATTCAACCGTTGGGCAGTTGCCCGCCAGACACGACACCCGTCTGGTCGGAGGATTTTCCTTTTCTATAGAGGATGAGTGAACTTTACACCTTGTTCCTCATACTTCTAAAGGATCATAAAAAGCAAAATATTTTTTAGACCTGGTTTGAAGTCTTGAAATCTGTTCTCAAAAAAATAATATCGTTAGCTTTCGGCGGGAAAATTTCAATGCGTTGGCCGTCCACTAGGTGGCCCGCAGGCCTTTTTTTTTAGTGGGAAATTGTCAAATAACTTCTCTCGCTCTGGGCGGAGCGGGAGGGCTTGTCAGACTCTTACTGACTAAAACCCACCCGTGTTCCTTCGGTTGCCATGTTGCCGGAAGTCACAATCTCCCTTTCGGTTTTCTTCGCAATCCCGGCAGGCATCGGCCCTAGCGGACCCCGTCAATTCTGCTGACATCTCTTTGAGGCGCGCGTGGAACACAACGCGCCGTCTCGACCCGGGCCTGATTCTTATCGGACGGCGAGCTACCCATTGCTCACCGTACGACCCGTGGGCCTGGGGTTGGGCAGCCTTGGTTTAGGGGAAGCTGTGTAAGTATACCTAAAATACTCCAAGAAGAGCGATACTTAAATGTATTATAAATCCTGGTACGATCTTGCTGATTGCCTAATATTGTTATCACATTTATTTTGAATTTTGTTTTCTAATTGTAATTTAGTTTTTATAAGTTTTTATAGCTCGAAGACCTTGTGGCCTGTGGCTAAGTAATAACAACCGCTCGGGTCAATCCATCAGGTTAAGCTATGCTTGCCGGGGTTGGTCCGTGGATGGGTGACCATCCTTACATACCGAGACTCCTCCGTGCCTCGGAAAGCACGTTAAGCCGTTGGTCCCGGCTGTCATTCGCGTATCTTTGACAGTCGTTACGGGTCGTCAGAAGCCCGAAAGTCTGACAACCAGTCTGACCAAGGGGTGTCGTATTACCCAGTTACCGGGTTGTGGAGGTCAGATAGGCAGTCGCTCCATGTAAAATACTGGTATTCAGCTGCATTCACTTAGACTGGAAGTCGACTCCAACATAGTTGGGAAAAGGCTAGGTAGATTAATTGATAAGTTTTTTTTAGTTAATTAAGACGTTGTTTTGCAATCAATGCTGTGTATAATAATAGGCATACATACCAGCAGAGAGCAGAGAGCAGTGGTGGCTCAGTGATAACAATAATAATAATAATAACCCCACCGCCGTATCTCTACGTTGACGTCGTGGTGGGGCTTGCGCGCTCCAAACTCTAGGCCTGTGCCGGTAGAGTTTACTTTGCCGGAACAGGTCTGGGATGAGGAGCCAGACCAAGAGAGATACAAAACCCGCAGGGCAGCATGTGGCGAGCTGTTGGGCAGTAGCGACCCCACGGACCCTATCTCCCGGGAGAAGTCTTGTTCCTCACCTCTGGCTTGCCTTTATTGGCCAGTTGGAGTGAACACTAACGAGGAACAGAGCTCCTGCCTCATTCTTGCCTTAATTGGCCGGCTTGAGTGGAGATTCGCAAGAGTAAACGTGCTCGGAGGAAGTATTCCAGTAAGATGCTGGTAGGGATCTTGACCGTACTTCTGGGATTGTCCTGATAGCCGTGGAATACCTCTCCACTCCTCACAAGCACCTCAGGACATGTTGCCCCCTTGTCGCTACGACACTTTGTGCTAGCGACCGTTTTTGGGGGCCCATTATTGAGTGTGCAAGTCACCCCCTGCCATTTTATCCGTGTATACCACAACATTGATCAGGCAGGGGACATAGGCTTTCCATAGTTTTAAGTAACCAATCCACTATAGCCACCCAAATCCATAGCCCAATATGTTTTGTTTCCATGTTCTGCAATAGCCCTGCACCAACCGGGGGTTGTCCTTGGGTGTACTTGCATAGTGCATACGGGGATAATCGTCGGTTGGTGTCTCATTCCATTTAAAATTGTCCAAGGGGCCTCTGCGAGTTGGCTTCGGCCCCTCGTACGCCTTCCAAAGGACCGGGACCCCATGGTCCCGAGATATGCAAACACATATTAATAAAAACTTTGACTTTGGCTTTGACATAAAAACAAATAATAATAATAATCCATTTAATTCAGGCGACGCAGGCCCATAAATAAATACCTTAACCTAAACATACATATTTTTTTAAATTATAAACAAATCTTGTGTTAGTAAATAAGGCTTAGACTACGTTAGTAGCACTTCACTATGCACTAGCTTGACTTAGTGCCGTCTTGTGGAACTTGTCCGCGGAAGCGACGGAACACCACGTCCTGTGGCCAAAAGTCTTCTTGCATGACGAGGGGCAGATAAAAGTTCGGTACACGCACGACGAACGCCTTGAAATTGACGTTCCGGTGCGACTCTAATAACTGCACCCTCGGCGCGTACCTCGTCTTTTGGCGCACGTACTCCACGATGTCTTCCGCCTTAGTGGTGTAGTGCAGGCGGGAGATGTACACCGGTGTGTTAGGCTTTGCGGCACGCAGGCTCACTAACGATAACGGCCCCGACTTACGAGTTGTAGGTCGTGGATTCGAATCCAGGCAGGCGCTTTACTTTGTGTATTTAATTTCATCACCACTGCTCTCAAAACGATGAAGGAAAACATCGTGAGGAAACCGGCATGTCCTAGAACCAAAAATAATTCGAAGACATGTGACATCTACCAACCCGCACTAGGCCCGCGTGGTAGATTACAGCCCACTCCCTCTCACCGAGAGGAGGCCTGTGTCCCAGCAGTGGGAACACTATAGGCTGATTATGATACATACCAGTACTTTTATTATGTTATTGTTCTGTTTAATTTTTTTGTATGTACTGCTGTTCGTATACCAAATAAATAAATAAATACAGCATTACTCTGTTATTCTCATGTAAGTAAAATAATTAATTGGTTGGTAATTTAATTGTAAAATTTATTATCTTTTGTTATATGACATTGATTTTACATTCTGTGATTACTTCCTTACAAACTGACTAATAATTATAAAATTTTAGGATAATCGTCTACTTTTACAATGTTTGTAAATATGTGAGCACCATGTATCTATCACATAATTAAATTATCTGTCGTTGCTTAATTTTTAATTCTTTTTACCTGTTGTGGTGTAGTAATTTTATTCTAGGTGCATCGTCTTCACTTAGAATTATTTAGCTAATGTACGTACTTATACAAACTATTGTAAGACATTTTAAAAGAGTAACGGTGGAGTTTCTTGCCCATTCTTCTCCATACGAAAACTACCTTTTGGAAGGGGCGACTAGAATCAATTCTATTATTTTGTAAATTTTGACGTTCAAAAGTGCCATACATGGGCCTATTTGAAATAAATGATTTGACTTTGGTTTCCATTCTTCTCTAGTTTAAGTTTTAAAACATAACTTATTTTTGACGTATAAGTGTTTATTGTTTTCCAATTTAGATAAATAAATATCATTTATGACCGTGGACAAAGCCAAAGGAATACGTTGGAATCGTGTACGTGGTTCTATATGTTCTGCTTATACCCTTGATATTTAAACGTGAGTCTTGAACATCCAACAATTTTATAGCTAAAATATGCTGAAACAAACACTTTTCCAACCTTTGTAGTAAAAGGGAAGCTCGTATTTTTAAGACCAGGATAGATTTCAAGATTACTTAATTACCACTTATAAGCTCCGATAAGAAATTAAATTCCGGTCTATCGGGATTTGGGATTCGGGGATCGGAAATAGACAGGTAAGGACAGAAAACTAACTCCGGATACGGAATATATTTAGGGTTCCGATTCCGAAGGGTTGTAAACTGTTGGTCCCGGCTGTCATTCGATCTTTGACAGTTGCTAAAAGAAGCCCAAAAGTCTGACAGATAATCTTACCAACGGGTATTGTGTTGTGTCACCCAGCAACTGGGTTGTGGACGTCAGATAGGCAGCCACCCCAAAAACATACTGGTATTCAGCTGCATCTGGTCAGACTGGAAGCCTATACCAAGATAGAAAAAAAAAAAACGATTCTGTGTCCCTATAATTTGTAAAATGTCAAATGCAATTAAAATAAACGAATAAGTACGTTTACTTTAATTGCATTTGACATTTTATTTTAATTTGAATTCTTCAACCTTTATAATTTGTACCTATTTTAATTGCATTGACATTTTATTCTATTGTGATTTATTCTGTTGCAGTATAGTGAAATTTTATTTGATGTAATATGGGTTTTGCCTGAATTAAATGTTTTTTCTCGTTGGTCTAGTGGTCGCAAGCGCTACTCTTGAGCATGAGGTCCTGGGTTCGATTCCCGGGTCGGGCAAGTGTTATTGGGTTTTTCTATCTGGAATTTCTCAGTAGCAGCCCGGAGTCTGGATTTGTGCCCGGTTAATGGCAATAGGCTCGCCCCCTATTACATGGGACTAACTGACTAACCACATAACTGGCGAAATGTGGGTGTACCTGCTACAGGGTCACCTCTGCCCAAGCCTTCGGGGAAACAAGGCGTGATGTTATGTAAATGTTTTTTTTTATTGCTGGGAAAAGGCTAGGCAGATAGGCTACCCCGATGGTCCTAGTTTATTATTTATAACTGCCAATTACAGCTTTATGTAAGCGGAAACGCCCTTTATGTCTGGAGGCTTTTATTTAGTTAATTAGTTCTGTTTACGTCTAGTTTTTTTTTTTTTAATATTAGTTCTCGATGTTTTTTGGTTGGTATATTGGCATGTGCTAGCTAGCATATGGCCTATAATTTATCATTTGAATTATGTTTTGTGTTGCATAATGTAAGTTATTTTGCATACTATTGTATAGAATCATTTTTCTAACTTGAACAGACAGCTGTGCTGCTGGGGAGTTTGTTGCGCCACTTCTTCTTCCCAGCTAAAGGCACTAGGAAGTGGTGAAGGGTGGGCGTTTTTGGGGGACTGTCTTATGTAATTTTGACGTTCGAAAAGTGCTGATTCTCAGCCTAGTTTGAATAAATGACTTTTGAATTTTGATGGATTGACTTAGTTGAAATGAGACATTATTTACAGGTGTTTCTGGGTTGGCAACGCTCCTGCGTCGTCTGGTATGCAGCAGCATTACTAGATGTAACTCGCAGCAACTAAACGTGTTGATGTTGAACGCTCAGTGTAGATATTTTCAGTTCAGACAGACTGTTATTATTATAAAACCGTGCAAGTGCGATTCGGACTCGCACACCAAGTGTTTCGTACCTTAGATCGAGCAAAAAACGCCGAAAAAAGTGGGGATTGTTATTTTTTTTCCAGAAATCCCCACTAGTTAAATAAACTCAGCCTTTTTTTCTAATATTCTAGTCGTTTTAAAGTGAAACTTTTATTACATCGTCTCAAATTTTTTCGTCTGTGTGTCGCGTGACGGTCGGCCGCGGAGTAGGGTTAAAGTGAAAGGCGCTCGTCAGAGCAGCCAAGGCCAATATGGCGGCGCCTATAGTTCGCTTAAAAGTTTCACTTTTACCGTGGTTTCATAAAACCACACTATCCTTTTTTGGTAGGGGGTCACAGTTCTAATCTAACCTAACCTTTTAACTAGTCTAGTAGTAGTAGTTCTGTTTCGATTTGAAACAGATTGCTAATCCATTGCTTCATAAGTTGGAAAAAAAGTCTGCTCAACAACGTAAATAACGCAATGAATGTTGTTGAACTGTCAAAATGAAACAAATTACTCAACGTTTACGAAAATAAGTTACGCAATTAGGGTACAGTTTGTTTTGAACCTTCTGCTAACACTTCCCGTGTCCTCACAGTACTTAAGTAATTAGGACAGGCTCAGGATCTAGATTATTGGACGTTGAGGCCCGATTGGAAGCCAATTAGACTAACTAGGCTTCAGTGTATTAACTATGTATTAGTTACCTAGCGGATTACGCACCATTGAGTGTCCGGTAACTAGTTAGGAGAACTTAGAGATATGTAGTTTAATATGTCCAACTGTCCAGTGCTGGTCATCGCAAAGTTTTTTCTGCCAATTACCAAGTTATTCGATCACCTAGGCCCTAGGGAAACTCCAAGCAACTTTTAGCTTTCTAATAAGGCCCATTCAAAATCAAAATCAAAATATTTTATTTCACATAAACCTACATGGGCACTTATGAAACGTCAGAAGCTAGGTGCACGGTTCCAATTGGTCGTTTCCTATGGAGAAGAGCCGGCAAGAAACTCCACGGTTACTCTTTTAAAAATAATTGGCTTTTACAATACTTTCATATAACAGTGTTTCTAGGTATGGGAGGACAGTGTAGGTCTTTCAATAAGTACCAAGTACTTAACAAAATAGAAAATGGTCAACAGGTCTACAATCCACTAAGCCTACAGCGTTCTCACATTCACAAAATATGTATAAAAGAATCTATACAAAAAATAAATAAATTAACAAAAGTAAAAAACCTATTTTAATAAAACGCAATTATATGATTGCTGTTACAACTGTAATCAATCTGAGTAATTATCATGTCCACAAAAGTCATTATTTATGCCGTTAATGAGGTACCAGGGAAGCCACATGTGCAGAAGGAATTATTGCCAAACTTCCTTATCTTCAACATAGTCTTTAATTTTATAATATGCTTTCTTGATAAGGACACGTTTGATGTGGGTTTTGAACTTCCCATCGCTAAGTTCTGTCACAGACTTTGGCAACTTGTTATAAAAGCGGATACTGTTTGTGAGCGACAACGTTTCAGTACCATAGGTCATCACTGGCAACACTGGTCAAAGACTTTCGTCTTGAGACACTGTGGTATGTGGGATGAAAAGATATTGCGTAGCGTACCGGAAGACGTAGCGTTGGAAGGCCTCCCACAAGATGGACCGATGACTTCGTGACCCTAAAAAAAATGGTTGTAGAATATTTTTTATTTACAAAGATAATATCATTATCAACGGATACATTTTTACGTCATGTACGTGAAGCTGCCCTTACAATCAATGAAAGATCTTCCATATAACGTAATATTTACACGGTATACGAAGTGCTAGAAATGATATTAACAACAGTCGTGTTCAAAGCCAGTAAATAGTCAAACAGAGGTAAAGAAAGACGTATTCTCGGTATTCCAATGCAAGATAGATGTTACGTTTACTGGAAGAGGCTATAGAGGTATGTTCAGCCGTGAACACAGTGGCGTAACTACCTAGGGGCTAGGCGGGGCAGTGCCCTGGGGCCCTCAAGCTTAGGGGGCCCTCGAATCCTTACCAGAAAATCTCGATCGAACTGAACTTTTGAAAATTTCTCCCATTTTCAAAATAAATATGACAGGTTGCAACCCGACTTTAATCATGGCAACTCAGTTGAGAGAAATTCGAAAGTTATATCTAGGGAATAATAATAAATCCTCGAATCTTTTCTATTTCGTTTTATTGCCCAATACCTACACCAAGTATTAACTGTAATTTATGTTGTTACTGTTAAATATTTTTATTACCTGCCCTGCAGTGCACGAAAAAGAGCTGATGATAAAGTAGTTTGGCATTTTTAAAGTATTTGTATATTTAACATTTTTACTTGATAAAACCTAACCAGTTTAGATAGCAGTGGAGCCCCATTTTTTTATTTGCCCCAGGGCCCTTGGTTACCTAGCTACGCCACTGCGTGAACAAGCAACAGCATCGCACCGCCCGACGGTGAAGGTTATCTTAATGAAAATGTACATTTAAAAAAAGCTTTCATCACTTCATCCGAAAGACGTCCACTGCTGGACATAGGCCTCTCTCAAGCATCACCACTTCAACCGGTTCTGTGTTTTATTCTTTGGTTTTATTTCTGCTTGAGTATAGTTCTCGATGTTTTTGGTTGGTATATTGGCGTGTGCTAGCTGACATATGGCCAATAATTTATCATTTAAATTATGTTTTGTGTTGCGTAATGTAAATTATTTTGCATACTATTGTATAGAATCTTTTTTTTTCTAACTTGAACAGACAGCTGTGCTGTTGGGGAGTTTGTTGCGCCACTTCTTCTTCCCAGCGAAAGGCACTAGGAAGTGGTGAAGGGTGGGCGTTTTGGGAGACTGTCTTATGTAATTTTGACGTTAGAAAAGTGCTGATTCTCAGCTTAGTTTGAATAAATGACTTTTGAATTTGAAATTGGTAATAAGCAACATTAAGGTAATAAGCAATATTAAAGGGGTGGAGCTTCGTCAAGGTCATTTCTGACGGCCAACTCTAGCACCGACCGCGCTCATTGATCAAATCAAATAGCGCGCGCTTCCTGTTACTCACTTCCATCCCTTTTCACAAAATCACTCCCACAGATTAGATTACTTATGTTTTTTTAGATTTAGATTGAAGGAAAGCGGGAGGAAAGATGTTACACATAAAAAAATGTTGTCTGTTTGTTTGTTCCGACTAATCTCTGAAACGGCTATACTGCTTTTGACGGGATTTTCACTGGCAGGTAGCTGATGTTATTTAGTAACCTAGGCTACTTTTATTTTAGAAAAAGAAAAAGTTTTAGGGTCCACACGGCGAAGCCTTGGGCAGCACGTAGTCTAACTATATTATCTTCTAGTACTTTCAAGAAGAAAGAATTTTAAGATCCAATTACAAAATCTAAACCTTAATTTGATAAAACAAGACCTTATCTAGTAATCCTGTATATCTTTTCACCGTCTTTACATAAAAAGGTGTCTGTGTCAGAGGTACGGTGCGCAAAAACGTCGCCTGCAGCGCTACGTTTCAGTGAAGTGAGCTCTGACTCGGTAGCGTTAGCAGAGAAAAGTGAATAAATTTTTAAATATTATTGAGTGGTAGCGTCTGAGCTCTTTCTTGTCTTATTCAAGTGTGTAAGGTTTGGTTCGGTTTTATTTGGTATGGTGTGCCTTTTAAGAGGCGAACACCACTCGCAACTACAAATCGAGATGTTTGCAAAATTCAATTCCAAGCACGTTGCGCTAGTGTGAGTGCCTGTCGGAGCGATATACACCTACAGTGAGCAATACTACCACGCACACATTGACAGTTATTGCTTGACGCGATAGCACTACTAGCTTTCGAAAATTTATGATAAATTTCGATGTGTTCCGTAATACAAAAAATTATGAATGAAAACTTAATGTATTTCCATTTTTTTTTTTGATAATTTTTTACTTGATAACATAAACTATGTTTCTGCGGAAACAATATTACAAATATTGTTGCTTATAATACAGAAAAAACAATATGAAAACATGTCATTTACGCTGTAAAAATGTACGAAATGCAATTCGCTTACACTTCATTTAAAGGTAAGTTTTTGGAAATAAAAAGACGTAGGAGCCTAGATAAATACTATCTCAATCCGAATATTAACATAATATGGTGGAAATATGCTCAAATTGCAAATGATTTATGTATTACGTTTGTATGGACAATTCATGCGTCGCCACATTCTTAAGTACCACAGCTCAATATGTTTTTCTAAAATGTACAGGACTAGGAGCGTGTTATTCTCGGTCCTAGTAGCCACTGTTATTTATGAAGTACTAGCAGTGCCCTTTTTTTTTTTTTTTTTTTTTTGGGTGTGAAATTATCAAATAACTTCTCCCGCTCTGGGCGGAGCGGGAGGGCGTGTCAGACTCTTACTGACTAAAACCCACCCGTGTTCCTTCGGTTGCCCTGTTGCCGGGGGCCACGATTTCCCGATCGGTTTTCTTCGAACCCCTGGCAGGCATTGGTCCTAGTGGACCCCGTCAATTCTGCTGACATCTCTTTGAGGCGCGCGTGGAACACAACGCGCCGTCGACCCGGGCTTGGTCCTTATCGGACGGCGAGCTACCCATTGCTCACCGTCCGCAAGCCCGCGCCTACGGTGGCCGGAAATCGGCTCGCGATTCCCGCCCCGGGCGTCTCCTCCTGCGGCGGTTAGGGGCGTGAGGGCGCGAAATTTGCCTCTCCCTCACGCGTTCCGCCTCCTCCTTCGCGAGCATTACCGCTTCGCAGAAGGAGGTGACGGCCTGCCATTTCCTCTCGCTCCGTACCATGGCCTGAACCAGGGCCGGACGCGAGAGATCACCGCCGCCGATCGCCTCTACGAGAACACGGCGTTGCTCCGCCCAAGCCGGGCAGACCTCCACCGTATGCTCCACCGTGTCCTCAGGCCGATCCACACAATGGTGACACCCGGGTGTTTCCTCCCGCCTTATCCTGAACAGGAACCTCCCGAAGCAGCCGTGTCCGGTGAGGACCTGCGTCAGGCGGAAGGTGAGAACGCCGTGGCGTCTCTCCAGCCACTCCTCAAAGACGGGTCTTATCGCCGCGATTGTGGCGTGCCCAGCGCGGGGTTGCGAAAATCGCACCCTCCATGACGCCATGAGATCCCGCCGGAGCTCTGTCCGCTGTGCCGCAATTTCTTGCGGCATCGGGGTTAAGCCCCGGCGTTTCGCCTCCTCGCGCCACTCCCAGACGTGCGCGAGGACCTTTGCCTCCAGATCCCATGGCGGTAATCCGGCAAGGAGGCTCGCCGCCTCGCAGGAGACCGTGCGGTATCCTCGGACTAGCAGTGCCCTGCGGTTTCTCTCACATAAGTCTCGATCCCGTGAAAATATAAAATATCTGTATGCCAAATTTAATCCAAATCCGTTTAGTAGTTTTTGCGTGTAAGAGTAATAAACATCTATCCATCCTCGCAAACTGTCACGTTTATAAAGTTGTGGTCCTGCGAGCAGTGGTGGCCCAGTGAGCAGTGGTGGCCCTGCGAGTAGTGGTGGCCCAGCGAGCAGTGATAGCCCAGCGAGCAGTGGTGTCCCAGAGAGCAGTGGTGGCCCAGCGAGCAGTGGTAGCCCAGCGAGCAGTGGTGGCCCAGCGAGCAGTGGTGGCCCAGCGAGCAGTGGTGGCCCAGCAAGCAGTGGTAGTCCAGCGAGCAGTGATGGCCGACTGGAGCCGAGTATATATCCGGTTCTTAGCGTCAACGACCCGCGTGTGAAGATTCAGTTTCGTTCACTGGTCAGAAAGAGTTCAAAGAAGAAAGAAGAAGTTTTCACTACAAAAAATTAAGGTTTAAATTAATCCTTAAACTTTGCTTTTTACAACTATAAAGGTTTGTCTAACAAATCTCATTAGGCCACATTACATCCCTCCCCATTACAAAATACGACAACCCTCTTTTTGTGCCACCAGAAAACGAAACTTTAACCACATAATAATATGATAATATTTACATCATCCGTTTTTGCTGACCCTACGTCTAATAATTTGCGCCAAGCCAAGCGTCACTTTTAATCTCAATATTGAGATGAGGACAATATGAAACTACGACATCCTTTCTCTCATTCCATCTCGTTACATTTTGTATATGACCATCTCTCTCACTCTTTCGGTACGTATGTAGTTAGGGGTAGACGAATAATTGTATCTAGTGGGTATGTGTGTTGCTACATCTAAAACCTCTGGTTTTTCAATTGTGCTTTTATTTTTTGTCTGTTGTCAGTGGTATTCGGTTTTCTGTTTGGTACTTTGACAATGGGAAAATAGAAGAAGAAAGATTTTGCATTCAATTTTAACCTCAGACCAAAAGAAAAACCAAAACTACACCTCCCGCTCGGTGCATACACGATCACATGCACACATGTATAGCCATTTACAATTAAACTACAATCAAACTACACCTCACTAAGTGCACATGTTTACGAAACCGGCTTCACGTCACTGATGTTAACGCTGGGTTCCCTACTTGAAATCGAATGACGTTTAATCGAATAACACTTGCTCGAAAACGTTAACTCGAAAGTACTTGAAATCAATAAATTATGAGCGCGACAGTTCACTACCTCGATGCATCAAAATCTCGAAAACTATATGCTCGAATTATCGGCAGCGCGAAGGCCCATTATCTTGAAACATCATTTCTCGAACGACCATCTAATCGATTTACAGAATAGTTTTAAGGATTTTTATTTGAGTACAATATAATGAAACAATAATTATGGGTCGTAATATAAATCAACTATGATCATGAATATAAAGAATTGAATTTCCGAACGCAATTAGCAAGGGTTGCTTTTTTCATTTCGGTCAGTCTTTGTGGAGAAAAATTCAAGAAAGCGGTCTCTCTCCTAGATATGGCAAAGACGGTGAATTTGCGCTTAAATTACGCCATCTTCTTGCCTTGGTGTTCTTGACTCCAGAAGAAATTCCAGAAGCGTATTAAGTTCTCAAAGAACAAGTATTACCACAGGAAGCAGAAATCATCACGACTTGGTTTGAGAGATATTATATTGTCGGCATACTAAGCCCTCATTGCTCACGGACAAACTCGACCACAGTCACAATTTCAAGAAAACAACAGCCCCTTTTCCCACCTGCACTGTGGTCAATTCAACTAAATAGTGACAGAGGATTTCCAGGGACTCAAAATAACGTTGAGGCATGGCATGCCTTGTTAGACAACAAAAACTTGAATTATATGAAACGATTGGAAAACTTAACGAAGAACAGGAACACTAAACACATCATAGAAAAAGCCAATGCCGCAGTAGACAAGACACCACGTAAAAAGAAAATGAGACAACGCAATGCTTCTATTATGAGATTATGTGAAAGTAAAGAGAAAATGGGTTTAATCGATTTTTTGAGTGGTATTGCAAATCATACAAAATTATAATTGTTTTTTTTAATACTTATGACATTTATTCCATATTTTGTACTTACATAGATAATTGTACTACCTACTTATATCGTAAAATAACTTGGTATTTGAAATTTTATTTTATTACCATCAATATATGATTATAGTTGATTTATACTTCTACGCATGTTTCATTATATATGCTCAAATAAAAATCCCTTAAACTATTAGATGGTCGTTCGAGAAATGATGTTTCAAGATAATGGGCCTTCGCGCTGCCGATAATTCGAGCATATAGTTTTCGAGATTTTGATGCATCGAGGTAGTGAACTGTCGCGCTCATAATTTATCGATTTCAAGTACTTTCGAGTTAACGTTTTCGAGCAAGTGTTATTCGATTAAACGTCATCCGATTTCAAGTAGGGAACCCGTTAACGCTGACGTATTTAACTAACTTCATTGTTTATCAAGATGAGATAATAAGACTAAACTAGACTAATCTGACTATTTTCTCTTTTTGACATTGTCAATTTTTGAAGTGAAAACTTCTTTAAGCGCGTTTGGCATTTTTGAGATGGGACTAAACCATTGATTTCACGACACTGTGACGACACCAGCTTTTGACCATTCAAAGGAAATCATTGATTCCGGCGGTGCCGATTCTTTCAAGTTTTTACTTCTGTCGGCACTCCCGGAATGCCACTGTTTTTTTTTGTTAACAACAAAAAAGCAAAAGAATCAGAGCGGGCAGTGCTGGGGCGGCTGCTGCAGGTGCGGAAAATATCAAACGGCGCAAATATTCCAATCTTATTACGAGTTATTTTTTCGAGGCGTTTGGGTTAAATCACTAGGGCCATGGGGTCCGAGTGCCCAATTGGTTTTTTAACACCTCGCCAAGCGGTTGGTCGACTCTTCACGTGACCAGAGGGCTGGCTTATTTTTTGGCCAAAGAATTAGCATCGCCATACAACGTGGCAATGCTGCCAGCCTTTTGGACACTTGTCCTGTTGACAGCAATGCGGACGAATTTTTTGATGCCCTATGATTCTCTCCCCTCCTTTTTATATACATGTTCTTATTATTATTATTTTAAGTCTGTTAACGTATACAGGGTGACTGGATCTGGACCCGCCATAGCAAATTCGCATATAGTGCTATCTTATTTTTTAACCCTAATTTGAGGGAAGTTCCGATGTATTTCAATCACCAATGTTTATGACTACCAATAAATAATGCAAAAAAAAGTTATGAATGCCTAAAGGTCAAATTTTGGAAAAATCATGTATATCATGTAGTATATAGTTATGTATATTAAAAAGGAGACGAGAGAATCTTAGGGCATCAAAAAATTCGTCCGCATCACTGTCAACAGGACAAGTGCCCAAAAGACTGGCAGCTTTGCCACATTGTATGGCGATGCTGATCCTTTGGATATGCAAATTTGCTATGGCGGGTTCAGACCCGCGATAGCAAATTTTCATATAGATCCAGATTCAGTCACCCTGTATATTATGTAATATACTTTCAAAAGCAATGAAAAAAAGTACAAAAAAGGATTAGAAATCCCTTTAATATTAAATTAAAATATAAACAACTTGTACGTATCTATCATTTAATTACTTTACTCTGACAGCTTCGATATTTGTTTGTTGAAACGAACTTCAGTTATTAATCAACGTCTCTTTACACTGTTTCAGATTTCTAAGAAAAATGGCCGAATTCTAGTTTAATTTATTTTGGGTGATTGATTTGAAATGATCATATTTATTAATCTACATAATTCTTCTTTTTATTTCATATTAATACGCATCGCAAATATCTAAGTAAGACTCGTTCATCAATCAATCTGCCTAGCTTTTTTCCAACTATATTGGGGTCGGCTTCCAGTCTAACCAGATGCAGCTGAATACCAGTATTTTACACTTTCGACTTCGCCTTTCTCGAGAACTCCTGCGTACGCATACATTTACAGCATGTTTGTATACTTAATAACCTCAAGTAAAGCGCGCGTCGTTTCGAGAGATAAAAACTTTTTACAAAAAAAAAAAAACAACCATTTCCAAAAAAACACTACAAAGTGAAAAATTACGTTAACTTCGGAAGTCAGTTTTTTTTTTTTTTTTTTGTAAAAAGTTGTTACAATGCATGTGCTCGAAAAGAGCGTTTTCCAAGGAGCCAAACTGGGCGGAAAGTGTCACTTTTTTGACTAGTGCTTTTTACTTTTCTTTTTTTTAACTCTTTTGTCAGCCCGATGCAAAGAGTTTTTATTATTTGAGAAAAGTTTTACTAATTTGATGATGATGGTGATGACGATGGCGTCAGTGGCGATGAAGATGGCGATGGCGATGACGATGGCGATGGCGATGACGATAGCGATGGCGATAGCGATGACGATGATGATGGCGATGGCAGTGGCGATGGCGATGATGATGGTAATAAAGAATATTGTTTGTATTATTTATATACGTCAGCCAAGATGTCATATGCGACTACTGTAAGCTTGGCTCGTTTTTTTTTTTCCTCGCACGATGCGTAGTAAAACGTTGTATAATTACCGCGCGATCGACATATATGTCACTGTATAATTATGAACTTCGTTAGTTTAGAATCTATCGGTATTATTTCCGTTAAATTATAAACTGTCGAAAAATTGTGAACTGCAACGAACCATTTCCAATTTAACGCATTATTTTTCGCTAGTTTATAATCTTTCCATGGGAAACCGACAAATTGTGACTGGTATCAAACTTGCTTGCGACGTAACGCACCGCGCGCTAATATTAAATAGCCTGCCTGGCTGCGAGCAACTTGGAAGTAGCGCTCGCCGGCCGCTGCCACGGCACCGCTCGCTCAGCTCGCGCGCGTTTGGTCACAGTTCTAACCTAACCTAACCCATTTCACCCATTTCACAATTTTTCGACAGTTTATAATCTAACGGAAATAATTCCGACAGATTATGAACTAACGGTTCTCACAATCGTACGGTGACATATATAACTTCCCGACATCAATCGTTGGGTAGTTACCCGCCAGACACGACACCCATCTGGTCGGAGGATCCTTCCTTTTTTATATAGGATGAGTGTACTTTGTACCCTGTTCCTCATACCCCTAAATGACATTTTTGCCACGTGTCATACAATATTCGTTAAGATATCAATAATAATTAGGCTGACATTATCCATCCTATAATAACTACTGAATAATTACATATATCATTAAAACAACTGAAATACTCAAACATCACAACAGCTCTCACTCACACCCAAATCTCTTCAGTGGTTTTACCATCCCCCAAACGCGACAGCGAATGCGTCAATTTATCAAAACAAAATTGTGAAAAACTTGTCGTGAAACTCGTCCTTAAACAGGGATTAACTTGTTGTGTAGACAGACAGACAAGCGATTTGTGGAAACCATATTGGGGGCTCATAACACCCGCGGTTGGGTTTAAATGTGGGGGACCTTACTATTGAATTTTGGGACGAGTTGTGATCGAGAATGGAATGGGGAACTCTACTGCTAGATAAAGAAAAATACCTTGTGGCGGTGTACTCTAAATATTACTTCCAATTTTGAATGGTGTTAAGTGTGAAATCGTCATGATTTGTTCTGAAAACAAAAGAGTTGGATTTAGAATTATGTGCAGTGCAGACACTTGAGTATGATTCGAAATTACAGATTGAGCATTTATAAATTAGAGCAGCATGAAGATTCAGGCCACATAGAGTTTTCACAAGGTACTATATCATCTTTTACTTATAATTATAATTGGTATTACCAAAATTAAGCAGTCTGGCTCACTATATAACTTACCAATTATTGTTAATAGCAGTAAGTATAATGCAACCTGTACGAGGGTTCACAATCGTTAGATGGTGGGACGAGAGGCATAATACGTTTGGGGGCTTCTAAAATATCTTTAAAACTCACTTCGCAAGTCAATGACGACAATGATTCACGATCATTACTCACATATACGATATCCATATATCAAAACACAGGTTCCATTAGTAGGGGTATCCTAAAACGAAAACTTTTTAATGCCCCCAAAGTTTGCGCGCAATATTTCAGCGCTTCGTAAACTCCACGCTTAATTGTTCCAGACATGTTTTTATTGTGATTTTTTTAAATAAACCTGTATATTTTAGCTGCAAAAACATTCATTAATTCGTTGGAAATACTAATTGGCTGGCTGACGTTGAATGAAAATGAAATACTTCGCTGTAAGTAGGTTTTATAATTTTTTGGGCAAAAATAGGTGGCTTGAAGGTTATAGACATGATTTTTAGGCATCTTTTTAGGGTTCCGTAGTAAACAAGGAACCCTTATAGTTTCGTCATGTCTGTCTGTCTGTCTGTCCGCGGTCTAGCTCCGAGACCCTTAGTACTAGAAAACTGTAATTTGGCATAGGTATATATTTTGACCAGATGTATGAACGTAAACGAGGCAAAAGGACTATGTAAGGATCGTAGCAGGTGGCGTTCTGTAGTTTCTGCCTTCCCCCATGGGAAGAAGGCGTGAGTTTATGTATGTATGTATATATTTTAATTACGCCGACAAAGTCGTAAAATAAAATTATGAAAAACATATTTTTTTTAGGGTACCTCTCATACACGTAAAGTGGTGATGTTATTTTTTTTCTTTTTTTAACCCATAGTGAGGGGTATCATTGGAAAGGTCCTTTAAAAACATTGCGAGTTTGTGGAAACCATTTTTGGATTCAGGGATCCGTTTGAGAAATATTAAGCTTTAAAGTGCTAATTTTTGTTAGAGTCAAGTGTCCCCCCCCCCTGCCGGCTGAATGGTTGGTTTTGGGTGTGTGAAAAAAATCACAACAGTAGTTTATATTACGAAATTAAAAGAAAAACTATCACAGCTAAGTAGGCTCTACAAGTTAACGAGTAATAATCGACCAACTTAACTTTGCAGTTGCAAAAACATGTTTTCCCATACATTCCGTATGAGAGAACATATTTTTCAACTACAAAGTTAAGTTTGTTTTTGGGATTAATTCATCCCAACTACAGAACCCTTCATTGTGCGTGGTCCGACACGCACTTGGCCGGTTTTTAGTATGGGTACTATTTTATTAAGTTTACTTCGAACATCACTAAATTACATACACAAACATTGAAAGCGAACTCATTGGTTTTTAAAGTACAGACGCCAGCACATCAAGCTACTACAATCTGGTAAATTTATTTAATAGATTTTCAATTTTATCGCTGATGTCTAAAGTTCAAAGTTGATTGGGAAAATTTGACAGTTTCGGGTAGCTTGATGTGCTGGCGTCTGTACCGCACACAAATCGAAAAAGTTTCATTTGTTGTTAAAGTTTTTTTTTTGCGGATTTATGGTCTGTTCCGAAAGTATTTGTTGAAAATGTAAACAAATGAATAAAAATTTTACTTGTGCATGCCAATTTGTAGTGACATTTACAAATAGTGATTTGATTATTTGTTTACTTGTAGTTTCCCGAAATTCTACATTCAAATTAACTTAAAGATGTTTTTCATGATGACAATAATTAAGCTAAAGGATGGTCGGCGATAATGGTCCCAGTTCTGCCAGCCACTAAGAGCAAATTACTTAAAAGAGCAAATAACATTGAATATTTTTTATTATGACACCATCAAAATATATCCAAAATTAACCGATCTACGTGTATCTAAAGTATTTTTGCTCAGCGGTTGGACGATTGCTCTGCAAACATGGGGTTGTATAAGTTCGATTCCTAACTATACATATTTTTTTACATTTTGTAATACAATTTTTAAAACCTCAATTTTTTGTCGATTATTTTTAACCGACTTCCAAAAAGGAGGAGGTTATATGTTCGTCGCGTATGTTTGCTTTTTTTTATGTATGTCCACCGATTTCTCCGTCAATTGTGGACCGATTTAGAAATTCTTTTTTGTTTGAAAGGGTATGCTCTCGAGGTGGTCCCATATAAATTTTATTAACTTTGCTTCGATAGTTTTTAAGTTAGCTTCAATAATACGTACTTTTTCCAACTTAGTATGTGGATGATATGATAAGTTCCTGTCACTTAGCAGGTAGTGGTTTTCGAATTTGTGTGGGGTAGGGTACCACATCTAAAAAGTGAAAAATAAAAAACGAAAATTGACAAAAAACGAAAATTCAAAACCAAAGACACCGACTTCCGAAATTAAAGTTATTTTTCACTTTGTAGTGTTTTTTTTGGAAGTCGGTTGTTTTTTTTTGTAAAAAGTTTTTTCAATTACAATTTATTAATGTTATTCAAGTTATTGTTGGTTAAAATGGTAAGATATAAAGTTGAAACCTAAATACAGATGAATGCGTAAGAATTTAGCCTGAACATGGTATATTTACACTTTCATCTGATACGTTTTGAACAGACAATAGACCTCGATACCATTCGAAATGATGTTTAATCACAGAGTAAACAAAGTTGTATTTACTACGTTCATCATTTCTACGTAATCCTATCCTTCCTACTAATATTATGAAAGCGAAAGTTTGTGAAGATGGATGGATGTTTGTTACTCTTTCACGCCAAAACTACTGAACGGATTTAGATTAAATTTTGCACACAGATAGTTTATAATCCCGATTAACATATATAATACTTTTATCCCGATATTCCCACGGAATTCAGACTTATGCGGGTGAAACCGCGGGGCGTAGCTAATCAATAAAAAAACAGTGGCACTCCGGGAGTGCAAACTTGAACAAGATCGCCTTGGTGGAAGAAAAATACTTGTATAGAACATTGGTCCGTAACCTTATCTAAATAAAGAGCATAATCGCGTTTACAAAAAAATACTTCCAAAACCTTTAAAGTATAAATACTTGCATAGAACATTGATCCGTAACGTTATGTAAATAAAGAGCACAATCGCGTTTACAAAACCTTTAAAGTAAAAATACTTGCATAGAACATTGATCCGTAACGTAATATAAATAAAGAGCACAAGATAATCGCGTTTACAAAAATGAGGTGTCGTCACAGGTGTCGCGAAATCAATGGTTTAGTCCCATCTCAAAAATGCCCAACTAAAGAAGTTTTCACTTCAATAAGATGGATTAGTTCAATATATCATTGTCACACACTCACATCCATTGCACAGGTGACAACGTACCACAGACAACAATATCATGACATCTAACATATTCCTATCATCGATATTAATTCTGCAATCTCAAACATCGACAAATCAGTATCAGAGTATCGATTAATGACAGGTCATAAATCGATATGAGCGCCGCACTACGATATATCGATACTTACAAATTACTGCTCGTTTGTCACATCACTAGGATATTGCTTAGATGCGGTATGAATAGTTATGATGGCTTTAATGTTATTGTAATTAATTTGTGAATTGTGAATGCAGTACATAGAAGTAATGTGTAATAGTTTGAATAAAAAAAAATTACGACTGCCTATTTGGTTTACAATGCTTGTAAATATGTGAACACCATGTATCCATTACATAATTATTTTTTCTGTCATTGCTTCATTTTTAATTATTTTTACCTATTGTGGTATAGTAATCTTATTCCAGGCGCATCGTCTTCACATATAATTATATAATCTATACATATAATAAAATCGTAGCGAAGTCAAAACTGTACATTGAATTTTTTTGAAAAAAAGTAATTGCTACGAGGTCTAGGATCGATTCTAATACCGAAAATATTTTTTTTAGAATTTTTGTCTGTTTGTCTGTATGTATGTTCCAGCATCACGCAAATTCTACCGGACAGATTCTGTTAAAATTTTGCATAGATATTCCCTGTGTGTCTGGTCAAACTATAGGGTATAAACTATCACGCTATTTACTATGGGGGACGAGCAATATTACATTATGTTGTATTTTTATGTTCTAGCATGACGCAAATTCTACCGGATAGATTCTGTTAAAATTTTGCATAGGTGTTCCCTATAAGTCTGGTCAAACTATAGGGTATAAACTATCACGCTATTTACTATGGAGGACGAGCAATATTATATTATGTTCGTATTTTTGGAAAAAAACGCGCCAAAATTTTAGGATATTGTAAATGGTTATCGATTTAACTTTTTAAATGATTATCATCACGCTATACCTTTATGGAACTAAGCAGTCAATCAAAAAATATATAGGAACGGCTATTTTAGACAAGTTTCAACAAAGCAATTAGCTCAGCGGTTGGGCGGTTGCTTTGTAAACGTGGGGTTGTAAGTTCGATTCCCACCTACGGTTTTTTCTTTTTTTTCACATTTTGTTATACGATTTTTTTTTTTTTGATAATCTACCTATAATCTATAGATATAATAAAATCGTAACGAAGTTAATTTTTTTTAAAGAAAGTTATTGCTAAGAGGTCTGGGATCGATTCTTATGCAGAAAATAAAGTTTTTAGAATGTTTGTCTGTACCAACCGTAGGGCATAAACTATCACGCTATTTGCTATGGGGGATGAGCAATATTACATCATGTTCGTATTTTTCTCTGCAAATTGTAAAAGGACGCGCCAAAAGGTTGGGATATTGTAGATAGGTAGTTACCGATTTAACTTTTTAAATGATTATCATCACGCTACCTTTTATATAGGAACGGCTATTTTAGCTAACTTTCAACAAAGCGAATAAGTAAGCGATTGGACGAATGATTTGAAGTCCTGAGGGCCTACCACCAGCTTAAAAGCAGTATTATTTTAATATTACTTTAGTTTACTTCAGTGTGGGAAAGAGATGAAGCTCTACAGGATGTATAGCTCCATCTCTTTCTCCCACTGAAGTAACATTAAAAAAATACTGCTTTATGAGCTGGTGGTAGGCCGCCCGGGGTAGTAAGTTCGATTTACATCTGTTTTTTTAAACTCTTTTTGTAAAACGATTTTTTTTTGGATTGTGTATGTAATAGTTCATAGAATGTATTAATTCACAAAAAATGGAAAACTTCGTAAGCTATGGGAAACTACTAAGTTACAAGTACTTTACAGTCACAAAACATTCAAGGTTGTATTCTGATCATTTTAGAGCAAAAGACTGTAGGAATAAAATGTTTTTTTACAGATTTTGACAGCAGATTTGTCCTAGCGATTTTATAATATGTATGTGGATCTTCTGGAATCGCTGCCACACTGCTTCCTGGTGGCAAAACAGCGCACGTCATGTTTAAGATTCCCATCGATTTAGAGAGCAATGAAACACCTGTTTGTGGGGTGTCACGCAACAGTAACAAGGGATGTGTGCTTAGGGGATTGCGCTTCGTCGTATGGGATGAATGCGTTATGGCAAAAAGGAAAGCAGTGGAAACTGTAAACAGAACCCTGCAGGACATCCGCAGAAACCAAGATATGATGGGTGGTGTCACAGTTTTGACAAAAAAAGTGAAAACTTCGTTGAAAAGGTCGACTCTATGGTCGAGAGTTCATAAACTGCGCTTGACCATCATCATACGAGCTCGGCTTGGCGGTAATTCAAATGCTCAAGAATTCTCCGATGTTCTTCTAAAAGTTGGTGAAAGCACTCTACCAGAGACTCTTGGTAGAGTAGATCCCACTTTAGAAGATCTTATTTGTCTGATATACGGGGATATCAGTCAAATACCGTACCAAGAGAATTCTTAGGTGTGTTTCCGTTTTAACTCCGAAGATGAACAAGCTACAGCGATCAACCACAGTATTCTCTCACAAATTGAAGGGAGTGAAGTGATATACACCTCCATTAATAGTGATGTGGAGGAAGATGATGCCAAATATCACCCCGTAGAATTTCTCAATTTACAAATAGAAAGAAAAGAAAGAAAGATAGAAAAAACATTTATTTGGACACAGTTCGCGAAACACAAAACACAAATTACAGTGGAAATAAAAAATAGTGTTTTTAAAACAATAGTGTGTGCCTCACGGCTGCGCCAAAAAGGTTCATTTCAGCATTAAATGGCAAGTGGACTTCCGGTTGTATATCTGTGTAACGGAAACCAGCTCAAAGTCATGTCTTTGCAGAGAAACGTCATCGAGGTGGAAATTCTAACAGGTTGTGGCGATGGTGAGACAGTGTTTATAGCGCGTATAAAGTACAAATTCCCCACCATTACCAGTTAAAGCGCGTGCAGTTCTCTGGGAGTGTATGCTTTGCGATCAACAAGTCACAGGGGCCGACACTAAAGGCTGAAGGCTGCGGGTGTCGACCTCAGGATAAGCTGCTTCTCACACGGACAACTGTTACGTCGCTTGCTCCCGAGTCACCATTCCTGACTCTCTGTATATTTTGGCTGCTGAGAATAAAACTACAAACGTAGTATACAGGGAAGTTTTATAAAAATGTGGCTGTTATTGTAGTATATTGTGATGTCTTACGATTTCCATGCGAACGAAGTCGCGGGCAGAAGCTAGTTAATGTATACAAAATATTGTAAAACATTTTAAAAGAGTAACGGTGGGGTTTCTTGCCCATTCTTCTCCATACGAAAACTACCTTTTGGAAGGGGCGACTAGAATCAATTCTATTTTTTGTTTTTGACGTTCAAAAGTGCCTTTTTGTGCCTAATTGAAATAAATTATTTGACTTTGACTTTGGTCTAGTGGTCGTAAGCGCTACTGCTGATCACGAGGTCTTGGGTTCAATTCCCGGGTTATTTGGTTTTTCCAATTGAATTTCTCAGTAGCAGCTCGGATTCTGGATATGTGTTTTTGCCCCCACAGTTTTCATTTTATGAGGACGCCCAATATTTTTTTTTAATATTTTTTCCGTCGATAAAATTAAGCATAGATTCCCCCCTCATTTCAATATGTACACATTATAAAGACTCACACTGTATTTCTTCTCTACGACTAATCTAAGTACTACAAACTCTCCTTCTTCTTCGCTTCGCTCTTGACAGAGCGGTCGTGGTCACAATGAACTGCGTCCAATCGCAGGTGTAGTCGTCGCCCGCCTCACGATCTCCCTCCATCTGGTTCTGTTACATGACAGTCTGGCGCATTTATTAACAGAGCCTCCAACCGCGGATTTTATTTGATCGGTCCACCTCATCGGCGACCTCCAGCGTGGCCTATTTAATAACCTTCCACTCTGCGCTATACCAGTACACCACTAGACGCTCTATTGGCAGTGTTTTTCAACGTGTGGGTCGCGACCCCCTGGGGGGTCACGAAGCCTCTATAAAGGGATCGCGAGGACTCAGTGAAAAAATCATTTTTTTAAATTTGTTTTTTGCTTTAGATAATTCCAGAAGATTTTCTTTAAGGTTGGTTTCCAAACTTGCCTCATCTATAGCTGTATTTAAAAACGTAATTATTCTACTGGGAAATCTGTCGTAGTCATGACCCTCGTAAAATCCATCAATTATACGATATAAAATTTACTTAAAATATATTTAGAATTTAATTAGGAGGCGAGTGGGATACGTTTTCTCCACAAATCCATCGTATCGGTTTTCCGTGGAGGCGTTTGGCGATGTAATATGTCTGTTAATAATGTGATTACCCGATACGTAATTATAAAAAATGTAAAATGTTGTACGTATTTGATATTTGTATTTATAAACAGTCGAGGGTAGGGGTTCACGAAATTTTCTTTTCATACTAAGGGGGTCGCGTCATGAAAAAGATTGAAAAACACTGCTCTATGGACTCATTATTCCATCTGGAGACATCACCAAAGAACTTCAGTATTCGAGACTGTACTAGTGCTGATAGACGCCGTCAAACCCGAGATCTTGAAGAATGTGAGACGTTTGTGCCGAATTCTGTCCATGATACCCAAAGCATTCTTCTCCAGCACCACATTTATAGAGTATCTACTAATGACGTAATTAACCTTAAAATCCTAACTTTCACTTATTACATTTTCATTATATTTATTAATGAGGTGTCAGTTGTTGTTCATGTAGTTTTTATTTAACTTCTGAATAAAATAACCCTTTTATTCAAAACTTTCTCATCAAAACATTAGAGTCTAAACAAATAAGTTTTGTTTTATTATACTCGTTAATACAATGCCACATGTACTCAATGATCAGATAGTATTGTGTTGTAGAAACATTGAGAGTTGTTACTACAACCAACTTTGAAAGTACTTCACATATGAAACTTATTTCAGATTGGTACACAATGGGGATTCATTCTAGGAGGCATTAAAATAATAACGAAAGGCGACTAACAAAAGGTATTTGCAAAGTAAATGTGAGGACATAATAGTGACCTTGTTGGTGATGTTCTTCAGAAAGGTCAGGTGCGTAGTACTCGCAACCGGCGTGCGTGTATGACCAGATGTATGGACATAAACGAGGCAAAAGGAGTATGAATGTTTATTTATTTTTGCTAAAAATAGTGCTTAACATTTCCTTATAGTCTACATTATTAGCTAGGTTTACATTCTTTAGTGAAATAAGACGCAAAGGAAGTACATTGCTTAAGAACTCCACACTAGGACGAGCCTGTCTCGTGGAATCCTTGGGTGGTATTGCCATATGAAAATGCGTATTACATATTTAATTATTGTGTAAATCCAGAAGCACATAAAAAGTGTTATTAATAAATAGCAATCAAAACATTGTTTAAACTAAGAACAGTTAAATACAAAAATAAAAATAAAATTAAAGAATTAAGACAGTAATAAAGATGGATAGGAGAATATTTTGAGCGAAATGTGCACTATGTGTAAGTGTGTGTGTGAGGGGGTGCGTGTGTGGGGGTGAGTGGGTGCGTGTGTGATTTTGAGTGTGTGTGTATGTGTTGGTGTGTTACGTAATTACCCTTAAGAGAGATTCGGATTCATTGTAGGATTGGGCTAGCAGCCATTTGCGAACAATATTTTTGACTAGGCTAGTTCTAGAATTACTGATGTCACAAATCTTTACCACTTTGTTGTATATGTGACTGAGCATGAAATCCTGCATGTGTTGTGCAAAGGCTGTACGTGTCCTTATCGAAGCACATTTAAAAACTCGACGTTTGAGTAGTTGCGAGTATTCCGGGGTCTGCGTTAGAATTTTATGCTGTTTCAGTACAATTTTTAAAATATACAACTGTCGGACATTGAGGAAATCAGCTTCCTTGTACAAGAGAGCTGTCGGGTATCTGAAGGGTTTCTTGAGCATGACTTTCAAAACCGATCGTTGGGCTCGTTCGCATTGGATCATAGTGGTGCTTCCAACTCCACCCCATATTGTTATACAGTAACATAGAATTGACTCACATAATGCCACATAAACCATGTTTAAAGTTTTTTTGTTGGCAGAGTTACGCAAGAGTTTCATTATATGAATCAATTTTCTGGTGCGTTTGGCCACCAGGTCAATGTGGGGCTTGAAAGAGAGCCGCTGGTCTATTAAAACCCCCAGATATTTAACCCATTCTACCTTTTTAATTTTCTCGCAGGTGCACAGGTGAGGGTCACAGATTGCAGAGTGGATTTTGATGTCAAGTGGTAGTTTGGGCGCTGAGGCCTGGGTTTTGTAGAAACACAAGCAGTTGGTTTTGTCAATATTTAACGACAGAAGATTGTAGTCAAGCCATCGTTTGACACTAGTCAAACTGTTTTGAGCCTCCACATGCACCGATTCCCAGGATTTACCATGAAAGAGTATGACCGTGTCGTCAGCATAACATATGATATCTGCATCTTGACTTAATGTATGGTGTATATCATTTATGTAGATGATGAATAAGGTCGGACCAAGAACACTACCCTGCGGAACTCCAAATAACATATTTTTTTGACAACTGATGTTTTCACCTACTTTTACACACTGGCGTCTGTCAGTTAGATAGGTTTTAAACCAATCTAATGACAGTCCCCTGATTCCAATGACCTCCAGTTTTTTTAGAAGTATGGGTATTGCAACAGTATCGAAAGCTTTGGCAAGATCCAAAAACACTCCCAAGCACTTTTTGTTATTATCTAGGTAAGACGTTACCAGTTTGGTCAGGCGGCTCACTGCATCTTCAGTTGATTTTCCATTCCTGAAACCAAACGGTTTATTGGAGATCAGCTTGTTCGACTCTAAGAACGAAACTAAGCATTTGTTTGCTATTTTTTCCAGAATTTTTGAGAATATTCCTAAGATCGATATAGGCCTATAGTTCGCAGGGTTTTGCTTTGATCCGTTCTTGAATATAGGCGTGACTCTAGCCTCTTTCCATTTATCGGTGAAAATACCAGTACTAAGACTTAGGTTGATGATGTAGGTTAGTGGAGTTAAAATTTCACTTTTTATTTCTTTAACAATTTTTGGTGTAAGACCATCAACGCCGGCAGCACTGTCACTATTAAGGTTAACAATCAGTTTGTTAATCTCATAAACATCAGTAGGTTGCATGAAGAAAGTAATCCCTAATGATTCTCCTAATTTTTGTTTAGAAACCACTGACTCCTGAGTTTCATTTATAACAGTTAAAATTTGGCTTGCCAGGTGTGTACCAACAGAAGAGAAATATTCGTTGCAGTAGTCAACTGCATCTTGTGCAGTGGATTTACACTTTAGTAACTCGCTAGGACTGCTTTTGTTATTGTGTTGCTCGGTGATTGTTTTAATAGTATTCCATAATCCTTTAGCATTAGATCTGTTTTCTTCTAACATTTTACTTTCGTGTTCATGTTTTAGCTTGTGCATCAGATTGGTAAAAAAGTTTCTGTAGCGGGTGTAAACGAGTTTTTTTGTTTCGTCTTTTGGGTGTTTATTTGACTCTTTATGGAGTTTATCCCTGTCATTCATACATTTTATAAGGCCAGGTGTGATCCAGGGTTTCCATATGTATTTAGCACGGCTAATTGTCTTTTCAGTCGTGTGTTTCTTTATTGCATCTGCTAGAAGTCTGTGGAATTCAGTGGTTGCTGTGTTAACGTCTAAATCGGTCACCACTTCATTCCAGTCGATGTTACGGAGGTCTTCTATTAGCGCGGGAAAGTTAATTTTATTAATTGTGTTTTGTTGGCATTTAGTGCCAGTTGGAGTGACCGTATTGTGCCCCTATCATTACCATTTTGTGGTCGGTGATATCAGCGTCACAGAGGAGGTATGTAAGGATCGTAGCAGGTGGCGTTCTGTAGTTTCTGCTTAAGAAGGCGTGAGTTTATATATGTTTTGTATTAAAACAGCCTCTACGAGTCGTCATCTGCTTGGCTAGCCTTTAGGCTTATCAAATTATTAGGGTTGGCTTCTAGTCTAACCGGAAACAGTTGAATATCAGTATTTTACAAGGAGCGATTGACTATTTGACCTCCACAACCCAGTTACTGGGTAAGCCTTATCAGAATACCAGCGACATTTATTTTTGAATGTCGCAGCTGCTGATATAGGCCTCGTACAGGACTTTTTGTTTTTATTTAAATTTTTCTTTGTTTTTTTTTAAATTTATGTTTTCAAAACCAAAATATTTTATTTCACATAAACCTACATGGGCACTTATGAAACGTCAGAAGCTAGGTGCACGGTTCCAATTGGTCATTTTTTTTAACTAGCGGACGTCACGCGGTTTCACCCGCGTAGTTCCCGTTCCCGTGGGAGTACGAGAATAAAATATAGCCCATGTTACTCGCTGATAATGTAGCTATCCATTGCTGAAAGAAATTTTCAAATCGGTCTAGTAGTTTTTAAGTTTATTCGTTACAAAAAAACTTTTTACAAAAAAAAACAACCGACTTCCAAAAAAAAACACTACAAAGTTTTGTATTTTCGTTTTTTGCCACCGACTTCCAAAATTAAGGTGATATATTGAAAAAAATGGGATTTTTCTTTATCGTGTAACTTTTAAAGTATTTGGAATAGGGATTTCAAATTTTGGTGTATGATTTTTGACTATATAATCTAGTATCCTGAAAAAGGAATACACGATACAATGAAATTTTCTCGATACACGATACACACATATTTTTCACTTTGTAGTGTTTGTTTTTGGAAGTCGGTTGTTTTTTTTTTGTAAAAAGTTTTTATTTTCACTTTTTACTTGTGGTACCTACCCCACACACATTCGAATATCACTACCTGCTACCAGTGACAGGAACTTAACATATCATCTACAAACTGGAAAAAATTACGTGTTTTGTAGCTAACTCAAATTACAAAAATTTCCTTTTTATAATATTAGTATAAATATAGATGAGTGTGTTTTAATTTAATTGTGATTTCCTGTGCGAGTCTCAATAAATACGTTGTTTTTCTTTTTTCTTAAATAGCCTGTACAAGTTGCGATACCTAAATGTCCAGTGCACTCTGGGCACTACTGGGCAGTCAGTCCGGCAATCAACTTGCTGACTGACCGATGGCCGCTGTATTTCACAGGTGTGCTGAAAAAGATGATTATGTTATTATAACAGTAACATAACATAACGACATCAAGCAATACATACAATTGTCAAACTTCTACTGCTTGAAAACGAGGCTTACATAATTATTAATTTGAAAGAAAATGTGATGTTATCGTATTTCACATAAGAGTCCTGCGAACACGGCTCGCAACTACAAATCGAGATGTTTGCAAAATTCAATTCCAAGCACGTTGCGCTAGTGTGAGTGCCTGTCGGAGCGATATACACCTACAGTGAGTAATACTACCACGCACACATTGACAATTATTGCTTGACGCGATAGCACTACTAGCTTTCGAAAATTTATGATGAATTTGGATGTGTTCAGTAATCCCAAAAATGATGAATGAAAACTTATTATTTTTCCATATTTTTTTTTCGATAATTGGTAACTTGATAATATAAGCTATGCTTCTGCAGAAACAATATTATAAATATTGTTGTTTATAATATAGAAAAAACAATATGAAGACAGAAAAATGTGCGAAATTAAATTCGTTTAAACTTCATTTTAGAAATGTTTTTTTGGAAAAAAGAGATGTAGGAGCCTAGATAAACACTGTCTAAATTCTAATAACAACATTATTATGGTAAAAATATGCCCAAATTGCAAATGATTTAGGTATTACGTTTGTATGGACAATTCATGCGTCGCGTCGCCGCGTTCTTAAGGGTGTTTTGTTTTTTGTTTTCCTCGCGCCCGCACCTACGGCAAACTTTAAATGTGTCTGACAAGAGGTAAGAACTATCAAAACTGTCTGACTACTGAGGAAACATCTTTTGATACTTCCCCAAGTAACATATATGAAATTTAGCTTTTATACCATAACGTAACTTAAGTGCAATTTTATACACCTTTGCCACACGTTATCTGCCAAAGCCACCATGATCCAAAGTTTGGATCATGGTGGCTTTGGCAGGTCCAAACTTAAACTTCATATTCGGGGATCGTTCTTACCTGTATTGGGGACAAACACAGATAAACTTTCAGCTTTTATAAAATAACGAAGGTCTGATCTTCGCGGGCATATTTTTAAAATAAATTTATTATTTATTAATAAACACATTTTTTTAATAATTTTAAAATATTTAAAGATATTTAAGAAAGATATTGTAGATGAAAATTAACCTTATATCCGCAACTACTGAGTCTAAAATTAAAAAAAAAAAATACAGAGAATGGTTCTTCACTCATAGATTACAGGAAAACCTATAAGAAGTCTATGGTCTTAAAATAACATGGTAAATCTTTCAATATTGTGTGTACAAACTTACATTTGCAGTTGGAATGTATGGGAGAACATATTTTTAACTACAATGTTAAGTTTATATTTGGGATAAATTTATCCCAACTACGGAACCCTTCATTGTGCGTAGTTTTTTGTTATAGTCGCGAATCGTATTTCGATCAAGATACAACTTGACACTGACCTGAAAAAATTGAAAAAAGGTAAGAAAATTTGAATTTCGCAGACTACAACTGCGGGTCTATCTTAAACGTGATAAGCTCGAAGTCCATTTGAAACAAAAACTAGTTGCACAACTCCAAAACACTTGCGTAGAACTTAAAACAATCATTCACATCCCAGACACTCCTTTGTGTCACCCCACCATGACTTACAACAACACACACAAACATACATACACAAAACCATAACACCCTCTTGTCACAGTCGGCTAATAACAAAAACTTCTCCCCCACTGTACCACTATCTTTAACAGTCAACCGCCGTTCTTTATTGTGGGAAGGTTTTCCTTTTTAATCCTGTATCCTCTGCCTCTAGTTTAACTAGGGATGGGGACGTGTCGATAAATTGATGTTATCGATAAAATAAAAAATCAAAATCGTCTTTAATTTTTAATTTACTAGATATTTAATCATTTAGGAGGGAGCAGTGGTCGCCCAGTGGCCACGACTTACGAGTTGTAGGTCGTAGGTTCGAACCCAGACAGGCGCTTTACTTTGTGTAAATTATTTCATCACCACTGCTCTCAAAACGGTAAAGGAAAACATCGTGAGGAAACCGGCATGTCCTAGAACCGAAAATTCGAAGACATGTGACATCTACCAACTCGCACTGGGCCCGCGTGGTGAATTACGGCCCACTCCCTGTCAAAGAGAGGAGGCCTGTATCCCAGCAGTGGGAACATTATAGGCTGATGAGGAGGGTATTTACATGAACAGTTTGGACTATGAAATAAACTAGACTTTGTAAATTCATATTTATTTGTAGGGTGAGTGGGGGCAAGATCGAACGGTTCTTTTATGAGATGAGCAGTATTGTATTTGAAGTCTTGTAGAACAGTACATATTAGTTTATGCAAAACAATTCTTTGTAGTGAGTAAAGAACAAAGAGTGTATTTTTCTATCACATTGAAAACATCCTGCTTAATCTGTTCCAAAGCATAAAAAAAATTAAATAAAATGTTTTTATCACGAAAATGAAACAGGGTGAAGATGAAAGGGTGATGGGGAAAGATCGAAATAGTTTCTAAAATTGTTCAAATGATTATTAGACGTTGTTGGTGTTCACTAGTCTAAAGTTTGAAGTGCCCTTAAAATTCTCAACTGTCTGTAGTGTTCGAATACCTTTAGTTAACAAAGATAAAACGATTAAAAAAAAATATATATATGTCGGATCTGGTCATTAGTACGGACACGAAACGAATCGCAAGCGCGCTACTGGCGACATCAAGAGTGATTTACCGACACTAAAAAAGGCGCGCTTCAACAGAGTCGTGATGTTTGATGGCCAAGGCGAGGAGGACATTCAACCTTTGGTCGCATTGGAGTCATGACGTCGCGAAACTGTTCTCGATTCGTGGTGCTCAGTTATTGTGTTTAGTTGTAATTTGTGATCATTTTGTTAATTAGTGATTTTAATAAACGCCGCCGCACCCAGTGTGTGTAATTTAGCTAGTGTGATTCATTTGATAGTAAATTATAATGTGATCTGAACTGCAAACTGTTTTTCTATTGCGCATTAACCAACACTACCCACACTACGCCCACAGTAGTTAAAATATCGCTGATAGTAACGAAAGTCACATACCCGTCTCCGACATATATATATATATATCAATCTTACCTCACCGGGGGAACATTGAAAGTAGAGGTTCTCAAACTTTCCACTTTAATTGCATAAGGTTATACTGACAATAAAACATCAGTATCAAGCAAATAAATCCTTTAGCATCTTTCTTTCATCTTAGTCTTTTAAATGTTTATCTTACCCCGTCAAATAGTGATGGGTAAAGACAGAAAATTGAAATAAATCCTAAAATACGAAAAATTTATTTATTTATTTAAGGATTACCAAAAATAGCCATATTTAGATGTGAAAACACAACTAAGAATTACAAATAATAAGTAGATATTCCAATAAAACACTCGTACCAACACGTAATTAAAGTTACAGGATACGGGGTAAAATGAAAAAACTCGATTAACTTGCGTAAAAGTCGATGTGCAGACATTTGCATTTTTTACACAAACCACTCAATGAGGAATTTGTCTGTGACTGAGGTGTGCGACGTAACAAAATAGGTTAACAATATTGCCATCACTGCTAAAACTGTATATAATCTGGCGCTATGGACGACTTTTTGTGTTACCCCGTTTTTCATCTTGCACCCACTCACCCTATATTCAAAATTTTACTGTGTTTTAAGACAGTTTTTCGTCTAAGTTTAGGAATTACATACGGTCATTTGTGATTTAAAGGCTTATATCTACTGAAAGCAAGAGATAACAAAGGAACTCGTATTGAATAAGCTAATTCGTCAACCAAGTGAGATGCACCAACTGTTTGTAATAGCATGTCTAGCAATTGCATTTTACGTGTTGATGTGGTACAGATTATATATTTGCAAATTAACAATTAATGCGACATCAGCTTGCATATTGGAATGATTTAATAAGCGTTTGTACACCGATTTGATACCCACTATGATATAAGTATATACAATATAATATTATGAAGAGGTAAAATTTGTTTATTTGTTAGTTTGTACTAGCTTCTGCCCGCGACTTCGTTCGCATGGAAATCGTAAGACATCACAATATACTACAATAATAGCCACATTTTTATAAAACTTCCCTGTATACTACGTTTGTAGTTTTATTCTCAGCAGCCAAAATATACAGAGAGTCAGGAATGGTGACTCGGGAGCAAGCGACGTAACAGTTGTCCGTGTGAGAAGCAGCTTATCCTGAGGACGACACCCGCAGCCTTCAGCCTTCAGTGTCGGCCCCTGTAACTTGTTGATCGCAAAGCATACACTCCCAGAGAACTGCACGCGCTTTAACTGGTAATTATGGGGAATTTGTACTTTATACGCGCTATAAACACTGTCTCACCATCGCCACAACCTGTTAGAATTTCCACCTCGATGACGTTTCTCTGCAAAGACATGACTTTGAGCTGGTTTCCGTTACACAGATATACAACCGGAAGTCCACTTGCCATTTGTGAATTGAGAAATTCTACGGGGTGATATTTGGCATCATCTTCCTCCACATCAGTATTAATGGAGGTGTATATCACTTTACTCCCTTCAATTTGTGAGAGAATACTGTGGTTGATCGCTGCAGCTTGATCATCTTCGGAGTTAAAACGGAAACACGCCTAAGAATTCTCTCGGTACGATATTTGACTGATATCCCCGTATATCAGACGAATAAGATCTTCTAAAGTGGGATCTACTCTACCAAGAGTCTCTGGTAGAGTGCTTTCACCAACTTTTAGAAGAACATCGGAGAATTCTTGAGCATTTGAATTGCCGCCAAGCCGAGCTCGTATGATGATGGTCAAGCGCAGTTTATGAACTCTCGACCATAGAGTCGACCTTTTCAACGAAGTATTCACTTTTTTTGTCAAAACTGTGACACCACCCATCATATCTTGGTTTCTGCGGATGACCTGCAGGGTTCTGTTTACAGTTTCCACTGCTTTCCTTTTTGCCATAATGCATTCATCCCATACGATGAAGCGCAATCCCTATGCACACATCCCTTGTTACTGTTGCGTGACACACCACAAACAGGCGTTTCGTTGCTCTCTAAATCGATGGGAATCTTAAACATGACGTGCGCTGTTTTGCCACCAGGAAGTAGTGTGGCAGCGATTCCAAAAGATCCACACACATACATATTTTAAAATCGCTAGGACAAATCTGCTATCAAAATCTGTAAAAGAAACATTTTATTCCTACAGTCTTTTGCTCTAAAATGATCAGAATACAACCTTGAATGTTTTGTGACTGTAAAGTACTTGTAACTTAGTAGTTTCCCATAGCTTACGAAGTTTTCCATGTTTTGTGAATTAATACGTTCTATGAACTATTACATACACAATCCAAAAAAAAAAAATCGTTTTACAAAAAGAGTTTAAAAAAAAACTTTTTACAAAAAAAAACAACCGACTTCAAAAAAACACTACAAAGTGAAAAATAACTTTAATTTCGGAAGTCGGTGTCTTTGGTTTTGAATTTTCGTTCTTTGTCACCGACTTCCGAAATTAAAGTTATTTTTCACTTTGTAGTGTTTTTTTGAAGTCGGTTGTTTTTTTTTTGTAAAAAGTTTTTATTTTTCACTTTTTAGTTGTGATACACCTACCCCACACAAATTCGAATACCAATACCTGCTATGTAAATAACAGTGACAGGAAGTTATCCACATACTAAGTGACGAAAAAATACGTATTATTGAAGCTAATTCAAAAACTACCCAAGCAAAGTTAATAAAATTTATATGGGACCACCTCTGAAGTATGATCTACCGAACAAAAAAAGAATCATCAAAATCAATTCATAATTGACGGAGTAATCGCGTAACAAACATACAAAAAAAAAAAACAACATACAATCGAATTGAGAACCTCCTCCTTTTGGAAGTCGGTTAAAAACAGATGTAAATCGAACTTACTACCCCGGGCGGCCTACCACCAGCTCATAAAGCAGTATTATTTTAATGTTACTTCAGTGGGAGAAAGAGATGGAGCTATACATCCTGTAGAGCTTCATCTCTTTCCCACACTGAAGTAAACTAAAGTAATATTAAAATAATACTGCTTTTGAGCTGGTGGTAGGCCCTCAGGACTCCAACCGCTTACTTATTCACTTTGTTGAAAGTTAGCTAAAATAGTCGTTCCTATATAAAAGGTAGCGTGATGATAATCATTTAAAAAGTTAAATCGGTAACTACCTAACTACAATATCCCAACCTTTTGGCGCGTCCTTTTACAATTTGCAGAGAAAAATACGAACATGATGTAATATTGCTCATCCCCCATAGCAAATAGCGTGATAGTTTATGCCCTACAGTTGGTACAGACAAACATTCTAAAAACTTTATTTTCCGCATAAGAATCGATCCCAGACCTCGTAGCAATAACTTTCTTTAAAAAAAATTTACTTCGCTACGATTTTATTATATCTATAGATTATAGGTACATAATCAAAAAAAATAATAATCGTATAACAAAATGTGAAAAAAAGAAAAAAAAACCGTAGGTGGGAATCGAACTTACAACCCCATGTTTGCAAAGCAACCGCCCAACCGTTGAGCTAATTGCTTTGTTGAAACTTGCCTAAAATAGCCGTTCCTATATATTTCATGATTGACTGCTTAGTTCCATAAAGGTATAGCGTGATGATAATCATTTAAAAAGTTAAATCGATAACCATCTACAATATCCTAAAATTTTGGCGCGTTTTTTTCCAAATATACGAACATAATATAATATTGCTCGTCCCCCATAGTAAATAGCGTGATAGTTTATACCCTATAGTTTGACCAGACTTATAGGGAATACCTATGCAAAATTTTAACAGAATCTATCCGGTAGAATTTGCGTCATGCTAGAACATAAAAATACAACATAATGTAATATTGCTCGTCCCCCATAGTAAATAGCGTGATAGTTTATATCCTATAGTTTGACCAGACACACAGGAAATATCTATGCAAAATTTTAACAGAATCTGTCCGGTAGAATTTGCGCCATGCTGGAACATACATACAGACAAACAGACAAACAGACAAAAATTCTAAAAAAAATATTTTCGGCATTAGAATCGATCCTAGACCTCGTAGCAATTACTTTTTTTCAAAAATATTCAATGTACAGTTTTGACTTCGCTACGATTTTATTATATGTATAGATGTAGGGAGTAATCTCCGGAACTTCCAGACGGATTTGATAAATTATTTTTGCATTGGATAGCCCAATTCTTGAAGAAAGTTATATAGGCTCGCAGACGAAATCGCGGGCAGAAGCTAGTAATTTATGCAAATACATAATTATTATAAATTAAAATCGGTTTTTGTGTCTGTCTGTGTGACCGCGTTCTTCTAAACTACGCAATGAATTTTGATGCAATTTTCACTAACATTTAGAGGTTTTTGTTTAATAATACATTAATATTACATATATACATAAACTCACGCCTTCTTCCCCGATCAGTAGGCAGAAAATACAAAACGCCACCTGCCACGATCCTTACATACTCCTTTTACCTCGTTTACGTTCATACATCTGGTCATACACGCACGCTGGTTACCAGTACTACGCACCTGACCTTTCTGAACAATATCACCAATAAGGTTACTAATTATGTAAAACAATATTAAACTAGCATATAATAAAGAATCTCGATATTTTTAAAGTTTTCAAAACCGTACGAGCAGGGACAGGTTTATATATGTTTATATTATGCGCATAACTCTCGATCCCATGGGAATATCCGTATAAAAAGTATTCTAATGTGTTAGTCCAGGTTATAAACTATCTGAATGCCAAATTTGATTAAAATCCGTTCAGTAGTTTTTGCGTTAAAGAGTAACAAACATCCATCCATCCATCCACCTCACAAACTTTCGCGTTTATAATATTACTAGCTGGCAGTGCCCCGCGGTTTCGTTCGCATAAGTTTCGATCCCGTGAGAATATCGGGATGAAAAGTATCTAATGAGTTAATTCAGGTGATAAGCTATCTGTGTGCCAAATTTAATCCAAATCTATTCAGTAATTTAGGCGTGAAAGAGTAACAAACATCCATCCAGCGTCCGGCACTAGTTGTCTGGCATTTTTGCTGAACTGGGCCTACTTGGCGCAGCCGCGAGGCACACTCTCCTGTTAAATTGTTATTTTACACTTTGTGTCCTTTTTTATTTTTTACTTGTTGTGTTGTGTGCCTTTTTGTCTGTGCTAAATAAATGTATTTTCTTTCTTTTCTTTCTTTATCCATCCATCCATCCTCACAAAATTTCGCGTTTTTAACTCTTTAACGGTCATAACGATTTAGCAATCGGACAACAATGCCAAATTGTCGAGGTTATAAGTATTATTAGTGATGCTGGCAGAATAGTCGACATCGGCTCAGTTGCCTAAGAAGAAAAGAAAAAAAAAAAACACATTATTAGTTGAAAACGAAAAATCATCAAAAAAATATATTTTAGGTATGATTATTTAGTCAGTGACTGATAAGTTTTTAAATAGCCTTTGTAAAACAATAGAATACCTACTTGGAAAGCAATTTTTATTTTTGAGCTGTAAAATATGGTGGTAAGAATATTCCCTATGCCTCATAAAGGGTATTAGTTCTATTATATTATAATTAAGTTAGTGCTTCACAACTAGACCTTTCAAACTCCAAGATTCTTTTGAAGTTAGAAGTTAGTTTTCAACAATTATTATTTTTATCGATATCGGGAAGCGTGTATCGCTCTCCAGCCCTAGTTATTATAACCAATACAAAGCGACTGTCTATATTGTGTTCTCTAGAAATCTTGGTATTATTGAGAAAACAAGAATAGGTTTTGTAAAAAAACGGATGATTGCAGGTATATTAAGGGTATCACGAATGTGAATTGTTTACTTTGAGTTTTATTCGGTCTTTCTTCTCGGAGTAGTCAGATAGGAAACTCCGAACTCATGTATTTTGAAACGACTTCCAAAAGGAGGAGGTTCTCAATTCAACTGTTTGTTCTTTTTAGGGTTCCGTAGTAAACAAGGAACCCTTATAGTTTCGTCATGTCTGTCTGTCTGTCTGTCTGTCCGTCTGTCTGTTTGTCTGTCTGTCCGCGGCTTAGCTCAGGGACGCTTAGTACTAGAAAACTATAATTTGGCATGGGTATACATATTAATCACGCCGACAAAGTGGTAAAATAAAATCATGAAAAAATTTTTTTTTTAGGTACCTCCCCTAGACGTAAAGTGAGGATGATTTTTTTTCCTCTCAATAATCCTATAGTGTGGAGTGTCGTTAAAAAGATCGTTTAAAAATATTGTGAGTTTGCCAAGACCATTTTTGGATTTAGGGATCCGTTTTGGAAATATTAAGCTCAAAATATCAAGTGTCCCCCCCTGCAAGCTTAATGGTTGGTTCTGGGTATGTGAAAAAATTCTCGGCAGTAGCATATATAACAAAATTAAAAGAAAAACTATCACAGCTAAGTAGGCTTTACAAGTTAACGAGTAATAATCGACCAACTTACATTTGCGGTTGCAAAAACACGTCGCAAAATCAATTCATAATTGGCGGAGTAATCGCAGTAATCGAAAAACATGTTCTCAACATGTTTTTCACATGTTTTTCAACTACAAAGTTAAGTTTGTTCTTGGGATAAATTCATCCCAACTACGGAACCCTTCATTGTGCGTGGTGCGACATGCACTTGGCCGGTTTTTTTTTGTACGTTTGTTACGCGATTACTCCATCAATTATGAATTGATTTTAGTGATTCTTTTTTATTTGGTAGGTCATACTTCAGATGTGGTCCCATATAAATTTTTATAACTTTGCGTGGGCAGTTTTTGAGTTAGCGTCAATAATACGTATTTTTTCCCATTTAGTATGTGGATGAAATGTTAAGTTCCTGTCACTGTTATTTACATAGCAGGTACTGGTATTCGAATTTGTGTGGGGTAAATACCACAATTAAAAAGTGAAAAATAAAAACATTTTACAAACAAAAAAACCACCGACTTAAAAAAAAACACTATAAAGTGAAAAATAGCTTTAATTTCGGAAGTCGGTGGCAAAAAACGAAAATTCAAAACCAAAGACACCGACTTGGGAAATTAAAGCTATTTTTCACTTTGCAGTGTTTTTTTTGGAAGTCGGTTTTTTTAAACGTAAGTTATCTTTGACGTGTAAAAGTGTTTTTTTAAACCTATCTATTTACAGAAATATTAAATATCATTTATAATTAGTACTTTATCATTGAACTAGCATAGATTATCAAGAGAGTGGTAGATCAGTGGTAACGGCCGCGACTTACGATTTGTAGGTCGTAGATTCGAATCCAGAGGGGCGTTTTACTTTGTGTAAATTATTAAGTAAATTATATTTATTTCATCACCACTGCTCTCAAAACGGTGAAGGAAAACATCGTGAGGAAACCGGCATGTCCTAAAACCAAAAATTCGAAGACATGTGACATCTACCAACACGCACTGGGTCCGCGTGATGGATTACGGTCCACTCCCTCTCACAGAGAGGAAGCCTGTGTCCCAGCAGTGGGAACATTATGGGCTGATGATAATGATGATGATTATAAATTTGTCGTACTATCTGAATGGATGAAATAATTTTAAATAAGTAAAACTGAGATAACACATCGACGAACTGTATTGAGTTTGTAAAGTTACCTTACAGATCATCATATTGTTATGTAGTTGGCATAGCAAAGTATAATCAACCTATAATGTTCCCACTGCTGGGACACAGGCCTCCTTTCTTCGAGAGGGAGTGGGCTGTAATGTACCACGCGGGCAGTATTAGTGTAGTATGTAGTTAGCAACTCTCTGAATAGTAACGTTATCATTTTATAAAAACTGCATATATTATAAAGTCTTCAAGAGTGTAATTTAATGTGCAGATATACGCTAATACTATTTACTATCTGACCAACAATTTTAGTATGCTACACAGTGGATCGAAAAAAGGCTCTTGAAGACAAAGACACAGACATATACATAGATTTTTTCAAAATAAGTGCGGTTTTTTTTAAAAGAAAAAGCACAATATCTCGTTATTTTTGAAGCATGTCAAAAAATCTTAATTAAATAGTTACATCACCGTATGCAAGGATATTATGGCTATTCTTTCCGTTCTGGAGATATAAGTACTAGCTCCATACCTTAAAATTGCAAAAAAATATATAAGTTGCCCAATTTGCATACCAGATTGTATCCTATGGTATATTTATGCATACTATTGGCTATTAGAAGCCATTTCAAGCAAAAAACCGACACTTTAAAATTTAAGTTCCTATTGTCTTCGAGAGCTTTTTTTCAATCCACAGTGCGCCATCTCGTCATCATCATCAGCGGCCTAATCTTTTCCCAACTATGTTGAGGTCGGCTTCCAGTCTGACCAGATGCAGCTGAATACCAGTATTTTACATGGAGCGACTGCCTATCTGACCTCCACAACCCAGTTATTGGGTAATACTGGCCCTTGGTCTTGGTTGTTAGACTTTTGTGCTTCTGACGACCCGTACTACTGTCAAAAAACCAGCCCGTCCCATCCTTGATGTCCTCCCTCCGGTTGACGCCCTAAGCCGAGGTTCGTACCCCACAGGGGGTGCCTTACCACAGAAAAGCCCGGTTAAGTAGTCATGATCTCAGAGGTCAACTACGAGATGCTCTAGAAAAAAAAAAAGATAGTGTCAAAGATCTACGAATGACAGCCATGATGACTTTTCCATAGAAACACATTTTTGAGAAAAGTTTTATGGAACAAATCTAACATAGAGATATGTATTAATGATTCTAATGATTATAATTCTGTAAACATTCGGGAATCATATTTTGATCAAGACGCAACCTGACACTGACCTGCAAATTGCAAAAGATCCAGCGGATCCACCTTAACGTGCTTTCCGAACCACGGAATGGTCTCGATGTGTAATGGATGGTAACCCATCCACGGACCAACCGCGGCAAGTGTAGCATTATTTCACTAAAATCATCTATTTTCGTATAACTCGTGTCGACAGGATAAACAGAAAGTAAATAAAGGCACATAATAGTTGTTACAATATAAAGTATCGCCAGGTGATGTGTTAGACTCAATATCTCATGGCAGGCCGTCTGTACGTACGTCTCACGCCTACTGGAATAGAGAGGTGGGTAGAGTCGCTTTGTGTGTAAATAATGTAAATAATAATTATGTAGGTAGACAATTAGGCGTGACGACTCATTTCGCAGGCCGTTTTGAAACTTTGAATCATCAAATGACTTAAAAGTCTATAATTAGTTATTTTTGGAATCGTATGTGAAACATGCAATTGCTTTTAAGTTATTGCATAGCTTTTATCGCGGGCTTTGAGCGCGGCGACCGAATCAAGAAATTCCGTAACGTAACGAAAATAAAACCTAACACCCCCCACTTCGCCTACCATGTAATGACGGTTCCCATGACAACTTGATGTTGTCATGGTTACAAATGCTATGCAATAGCTTTACCGCAGCAGTCCCCGAGTGCCACACGTTTTTATTTTTTATTATTAACCTTGTGCTCTTGTTATTTTTTATACCATATTTTTAAGCAAATAAATATTATTCTATTCTATTATTCTGAAGCTCAAGACTTTTTTAGTTACTTCGTACAACAATATATTTAATTATTTAACCATTTATGTACTTACATACATTTAAACAGAGAAGAAGAAAAGAACAGAAAAATACGTACTAAGTATCAATTAGATAAATGAAGAATACTGAAAAACTGTAATTTTTTTCTTTGATCCTAGACTAGCTGCACCCCGCGGTTTTACGCGCATAAGTCTTGATCCCGTAAGAATATTGGAATAAAAAGTATCCTATGTCCTAACCCAAGTCATGGTCTACCCCTGTGTAAATCTGATCCAAATCCGTTTAGCCGTTTTAGCATGTACACACGCCGCCGGAACTGCCGTCGGTCTCGCCGCCGGGCAAACCGCGTTGCGCCCGGCTTGCCGCATAAAGAAGCCGCCAAACAAAGGAGTGTCTCTCAGCAAAAGCCGGGGGACCGTGCCACCGGCACTGTGTGTTTAGCCTCAAGAAAGAAACATACAAAAAATCAAATCTTTTTCTTTATAATATTATTTTAGTTGTAACGTTCAATATTTGGGATGTAAATTGTTGAAAGTGTAAAAATTATTATTACTTAGGTATCCTATATTTTTACAGCGTCTGTAGAAGTGAGATACACTATGAGTTTTTTCTTGAGAAATTTTAATTTACAAAAATAACATTTTGATTAGTAGAGGCTCAATAATTATTATTAAACAGATCCAATTCTAACTAAAATGGAAGTTTAAAAACCCAAAATAAAAGATAAACCAGCAATGAAAGAGTATTTATTTCCAAATTTCCAATTTTTATGTCAAAGAATCAGAATTGCCATCCAACGTGGCAACGCTGCCAGCCTTTTGTGCACTTTTCCCACTGACAGCGATGCGGACGAATTTTTTGATGCCCAATGAGCTCTCCCCTTTATTTTTTGCTTTACATACTTGTAAATAATTTTAGTGTTAGAAATAGTAAATTGAATTAAATGTAATAATATGAAATAAATAAATAATTTCCAAATTAAATAAAGTATTTAATTTCTCAAAAAAATGTAGCCCTAACCTACTCCACGCCTCTCTCTATCCCACAACCTGGCACGTAGTGGACACCAATAAAACGGACATTAGGCCCCGCCTAACTAACTGCCTCCGTACATCGATTTAACTTCAAGACTCACGCAATATTGCTGTCACTAAATTACTGGCAGATAGTGGAACAGGTTAGTGGGTACTGGTAGTGGCTACTGTCACCTTACGAAAACGTTTGTTATTTGTAAACTTAGTCGTACATTGTCGCCCATGGGCATGTTTAAAAAAAAAACACAGGTGTGTAAGTTCATAAATAAATAGGGGATTCTGAAAAAAAAAAACCCCCTTAAAAGTCATTTTTCGAAAAAAAAAACATGAATATTGAGAAAAACAACCGACTTCCAAAAAATATACATTACAAAGTGAAAAATTACATTAATTTCGGAAGTCGGTATCTTGGGTTTTGTATTTTCGTTTTTTGCCACCGACTTCCGAAATTAAAGTTATTTTTCACTTATTTATACACATTTTATTCATACAGATAGTTAGTTAGTCTTTTAATTTAGTACCTAATGTAAATAGTTAACTGTGTTAAAACTGTAAAATAATAAATTACCTTTAGGATAAAAAAAAAAACACTTTGTAGTGTTTTTATTTGGAAGTCGGTTGTTTTTTTTTTGTAAAAAGTTTTTATTTTTCTCTTTTTAGTTATGGTACCTACCCCACACACATTCGAATACCACTACCTGCTACCAGTGACAGGAACTTATCATATCATCTACATACTAAGTGGGGAAAAAATACGTATTTTGTAGCTAACTTAAAAACTACCCAAGCAAAGTTAATAAAATTTATATGGAACCAATTTGAGAGCATACCCTTTCAAACATAAAACGAATTTTTAAAATCGGTCCACAAATAACGGAGAAATCGGCGGACATACATAAAAAAAAAAAAATCTACATAGCATCGTTGTTCAAGACTCACGCAATATTGCTTCACTATTACTGGCGGATAGTGGAATAGGATAGCAGGGACAGGTAGTAGTTACCTTACGAAAACGTGTGTTACTTGTAGCCATATAAAACTCTTTGCTTCTAATTGATATGGCTATCTTGTCACTTCAATATTGGGTAAACTGTCTGACAGTTGAGTTATAAATTGTTTCTCGCACATTTCAAACTTGAGTTCTTTGAGATATAGGGTCACTAAAGTGATTTTTTTAAGATTCCGATATTTTTAAGATTTTTTAAGATGATTAAGAGACCTTCGGTGCAATAAAGTCACAACAGCTCATTTTTAAATTTTACATTTCCTTATTTCTGGATTCCCTTTTAGAGTAGGTTTTGAAATCTTTATAAAATTAATTGTTTATTTTGTTTGCTATAGTTTTACGTTAAAAATCTTACATTAAATTATCAAAAAAATACTAATAAAAGACAACAAAAAAAGTGTCCTGAATTTATTGTGACTTTGTTGCACCGAAGGTGCGATTATGTACGGTCAAGAAGCGAAAATGTGGAACAATAATTGTCGAACAAATTCCTTTCCCACGTACCTACACGTTTTACACTTAAAATGGTTACAACATCAAATTGAGTGTTATAATTGCAATTCATTATTAATATTCTAGTTCACTAGTTAGCGATATGTCATATTTCTAAACAGTAATATTGCCAAATTAAAAAAAAAAAAACAGTGGCACTCCAGGAGTGCCGACAGAAGTGAAAACTTGAAAAAAAAAAATCGGCATCGCGGTAATCAAAGCGTTGATGTCTTTTACTCCACGGTGTCGGTAACAGGTCGCGAGTTCAATGGTTTTTGCCCATCTCAAAAACGCCCAACGCGCCTAAAGAAGTTTTCACTTTAACAGGTAAGTAAATATTTGACAGTTATTTGCGACGTTGCCAACTTTTAGAATAAACGCTCTTAAACATCTAAAAACTAAAGTCCAGGCTTAAAACCCAATGCACAGGTATAAAAAGAGCTTATCTTGCTACTACTGTTACTCCACAAAAACTGTGCGCACGTGAGCTCTATATAGATTTGACTAACGCCGTCTTATACCCGCACTCTGCTCTTCGATGTGTGGTTTGGATGTGTCTTCCAGTGTGCGTTGTAAGCTATGCGTGCGATTTGCAAAGAGAGAAAAAAAAACACATAATATTTTTGAAGTGAAAACTTCTGGCGCGTTGGGCATTTTTGAGATGGGAAAAACAATTGAACTCGCGACACCATTACTGACACCTCATTTTTGTAAACACGATTGTGCTCTTTATTTATATTATTTACGGATCAATGTTCTATGCAAGTATTTTTACTTTAAAGGTTTTGGAAATATTTTTTTTGGAAACATGATTATGCTCTTTATTTAGATAAGGTTACGGACCAATGTTCTATACAAGTATTTTTCTTGCACCAAGGCGATCTTGTTCAAGTTTTCACTTCTGTCGGCACTCCCGGAGTGTCACTGTTTTTTTTTTTTGTTCGGCTGTCATGTAATAACATAGGGAGAAAAAAAGTAATATTATTTTATTCTGATAAATGATAACTAGAAAAGTATCACGTTTCTCTAAAATGCAAACTTCTAATTTTACTATATTTTAATATTATAAACGCGAAAGTTTGTGAGGATGGATGGATGTTTGTTACTCTTTCACGCAAAAACTACTGAACGGATTTGGATGAAATTTGGCACACAAATAGTTTATAACCTGGATTAACACATAAAATACTTTTCATCCCGATATTTTTTACGGAATCGAGACTTATGCGGGTAAAACCGCGGGCACTGCTAGTTTTAAAATAAATTGGTACGCCTTTTCAGGCTCTGCTAAAATTTATGTCAGATATATTTTAGATGGTTCCATATAGTAAGTAGCATTAAATTGAATCGATTTTATACTACATTTTAAACCGTCTCGAATAAAAAAAAAACAGTGGCAGTCCGGGAGTGCCGACAGAAGTGAAAACTTGAACAACTCGCCTTGGTCGAAGAAAAATACTTGTATAGAACATTGGTCCGTAACCTTATCCAAGTAAAGAGCAAAATCACGTTTACAAAAAAAAAAAACTTTCAAAACCTTTAAAGTAAAAATACTTGTATAGAACATTGATCCGTTACATAATATAAATAAAGAGCATAATCGCGTTTACAAAAATTAGATATTGGTAACGGTGTCGCGAGTTCAATTGTTTTTCCCATATCAAAAATGCCCAACGCGCCTTAAGAAGTTTTCACTTCAAAAAATATTATGTGTTTTTTTCTCTCTTTGTAAATCGCAGTAGATATCCATAGCTTACAACGCACACTGTTAGCGAGCGTTCACTTAGCATAGTTGAATAATCCCTGGTTGGAGGTTTTAAGTGTAGTAGTTTAAGGCACCCACAGGAAAGCCCGGTTAAGTAGTCATGATCTCAGAGGCCAACTACGAGATGCCCTACCTAAAAAAAAAAGCACATCGGTATCTCTAACGCATAGCATAGCTCCAACAGTACACCAAGCTTTCCACCCACCTACACTGCAGAGGTCTACAGCCTTAATTTATGACGCCCCCATTTATTACAGCTATGAAATTCACATGTAAACTCTAGCCTCCACATTCACGTGAATTAGGACGAGGATTTCTTGCTTCTTCTCCAAACTTAGGTTCGCTTGCACAGCAAATCACTAAACACGTTTAGAGTTAAACGAATTTAAAACATCGTTATTTGAAAGAAATAAAGAAAAATATTTTATTCGGAACACGCACAGGAAATATAAAAAAGAACTAAAGATGAAGATGTAGTGACAAAAATTGAAAAGGGTAGGTATGCTGAGATGGTTTGGGCATGTTGAGAGGATGAATGAAAGGCGACTAACAAAATGTATTTACAAAGCTGATGTGAAGGGAAAGGCTGGGCGGGGACGCCCTAGGAGGACATATACTGACCTTATTGGTGATGTTCTTCAGAAAGGCCAGGTGCGTAGTACTCGCAACCGGCGTGCGTGTATGATCAGATGTATGAACGTAAATGAGGCAAAAGGAGTAGGTATGTAAGGATCGTAGCAGGTGGCGTTCTGTAGTTTCTGCCTACCCCCATGGGAAGAAGGCGTGAGTTTATGTATGTGTAAAAAAAGAACATTTAAATCTAACAATTACAAAAAAAAAAAAAAACTAACGACTTGTGCGAGACCAAAAAGGGTCCTATATCAGCATCTTATTGTTTTCGTATGTTTAGTGACTAACCTGGTGTCAGAGTTTTAAAGCCGCCCATGGACCTCTGACTTGACTCCAAATGCCGTCGAGAAATATCTCTCAGGCATGCCGGTTACCTCACGATGTTTTCCTTCACCGTTTTTGAAGCAAGTGATAATTATACAATACGTACATGAATCCGAAAAGGCAGAGGTACGTGCCTTGGGTTCGAACTTGAAACCTATGAGTTGGCAGTCCGACCACTAGGCTATCACTGTTGAACATAATGGCCTCACATTAAAAAAAAAGTAGCACTCCAGGAGTACCGACAGAAGTGAAAACTTGAACAAGATCGCCTTGGTGGAAGAAAAATACTTGTAGAACATTGGTCCGTAACCTTATCTAAACAAAGAGCACAATCGCGTTTACAAAAATGAGGTGTCGGTAACGGTGTAACGAGTTCACTTGTTTTTTCCATTCTCAAAAATGCCCAACGCGCCTAAAGAAGTTTCCACTTAAAAAAACGGATAACGAAACGGAAACAGAAGTCTCTTTCCTATGATGCTGGTGTATTGAGTAAAAGAAGGAAAGATATGATATTAAATATCCCTAGGACAAGGACTTTGCTTGCCAGTATGCAATTTAGTAAACGATCTGCTGCGCTATATAATAAAATCAATAAATACATCTACATTTATCCCAAAAACTACTATGACAGTGAAAAAATTATTATGAAATGGATACAAAAGCTTACCTACAATGATACCGAAACACTTCTGAAACCTTGACACATACTCACCCTCACACTCATGTACTCAGTCATACCTACAGGCTACACTTTCACTCACAATACTCACACACATACTTACACCCCACATACACACCCTTACACACATTTGATTTAAATTAATATTAATTTATGTAGTTTTAGCAAAAACATTATACGATTTGCTATTTATATAATACGTCTTGCTATGGAAGAGCGGATTCTCCTAATACAGGCACTATCTGCCTAAAAGGAGGATCCAATCAAAAAAAATTGTTTATACCTCTATTTGTTTTACAAATAAACAATTTTTTTTTTAACTGTAAAGTTTCTGTCAGTCGTTTGCAGATTATAGAGACAGAAACATGTTTTAAATATAAAACATCACGCCCACATTTCGGCAGTTATGTTAAATTCCATTACCATCTGGAATTTTTCAGTAGCAGCTCGGAGTCGAGTTGATGGCAATAGGCTCGCCCCTCAATACATGACTTAAAAATAGCTGGCGAAATGATGTTATGTTATTTTTTATACAACGATACGTATAAAATAATGTAATCTTCCAAATTGAGTCCTTACCTTTTATTCTTAAACTCCGAAGTCCCGGATCGCTAAGCAAAACTGCAAACATCTTAAAATGTAGAAGACAAAAGGGCTGACATCACCCGGTTTTATTACAAAAGGTATTATGGCCGCCGTGGGTGATCATCAAATTTTCATGTTTTGATGTTCTTAGTATACAGTCACTTGGGCTACAGTAGGTCAATTGTATTGTTGTGGAATTTTACCTTAATACTGCTTGAAAAGACAATTTAAACTTTTGGTTCTATGAAACTTTCCGTTCTTTTTCAACCTTCAAACCAAGCTAAATAGGGTTTAATAAACTTGCTATATAGTTTCTTAAGCGTGTGGTAGGATATGTTCTTACTCTTCGTATCTTATCAAACTTAACTCAATTATGTGCAGAAAATAAATATTAATTACGGCTAGACAGAACCATCACTTCAAGTTTCCTTGTCGGGTACATATTGATCAAACTTAACATGAAATGTAACACAACAACGCACGTGTGTTACATTTATTGCCATTTATAATGTAATAAAACACGGGTCGATCTATCAGGCTAAGCTGCACTTGCCAGGGTTGGTACGTGGAGGGGTGATCATCTTTACATACCGACTCTTCCATGCCTCGGAAAGCACGTCAAACAATTGGTCCCGGCTGTCATTAGTGGATCTTTGACTGTCGTTACGGGTCGTCAGAAGCCCGAAAGTCTGATAAACTGTTACCAAGGGGTATCGTATTACCCAGTTACTAGGTTGTAGAGGTCAGATAGGCAGTCGCTTCATGTAAAATATTGGTATTTAGCTGCATCCGATTAGACTGGAAGTCGACCCCAAAATTCTTGGGAAAAGGCTTGGCAGGTGATAAGTAGTATTAAAGTAGTGAATTGAAACTCAACAGTAAAATCAGATGGTCAACGACTGTCTCTAGTTGTATTACTGTCCCTCCCCTCCACTGTGAGCCGCTCACTATAGACGATCGTACGTTGTTGCGTCTTTTTTACGACTATGACCAGTATATAAACGCAAACGCATCTGAAAGTGATCTCGCATCTGAAAGTGATCTTATAGCCAAGAAACTATTCTTTTTAACCGACTTCCAAAAAGGAGGAGGTTATATGTTCGTCATGTATGTTTGTTTTTTTTTTTAAGCTTTTATCGTGGGCTTTGAGCGCGGCGACCGAATCAAGAAATTCCGTAACGTAACGAAAATAAAACCTAACACCCCCACTCCGCCTACCATGTAATGACGGTTCAGATGACAACGTGATGTTGTTATGGAGGTTACAAATGCTATGCAATAGCTTTACCGCGGCAGTCCCCGAGTGCCACACGTTTTTTTTAATTTTTTTATTTATGTTCACCGATTTCTCCGTCAATTGTGGACCGATTTTGAAAATTATTTTTTTGTTTGAAAGGGTATGCTCTCGAGGTGGTCCCGTATAAATTTTATTAACTTTGCTTTTATAGTTTTTGAGTTAGCTTCAATAATACGTACTTTTTCCCACTTAGTATGTGGATGATATGATAAGTTCCTGTCACTGTTATTTACATAGCAGGTAGTGGTTTTCGAATTTGTGTGGGGTAGGTACCACAACTAAAAAGTGAAAAATAAAAACTCGTTAAGTACACAAAAAAACAACCGACTTCCAAAAAACACTACAAAGTGAAAAATTACTTTAATTTCGGAAGTCGGTGACAAAAAACGAAAATTCAAAACCAAAGACACCGACTTCCGAAATTAAAGTTATTTTTCACTTTGTAGTGTTTTTTGGAAGTCGGTTGTTTTTTTTTTCTTTTTTTTCTTACTTTTTTTCTTTCTTGTCTTCAGTTTGTTAAAGACTTTGTCTTGCTTGTCTTAGATATAGTTTTCGAGATAAGCGGAAGCTTATCTAAGTCTGCTGGACACAGTTTTCTCCCAAGATACGCCACAGTACAAGGTTTTGCACTTTCTTTAATCATGAATCTGTTTCTGACGCTTCAGGTAATTTTTCCAATATAATAGTTCCTGCAAGTATTTGTTACTTAAAGTTCAATCTATATTTATATAAATCAATTGCTGTTCGTTAGTTTCACTAAAACTCGAGAACGGCTGGGCCGATTTAGCTGTAAACGGTGAGAAAATAGGAAAAACTCACAAAAAAATATGAAGAAAATTCACGTTCTCATACATTTTGTGTGGATCGGCTTTTTTGATATCTCGGTAGGTAGGTAGGGTAAGTAGGGCAGATAGGGCAGGTAGGACAGGTAGGGCAGGTAGGGCAGGTAGGGCAGGTAGGGCAGGTAGGGCAGGTAGGGCAGGTAGGGCAGGTAGGGCAGGTAGGGCAGGTAGGGTAGGTAGGGCAGATAGGGCAGGTAGGGCAGGTAGGGCAGATAGGGCAGGTAGGGCAGGTAGGGTAGGTAGGGTTATGCACAATTGCACATTCATTGACTGTTAGGCGAAACGAAGTTTGCCAGGTCAGCTAGTACATACATAATTTATAAGGTAACTGCGTACTGCACTATGAGCAGTGGACAGTTCCACCCGGTCTTAATGTGTGTAACTGTATCCTTAACTGCTTTTATTTTGTGTATGTTGTTTTATTTTGTTTGTGTTATTTTTATGTGAATTAGTTGTTTTTAAAATGTGTGTGTCGAAATGTGGATGTTGTCTAAAATAAATGATTCATCATTACGAAAACGTTTGTTACTTGTAAACTTAGTCGTACATTGTCGCCTATGGGCACAATGTTAAAAAAAAAACACAGGTGTAAGTTCATAAATAAATGGGGGATTTTGAAAAATAAAATAAAAACAATAACAAGGTAGACCCCCTTTTAAAGTTATTTTTCGTTTATGAATATTGAGAAAAATACTAGTGGGTACATGCCGATGGGCGACATTGTATAAAACTCGTCCGTTTTGTCACTTCTACCTACATAGCGTCGATGTTCAAGACTCAGGCAATCATCATCATCATCATCATAATCATCAGCCTATAAAAGTTCCCACTGCTGGGACACAGGCCTCCTCTCTGTGAGAGGGAGTGGGCCGTAATCTACCACGCGGACCCAGTGCGTTTTGGTAGATGTCACATGTCTTCGAATTTTCGGTTTGAGATGTCCTAAAACCGGTTTCGAGCAGTGATGTTGAAATAATTTACACAGAGTAAAGCGCTTGTCTGGATTCGAACCTACGACCTTCAACTCGTAAGTCGCGGCCATTACCACTGGGCCACAACTGCTCTAAAATAAATGATTATATTATTATATTAAAGCTGACTAAAAGTTTTGAACATAATAAAGGTTACATTATGATCTCCAAGTGATTGTTATTATTGTAATGTACGTAACAATAATCAGGGCTCGGATATCGTTATATTTTATTAAACGGTTTGGTCTTAAAACCCTAATAAGCGATTTGTTTCGATTACATTCGAACGGAACGTTATAAAAACGTTTTTGAACAAGAACAAAATTTAAATCCGTCTCGGTTAATAAAACGTTTTAACCGTTTTTTATTTTTCATTTTTGGGTTGATCGTTAGGAAACTCGCAACACAACCCTAATCAATAAGCAAGCAGCGCATTCGAATCAATAATGTAATGAAATGAAGAAAAGGTACAATTTAACTTAACAAGTTTATGCTCGTCGGCGCACGCTCCGAGCGCGGCTGCGTCCTGCGGAATAAACCGGTTTTTGAAAACGTTCGCATTTTGTTTTCGTTCCGAACAAAATGTTGTACAACGAAGAACGAGAACTGTTAGAAACGTTTTACAAACGTTATTTTAAATAACGTTTCCGAGCCCTGACAATAACGGATCGATTGCGTTATAAAATCTGAATCGTGTATGGATCAAATGATCCACAGCAAAATCCGTTGAGTAAATGGTTGACTTTAATATTTTAGACTCCTGTAGACTCCTCAATGAGCCTAGGATAAGTCACAAAAGCTACATTTTGATATTGGAGAAGGTACAAAACTTTCACTTTATACCCTAACTAGCTTCCGACCGCAGCTTTGCCCGCGTGTTACATCAATAAAAATTAGCTAATGTACTTTCCTAGGGTTTAAAGTAACTGCGGAAGGTGAGCAATGGGTAGCTCGCCGTCCGATAAGGACCAGGCCCGGGTCGACGGCACGTTGTGTTCCACGCGCGCCTCAAAGAGATGTCAGCACAACTGACGGGGTCCGCTAGGGCCGATGCCGGCCGGGGTTGCGAAGAAAACCGAAAGGGAGATCGTGGCCCCCAGTAACGGGGCAACCGAAGGAACACGGGTGAGTTTTAGTCAGTAAGAGTCTGACACAAAGAGCGGGAGAAGTTATTTGATAATTTGCCAACCAAAAAATAAAAAAAGATGGTTTCAAAGTAACCCTATACCAAATTTCATCAAAATCGGTTGACCCGTTTAGCCGTGAAAGCGTAACAAACAAACATACAAATAATCAAATATTTTCGCTTTGTAATATTAGTTTAGACAATAGCTTATCAAACTACAAAGGCAAGACTACTATTCCAACTTGGATACATTTTCCAGAATCAGGACACCTCTTTCCTAACCCCAACCTCTTCACAAAGGTCAAACACTTTAAATATTTGATCGTAAGCGATTTTAAGCGAAATAACAAAGAGGTAGGTAGTTCAATAAGTTCGGATATTGGGTACCGTACACTCTGGTGATCAGGGAATGCTTATCTCGATCCTTTGCGCTTATTTCCTTGGGGGTTTAGCAGAGCTGTCAGCAATATTCGCTTGTAGGTGTTTAAAGGTAGCTGTTTAGTTTTGCAATCTGTTTTGTTGTGATATTTGAATTGCTTTTATGATAATAATAAGGAGCTAGTATTGCTAAATATTGCATAGTAATGGAGCAGTAATAATAATATTATTAGCCAGTAGTTGTTTCATTGCATTTAACCTCAAAATAGATATTAATCCCCAAATGAATCTTAAAGTCGTTACCCCAATATCATAATCTAAAACTGTTTAATAAAACTACCTATTTACAATATTTCAGGGATAAGGAAAATAATATGAAACACCAAGATAATTTGTCTGTCATTTATATTTCTTTGCCAACATTAAATTCAACATTCTACACCATACCATCACATATCCTATTCGCCACATAATATCACTATTTTATCAGTATTCTAATATTTACAATAAAACTCATAGGTCACCTTAATTTACAGTAGATCTCCAACCATTAATATCCCAATCTATCTTTTTACCGACACAGCCACTAAGCACGTCGTACCGTCATGAGTGCCCGACCCAGAAGGCCGTTCCCGCGCCACTTTTGACACATCGAATCTTTCGGTGTTGCCAGTATAATAAATTGAAACCTAACACTGGGTAACGACGGTCTTATGAAAAGTCTAGGTTTCGTCACTACGTTTTTTGTGGACCTTCAGATTAAACTTGTTAAAATTACATTACCTATTTTCATATTAATTTTATTTGGCATTGAAATGTGTTGAAGTCTTTTCAGAAGCTGAATTTAGTATTGAACATCATCGAAAAAATATAATCACTTTATGATATTGTTCTGTCTAATTTAGGTAGCTAAGAAAAATTATAGACTCATAAGAAAGTATTACCACAATTAGATAGATAGATAGAATATTCTTTAAAAATTACAGACATTAATATTGACATTTTACATTGGGTGACACAATGGGCGGTCTTATCGCTAAAAGCGATCTTTTTAACCGACTTCCAAAAAGGAGGAGGTTATATGTTCGTCGCGTATGTTTGTTTTTTTTTTTATGTATGTCCACCGATTTCTCCGTCAATTGTGGACCGATTTTGAAAATTCTTTTTTTGTTTGAAAGTGTGTGCTCTCGAATTGGTCCCATATAATTTTTATTAACTTTGCTTGGATAGTTTTTGAGTTAGCTACAAAATACGTAATTTTTTTTCCACTTAGTATGTAGATGATATGATAAGTTTCTGTCACTGGTAGCAGTTAGTGGTATTCGAATGTGTGTGGGGTAGGTACCACAACTAAAAAGTGAAAAATAAAAACTTTTTACAAAAAAAAAAAACAACCGACCTCCAAAAAAACACTACAAAGTGAAAAATAACTTTAATTTCGGAAGTCGGTGGCAAAAAATGAAAATACAAAACCCAAGACACCGACTTCCGAAATTAAAGTTATTTTTCACTTTGTAGTGTTTTTTTTGGAGGTCGGTTGTTTTTTTTTTGTAAAAAGTTTTTATACAGACAACCTTTGGATGGAATTAAATGGAAAAGGAGAGACAATACTGCAGGTAGTCAGTGGTGTACCATTTACGCCATTTAATTACGCCGTGACGACCCTTCATAACTTAAAAATTAACTCTAATCTAATTACTGCCTAAATACAACCGGTAATCGAGCCTAAATACGGTCGTTTACTTTGTGTAAATAATTTCATTACTACTGCTCTCAAAACGGTGAAGGAAAACATCGTGAGGAAATCGGCATGTCCTAGAACTAAAAATTCGAAGACGTGTGACGGTGTGATATCTACCAAACCGCACTGGGTCCGCGTGGTAGATTAGAATGAAAGAAAGAAAAATAAGTTTAATTGTCACAGACACACGTGCATAAAAAAAGAGAACAATACAATAAAATAAAACAATACATTTAAATATAATCACGAGCATAAAACAGAAATATGCGGCAGCTGCTGGCACGTCATGACTGTGACAAGAAGGATTCCACTCAGCATGATGCAGTGCTATGGGGACCCACAGCACAGCGCTGATTTTCAGTGGTCACCCGAAAAAGTCGTACGGAAACCAAGTTAGGTTTAATGAATTAAATATAAATAAATAATAAAATAAAACAAATAGTACTTAGAATATAATGCTACTATACAACCAATTATATGAATAAATATGATTAAATAACACAGAAAATTATCCGCAGGCATAACCGTGAGTGCATTAAAAAAAAAAAAAATACGCAATTATTTTAAGTTACAGCCCACTCCCTCTCGAAGAGAGGAGGCCTGTGTCCCAGCAGTGGGAACATTAACCGTTTAAATATAGAAACGGCAAACTTGCCGACAATTCTCAAGTCATCCGTCAAGCTGTCACTGTTGCTCCTTTTAAAACAATTATAACTCCATCAAAATAATAAACTTACGATTAAAAATCTTTCCAAAAATGTTAAACTCATTAAGGGGGACAGGGGGGAAGTTCATAAATTCATATTTTCTCAACAACACCCCCCTTTTCTTATTCAAGATTAATGACACGGAGAGCGAAGTTTTAAAATTTTTCTTAATTGCGAAGCTAATTTATCATAGAGTGGAACTGTTGGGCGATAGTGGTGCAACTTTTCTTGTTGTGTCTGGTTATCAGTCGAGTTGGTGTGGCGGGGATATAGTTATTTACCTATTTTTTAAAGATGGCTAATATAGTTAATTGATTCAGGCGTGACCTTGCCGGAATCCATTATAAAATACAATAGACTTGTGTAGTTCTCTGCGTTCAGCGCTCGGTGTGGCAACACGCCGTGTTCGGGTTCGCGACAATTGACTTGTCGCGAACCCGAACACGGCGTGAAACATGTGTCGATTTCTTTCAGGGTTTTTTATGTCAGAAATGCTAAGCGGAACAGGTTACTAAATATATCCACGTATATTGTATTTTTTTTAGATGGCTAATACTAGAGGATCCGACCTTGGAACGATCTTCCCCATCTGTTTAATGGATGAAAAGTATTTTAAATCTTTAGTATGTTAGATAAATTGCGAGTGGGTTGGCTAAAAAATTCCTGGCCAGATGGTGATTACTAAAAAATTCAAAAATGACTTTTTTTTTAAACATTGCAAGATCTACACCAATTGAAAGAGCTTTTCAAGGAGAACCTTTGTTACTAACTTGATTAGGACCTGAACAGGTGACTACTTAGCTACCTAAGTTTAGGATTTTTTTTGGCGCTCAATAGCCATAAGTGACTATATCAATGGATAGTGCTTTTTAAGAGAAACATTTTGTTACTAAAACGAATTAATAGTTAGCCGAATGAGAGCAATTTTTGAAAAAAGTTACCTTTATAAAAAAAAAAAAATTAATCACAATCTGTCCAGGATTTTTTTTGCAAACCCACTCGCGATGTATTTTTAACTTACAAAATTTGGTGGCTTGTGGCTAAGTAATGACAGCCGCACGGGCCGATCTATCAGGTTAAGCTACACTTGCCACGGTTGGTCTGTGGATGGGTGACTATCTTTACATACCAAGACCCCTCTGTGCCTCGGAAAGCACGTTAAGCCGTTGGTCCCGGCTGTCATTTGTAGATCTTTGACAGTTGTTATGGGTCGTCAGAAGCCCGAAAGTCTGACAACTAGTCTTACCAAGGGGTATCGTATTACCCAGTAACTAGGTTGTGGAGGTCAGATAGGCAGTCGCTTCATGTAAAATACTGGTATTCAGCTGCATCCGGTTAGACTGGAAGCCGACCCCAACATAGCTGGGAAAAAGCTAGGCAGATGATGATACAAAATTTGGTAAAAAATAAATGATTTTATTTCTGTAAGTAGGTTTGTACAAACACTTTTACACGTCAATCATATTTAAAAAACTAGATGAGGTCGGCGTTTCCTATCTGACTACTCTGAGAAGAAAGGCCGAAACAAACTCAGAGGTCGCAGTCTCTTTTGAAGTCCAGACACAATCTTGGTCAGATCATGTGAAGACCATGTAGATTGGTGTCTGAAGTGGTATTTTGAGGATATATTTTCATCCATTTAAAAGATGGGTGAAGGTCGTCTTTAGGTCAGATCTTAGATCATAAGCTTTTCAGCCAAGGCCGTGTAATGCTCACGCTGAAAAAAATGTTTGTGTAGCCTATATAAATAAGTTGTTTCAAGCGTAAAGTGTTAGTCTCTATGAATTTTTTTTCTAGAAACGCACCCACATTACAGGAAATATTAATAATAAATAATAAAAAATGTGCGGCACTCGGGGACTGCCGCGGTAAAGCTTTTGCATAGCATTTGTAACCTCCATACTTCCTATTTGTCAACGCTACACTTGGGATGATGACGTGATGGCATAAAACAAAAATTACGTTCCCATGACAACATCATGTTGTCATGGGAACCGTCATTATATGGTAGGCGGAGTGGGGGGTGTTAGGTTTTTTTCGTTACGAAATTTCTTGATTCAGTCGCCGCGCTCAAAGCCCGCGATAAAAGCTATGCAACAGCTTAAAAAAAAAATATTCGTTTTATTTTTTAACCACGACGGGGAAACTCTTGGCCTGCATCTCACCTGATGGTAAGTGATGATAAGACCGAAGGTGGAAGCGAGCTTCACCCTGAATCTCCAACCACAGAGGAATTGGCTATCTTACCTCTGACTGCCGAAATACAACAATGCTGTTAACATTGTTGTTATGGCGACAGACTTAGATAAGATGGTAGCTAGCCAGGCGGACTTAGAACAAGCCTTACCACCAACCAAACCGAGCAGAAAATTTTATCCCCACTGGGAATCGAACCCGGGAAGTCTGGGTCTGAGACAGGTGGTCTAACCACTAAACCACAGAAGCGGTTAAAACTTATTGTTAAATGATAAAATGATAAATGATAAATGATTTTATTTCTGTAAGTAGGTTTGTACAAACACTTTTACACGTCAATCATATTTTAAAAACTAGATGAAGTCGGCGTTTCCTATCTGACTACTCCGAGAAGAAAGGCCGAAACAAACTCAGAGGTCACAGTCTCTTTTAAAGTCCAGACATAATCTTGGTCAGATCATGTGAAGGCCATGTGGATTGGTGTCTGAAGTGGTCTTTATAGGAAAGCACCACACAGATTGAGAGGGCCTGTCCAGTCAGTGCACGCATTTGTCAGTTATCGTGTAGCTCAACTCAGAATTTAAGGAGCTCAACGATTCGACGAACAATACCAAAAAAAGGACATTTGTGTAGGCCACATAAATTACTCAAACTGTCAGACCATGATTAAAACTAACTGAGAAAAAATTAAAAACAAAACAAAAGGAATGACCCATATAGTCTTCACATTCACAATAATTAAAATAATATAATACTTTAAAAGTAAATATTCACGTCATTGTATATGTATATAAAAATCATTAATGTCAACGTGTATATAAAAAAAAAAAAAAATCCGGAAATGATCTTGGTCAGAGCATTTCATTTGAGGACCATGTAGATTTGTGTCTGAAATGGTCTTTTGAGGAAAGAACCATACAGATTTGAGTGGACCTGTCCAGTCAGTGCACGCATTTGTCAGTAATCGTGCAGCTCAACTCAGAACTTAAAAGGAGCTCAACGATGCGACGAACAATACCAAAGAAAGGACATTTAGGTAGGCCGCATAAAGTACTCAAAACTGCCAGATTATCATTAAAAACTAACTGAGAAAAAATAAATAAATCTATATACATGAACTACATAGTCCTCACATTCACAACAATTAAAATAATAATAATGTTATACTTAACAAAGTAAATATTCATGTCATTGTGTATATAATTTTAAAGTTTGCAAAAAAAAAACAAATTTCAAAAGTAAAAAATAAAAATAATAATTGGAGCAGCTCAATCCCAAGCCTTTTTGTCCTCAATGTAATCTTTAACGGTATAAAAAGCTTTCTGGCACAACTTACGTTTAATGAATGATTTGAATTTATTAAGGCTTAGATCTTGTACGTGGCTTGGAAGTTTATTATAAAAGCGTATACATTGACATCTGAACGATCCACCTATTTTTTTGAGCCTTGTTGTGGGTACAACAAATTTGTGTTTGTTCCTAGTATTTATGTTATGGATATCACTGTATTTTTTAAACAATTTTATATTTTTATGGGCATATAAAAGATTATCAAAAATATACTGAGAAGGCACAGTCATTATATTAATCTCCTTAAATTTATCTCTGAGAGAGTGTCTCGGACTTAATTTATAAATTGATCGAACAGCTCTTTTCTGCAAAACAAAAATAGTCTGAATGTCGGCGGCATTTCCCCACAACAGAATACCGTACGACATTACACTATGAAAATAGCTAAAGTACACTAAACGGGCTGTCTCTATGTCAGTCAAATTACGAATTTTTCTAACAGCATATGCTGCGGAGCTAAGCTTTTTTGACAATTTATCTATATGTGGGCCCCACTGAAGCTTAGCATCCAAAGTTAAGCCCAAGAAAACTGTGCTATCATCAGGATTCAATTCTTCGCCCTTTATCAACACACTAGTTTTCACCTGCCTAACATGAGGTAAGGTAAACTTAATGCATTTGGTTTTTTTTTCATTAAGAAGTAAATTATTAACATTGAACCAGTGAACTACTTTTGAGATCGCGCTATTTACATCGTCAGTAACCAGCTGCTGACGTTTAAGTTTAAACAAAAGTGAAGTGTCATCTGCAAACAACACTACATCATGGTTATCCTTTATGAGGTAAGGCAAGTCATTAATATAAATAAGAAACAAGAAAGGACCAAGAATTGAGCCCTGAGGGACTCCCATTGTTACTAAAGATCCGGGAGATCTTTTCCCATTAACGTCAACGCTCTGAATCCTATTACTCAAGTATGAAATAAGAAGATTCAGAGCGCTGTTCCGGATCCCATAGTGGCGGAGTTTCCTGATTAACGTTTCATGAAGAACGCAATCAAATGCCTTGGACAAATCACAAAAGATGCCCAAAGCATCGCATTTATCTTCCCATGCATTATAAATATGACCTAAAAGTTCAACACCGGCATCAGTAGTTGAACGACCCCTTGTAAAACCGAACTGTTTGCTATGTAATAATTTATGTCTATTAAAAAATCTTTGCAATTGGTCTAAAATTAATTTCTCAAAAATTTTACTAAAAGTAGGTAGTACTGAAATAGGTCTATAATTTGTGGGGTCTGATGTACTACCTGATTTAAACAAAGGAATTATTTTACTATTTTTCATAAGGTCAGGAAACTCCCCACAGTCGATACAATTATTAAAGATAAGAGCTAAAGTAGGTGCTACAATGTCAATAATAGACTTGGCAACTTCTACAGAATTACCCCACAGATCTGCAGTCTTTTTTACATTTAAGGTGTGAAAGGTTTTAATTATGTCTCTACAGGTAATATGTTCAAAAGTAAATTCCGAATCGCAAACATTAACATTTTCCTTTAACAAAGACTCAGCAACAGAAGGTGAAGAGTTTAGGGATTTAGTTGTTAAAAAAACGCAGTTCAAATAACGATTGGATATCTTTGTTAGATGTCGTAGCAATTATTGCTACGCCGTAGCACCGAATGTCTACGGCGTAGCTATCTTTATTGTTACCGTGAAGCGAGATCTGTTGTTTTTAACGCGGTTTCTGCCGGTTTATAATGTTCTACTAATAGTGATATTGTATGCTTTATTTCTTTTATATCTTTAAATAGTATAAATCAAAGTCGGTTATCGGATCTGTCTGTGAATTCATTAGTACTATATTTTTATTTTCTTAATGTCCCTCGGCAAACTTCGTGTTTCGTCAGTTGTCGGATTTCTATCAGTTGCCCTTTGCACTTGGTGCAGACCGGACGCTCTCAATCGACTTGGAAGTATATAGAGTTGTTAAAACTCTTTTAACTTAATGTAATTAATTTAAAAAATGGGAGGAAAGTCGCTAAAGTCGCAAGCACGACAGATAGGAAAATAATTTTTTATAGTTCACACGGAAATCAAAACAACAATAAAGTACTTAGTTTTGAATTGAAATTATTATACACGATAAATCTAATAATTGATGGACATGGAAATTAGCATTCGTTTGTATTCGGAAATCCGATGATACCCGAGGGACAATAAGAAAATAGAAATACCGTACCTACTAGATTTAGAATTTGATGCGGTTTTTACCATCATTTAGAGAATGTATTTCAGAAGATTTATGTAATGTTATGTAATTAATATTTAACTTAAATACAGCACTTAAAGCGCAGGGGACGGTCGCAAGTAAAAATAATATCGAATCACATTTCGGTCTCGGAAAAAGTCTTTATTTCTTCACAACCAATCGACCAATCTTGTAACAGTTATATAACTAATAGGTTCACCGACTTCTGGACCACATAATCTATCTAATGTACCGAAAAATCATGGGGTCAATAATAAAATCAAACACACTTGACGCTTGCCTGGGGGTGAAACAACCCCTGCGTAACGGGGGTGAAGTAAAACTTACATAAAACTGCCGCCGCGACCTTTTATTTTCATGAGATTCGCTTTCTTTGGGGTTGGGTTTGTTTCCACTGTTCGGATGATACGACGATTTTTAAAACGTAATATTTCAAGCCTGTAAATTGGAAATGGGTAGGCAGAAGTGTGAAGCAGACATAGGATAGCTGCGTGTCATTGTTTTTTATACAGGGTGGCAGGGACATCGACGCGAAAACTGTTACCATGGATTCAGTACATGATTCTGAACGCCCTGCGTTGAAATTTTCCGTCGGTTACTTAAAAAAAAAACTGCTAATTCATAGAAAAGTGCAATACCTACGCGGTCAAAATGTATGGAACAGCTGATTAAAAAAAAAACCCAACGAATAATTTCAACGCAGGGGGTTCAGAATCATGAACTGAATCCATGGTAACACCCTTTTTTTTTTGTTGGGAAATTATCAAATAACTTCTCCTGCTCTGCGTGGAGCGGGAGGGCGTGTCAGACTCTTACTGACTAAAACCCACCCGTGTTCCTTCGGTTGCCCTGTTGCCGGGGGCCCGATTTCCCTATCGGGTTTCTTCGAACCCCCGGCAGGCATTGGCTTTAGCGGACTCCGTCAATTCTGCTGACATCTCTTTGAGGCGCGCGTGGAACACAACGCGCCGTCGACCCGGGCTTGGTCCTTATCGGACGGCGAGCTACCCATTGCTCACCGTCCGCAAGCCCGCGCCTACGGGGGCCGGAAAAATGCCCAGTTCAGCAAAAATGCCAGACAACAATAAGTGCCTGACGCTGGTTTTCAACTGGACCTGAAAGTGTGATGTGACGGATGTAAATCAGTTTTATAGTGTAACGTGTGTATGCATACTTTAATAAAATAAATTTGAGTCAGATAAAAAAATAAAATAACGAATATGTAAAAAATAGTGTGATTGTGCATAAAATTGCAAAATAAAACAAACAAACACTGACAAATAAATGAGTAAATGGCAGGTACATACATCATATCGACACCTGCAAGGAATAACATCTTAACTCAGTTTTAGGCAGTTTTAAGTTACGATTATATTCATGCTGTACAAAAAATGCTGGTATTTTTTTCACTCACCCCTGTGTTTAAATTCCTTTGCGTACAGATTTGTACAGTGTAAAAACATTGTAAATGAGGGTCAACTGCAGTTAATAAAAACCGGCCAAGTGCGTGTCGGACCACTCACAATGAAGGGTTCCGTAGTTGGGATGAATTTATCCCAAAAACAAACTTAACTTTGTAGTTGATAAACATGTTCTCCCATACGGAATGTATGGGAAAACATGTTTTTGCAACTGCAAAGTTAAGTTGGTCAATTATTACTCGATAACTAGTAAAGTCTACTTAGCTGTGATAGTTTTCTTTTTAATTTCGTTATATAAACTACTTGTTGGGATTTTTTCACACACCCAAAACCAACCATTTAGCCGGCAGGGGGGACACACTTGACTCTAACAAAAATTAGCACTTTAAAGCTTAATATTTCGCAAACGAATCCCTGAATCCAAAAATGGTTTTCACAAACTCACAATATTTTTGAAGGACCTTTCCAATGATAGCACTCACTATGGGGTAAAAAAATAAAAAAATAAGCATCACCACCTTACGTGCATGGGAGGTAAAAAAAACGTTTTTCATAATTTTGTTTTACCACTTTGTCAGCGTAATTAATATGTATATCTATGTCAAATTACAGCTTTTTAGTACTAAGGGTCTCGGAGCTAGACCGCGGACAGACAGACAGACAGACGGACATGACGAAACTATAAGGGTTCCTTGTTTACTACGGAACCCTAAAAAGGTATACAAGGTAAGGTTAGGTTAAGGTAGGTGAGATTAGTAACACATCATCATTTTATTGTTTATGCTCGCCATTATTAATATAACATTGTAATTCAAGATACACTCTTGTTCTTGTCCTGATTATATCTTTTTTTTAAATGAGCTTTCATCGTAACCTTAGGTAAAATTAACATTTTATGAATTGTATCTCAGACATACAATTTATTTTATTTTATATAGTATCTTTTATCACACGTTATGCGATTGTATGTCTGAGTTACAACGCCGTTTTAACCAGTATGTTGTGGAATGTCATTGTAACTCACAAAACGTCTTAAAATATACATAAATATACAATCATATTACCACTTCAGACACCAATCCACATGGCCTTCATATGATCTGACCAAGATTATGTCTGGACTTTAAAAGAGACTGAGACCTCTGAGTTTGTTTCGGCCTTTCTTCTCAGAGTAGTCAGTTAGGAAACGCCGACCTCATCTAGTTTTAAAATATGATTGACGTGTAAAAGTGTTTGTACAAACCTACTTACAGAAATAAAATCATTTATCATTTATCATATGAAAGTGTAGCTAATCCCTCGTTGACTCATATTTTCAAGGTTGGTTGGCATTAAGACTTAACCAAAATCTGAGAGAATTTTTAAAATCTTTGACGCGCTCTTCTGTAAAGTTACTAAATATTAGTTACAATCAGGGTTGTAACGGATGTCATATAACGGATGAGGATGCGGATGAGGATATCGAGATAATCGGGTTTGAGGATGCGGATGAGGATACGGATATTGGAAAATTCCTTATTGAGGATGCGGATGAGGGTGCGGATGTCGTACAAAAAATTGCCCTTGTTTTTTAAAGTATTTATATTTATATTTTAGGTTGTAGGTAATCATTTGGTTGGTTACCGTAGCGTAATTCGCCTGTTAAAAACTTCACTTCTACGAGCAAACAAAAAGTAAACAATAACACGTCACCCGCCACCCAGTAACTTAAATTGTGACAAGTGACACCACAGTCGTGCCACCACTGCCACGTGCGGCCGATCGACTGTCAAAGGACAAGGACATTGTGAATTCAGCCAATAGGAAGGCATAACTCACTTATGGGCCCGCCCATTCAGCTCGGCGCGAATTTTTAAATTCACTATTTGTGCGAACAACGTAGGGTCACATCCTCATAGAAGTTATGAGGATGCGGATGAGGATGCGGAGCTTTTAAAATCAAAAGTTGAGGAAGCGGATGTATTGCGGATATCAAAATTTATGCGGATGCTCCGTAGTTGCGGATGCGGATACGGATATCCGTTACATCCCTGGTTACAATGTTATTCCTTGCAGGTGTCGATTTAATTGAGGCATTTAGTGTTAACCACCATAGTATCCAAGAGCATAACCTAACTCATGTAATCAACAACCATAACACACGATCTATGGCTGCTGGCAAATTCAATGTACCCAGAGTCACTAATTACTATGGTGACCGAACCCTAACAAAACGAATACCATATCTATTGAACAGTCTGCCAGCAGACATAAGGAGTGAACTGAACAAAAATCGTTTTAAAAATAAATTAAAAAAATATTATTTAGAAACATGTTAAACACATTGGTTAACTATCTTAAACATGTTAAAGTTTATACTACCTATAAATAATAATTAGTTTTAAGTACAGACGCCAGCACATCAACCTGCTCCAGTCTGTCAGGTTTTCCCAATCAACATTGAACCTTATTCTTTAGAGTTAAGTTGAAAATCTGTTAAAGTTTGACAGATTGTAGTGACTTGATGTGCTGACGTCTGTACAAAGTTTATTTAATGTATAGAGACTCACCGACCCCACAGTCAAATCACTACTACGGTTTTGTGGGGCTTAGCATAATAGTTACATTTACCATTATGTAAATAAAGATAAATAAGATAATAAAAATGAATGAGTGTGACCATATCCAGCTTCCATTGCACTTCTATGAGGCCGTAAGCGTCATCTTAAAGCGTTGATGCTCGTAGTACAATGGACTCAGCACCACAACTGACAGCGTTTGACATGTGCAGGATATTTCGTACGTTTACGAGCGTCTATTTGACGGCCACAACCCGCTGCCGAATGAAATAGTTCAACTTTCACCCCTCGCACTTGTACCACTTAAATGTTGGGTACTGTCAATGTTTTGGTTAAACAAAATGATGGATTTTTCTGGTAGGAATTTCGCACTAGCAGCACTGAATCGTGCAGTCGCTCAGTGGTAACGGCCCCGATTTACGAGTTGTAGGTCGTGGGTTCGAACCCAGGCAGGCGCTTTATTTTGTGTATTTAATTTCATCACCACTGCTATCAAAACAGTAAAGGAAAACATCGTGAGGAAACCGGCATGTACTAGAACCAAAAATTCGAAGACATGTGACATTTACTAACCAGTACTGGGTCGCGTGGTAGATTACGGCCCACTCCCTCTCACAGAGAGGAGGCCTGTGTCCCAGCAATTTTTTTTAAGTGAAAACGCAGTTTACCGACACCGTGGAGTAAAAGACATCAAGGCGTTGACCGTGCAGTAAAATACATCAAAGCGTTGATTCCGGTTTTTTTTCAAGTTTTCACTTCTGTCGGCACTCCCAGAGTGCCACTGTTTTTTAACCGACTTCCAAAAGGAGGAGGTTCTCAATTCGACTGTATGTTGTTTTTTTTTTTATGTTTGTTACGCGATTACTCCGTCAATTATGAATTGATTTTGATAGTTATTTTTTTGTTTGGTAGATCATACTTCAGAGGTGGTCCCTTATAAATTTTATTAACTTTGCTTGGGTAGTTTTTGAGTTAGCTTCAATAATACGTATTTTTTCCTCACTTAGTATGTGGATGATATTATGATAACTTCCTGTTACTGTTATTTACATAGCAGGTAGTGCTATTCGAATTTGTGTGGGGTAGGTATCACAACTAAAAAGTGAAAAATAAAAACTTTTTACAAAAAAAAAAAACAACCGACTTCAAAAAAAACACTACAAAGTGAAAAATTACTTTAATTTCGGAAGTCGGTGACAAAGAACGAAAATTAAAAACCAAAGACACCGACTTCCGAAATTAAAGTTATTTTTCACTTTGTAGTGTTTTTTATTGGAGGTCGGTTGTTTTTTTTTTGTAAAAAGTTTTTTTTAATTAACATTTTGTTTTGTTATTAATATTTTTGTTATTGTAAACATAGTTCCAAATGCTCGATAGTATTATTTTGCCTTTTTCTAGTCATCACATCGAGTCATACTCGTTTACTTGCAAAGGGTATTTGTTAATAATTTCTCAAATCATGATCCAGGCAGCACAAGTGGTGAAGAGGCCGTGGGCCCTACAGGCTTCTGCTATAGGGGCGGAACAATAATTTTTATGGCCTATTGTTAAGCTTCGACGCCTATAAGCAGTTGTGTATGTTTTTTTTTAGGTAGAGCATCTCGTAGTTGACCTCTGAGATCATGATTACTTAACCGAGCTTTCCTGTGGGTGCCTTAAGCTACTACACTTAAAACCGCCAGCCAGGGGTTATTCAACTATGTTAAATAAAACTAGGTGAACGCTCGCTAAGGGCACCCCCTGTCGGGCTTGCGGACGGTGAGCAATGGGTAGCTCGCTATCCGATAAGGACCAAGCCCGGGTCGACGGCGCGTTGTGTTCCACGCGCGCCTCAAAGAGATGTCAGCAGAATTGACGGGGTCCGCTAGGGCCGGGGTTTGAAGAAAACCGATAGGGAGTTTATGGCCCCCGGCAACAGGGCAACCGAAGGAACACGGGTGGGTTTTAGTCAGTAAGAGTCTGACACGCCTTCCTGCTCCGCCCAGAGCGGGAGAAGTTATTTGATAATTTCCCACCCCAAAAAAAAAGGGGTTATTCAACTATGCTAATTAAAACTAGGTGAACGCTCGCTAAGGGCACCCCCTGTGGGGTACGATCCTCGGCTTAGGGCGTCAACCGGAGGGAGGACATCAAGGATGGGACGGGCTGGATCAAAGTTTTGATCATGATCATTAGTCGGGGAATTTAAAGCTACGTGCTCAGCTGCAACAACTGCTGGCACCTCATTTACTCGGGGACGCGGTCGCGATCGCAAAGGACTTCAGCGGCGAGGTCGGAATGACGGGAGGCGTCTGTTTTTATACACTGTGCTGGTTTCCCTACTGCTCTCCTGGAGGAGGGTAATGGGGTCGTCAGGGTCGGTAAGAAGTTGTGTATGTGTGTTGTGCAATTATGTATGCGATTTGACGTCAGAAATCAGAATGTTGACAGTCGTTATGAAGGTATTAAATACAGCCAGTCTATCCTGTAAATTAGTTACTGTGAAAGCTTGAAGTGAGCTGTCATTTCACCTGATTCTAGGTGACTGACACTATTAAAAGCTCACTTCACCCAAGTTTTCGCGGTGAGATTCTAATAGAATAGACCGACTGGACTTTATTAGTGTCCCCCTTACCGTTTACCTATGACTTTGAATACCTAACATTCTCTAAAACTCCATGCTAAGGCCAACGGAACCAAAAAAAAAGAGTAAATACACCCGCCACGACCGGCTGGTAAATGAAGAGAAACAAAACCAAGACCTCATTATTGTAAGAAAAACAATCTAACTCAAAGATTTCTGCAGCCAACTCATTATCAAAGCAAACAGAACATAATTTTAAATACAGAACATGGATTAAAAGAAAAACCGTTAAAAACTGTTTGCGATTCGGTGCAAATTCGAATTACAAATTTGAACACGGCTAAAGCGAGTGTTGCCGTATAAAAATGAAATTTAAAAATGGTATTCTGTGATTTAAAACTACCCGTTTTCACAGGGTAGCCAGCTGGCATATTCTTTTATTCATGTTTATGTTTAAGTAGGTTAAATATTTATAGTTTTGCGTTTTGTGACGAATTATATCGTTTTTGTGTTATAAATAATTGAATAATGTTTTATTTGCACTTCGTGCCAGTTGCGCGATATGGTTACTAGATTTTCTGATATTTTTTGTGTGTTAAACTAAAATAAATAATTAAAATCCTGTGTTATAAGATAGATAGATAGATAGATAGAATATTCTTTATTACGTACACCATAAAAACTACAGACATTAATATAGAAATTTTACATTGGGTGACACAATGGGTGGTCTTATAGCGATAAGACCGCCCATTGTGTCACCCAATGTAAAATTTCCATCCAAAGGTTGTCTGTAAAAGATCGCTTTTAGCGAAAAGCGATCTTTTACAGACAACCTTTGGATGGATTTAAATGGAAAAGGAGAGACAATACTGCAGGTAGTCAGTGGTGTACCATTTACATATCAACAGAATACACAGATACATAAAGCATATAATTACCTATATAAATATATATAGATAGATATACATACAATTATAAACATGAAACAAGAGCCAGGAACTATATGTAATGACAAGGCTAAGGCTAAGGGTATAAGGCTTTTATTAAATTACTAGCTTCTGCCAGCGACTTCGTCTGCGTGAAATTTCTTGTTGCCTCGTCTCACCGCGTCGAATTTTTTCTTTTTGCTCGGCTCCTAAGAGTTGTAGCGCGATGTTAAATAACTTCAAACCTTTTTCAAGAACTGGGCTATCAAATGCAAAAAATATTTTTCATATCTGACTGATAATTTTACAGATTAGCGCATTCAAACAAATAAACAAAAAATCAAACTCAACAGCTTTATTATTCGAGAGAGGTTTTCCATACACTGTTAGTGCTTTTGTAAAAAAATCAAATACAGTATATCACCATTCTTTAAAATATTGTTTGTAAGCCGTGATCTAGCCACGTTCGTAGACCGTTGCCTCTACTCTGCTAGGAAAATGCTATTATACTGTGGACGAGTTTCTCACTGATGTGGTTTAGCTAGATTTTGACAAAATTATGACAAAAGAACATAACATTTTAGAAATGCTGACATTAACGAATTGAATTGTGACATTAATTGTGACATTTGATTGGTGATTAATAGGCATGTGTAAATTTGAATTTTAATGTTTTTGATAATTTGTAACAGGTTCTGACATTTTTGTTATTATTTAAATTACTTATTTGTGTTTTTATTGTTATTATTTAAATTATTTGTGTTTTATTGTTATTATTTAAATTATTTGTGTTTTTATTGTTATTATTTTTAATTACCTTGTAAAACATTCAGACACAATGTAAATTGTTATTGAATAAATAAATGAAATGAAATGGAACGCCGTAGCCATCTGCTACGAGGCTACGATATTCTGTTACATATGTTTTTTTTTGTTAACCTGTTTTGTTGTGTCCCATTGCTGCACAAATGCCTCCTCTTTTTTCCTTCCAAACCTATGTCTTGTGCAATCTCTGGCCTGCATGTTGACCTTGCAAACATTATCAATACAATATACTACTATTTTTAGTCACATTATTTTATTAGTTAATCAATTAGCTGCTGCCAGCGGCTTTTCGCATGTGGACCCTAATAATTTTTTCTTTTTTTTTAAATAAAAGTAACTTTCGTTACTCTTTACAACATCAACTAATCTGCCAGTGAAAGTCCGTCAAAATCGGTTCAACCGTATCGGAGATTAGCCGGAACATACAGACAGACAACCATTTTAAAAATAGATTTTTTATTATAAGTACCGTAATATGCGTTAAGTAAAAAGCTGTTATTTTGACATTACAAACAGACATTTCAATTGTATTTATTTGTATGTATTATATGTATGTAATCCTATACTTTTAAATGAGCAATATTTGTATATAAGTACATTGTATATTTGTAATCACGTTCTCGAAAACGGCTCTAACGATTTCGATGATAGTTGCTATACGGGGGTGAAAAATCGATCTAGCTAGGTCTCATATCTGGGCAAATTCGTTTTTTCCGTATTTTCACCCGATCAGAGCTCGGTCGCCCAAAGTTTAGAACAAGATGGCTACCTTAGAATAATGACATGGCAGCATGGAATTAGTAAGTACATACTATCATGGCAGCATGGAATTAGTATGTACATACTATCATGGCAGCATGGAATTAGTATGTACTATATACATGGATTAGTATGAACTATCCTATACTATTAAATGGGCATTCTCTATTTTCACCAGAGCAGAGCTCAGTTGCTCAGGTTCTAATAAAAATAAATATTTAAGACCCTGACCCTGATTGCCTCGTTGGTCTAGTGGTCGCAAGCGCTACTGCTGAGCATGAGGTTCTGGGTTCGATTCCCGTGTCGGGCAAAGTGTTATTGGGTTTTTCTATCTGAAATTTCTCAGTAGCAGCTCGGAGTCTGGATTTGTGCCCGGTTGATGGCAATAGGCTCGCCCCCTATTACATGGGACTTAAACATAACTGGCGAAATGTGGGTGTACCTGCTACAGGGACACCTCTGCCCAACCCTTCGGGGAAACAAGCGGTGATGTTATGTTATTTGAGACCAGATACGTACCAGAAAAACTTTTCAAAGCATCGACATGTCTTTGTACCTGTAAAAGAAAATAAACCATCGATTCCCTTCCAAGAAAAATCCTTTCACTTTGTAACAACAAACTTAGGTACAGATTAAAAAATAATCCTTGTACGCACAAATAGCTAATGTGCTACAACCACACAATGTATAACAGTCTTATTGTGCGGAGTTGGATCGATAGTGAAAAGCAATTACTTATATTAGAGCTGGGAACATGAGCTATCGGCAAATCCGCTTATATGGCACAAAATTGTTCGGAAACTATTAGAATTTATACGGGAGAGAATTGTGTGCGGGACGGTTGATAAATCCCGTTTTTAGAGTGCCGTAGTAAACAAGGAACCCTTATAGTTTTGTCATGTCCCTCTGTCTGTCTGTCTGTCCGCAGTCTAGCTCCGAGACTCTTAGTACTAGAAAGCTGTAATTTGGCATGGGTATACATATTAATCACGCCGATAGAATGATAAAACAAAATTATGAAAAAAAAAAAATTTTTTTAGCGTTCCTCCCCTACACGTAAAGTGGTGATGTTTTTTTTTTCTATCCCATGGTGTGGGGTATCATTGGAAAAGTCCTTTAAAAACATTCCGAGTATGTGACAACTATTTTTGGATTCAGGGATCCGTTTGCGAAATATTAAGCTTTTAAGTGCTCATTTTTGTTAGAGTCTAGTGTGTGGGGGACACACACTAGCTAGACTCTAACAAAAATTAGCACTTAAAAGCTGGGAAATTATCAAATAACTTCTCCCGCTCTGGGCGGAGCGGGAGGGCGTATCAAACTCTTACTTACTAAAACCCACCCGTGTTCCTTCAGTTGCCTGTTTGTTGCCAGGGGCCACGGTAACCCTTTCGGACAAACCCGCAACCCCGGCAGACATCAGCCCTATCGGACCCCGTCAATTCTGTTGACATCTCTTTGAGGCGCGCGTGGAACACAATGCGCCGTCGACCCGGGCTTGGTCCTTATCGGACAAGCGAGCTACCCATTGCTCACCGTCCGCCCGCACCTATGGTGGCCGGAAATCGGCTCGTGATTCCCGCCGATTTTTATTAGAGTCAAGTGTCCCCCCCCTGCAAGCGTAATGGTTGGTTTTGGACATGTAAAAAAATTCACGGCAGTAGTATATATAACGAAATTAAAAGGAAAACTATCACAGCTAAGTAGACTTTACAGGTTATCGAGTAATAATTGACCAACTTACATTTGCGATTGCAAAAACATGTTCTCCCATTCATTCCGTTCCGAATTTTGCATTGCCAATATGTCACTTTGTCCCCACACTTTTGTTGGAAAAAATTTGGGAGAATTGCATTGAAAAAGAACAACATTAGTTCGGATTTAGAGAGATTCGCGTACTATATACATCATTATGACACTTATTTATATTTCAGATTGATATTTTATGACTCTCAATATGTTTTTAATTCTTTCTTTATCATTTAAACTAAATTCTCAAGCGTTCCCGTCCACATTCCTCTCCCGTATCTTCTCACACAAAATGACGAACAGGTTACTTCGCAACCCGTAAATTTAGGCGTCACCCGAATGAATCGTAACCGATAATTTAGTGGCGTGACGTCATCGAACTCGTTGACTGTGCCCGTAGTTTAGAATACACGTATCTGCACGTATGGGCACGATTGTGGTAGGTTTTGATTTGATTTTATGTCGTTTTAGGGTAAAATTATCATGGACGGTGAGCAATGGGTGGCTCGCCGTCCATTAAGGACCAGACCCGGATCGACGGCGCGTTGTGTTGCACGCTGCGCCTCAAAGAGATGTCAGCAGAATTGAAGGGGTCCGATAGGGCTGATGCCTGCCGGGGTTGCGGGTTTGTCCGAAAGGGTTACCGTGGCCTTTGGCAACATACAGGCAACTGAAGGAACACGGGTGGGTTTTAATCAGTAAGAGTCTGATACGCTCCGCCCAGAGTGGGAGAAGTTATTTGATAATTTCACACCCAAAAAAAAGGTTTTAATTATCATTAGTTATATGTTCGAGCCGTTTGGGATTGAAACACTAGGACCATGCGGTCCGAGTGCCCACTTAGTTTTTTAGACATCGCCAAGCGGCCCTCTCGGAGGGCTCATTTTAAATGTAGGTTTTTCTTAAAGAATACAGCATTATAAACCGTGAAAATTAAATCTGATGTATATTTTAACAAGATTTATTAGTTATATGCGTTGGTTTTTAAAAACAAGCATTTCATTTATTTTGTTCACGGTAACAAATATTCACAAAAACTTTTAAAGGTTGGAAACTACTTATAACGACAAGACCCCCTGAAAACACTATTTTACTTCGTTTTATAGTGTTTTATAACACGATTTTAAACCAAATGCCGTTGAACGGCCGCGATGGTTGAGTTTAGCGCAAACGTAATGTCAGTAACCCTCGCGGAGGGTTCACTTCCAATATGTATGGCATGGCGTATGAGTTCTATGAAAAGTGGGTGGACTCTAAAGTGATAAAGAAGATACAGTGCCAATACATCAAGCAAAGTGTTACAATGTTCCTTTTCTGTCAGAAAAGACCTTTTATAACCAACTTTAAAAAAAGGATGAGGTTCTCAGTTCGTAGGGATTTATATTTTTTTTCTTATGTATGTTCCCCGATTACTCGAAGACGGCTAGACCGATTTGAAAAATTTCTTTTTTTGTTTGAAAGGGTATTCTTTCAAGTTAGTCTCATTGTCATTTGGTCACGATCTGATGATGGGATCTTGGAGAAATCAAGGAAACTTTTCAAATATTATAGGCACGTCTATAGTGATTTGGGTATTTTTGATGAGCAGTTGACATTAACTTAGATAAATTACAAACCAACCCACAAAAAAGTGAAAAAATCTTTTTTACAAAAAAATACAACCGATTTCCAAACTACAAAGTGAGAAATAACTTTAATTTCGGAAATCGGTGATCAAAAACTAAAATACTGATCCAAAGACACCGACCAACACATCAAGCAAAGTATTACAATGTTCCTTTTCTGACAAAAAAGGCCTTTTTTAAACATTAATGTTTATGGTACAAAATAAAAAACAATTTGGGAGGGTTGCCTCATCAAAAAACTTCTTCAAGTGCATCGTACAAGGAACATCCATCCTTCAAATATCTTTACATCTACCTGCAGCAGTTATTTGAGGCTGTACATTATTATTACGCAGTCACGACACGAAATTGTTTTGTATAGATTTCAAGCCTTTCGCTCCAAAACCCATGCTCGAAAATTTACATATACGCGACAATTACCAGGCATACAGGCAATAAACAATTATACACAGGGACTGTGCCTCACAGAAAACAATGTTGTATACACGTACATTGCGTGGTTAGGGCGTGGCTCCATGGTTCAACTTTGAACATTGCTCTTTTAGCTTTAATGGCGCTTTGAATAACATGAATTGTGGTTTGGGGGTTTGATAATAACATGTTTGGGGGCTGCTATAAGTGTCTTTAACACTCGAACTCAAACTATTTCAATTAAACCATTTACAGACACTTTTGTATTGTCAAAGAGTCGGTCAGTTAATCAGAATATTGAAGCTAATTGCCCATTCTAAAACGTAGATCTCTATGGAGAAGAACAGGCAAGACTCCAAGGACACTCTTTTAAATCAAGATATAATTGGGTCGCAACCTGTGTCGACACCCTCGCGCCATCCCATCTTCCCAGCACGGCGGGCTGTGCTGGGGCGGCTGCTGCAGATGCAGAAAACCTCAAACAGTGCAAATGTAATAGCCTTACTGGTCGCTATATTTTTGAGCCGTTTGGGGTTGAAACCGTGGGGTCCGAGTGCTCATCGACTATTCCGGGACATAGCCAAGCGGTTGGTCGACTCTTCACGTGACCAGAGTGTTGGCCAATTTTTAGGTCAAAGAATTAGCATCGCTATACAACGTGGCAATGTTGCCAGCCTTTTGGGGTACATTGTTCTTGTTGTTTCTATGTGTGAGAACAATGTAAAATAGGAATTCGCTGGATGCGAGAGGCACAAAACCGTTCAATGTGGCGGTGCTTGGGGGAGGCCTATATCCAGCAGTGGACTTCTTGAAAAGACGATAATGATTAAAACGGTTGTAATCGACTCTGTAACTGATTCTAAACATTCTGTAAATAGGATATCGGAATCACTTTTACACGTCATATAAAAAATATAAAAAAATTAAGCTAGATGAGTTCGGCGTTTCCTATCTGACTACTCTGAGAAGAAAGGCCGAAACAAACTCAGAGGTCGCAGTCTCTTTTAAAGTCCAGACATAATCTTGGTCAGGCCATATGAGGACCATGTAGATTAGTGTCTGAAAAGGTCTTTTGAGGAAAAATCCACACAGATTTGAATGGACCTGTCAAAAATATATTGTGAGGCTTCAGTCAGAATATTTATTTCTTTGAATCTTTCTCTAAAGAAATCTCTTGGAACTAGGTTGTAAATGGCTCAAACAGCCCTTTTCTGTAGAACAAAGATAGTATTAATGTCCGCACAGGTTCCCCAGAGAAGAATCCTAAATGACATAAAACTATGAAAATAAAATAAACAATTCTGGCTGTATCTACGTTAGTTATCTGTCTAATTTTTTTTACAGCATAGGCGAAATTAGCCTTCCTGACAATTTTTCTATGTGTGGGCTCCATTGTAATTTACTATCAATAGTGACCAAGAAAAACTGTCGACTCAACAGGGTCCGGTACTGTACAATAAAACATCTCTGTTTAGAAGCATGAAAGAGTAGAACACATAAATCCTTCTTCATTAACTAGTCGGTTAAGCAGCAGTGTGTATGAGTCCTAACTCGTCCATACAACGGTCATACAGCAGTGGGTGATGCGAGAGAAATAATTGTTTCGCTTGTTCACTCGACTGTGACGTGCATGCCAATAAATGAGACGGTTCGCGAGGTTATACATATGTATAAAATATACAGGATGACATTGAAAACATGCGACAAATTGAAATGGGAGATTCAGTAACTGTTACCTAATCATTATAAATTGTTATTTCCGAAATATAAATTGTAAAAAAAAAAAATCGCGCGACGAGCGGTGCCTTAGTGTCGCACCGCGTGTCGCGCTGGTCTGAACGAGCCTTAAATTGATACTTGAATTTTTGTTGTTTGTTTTAAATTTATTTAATTTTACTGGAACGCCATAAAATCGTGTCTACGTGAAGACAATAATTCAAACTCAAAAACTCAAACTCAAACTCAAAGCATTTATTTCAAATAAACCAATTACAGGTACTTTTGAATTGTCAAGGGGTCGGTCAGTCAGAAAAATGAAGCTAGTTGCCCATTCCAAAGCGTAGTAGGTACCTATGGAGAAGAACAGGCAAGAAACTCCACGGACACTCTTTTAAATCAAAATATTGTTACAAAATATTGGTTACATCATTCGTGTTGAATTTATACATGTGAGAACAATGTAGAAAGACGTGCACGTTAAAAGCGTCCGTAATAAAAATATAATAACAATTCAAAAATTTAAATAAATTAAAATAAAATAAACCGTGGCAGCTAAGAGATGACCAGTCCCTACTGACGGCGCCCGTTCACGAACATGACGCATGGATCAGCACCATTTAGCTCAACCATTTTGAAGGGAACTTAATGATCCAACACACACGCCACCATCAGCGAGACATTTGAGTGAGCATGACATACTCTCAGCTGCCAGAGCACATTCAAGTCAATGAAAGACGTACCCAGTAAATGGTAGCTTTATGGAATGTACAACATGGTCACAGTGCTCACACATGTGATATGCAATTATACAATACAAAGAGATTGAATTTATACAAGGAAAAGATAGTTTTACAATCTTCAGCAGCTGCAACAATATTTTCGAATGCTAATCAATTAGTTTATGCGCCCTTGTGGAGCTGGACCAGCGCTGAGCCAAGCATTTTTATCAGCGATGTAATCCCCCAACTTATAATATGCTTGGCAGCATAGTGTGCGTTTTATACATGATTTAAATTTCGTTTCGTTCAGTTGGAGTATGTGGGAAGGTATTTTATTATAACATTTTAAACAGCACCCCATGAAGGATGAGTCTACTTTAGCCAATCTGAAACCCGGTTGAACTAATTGGTCCCTATTTCTAGTCCTATAATTGTGTCTATCACCTCTTTTACTGAAAAGACTTAGATTTTTCCTTACGTACATGATGTTTTCATAGATATATTGACAAGGTACCGTCATGATGTTAATATCTTTAAACAGATCCCTTAGAGAATCGCGTCTGCAATTTAGTTTGCACTATCTAAGACGATAATTACACGATTTTGTTTCACAATTTATATTTCGGAAATAACAATTTATAATGATTAGGTAACAGTTAATGAATCTCCCATTTCAATTTGTCGCATGTTTTCAATTTCATCCTGTATCTATATTTGGCAGCAGTTTTGAAGAATATCTAGAGTAACTTTAAATAAACTTTTAGAATCATCATCATCATTATTTCAGCCGAAAGACGTCCACTGCTGGACATAGGCCTCCCCCAAGCACCGTCACTTCGACCGGTTCTGTACTTCCCGTATCCAGCGGATTCCTGCGGCCTTCACAAGGTCATCGGTCCATCTTATGGAATCTTTAGAATGAAGTTATAATACTTCTATAACGGCATGAGCTATTTCCCTGTTATATTATTTTATGTACTTAAGTTATTTATGAAAATTCAATGCCAGTGTCATTTTTCATCGCCATTTTTGTTTCAAATCTGTTTAACTATCTAATAAAAGTTAGAAACTACTTGAACATGTATTCGCTTGTAATTTAGTGGTATGAGGAACAGGGTGTAAAGTTCACTCATCCACCATAGAAAAGGGAGGATCCTCCGACCAGACGGGTGTTGTGTCTGGCGGGCAACTGCCCATCGGTTTGAAGTAAACTCTAACTGCGCGATGCAGGATTTGTGTGACGTCATGTCTATGATGCGTAGTTCGTATGTGGCGGTGTAACCGCTACAGTAACATGAATGGATATTTTGTTTTTACCGTAATCGGGTATAAATATTCAAACATATTGTGACCTGTCTGTGTGTCTATAACACTGTTCTATTCCCTTATATTATAACCCCAAAATAATTTAAATAAAAATTTAAGTTATAAAACTAAAACCCAACTACGACAAAAAAGTCATCTACAAAGAATAAACAGGACATCACAGACAGACAAATCCAAAGTCCAGAGTCACACGTAATATGTTCGATTTATGCTCTAACACGTGTGACTTCGGATATTTAATTTGTTTATTCCTTTTTAGGGTTCCGTAGTAAACAAGGAACCCTTATAGGTAGTTTCGTCATATCCGTCTGTCTGTATGTCTGTCTGTCTGTCCGCGGTCTAGCTCCGAAACCCTTAGTACTAGAAAGCTGTAATTTGGCATAGGTATACATATTAATTACGCCGACAAAGTGTTAAAACAAAATTATGAAAAAAATTTTTTTTTAGGGTTCCTCTCATACACGTAAAGTGGTGATGTTTTTTTTTTTTGTTTTTTTACCCATGGTGAGGGGTATCATTGGAAAGGTCCTTTAAAAACATTGAGAGTTTATCAAAACCATTTTTGGATTCAGGGATTCGTTTGCGAAACATTAAGCTTTAAAGTGCTAATTTTTGTTAGAGTCAGGTGTCCCCCCCCCCCTACCGGCTTAATGGTTGGTTTTGGGTGTATGAAAAAAATCACAACAGTAGTTTATATAACGAAATTAAAAGGAAAACTATCATAGCTAAGTAGGCTCTACAGGTTAACGAGTAATAATTGACCAACTTGCTTTGCAGTTGCAAAAACATGTTTTCCCATACATTCCGTATGGGAGAACATATTTTTCAACTACAAAGTTAAGTTTGTTTTTGGGATAAATTCATTGTGCGTGGTCCGACACGCACTTGGCTGGTTTTTAGATGACTTTTTGTCGTGGTTGGGTTTTAGTTTTATAACTTTTTTTTTTTGAAGGCCCCTGGGGGGGGGTTCGCCCCCTATTACATGGGACTTAAACATAACTGGCGAAATGTGGGTGTACTATAGGTACACCTCTGCCTAACCCTTCAGGGAGTACAGGCATGACGTTATGTTATGTTAACTTTTATTTTTTGGCTATACGATGATAGACTAAAAACATAACATCCAGCATACATTTCAAGTAGTCTGTCTGTGTTGTATACCTCTTCAATTATACTCTGAATTCCGCACTTCACAGCGCCGAATAACAACCGTCACTGAAAAAACATGCGTTTGAATTGATGACATGTTTCAACTTGTATGGAATATTTCTGATTCCTATTCGTTGATCTGTGTATTTTTTTTATTAGTACAAGCCGTGTGCCCGTAGGGATGTCTCATCGGCAAAATATCAAAATATTTTATTTCGCATAAACCTACAAGGGCACTTATGAAACGTCAGAAGCTAGGTGCACGGTTTTAATTGGTCGTTTCCTATACAATTTTTTATTTAAAAGAGTGTCCGTGGAGTTTCTTGCCCGTTCTTCAAACTCAAAAATTCAAACTCAAAGCATTTATTTCACATAAACCAATTACAGGTACTTTTGAATTGTCAAGGGGTCGGTCAGTCAGAAAGTTGAAGCTAGTTGCCCATTCCAAAGCGAAGTAGGTTTAATTGAAATAAATGCTTTGAATTGAGTTTGAAGAACAAGCAAGAAACTCCACGGACATACTTTTAAATCAAATTCTCTTATTGATACTGTAAAATATTAAAAGCGAATTTAATCTGAAAATACAGTTTTTAAAATAACTCATGGGTTGGTCTAGTGGTCGTAAGTCTAACTTCTGACACATACACGTCTAACCTGGGTCCAACCCAATTCGAGCAAAGAGTTGGGTTTTTTTTTGCTCAGTAGTACAGCTTAGCGTATGTATTTAAGTCCGGTTAATGGCAATAGGCCTGATTTAACTGCAGAAATGCAAGTCTCAGACCAAATAAAAATCCAAGACATAGCGCTGCGAATAATAAAGTGAAGCATGCCAAAACTACACCTCCGCTCTGTGCAAACACGCTCACACGCACACATGTAAAGTTTTTTTATTTTCTTAATGTCCCTCGGGTATCATCGCATTTCCGAATACAAACGAATGCTAATTTCCATGTCCATCAATTATTAGATTTATCGTATATAATAATTTGAATTCATAACTAAGTACTTTATTGTTATTTTGTTTTGATTTTCGTGTGAACTATATAGAGTTGTAAAACTATTTTCCTATCTGTCGTGCCTGCGACTTTAGCAGCTTTCCACCCACTTTTAAATAAATTACATTAAGTTAAAAGAGTATTAACAACTCTATATACTTCTAAGTCGATTGAGAGCGTCCGGTCTGCACTAAGTGCAAAGGGCAACTGATAGAAATCCGACGACTGACGAAATACGAGGTTTGCCGAGGGACATTTAGAAAATAGAAATATTATGAAACCATTTACAATCAAACTACACCTCACTAAGTGCACACATGTTTACGAAACCGGCTTCACGTCACTGTTGACAGCGCTGTGTCTTGCTTTTGTATTCGATCTGAGTGTGGGGTATCTCTGCCATCCCTTAGAGAAATAAATGCAATGCTTACATTATACCCCCTCTTGTTAATCTCACATCTCATCGTTAACACCATAAAGCATGAAATTACCTACCAAACACTTGAACTCAACCCCATAACTCACCCCCACTTGACCCCTCCGTAGATAATAAATAAATTGCCTCAACCATAAACAATGTACATCATGTTATACATACTCTATGGCTTGACCGGTCATTTCCGGTCACCGATAACCGGCCGGCTGTGACGTAGATTGTTACTTGTGTCTGCAATATTGTAGGGTAGTCTTGTCCCCTTTTGATGTGTATAGTATATAGGTAGGTAGTCGTGTGGAGAAATGTTTGCTATGGATTCTATAGCAAAAATAGTCGGTACATTTTCTTAATAATCCTCCTTCAGAGATGGATTTGTGAATATTCGATTGTTTACTTAACGTTACTTTGAGGCAATTTTTTCTGCTCATTGTTATTGATCGATAGAAACTGCTTTTAACTCAGCATTTTAAATCGCATCATAATGTAAATACTGCAGAATGATATTCAGCCAAATACATTAAATTATTTACTTAACAATAGACAGGACATAGCGAACAAAATCGTAATACGATTAATTTAACCAAGTGAGCAAAAGTCGGACAGTGAGCAATGGGTAGCTCGCCGTCCGATAAGGACCAGGCCCGGGTCAACGGCGCGTTGTGTCCCACGCCCGCCTCGAAGAGATGTCAGCAGAATTGACGTGGTCCGCTAGGGCCGATGCCTGCCGGGGGTGCGAAGAAGTCCGAAAGGGAGATCGTGGCCCCCGGCAACATGGCAACCGAAGGGACACGGGTGGGTTTTAGTCAGCAAGAGTCTGACACGCCCTCCCGCTCCGCCCAGAGCGGGAGAAGTTATTTGATAATTTCCCAACCGAAAAAAAAGTGGGCAAAAATCGCGCAATCTAGTGTGGTACGCCTGCATGTCAAGTCGCATTCGTGTCCACCAAAAGAAAATTATTTTCGAATTAAATATGCTGAATTAGCAATACCATAATGCACAATTATGGTATTGCTAATCTCGTATTGATAAAACGACTAGAAGCAACCATGGTTTATTTTCGTCAGTACCTACCTATTTTATAATTTATTTAGATAAAATAAATAATTTTCTCAGTTATGTCAAACTATCTGAAATGGCAAATGTTGCCGTCGGTAAAAGTGTATTGTGTCAAACTTGGCTATTATGTAATTTTGCTTTATTATGCTAGATGACGTCATTGAGACATAGTTTTTCTATGACATTTCTTCTGATAGCCATTATAATAGTAGTTTATGAAACTGTTGCATAATAAGAGGTATTAAAACATGAGTGTGTGTTTAAAAACCGAGCCGTAGGCGAGGTTTTTAATAGTATCACACGAATGTTTTAATACCTAGTTATGTGCAGTTTCATACACTACTTTATCTACTCTCAAACATTGGGATTGAAACAAATACTAAATAAAAGATCAAGAATAAATTAAAAAATCCCCCGAAATTCAGTAAGTACTACAAAACAAATGAATGTCGCCTGCAGCAGCACATCACCGCACATGCGCTACAGCGGGTGCTGCTGTCCCCCGCCAAAAGTTGATGGAAACTCTTTGGTGATATTAACTTCTTGGATTAGCGCTGTACCGTAACAGAAAAAAAATTGTTTTATCGTAGATAAAATACTTTATCTACTCTCATAGCGTAATATTCGAATTATGAACTTCAAAACGAGTTTATATTGACATACTTTATAAACAGAATACCGAAATTTAAAAATATAATCATATTATAACACTTTTTCCCTAACAAAATAATACTGTAAAACAATATTTTTTTTATTACAATATAGCACTAATCCAAGAAGTTAATATCACCAAAGAGTTTCCATCAACTTTTGGCGGAAGACAGCAGCACCCGCTGTAGCGCATGTGCGGTGATGTGCTGGTGCAGGCGACATTCATTTGTTTTGTAGTACCTACTTACTGAATTTTGTGGGATTTTTAAATTTATTCTTGATCTTTTATTTAGTATTTGTTTCAATCCCAATGTTTGAGAGTAGATAAAGTAGTGTATGAAACTGCACATAACTAGGTATTAAAACATTCGTGTGATACACAAACACACACTCATGTTTTAATACCCCTTATTATGCAACAGTTTCATAAACTACTATTATCTACTCTCACAGCGTAATATTCGAATTATAAACTTTTATATTGACATACTTTATAAACACAATACCGAAATTTAAAAATAGAATCATGTTATAACACTTTGTTCTCTGGCAAAACAATGATATAATTTTTTTTTCCATTGCTATACTGGGCTAATCCAAGAAGTTAATATCACCAAGGAGTTTCCATCAACTTTTGTAATAGAACGTTTAAGCGGGGGACAGCAGCACCCGCTGTATGTACCGCATGTGCGGTGATGTGCTGGTGCAGGCGACATTCATATGGTTTGTAGTACTGAATTCCGTGGGATTTTTAAAGTTCTTGATCTTTAACTTTGATCTTATATTTAGTAGTTCAGTCTCAATGTATGAGAATAGATAAAGTAGTGTATGAAACTGCACATAACTAGGTATTAAAATACTCGTGAACCTTATTATGCAACAGTTTCATAAACTACTATTAAATTTAATTGTATTCGGCCATCTTCTTTACACGTCGGACCGAATTGTAAATAGACAATTCTTTGTCAGCGGACCGAATTAAAAACGTGACACTGACAGACTGACAATTAAATTAAAATTAAATAGACAAAGAAAAAGATCTTGTATTTGATAAATGATCGTGATTTTAATGGCCAAGCTATTAGAAATGTTTTTTCTTTGCAATAGTCTGCTTACGTAGCTTCTAAAGATATTATATCTCCCGACTAGATAAAAGAATTTGAAATGAAACGTATTATGAAATACCACTTGACTGTACCACGTACCCACTATACTCCATTTGAAATAAGACTGATATTTTAACAAACCTTTTTTACAGTCCGTTCAACCGATTTTGACTTCTATACCGTAGGTATAAGGATGGCATTAAAAGAAAAAAAGTGGTTACAATACCAACTGTTTACTGCAGTTGCCATTTGTCATGCCACCAATGCAATAGAAGTCAAATACGGTTGAACGGACTGTAAAAAAGGAATATTTAAATATCTTATCTTATTTCAAATGGAGTATAGTATTTTGCAACATAATACAGGTACTTACCTTATAATTCTGAGTTTTTAGATTCTTTAAAGAATCTTCGTTTTTCATTAAAGATTAGTTAAGAGGATAGCTGTCAAATATTTCGCTGTTTTGATTAATTTGGCAATATTACTACTGTATGGAATTAAGAAATGTGGCTAACTAGGGAACTAAAATATTGATTATGAAATGAAATAATTAATATCGTAACACCGAATACGTAGTTTTAGATGTAAAAAAGTATTTGGAAACTTTCCAAATGCCTTTTTATAAATAAAACGGTTACAACATCAAATTCAGTGTTATAATTGCAATTCATTTTATTAATATTCTAGTTCGCTAGTTAGCCACATTTCTTATTTCCATACAGTAATATTGCCAAATTAATCAAAACAGCGAAATATTTGACATCTATTTGCGGCGTTGCCCACTTTCAGAATAAACGCTCTTAAGGCGACGACAACCGACTTTTAATGGTTTTATACTGAAGATCACGTCTAAACGAAGTAGTGTTAATGATTTGGAAAAATATATGTTAAATAAGAGCATTTTTTCAATAACTAAGTATAAGAATATTTTATTTTATGTTTATATTACATAGTGAAATTAATTTGTAAATTTATATCTAACGCGGATAAAAAACTGAGAATCACGCAAAATCTAAAAAGCATATTTTACTGAAATTTTAACCATTTTAAAGATAATTTAACTATAAACTCTTTAGTATACGTGTTTTATTAAAATACTTTTTGTTTTATGTATAATAAATTAATAATGCGTCTAATTTGGGACAGCGCTCCTTGATGAGCGAGTTCTTTTACTGGCTGGACGTACGACGCGTTGCGTGAGCTCAGTGTACAGAACACGCAAGCTAACCACTCAAGGTCACTGTCATATATCTGCGTCTTAATCTATGCGCATGGCTGTTGCGAGCTCACGAGCTCTTCGATTCCTTAAGAATGCGGCGACGCATGAATTGTCCATACAAACGTAGTACATAAATCATTTGCAATTTGAGCATATTTCCACCATATTATGTTGATATTCGGATTGAGACAGTATTCATCTAGGCTCCTACATCTTTTTATTTCCAAAAACTTACCTTTAAATGAAGTGTAAGCGAATTGCATTTCGTACATTTTTACAGCGTAAATGACATGTTTTCATATTGTTTTTCTGTATTATAAACAACAATATTTGTAATATTGTTTCCGCAGAAGCATAGTTTATGTTATCAAGTTACATATTATCGAAAAAAAATGGAAATATATTAAGTTTTCATTCATAATTTTTTGTATTACGAAACACATCCAAATTTACCATAAATTTTCGAAATCTAGTAGTGCTATCGCGTCAAGCAATAATTGTCAATGTGTGCGTGGTAGTATTGCTCACTGTAGGTGTATATCACTCCGACAGGCACTCACACTAGCGCAACGTGCTTGGAATTGAATTTTGCAATTATCTCGATTTGTATTTGCCAGCCTCTTAATACCTTGGATTACAAAAAAAACCTTTGTAAAACACAAACAACAAACGCTGTTTTCCTTACACCTTTTATCCATAACCTTTTAAAATAATCCCACCCATTGTATCTCAAATAGAAGACCACGGAACCCGTGTTCTACTGATCCGTAAACGATATGAAAACGCATTCCGACTATGTAGGAGCACGGCCGAGAGGATTTTATCAAAAAATGATTTGCCTGGCATCTATTCAAGAACATGCACGCTTTATAGTCGTGAATGAAGGAACGAATGAATTTTGAATGAACTTTGAATGGCATTGAACTTAATCGTGTGAATTTTAAAGGTAGGAATATGATTTTATATGCATCGGTACTGTAAGGTTTTATGCAAGAAGCAACTTCATGCTGGTGAGAAAGCAGCACTACATCCGAACAATCTGACAGAATATATTTAAAATAGGATTGAAATATGTTTTTTGGAAGAAGAAAAATTCAAAATTCAAATTCAAAAGTCATTTATTCAAACTAGGCTGAGAATCAGCACTTTTTGAACATCAAAATTACATAAGACAGTCCCCCAAAAACGCCCACCCTTCACCACTTCCTAGTGCCTTTAGCTGGGAAGAAGAAGTGGCGCAACAAACTCCCCAGCAGCACAGCTGTCTGTTCAAGTTAGAAAAATGATTCTATACAATAGTATTCAAAATAACTTACATTATGCAACACAAAACATAATTCAAATGATAAATTATAGGCCATATGTCAGCTAGCACACGCCAATATACCAACCAAAAAATAGAGAACTATACTCAAGCATAATTAAAAAAAAAAAAAAACGTAAACAGAACTAAATATCTAAATAAAAGCCTCCAGACATAAAGGGCGTGCCCGCTTACATAAAGCTGTAATTGGCAGTTATAAATGATAAACTAGGACCATCGGGGTAAAATAAATGAACAGTTAATTACTAGTAACAATAACAAAAACAACACATATGGCAATCCACACAGTGTCTATGTTTGAAAACGAAACGCATATTCGGGGATTCCCATAAATAATTAATACGTTTAAGTACTCGCTTAGATCCGAGTAGGGGAATTACCGCGTGCTATTAACTTGTCTAAATTTCCTCCGTCAACCTACCTAATGCTCATGAATCAATAAAAAAATATTATACTTACATTAAAGGGGAAGGGGGGGGGGGGTAAATAATTGTCATAAATCTGTTTAGGTAATACTTGAACGGCCCCTATGGTGAAATTAGTAATACTATCTCGAGAGAACTCTTTTATGAGAAACTCTACCACTAACTAATTAAGTCTTTTTCCTCGGTTTGTTTGGTTGAAGATATGGAGGGGCTTGTGGCTAAGTAACAACAGCTGCACGGGTCGATCGATCAGGTTAAGCTACGCTTGCCGCGGTTGGTCTGTGGATGGGTGACCATCTTTACATACCAAGACCCCTCCGTGCCTCGGAAAGCACATTAAGCCGTTGGTCCCGGCTGTCATTTGTAGATCTTTGACAGTCAAGTCTGACAACCAGTCTTACCAAGGGGTATCGTGTTACCTAGTACTAACTAGGTTGTGGAGGTCAGATAGGCAGTCGCTCCATGTAAAATACTGGTATCCAGCTGCATCCGGTTAGACTGGAAGCCGACCCCAACATAGTTGGGAAAAGGCTAGGCAGATGATGATGTTTGGTTGAAGATGCTCCAGCTGTTTATGGTAGGCAACTGATCATTGAACCTGGCTGAAACTCCAGCAAACAAAAAAACATCAAACTCAGAAATCAAATAATACATTCTTCCTTAACCTCATAGTAAGGTAAGCATATCAAATCATAAGTTAAGAAAACTAATTCTACCAAAAAGTTTGATTATATTTCATAGGAATCCTTTTTCCTGTTTCCTATCGCTGAGTCGACGAGTTGAGTTGCAGATAGCGGTCAGAATCGGCAAACTTGGCAAATTACTGGTTATTTTATCCGCTTTGGTTTGTTTTTCTTTTTTGGGTGTTAGAAGCGATAGGGAAAGGGAAAATGGTGGAATTTTTAACGCTTATTCTAGTTCACATCGAATATGAGAGATTTTCATATTTTTTTAAAGAAAAAATCTGTTTCGGGAAATGAGAGATGTTGTATGAATCTTGCATTGTCAAACAATCATTTACCTGTAAGACCCGTTTAGAGATTCGAATTCAGAAAAGTATAGGTCCATGGTAATAATTTGCTATTGACAGCGTCTCTATTTCTTAGCAGCAAGGGTGATTTTTGTAGTTTTAGTGCCACATTTGACTATACCTTTTATTTATTTATTTAACCATTTATGTACACATAAATAAACGTACAAGAAAAAAGGAACAGAAAAATCTGTACAAAGGTGATGCTTATTACTAAAGAAATCTCTAGCAGCATACCTGCGATAGGACAGATGATAAAAAGAGATGTAGATACCGTGTGTAAGAGTAGAAAAAAAAATACATAAAAGAAAACAATTCACTTATTAAACAAAACTCCCACTTCGTCATAGGGAAGATAGTGTTCTTTCAATCTTCTTTGGCTTCTAAGAAAGTTTTGTTTAGACGTTGCTTGTCAGTTTGAAGATTATGTATAATGAAAAGCATAAAGGTAATGTAGTATAATTGAAAACAATATTTTGCCAATGTATTTAAAGTAAGTTGTATCAGCACTCGGTTCTAAGAAAACGGATCTAGAGTTCTTGATATAGGGTTAAAGATATTATTTTATTTCTCAAAATAATTACAATTTCACTTATAGAGAAAATATAAATAGGTTTAAACAAAATTATGCGCCATCAAGCGAAGGTTAAAATAACATATTGCTACACATAGTACGTAACTATCTTAAAACTGACATTATAATAACACTGACTTAAGGAGGATTAAACTTCATACGAGTACCTAGCAACAACAGAATTAATACAATTTTTGTTTTTTTTTGTTTGGGAAGTTATTAAATAACTTCTCCGGCTCTGAGCACAGCGGGAGGGCATGTCAGACTCTTACTGACTAAAACCTACCCGTGTTCCTTTAGTTACCTGTATTGCCAGGGGCCACGGTAACCCTTTTGGAAAAACCGCAACCCCGGCAAGCATCGGTCCTAGCGGACTCTATCAGTTCTGCTGATATCTCTTTGAGGCACGCGAGGAATACAACGCGCCGTCGACCCGGACTAATTAGCACACCTCAAATAATATTCATAACAAATATACGTAGATTTTTCGCTTTTGCAGACTTTTTGCAAAATAAGCACAATTTTTATTTAAGTAATAAAATTTTCCATTTTTAAATGCAAAGAACTCAAAACCGTTCTTTCCTTAAACTCTAATCCACCCCTTCACTAAGAACCTTGAAGAAAAATAATTAAACCAATCTCAAACGCCTTTGAAATCGAACTTAAGATCAGAAAGTTTCAACAAAAACCCAGTTCTTATCTCTTCGCCTCGGGCTAGTAAATTTACAAATAGTCCGATTTCGAACTTTGATCAGAACTTTGTCCTCATTGGTCGAAATGAGTTCTGTTTTATTCTGATTGAGTCCTTGCAGTCTTACTTTGTAAAGGTTTATGTTAGATGGAGTTAGTTTTCTTTTGTAACGTGGCGATGTTTCTCTCGTTCTTGGAGTCTGAAGTCACTCTAGTACTGTTTGTCTGTTTGTTTGGAGTTTACGGCTGAACTGTGTGGTTCATTTTGATTAAAATATAAAACAAAAGTCCAACAATCGTCTTCTACGATGTCCTTCTCACCGCTCTGGTTTTATTCACTCTTCTTTCTTTGTCCAGGCGGTATTTCTTTAGAATTCGCTCCCTCTGAACATCAGGATGGCAACCGGTCGGTTATCTTTCAAAGTGATAGCACGTGAACATCATCATCTGCTGTTGGGGTCGGCTTCCAGTCTAACCGGATGCAGCTGAATACCAGTATTTTACATGGAGCGACTGCCTATCTGACCTCCACAACTTAGTTACTAGGTAACACGATACCCCTTGGTAAGACTGGTTGTCAGACTTTTTGGGCTTCTAACTACCCGTAACGACTGTCAAAGATCTACAAATGACAGCCGGGACCAACGGCTTAACGTGCTTTCCGAGGCACGGAGGGGTCTTGGTATGTAAAGATGGTCACCCATCCACAGACCAACCGCGGCAAGCGTAGCTTAACCTGATCGATCGACCCGTGCAGCTGTTGTTACTTAGCCACAAGCCCCTCCTAGTGATAGCACGTGAGCATATTCGTGAAAAGTTGGCAGAATCTTTGCAGCGCTGATTTGCTGGATTTGTTTTCTCCTCTACCTATCGTTATTTCTCTTGCCAATTTTTTTTCGGTTTATATGTATGTATGTATTAGTATGTATTCATTTTCAAGTTATCTATCACTTGTGTTGCACCTGCCATGTTTTGTCTCTGCATCACCCTAAGGTTGACTGGTAGAAAATGCCTCAGGCATTAAGTCCACCTTTGTACAGTGTTTTTTACTTGTGGATAAAGTTTTAATAAATAAATAAAACTTGAATAATTTTAATTATGAAGACCTTCAAGAGGTTTTAATTTTGTTCCATTCCAATCAATGCTCCTAACAGTAAAACGATAAAGTTTTCTCTCCAACAGCGAGGAAGTAATGTTTTCTTTACGTACGTTTCTCTAATGGAAGATAAACGTAGCCTTTAAACTCAGAATGTACTAGTATTTATCTTAATGCGAGGAGTTCAGTATCTATAAGATATTTCAATATAAACAGTAGTGGCCAGGGGAAATAAAATGAAAGAAGAAAAAAAACGTCTATTTGTGGTAAACATGACGCAAAAAATAGTTTAAAATACAAAAATAAGAAAAGGTTGGGGGAAGCATGCGTCACACCCACGCAAATCAGCTATCGCTCAGCGACCCTATGCAAGACAGAGCCCCAGCGCTGGTTTTCAGCGACAGCCGGCGCCGACGTCATGACGTCGACCGGTGCAGCAAACAAATATTAAGACGCTGTACCAGTACAGCGTACTTAAAGAAAGATAATTTATTAAAATTAAAAATTCTAATTCTAATTCAAAATCATTTATTTGCTAATATGGGTAATTACATAAAAATGTTAAAAAAATAGAGCATAGTTCAACCATATTACGCCTTCAGGCATGCAAATCTGAAGCTTTAACTGTATCACAACATTATTATACAATTACTTGCAACAATAATTTATAACTAATATTTACAATTAATAACATAATTTTGGGTGATGTCACAGTGTCAAATAATAATGAAACATTAGCAAATAATAATGTCACTACAATAATTGAAATGTGATGCAATATACTAAATAGAAAAAAAAAGAAATAGACATAATTTATGTTACGAGAATATCATTCTCAAAAAACGTTTTATACAGTGACAACAATACAGATAAAAATATTTCTAAGCAATTTTAGCATGAGAAAAAAAAATTATAGCTGCGTAAATTGAAAGCACTTAATAATGGGTAGAGTGCTAGACTGTCGTATTTTAATTACAGACTCAGTGACTCAAAGAAGCCTTTCTTTGACTGGTTGGTTTAGAATAAAGCACTCTAAAGTGAGTCATCATATAATTATAGATCATCATCGTAATTATAAGTTTGATGATAACTGTATGCTGTGACTAAAACTTACTTACCTTTTTGTGCTCGTGCATGAAAAAGTATGACTGACAAAATCGGAAGAACTAACTTCTGCCATGTACTTATTGGTGAAAACCGAAATTACCGGTTATTACTGGCACCTATTTCACCGGTACCGGTTGATATTCCCAATCTGCAGTAAATTCTGTAAAAATGTCGACATGAAAACTTAGGCGAAGTAAGCTGTCATTCATGATCATGACACTAATGAAATGAAATGAAATTGTTTATTCTGTAAATAGGATACCGGAATCACTTCTACACGTCATATAAAAAAAATAAGCTAGATGAGTTCGGCTTTTCCTATCTGACTACTTTGAGAAGAAAGGCCGAAACAAACTCAGAGGTCGCAGTCTCTTTTAAAGTCCAGACATAATCTTGGTCAGGCCATATGAGGACCATGTAGATTAGTGTCTGAAATGGTCTTTTGAGGAAAGAATCACACAGATTTGAGTGGACCTGTCCAGTTATTGCAAGCATTTGTCAGTAATCGTGTCAGTCCTGGGGGGCCCGAATACTCTAGGAAATCAAATTTCAGCCGAAAGACGTCCACTGCTGGACATAGGCCTCCCCCAAGCACCGCCACTTTGACCGACTCTGTGCTTCCCACATCCGATGGATTCCTGCGGCCTTCACAAGGTCATCAGTCCATCTTGTGGGAGGCCTTCCAACGCTATGTCTTCCCCTTTCGGCCCAAACAAGAACAAAATATGTCCAGTAAGTAAAAAACAGTGCGATAGAATCATGTATACTGGCTGGAGGTTTTAAGTGTAGTAGCTTAAGGCACCCACAGGAAAGCCCGGTTAAGTAGTCATGATCTCAGAGGTCAACTACGAGATGACTTAACTAAAAAAAGCCGGCCAAGTTTCGGACCACGCACAATGAAGGGTTCCGTAGTTGGGATGAATTTATCCCAAAAACAAACTTAACTTTGTAGTTGAAAAATATGTTCTCCCATACGGAATGTGTGGGAAAACATGGTTTTGCAACTGCAAAGTTAAGTTGGTCAATTATTACTCGTTAACTTGTAGAGCCTACTTAGCTGTGATAGTTTCCCTTTTAACTTCGTTATATAAACCACTGTTGTGATTTTTTTCACACACCCAAAACCAACCATTTAGCTGACAGGGGGGGGGACACTTGACTCTAACAAAAATTAGCACTTTAAAGCTTAATATTTCGCAAACGGATCCCTGAATCCAAAAATAATTTTACAAACTCACAATGTTTTTGAAGGACCTTTCCAATGATACTCCACCATGGGTTAAAAAAAGAAAAAAAAAAACATTACCACTTTATGTGTATGAGAGGTACCCTAAAAAAAATGTTTATCATAATTTTGTTTTACCACTTTATCGGCGTAATTAATATGTATACCTATGCTAAATTACAGCTTTCTAGTACTAAGGGTCTCGGAGCTAGATCGCGGACAGACAGACAGACGGACATGACAAAACTATAAGGGTTCCTTGTTTACTACGGAACCCCAAAAAAGGTGGAATTATGAAAACAACTGTGGCATGAAGATGCCACTTTCATCATTACATATCGACCAGATAATGAAGTTTGATGTATTTTATAAAACTTTGACTAATATTTATGAAGAGTCATACGACCTTTCACACGAAATCAACTCTACACCAAACATGTATCTTAAGACAAACCTTAAGATTAAAGAAACAGCATCCATCAAGCCAAAAGCAGTGTTTTAAGACAAAGGAGAAACTCTACAGAGGCGTCTATTAACTAAGAGCATAAATAACTTAGTCACACAACAATGGGGAGAAATAACGCGATTGTGAACCTTATTGTGTTGGCATAGGGACGGCTGCAAATGACGGCCGGAATTGTGCTGGATCTTTTGGGGAAGTTGGCGGTGGTGGTAAGCGATGGAGGAGGTAACTTATGTATTATTATTTATTTTATTTATTAAAACTTTATGCACAAGTAAAAAACTTTTTACAAAAAAAAAAAAGCAACTTACTTCCAAAAAAACACTACAAAGTGAAAAATAACTTTAATTTCGGAAGTCGGTGTCTGGTTTTGAATTTTCGTTTTTTGTCACCGACTTCCGAAATTAAAGTTATTTTTCACTTTGTAGTGTTTTTTGGAAGTCGGTTGTTTTTTTTTTGTAAAAAGTTTTTATTTTTCACTTTTTTGTTGTGGTACCTACCCCACACAAATTCGAATACCACTACTTGCTATGTAAATAACGGTGACAGGAACTTAACATATCATCCACATACTAAGTGGGAAAAAGTACGTATTATTGAAGCTAATTCAAAAACTATCAAAGCAAAGTTAATAAAATTTATATGGGACTACCTCGAAAGCATACCCTTTCATAGAAAAAACAAAAAAATTCAAAATCGGTCCACAATTGACGGAGAAATCGGTGAAAGTACATAAAAAAAAAACATACGCGACGAACATATAACCTCCTCCTTTTTGGAAGTCGGTTAAAAATACTATACAAAGGCGGACTTAATGCCTGAGGCATTTTCTACCAGTCAACCTTAGGGTGATGCAGAGACAAAACATGGCAGGTGCAACATAATTGATAGATAACTTGAAAATTGTCTTACTGAAATGTTTTTTTGATATTGCTGCATTCCCAAGGTCAATTTTCAAGATACAAACATAACCAGTTTAAAATCGGCACTCTTGTCAAAATCAGCCTAGCTATACTCCGTTTGAAATAAGAATAGACATTTAAACAAACCTTTTTTACAGTCCGTTCAACCGATTTTGACTTCTATACTGTAGGTATCATCATCATTTCAGCCGAAAGACGTCCACTGCTGGACATAGGCCTCCCCCAAGCACCGCCACTTCGACCGATTCTGTGCTTTCCGCATCCAGCGGATTCCTGCGGCCTTCACAAGGTCATCGGTCCATCTTGTGGGAGGCCTTCCAACGCTACGTCTTCCGGTACGTGGTCGCCACTCCAGAACCTTTCGACCCCATCGGCCATCCGTTCTGCGAGCAATGTGCCCTGCCCATTGCCACTTAAGTTTGGCAATTCTTCGGGCTATGTCGGTTACCTTGGTTCTCCTGCGGATCTCTTCATTTCTGATTCGATCACGTAGGGAAACTCCAAGCATAGCCCTCTCCATTGCCCTTTGGGTGACTTTTAGCCTTCTGATAAGGCCCATTGTGAGCGACCACGTTTCAGTACCATAGGTCATCACTGGCAACACGCACTGGTCAAAGACTTTCGTCTTGAGACACTGTGGTATGTGGGACGAAAAGATATTGCGTAGCTTCCCGAACGCTGCCCAGCCGAGTCGGATTCGACGATTGACCTCTTTCTCGAAGTTGGACCTACCTAGCTGGACAATTTGTCCTAGGTAAACATACTCGTCCACAACTTCGAGCGTAGCGTCTCCGATCTTCATGGGAGTGGGTGTCACATGGGCATTTGACATGACTTTTGTCTTGTCCATGTTCATTTTAAGACCCACTCTTTCGGAGGCTCTACTGAGGTCATCGAGCATTGTACTGAGTTTCTCCATGGTCTCAGCCATGACAACTATGTCGTCGGCAAACCGAAGGTTAGTGATATACTCGCCATTGATGTTGATGCCTAGCCCTTTCCAATCCAGAACCTTGAAGACATCCTCCAGTGCAGCGGTGAACAGTTTCGGAGAGATAACGTCTCCCTGTCTCACACCTCGCTGCAGAAGGATAGGTTTCGAGGTCTGGTCCTGGAGTCGAACTGACATAGTGGCGTTTTTGTACAAACACTTTAGCACCTCGATGTACCGATAGTCGATCTGGCACCGTTGAAGAGACTGCAGCACAGCCCATGTCTCGATCGAATCGAAGGCTTTCTCGTAGTCCACAAACGCTAAGCAGAGAGGCTGGTTATACTCTTCGGTCTTCTGTATAACCTGCCGCAGCGTATGTATGTGGTCTACGGTGCTAAAGCCTTTACGGAATCCGGCTTGTTCGGGAGGCTGGAAGTCGTCAAACCTGCGCGCGAGACGGTTCGTGATAACTCTTGAAAACAGCTTGTAGACATGGCTCAGAAGTGTGATGGGCCTATAATTCTTAAGCAGGGCATTGTCGCCCTTTTTAAAGAAGAGTACCACCACACCTCTGTTCCATGCCTGTGGCGTTTGACCCTCGAGTATGACGGAATCGAAAAGCTTCTGGAGGGCCTTAAGAACAGGTTTTCCCCCGGCTTTCAGGAGTTCAGCCGTAATTCCGTCATCACCCGGCGCCTTGTTGTTTTTAAGTTGCTTCAGAGCCATCCTAATCTCGTACAAGCTGACGTCCGGGATGTCTTCGGTATAGTGTCGGGTCAATCTAGCTCTTGGGTCGTTTGCTAGATTCGTAACGGGGTTACTGGTTGACGTGTATAACTGTCCATAGAAACTCTCGATTTCTCTCAACAGCTCAGGTTTGGCGGATACGACTCTGCCATTATTGGTCTTCAGTTTCGCAAGCTGACTCTGTCCAATAGACAGATCTCTAGCAAATACCTTGGAGCCCTTATTCTGCTCTATTGCGTCCTTAATACGGTTCGTATTATAGAGTCGAAGGTCGCTCTTCAAGGACTTAGAGATCTGTCTATTGAGCCGCCGGTATTTAAGCGCATCGTCTGAAGACTGCAGAATCATCTCGCGCCTCTCCTCCATGAGCTGTAAAGTAGCATCAGAGAGCCTCTTGTTTCGATTTGTACGACGGGTCTTGAAAAACTTGGACCCGACCGTATGGACAGTTTCCACAAACCCATCGTTATAATCGTCCACGGAGCTCCCTAGGCACTCGAAACGATTCTGAAGTTCGAGCTGAAAGCTCTCGGGGTTTTGGACTTGGATCGGTGCTGGGCGGACCGTAGACTTCATCAGTCGAGATCTTTCCAGCTTGATATTCAAGTTCAATGTGCCTCTTACCATACGGTGATCACTTCCGGTTTTCACCGCGTTGATCACAGAGACATCATTGAATACTTGCCTCTTCGTCGACATAATGAAGTCAATCTCATTTTTTGTTGCACCATCAGGGCTCTGCCAGGTCCACTTTCTGTGCTCACGTTTTCTGAAGAAGGAATTCATCATAAAGAGGCCTTCCTTCTCCATAAAACTGGCCAGTAGGTGACCCCTGTGATTTCGACGTCCAACTCCAAATTGCCCCACTCGCAGCTCATCATCGTTTCGTTTGCCCAGTTTCGCGTTGAAGTCCCCCATGACAACGGTGAAGTGAGTTTTAGAGCCATGCATGGCTCTGGAAATATCCTCATACATGGTCTCCACCTCATCGTCGGGGTGTGACGAGGTCGGGGCGTAAACCTGTACGACCTTCAGCGAATATCTTGCGGATATTCTGAGTATAAGGTACGCCACCCTGGTCGACACACTCTCGATCTTCACCACGCTGCTCACAAGGGACTTATGGACGATAAACCCGACACCACCTTGGGACTGCTGGTCGCCCTCCCGGAAATAGAGCAAGTTCCCGGATTTGAGGATTATCGAGTCCTCGCCCTCTCTTCGGACTTCAGATAACCCTACTATACCCCATCGTAACTTGCTCAATTCTTCCTCGAGTTCGATGATCTTTTCGTCGGTCCGGAGTGTACGCGTGTTGTATGTTGCCAGGTCCAGTTTCCGGTGGTTATGGTAGCCGGATCTCTTCCGGGGATTCTTCGCACCCCTTGCCTCACCGTGGCCTTGACCGCTACCGTAGCCAAGGGCCGGTGGGCCGCCGGGCACTAGGGGCCGTTTCTTTTTGGTGCTTTTCATTTTTGGGGGGGGGTATGCCATAATCGCCACGCTTGGCAGGCGGGTTGGCGATCGCAGTATGGTGTTAGAAATGCATAGAGAACGCTGCTGCCCATTCTCTAGTAAGTCCCTTAGTCGCCTTTTACGACACCCATGGGAAGAAATAGGGTAGTGCTATTCTTTAAGTCCGGCACCACACGGACTAAGGTATAAGGATGGCATTAAAAGCAAAAAAAGTGGTTACAAACCAACTGTTTACTGCAGCTGCCATTTGTCATGCCACCAACACAATAGAAGTCAAAATCGGTTGAAAGGACTGTAAAAAAGGTTTAGTTAAATGTCTAATCTTATTTCAAACGGAGTATAGCCGTTTTGGAGATTAACCGGAACAACCAGACACTCACACAAAAATTTTAAAATCGTTTTTTTTTGTAAGTACAATATTCTTTCAAATGCATTTAGTAAAAAGCTGTTATTTTGAAATTACAAACAGACTCTTCAATTTTATTTATTTATCTTTATGTATAAATGACAAAAGACCAAAATAATACAATTTGATTACCATTTGTAGTCTTTGCAAGGATTGAATGCAATTTTAGATTCAAAGGTATGAAAAAATTGCTTCAGGTGAAATTCACGAGAATAATGTTGCATAAAACATAAAAAAAACAAAAACCCGTAAAGTGTAAAAAGTGGACTTTAAAAAGATGGAAAGTTTAATTTCTTGTTTCTTTTTACGCAGTCGGGTTTATTTAATTTTTTTATTTTTATTTTACACTTTCTAACGCCATATCATTCATTGAAATCGGTTCAGCCTTTCAATAGTTATGGGGGAACATAGGGAAGGAGATACATACAGGTCAAACTTAGAACCCTCCTTTTTTGGCTTCGCCGAAGTCAGATAAGAATAGCCATAGGAAAAAATAATTACTATCAAAATACTAAATCACATTAGGTTGTAGCCTACTCCAGAGCATAAGAATCTTCTCTTAGAACTAACGACCATTCATGAGTATGCTTGCTCACTGCATATTGGCTCACCAGTGAAAATTTAAAATGCAATAGACGTGGATATATTTAGTAACCTGTTCCGCTTAGCTATTTCTAAAGAGCCATAAAAACTCCTTAAAGAAATCGACACGTGATTCACCTCTCAACGAGGTATCCTTAGGATGACGATAGACTTGTCGCGAACCCGAACACGGCGTGTTGCCACACCGACCGCAGTCTGCGTTCAGCACTCGGTCGGATTTCTTTAAAGAGTTTTTTATGGCTCTTTAGAAATAACTAAGCGGAACAGGTTACTAAATATATCCACGTCTATCGTATTTTATAATGGATTTCCGCAAGGTCACGCCTGAATCAATTAACTATCAGTGAAAATTTATAGAACACTAGCTTCTGCCCGCGACTTCGTTCGCATGGAAATCGTAAGACATCACAATATACTACAATAACAGCCACATTTTTATAAAACTTCCCTGTATACTACGTTTGTAGTTTTATTCTCAGCAGCCAAAATATACAGAGAGTCAGGAATGGTGACTCGGGAGCAAGCGACGTAACAGTTGTCCGTGTGAGAAGCAGCTTATCCTGAGGTCGACACCCGCAGCCTTCAGCCTTTAGTGTCGGCCCCTGTGACTTGTTGATCGCAAAGCATACACTCCCAGAGAACTGCACGCGCTTTAACTGGTAATGGTGGGGAATTTGTACTTTATACGCGCTATAAACACTGTCTCACCATCGCCACAACCTGTTCGAATTTCCACCTCGATGACGTTTCTCTGCAAAGACATGACTTTGAGCTGGTTTCCGTTACACAGATATACAACCGGAAGTCCACTTGCCATTTAATGCTGAAATGAACCTTTTTGGCGCAGCCGTGAGGCACACACTATTGTTTTAAAAACACTATTTTTTATTTCCACTGTAATTTGTGTTTTGTGTTTCGCGAACTGTGTCCAAATAAATGTTTTTTCTATCTTTCTTTCTTTTCTTTCTATTTGTAAATTGAGAAATTCTACGGGGTGATATTTGGCATCATCTTCCTCCACATCACTATTAATGGAGGTGTATATCACTTCACTCCCTTCAATTTGTGAGAGAATACTGTGGTTGATCGCTGTAGCTTGTTCATCTTCGGAGTTAAAACGGAAACACACCTAAGAATTCTCTTGGTACGGTATTTGACTGATATCCCCGTATATCAGACAAATAAGATCTTCTAAAGTGGGATCTACTCTACCAAGAGTCTCTGGTAGAGTGCTTTCACCAACTTTTAGAAGAACATCGGAGAATTCTTGAGCATTTGAATTACCGCCAAGCCGAGCTCGTATGATGATGGTCAAGCGCAGTTTATGAACTCTCGACCATAGAGTCGACCTTTTCAACGAAGTTTTCACTTTTTTTGTCAAAACTGTGACACCACCATCATATCTTGGTTTCTGCGGATGTCCTGCAGGGTTCTGTTTACAGTTTCCACTGCTTTCCTTTTTGCCATAACGCATTCATCCCATACGACGAAGCGCAATCCCCTAAGCACACATCCCTTGTTACTGTTGCGTGACACCCCACAAACAGGTGTTTCGTTGCTCTCTAAATCGATGGGAATCTTAAACATGACGTGCGCTGTTTTGCCACCAGGAAGCAGTGTGGCAGCGATTCCAGAAGATCCACATACATATTATAAAATCGCTAGGACAAATCTGCTGTCAAAATCTGTAAAAAAACATTTTATTCCTACAGTCTTTTGCTCTAAAATGATCAGAATACAACCTTGAATGTTTTGTGACTGTAAAGTACTTGTAACTTAGTAGTTTCCCATAGCTTACGAAGTTTTCCATTTTTTGTGAATTAATACATTCTATGAACTATTACATACACAATCCAAAAAAAAATCGTTTTACAAGAAGAGTTTAAAAAAACAGATGTAAATCGAACTTACTACCCCGGGCGGCCTACCACCAGCTCATAAAGCAGTATTTTTTTAATGTTACTTCAGTGGGAGAAAGAGATGGAGCTATACATCCTGTAGAGCTTCATCTCTTTCCCACACTGAAGTAAACTAAAGTAATATTAAAATAATACTGCTTTTAAGCTGGTGGTAGGCCCTCAGGACTTCAAATCATTCGTCCAATCGCTTACTTATTCGCTTTGTTGAAAGTTAGCTAAAATAGCCGTTCCTATATAAAAGGTAGCGTGATGATAATCATTTAAAAAGTTAAATCGGTAACTACCTATCTACAATATCCCAACCTTTTGGCGCGTCCTTTTACAATTTGCAGAGAAAAATACGAACATGATGTAATATTGCTCATCCCCCATAGCAAATAGCGTGATAGTTTATGCCCTACGGTTGGTACAGACAAACATTCTAAAAACTTTATTTTCCGCATAAGAATCGATCCCAGACCTCTTAGCAATAACTTTCTTTAAAAAAAATTAACTTCGTTACGATTTTATTATATCTATAGATTATAGGTAGATTATCAAAAAAAAAAAAAAATCGTATAACAAAATGTGAAAAAAAAGAAAAAAACCGTAGGTGGGAATCGAACTTACAACCCCACGTTTACAAAGCAACCGCCCAACCGCTGAGCTAATTGCTTTGTTGAAACTTGTCTAAAATAGCCGTTCCTATATATTTTTTGATTGACTGCTTAGTTCCATAAAGGTATAGCGTGATGATAATCATTTAAAAAGTTAAATCGATAACCATCTACAATATCCTAAAATTTTGGCGCGTTTTTTCCCAAAAATACGAACATAATATAATATTGCTCGTCCTCCATAGTAAATAGCGTGATAGTTTATACCCTATAGTTTGACCAGACTTATAGGGAACACCTATGCAAAATTTTAACAGAATCTATCCGGTAGAATTTGCGTCATGCTAGAACATAAAAATACAACATAATGTAATATTGCTCGTCCCCCATAGTAAATAGCGTGATAGTTTATACCCTATAGTTTGACCAGACACACAGGGAATATCTATGCAAAATTTTAACAGAATCTGTCCGGTAGAATTTGCGTGATGCTGGAACATACATACAGACAAACAGACAAACAGACAAAAATTCTAAAAAAAATATTTTCGGTATTAGAATCGATCCTAGACCTCGTAGCAATTACTTTTTTTCAAAAATATTCAATGTACAGTTTTGACTTCGCTACGATTTTATTATATGTATAGATTACGGCCTGCAATAAGAGCATTGATGGACGATCGTGGAAATGTGGGGCGAGGCGAAGTGTGAGTCCATTAATGCCTGGTTGCACGCCGTAATGTTTTCTCAAATAATGCGCGGAAATTCAAACTACTAAGTAAAATAGGTATGTAATTATAAATTCCATAATCAATGACGAACAACGATAATTTTTCACGCGCCATAATGTTCATTTGTATCATTTTTACGGGGGAAGCGTCAGGGTAGCCCGCGAGATTCAAATTTTCTTACGTTTTTTGCATTTTGCAGGTCAGTGTCAGGTTTTATGTTGATTAAAATATGATTCGCGGCCGTAACAAATAGGACTTTACTCAACTATAATCATTACAATCAGCAGTAGTGATTATGAAGAAGATAAAGGTGTCAAATGTCATAATTTCATGAAATCATGACATTTGCTAACTTATGAAGTTGTATTGCTGATTTTAATGATTATAATTGACTAAAGCATTATTCATAAAGCCACGAATCATATTTAAATCAACATAAAACCTGACACTGACCTGCAAAATGCAAAAAAAACGTAAGAAAATTTGAATTTCGTGGGCTACTCTGACGCTTCCCCCTTAAACAGATCTATTTGCAAAACAAATCGAAATTTAAATAAAATCTTTGATAAGCCACCTCCTTGGTTGCCATGTGTTGAAGTAAAAAGTTCGTTCCATTTTTAAATAACACGACAGGAGTTTTCATAGTAATTTATTTGGCCGCTAAACGCGCTAGATATGGGTTTTCATACAAACATTACCGGCCGGGCACTCGTCAAAATAATGCTCGAATTTTCAAACATGTTTGAGAAAAAAGAAAAATTTTACATTCTGTGATTACTTGAACTCACACGCTGACTTATTAGTATTACTTGTAATTTTTTTTTAGGAATATCGTATATGTACCTACTTTTACAATGCTTGTAAATATGTGAACATCATTTATCCATTACATAGTAATTTTTTCTGTCATTGTTTCATTTTTAATTATTTTAACCTATTGTGGTATAGTAATCTTATTCCAGGTGCATCGTCTTCACATAAATAATTAATGTATACAAAATATTGTAAAACATTTTAAAAGAGTAATAGTGGAGTTTCTTGCCCATTCTTCTCCATACGAAAACTACCTTTTGGAAGGGGCGACTAGAATCAATTCTATTTTTTGTAAATTTTGACGTTCGAAAGTGCCTTTTTGTGCCTAATTGAAATAAATTATTTGACTTTGAAAATAATAATAACACCTCCAAACCTTTCCCACATCCGCCTATTATGAAATCAGTTGTCTTGAAGGAGTATTAATCTCGGCCATTGCTGTGTAATTGCATATTGTTTCGCCTCTTTTCAGCCAGCGTCCTCAAATGAACCTCTCCTCAGAACCTGGAGGGCGAGGAACAGATGGTCATGATCAACCAGAATGTTAAGGTTTTGAGGCAATTTGTAATGGATATTCGGATAGGATTTTCTGACTTCTGAAAAACTATTCGAGGTATTTTTTTTCATTTTCATGTTTTTATTTACCAAAAGAACAATAATTTAAAAAATCACTTATCCTAAGTTAAGCTAACACTTATAATATTGAGACTAGCTATTTGACTTTCAAAGCTTATGAGAATTTTGAACTTAATTTGCAAAAAAATTGCTAATTAAATTATTATAACGGGCCTCTGCAAGATAACTTCGGCCCCTCGTACGCCTTCCACCGGGAACCCAGGGTCCCGAGATATGTTAAATAAAGTTATTATTAATGTTGTTTATTTAATTTAATTATTATTGGTTAATTCGCTATTCGAACCTACGACTTACAACTCGTAAGTTGCGGCTGTTACTATCGGGTAACCACTGCTCCCGTGACATCTGACATCTACCAACCCGCACTGGGCCCGCGTGGTGGATTACGGCCCACTCTCTCTCACAGAGAGGAGGCCTGTGTCTCAGCAGTGGGAACATTATAGGCTGACTATGAATTCGCTATTAATTATTTTAATTTTCTTACGTTTCATTAAAAGTGACTTGTGTATCTTCGCAGTTCATTGTGTACAACCTGGGCAGTGAGTTCAGATACCTATCTTGTTTTTCTAAACGGATAATAAGAACACAACTCAGAACTTATTTAAGAATTATGTATTTGTTTCGAATCAAAGGATTGTGGCTAAGTAATAACAGACGCACGGGTCGATCGATCAGGTTAAACTACGCTTGCTGAGGTTAACCTTGGATGGGTTACCATCTTTACATACCAAGACCCCTCCGTGATTCGGAAAACATGTGAAGCCGTTGTTCTCGGTTGTCATTTTTAGATCTTTGACAGTTGTTACGGGCCGTCAGAAGCCCGAAAATCTGACAAATAGTCTTTTTTGTGGAGGTCAGATAGGCAGTCGCTCCATATAAACTACTGGTATTCTACTGCATACGGTTAGACTGGAAGCCAACTGGAATTGTCTAGGCAGATGATGATGATGATATTTCGAATCAAAGGAGCCATCGTAAAATAGAAACAACATTTGAGAAATTGGAATGACATCAGAACGTTACTTCAGATAGAAGCTAAAATGAGCACCTAGGAAAATAATTAGTTATCTAAACAATAATATACCTACTCTAAGTAAACCTTAGACCATACAGAGCACCAAAGTTAATAGAATAATAGTCTACAGAACTTTAAATCCATATAAGTCTTCAACGTTCACAATCAAAGGGCTATAGATTGTTTGAAATCTCATTATGGGGTACAATAGCCCAGATCCTGGGCTATTAGTTGGTTGGCTACAGGCCAACGGCTCTGAGTTTTATTGGCTTCGGTGAATTTTCAGCTCGAATTATAGCCGGGATCCGATAGACATTCGGTGGTTGGACAGAGCGGTGGAGTCGCCTTTTTAAATTTATTGAATGACAAGGCGTATTATTCTGTTAGTGAATATTTTAATGACAAATTAAAACAATACTACATAATTTTATATCTGTCTGAATAAAAAATACACATACGAAAATGATATTCTATATTGACATTTTTTATTTCATTTATTTGTATTCAAAATTGTGACTAAATACTGCCTATTTTGTTTATGTGCCATCTTAATTTATTGAAATATTATTAAATATTAGTGATTGGCATGAAATTGTGACATCTACATACCTATTGACTTAATGTAAAATTTTGTTTTTATTTTGTTAATAATGTGACATTTGATTATCTAAGTTATTTTATATGCCTTCTGGCAGGATGTAGTATGGACCATCATTTTTTTTTTATATAAATCTGTATTATTTTACCCTATGTTCACAAAATGAATAAATGATTTTGAAATTATTTTAAAGTGCTGTGTGAGTTGATGGTATTCGACTGTGACCTCTGCTTATTACAACTGTTACAGCCGTAAATATCATTGTATAGGACCTATTTCCCAGAATTTTCCTCAAAGTTCATGTAGGTATAATTGATGTCCAAACCACCCTTCAAACTAAAGGTGTTTGACAGAAATAGGTATGAAAATAGTACACAGTTATACCAATATATCTTGAAACTTATGATTTTCGCTATTAATTTTGATATGATTTTTCCACGTTTACAGTGTCAACAAGCGATTGACCACTGAGTAACTTTTCTATTTGAGGCAAAACACGCCATCTGTTGCACAAAATGTCATCATCAGCAAATAACAGTCCACTGATGGTCATTCGCCTCTCTAATTGCATGCCAACTTACTCGATTCTCTCATCCAGCTACATACAACCCTACAAAAATCATCGCACCACCTTTCCTGAGGGTTCTATCTTACATTTTGAAGTTGTAAATTTTTTGCAGTTAAATTATTACGCGGCGAAGGTGGTGTGAGGATTTAGTTATGTTTGTGGGGCCAATATGCAGGGAGATTTGGAAGGAAATAGGGGAGGCTTTTGTCCAGCAGCGGGACACAATATAAGCTAACAAAAAGTAATTGTTATAGGATTATTTTATTTTTTCAATAATTTTTTAAATATTATAATCACTGTGGAAGTCTCCACCCCTTCCTCTGTTCCATTGTTTGAAGTGTGCGTAATTAAAATTGGCGCGATATTAGTTCCCACCTGGGGTGGCGGGTATCGCGGTCTATTACGTGTCATGGCGACAGCGGGGGTGATAGCAAGAGGAATGGCGGTTGAATGTTATCGGTGCTATTTGTTATTTGTGGTGCCATGAAGGCGACAGTAAGATAAATGATTAAGAGGCCGGCGAAACGGCTCGCAACTACAAATCGAGATGTTTGCAAAATTCAATTCCAAGCACGTTGCGCTAGTGTGAGTGCCTGTCAGAGCTATATACAACTACAGTGAGCAATACTACCACGCACACATTGACAATTATTGCTTGACGCGATAGCTTTAGAAAATTTATGATAAATTTGGATGTGTTCCGTAATACAAAAAAATATGAATGAAAACTTATTGTATTTCCATTTTTTTTTCGATAATTTGTAACTTGATAACATAAACTATGCTTCTGCGGAAACAATATTACAAATATTGTTGTTTATAATACAGAAAAAACAATATGAAAACATGTCATGTACGCTGTAAAAATGTACGAAATGCAATTCGCTTACACTTCATTTAAAGGCAAGTTTTTGGAAATAAAAAGACGTAGGATCCTAGATAAATACTGTCTGAATCCGAATATCAACATAGTATGGTGGAAATATGCTCAAATTGCAAATGATTTATGTATTACGTTTATATGGACAATTCATGCGTCGCCGCATTCTTAAGAGTAATTTTTGAAGGGAAATAGTTATTTATGCAACTGTTGTATAATAAGGGGTATTAAAACACGAATGTGGGTTAATAGTATCACATGAGTGTTTTAATACCTAATTATAGCAGTTGCATACAAGACTTTATCTACACCCATGATATGAATCCTCTATAAAAGTTTCTGAAACCATTGGGTGTTTGTAATTCAAGATCAAGAATAAAGAAATTCCCACGAAATTCAGTACCAGAGTACGTATGTAAATCGCCTGCAGCAGCACATCACACACACATGCGTGCAGCAGGTGCTACTATCCCCCGTTTGAACATTGAAACGAGTTGCATAATGAAATTTAGTACAACATTATAACACTCGTTTGGATGATGTAATGGTTACAATGACACTGGCTGTTATAATGTTGCCAATAAGCTAACTGTTTCAGAAACTTTTATAAAGGTTTTATAGCGTGGGTGTAGATAAACTTCTTTAGGCGCGTTGGGCGTTTTTGAGATGGGACTAAACCAGTGATTTCGCGACACTGTTACGACACCAGCTTTTGACCATTAAAAAGACATCAACGCTTTGATTACCGCGGTGCCGATTTTTTTTCAAGTTTTCACTTCTATCGGCACTTCTGGACTGCCACTGTTTTCTTTTTGTTTAAATTGATTATGTATAATTAGTACGTAGATGAAGTAAATTTATTATGAAGAACGATAGTAGAAAGTAGGCGTAGTAGTCATTTATTTAGCAAAGACTTCAAGGCACACATTTTCAAAATCAATCTGCGAAGCCTTTTCCCAACTATGTTGGGTTCGGCTTCCAGTCTAACCGGATGCAGCTGAATACCAGTATTTTACTTGGAGCGACTGCCTATCTGATCTCCACAACCCAGTTACTGGGTAATACGGCCCTTGGTAAGGCTGGATAACAGACTTTCGGGCTTTTGACGACCCGTAACAACTGTCAAAGATTCACGAATGACAGCCGGGACCAACGGCTTAACGTGCTTTCCGAGGCACGGCGGAGTCTCGGTTTGTAAAGATAGTCACCCATCGACGGACCAACTGCGGCAAGCGTAGCTTAACCTGATGGATTGATCCGTGCAGCTGTTATTACTTAGTTATAAGCTCCTCACACAACCAACAATAACAACAACATTCCAAACCTCTTTACAACATTTTCAAAATAAAAACAATAAATTATACTTCCATTATAATAATAATAAATCTTTATTTCTCTATAAATGTATTTACATTATTTTGATCTAAAAATGGTTTAAGTTTGTGCTCAAGAGTGAAAAACCCTGACTTCTAGAAACTAGGTTTATGAACCTGTATCTTAGAAGTCAGTGCATATAGAAAAAAGGACAAATTATACAGAATAATCCATTAGGGCAAGTCCAAGAGAAACAAAAAGAAAAAAAAAAGGAAAGGGAAACAAAAAATAGTTAAAAACAAAGAAAACATTAAATGAAAGTGTTGTGCATGTCTCAAGTGTGCTTGGCTGGAGTTATGTGTGTGTGTGTTTGAGTGTGTGTATGTTTGTGAAAGAGTATGTGTGATTGTGAGTGAAGTATGAGTGAGTGTGCGAGCGTATGCGAGAGTATAATAATTTGCATAATTTTACTTAAAAAACCCTTTACTATTTATTTATTTATGTTTCCAAAATTTCTCAACAGAAGATCCTAAGTATTGCGATAAGTTAGTTTTAGAAGATATTCCTGTAGCCTAGATTTGAGCTGATATTTTAGTATCATGATATTTTATGTAGCATTCTAAAATCAGTATGTGAGTACAATGAATGTAGTTTCTACTTACCTTCATGGGAACCAGGCGTGACTTTATATGTATGAACGGGGACTAAAGGGCCGAATCTGCCCGATTACATTTTTACCGCCTCTAGCGGCCAGTAAGGGCAAAATTTTCTGCTCGGTTTGGTTGGTGGTAGAGCTTGTTCTCAGTCCGCCTGGCTAGCTACCACCATCTTATCTAGTCTGTCGCCATAGCAACAATGTTAACAGCATTGTTGTGTTTCGGCAGTTAGAGGTAAGATAGCCAGTTCCTCTGTGGTTGAGGATTCCGGGTGAAGCTCGCTTCCACTTTCGGCCTGATCATCACTTAATGCAGGCCAAGAATCCGCATTTTCGTAAAAAAAAATGTCTTAGACCCATAAAAAGCCTATATTCATAAGTTCTTTAACAATTTAAACTAAAAAGTTTGTAACTTTTACAAACGAAATAAAAAGTATAAAAAATATCAGCGGTTACACAAAATGGTATGTTGCATAGCATGCACGTGTGGTTGACCCTTTGATGTGTTCAAAACTCGCTTTGACAAATGCCTATTGTTAAAATGTAGATTTGAAAATATTTTCTAGCATTTGTACGTTTTTGTGCCCACTTTCCAGGGCTTATAATCGAATTATTTTGGTTTACAATTGAAACTTTGAAAAGATTTGGGTCGCTGTTTCACGTATTACTTGTCAAGGAATCGCTTCAGATATTTTACCCTATTTTACCCATGTTGAAGATATGAAATAAATGACTCGCTTGGAAATCACTTGATTTAATACAGATATATTTCGGTTACAAACTATAATTTATTAAATAGATCACACGGAACGTCCGTCTATGATTGTATCTGTCGGCGAGTGGTGGGGCACCACCGCCACTCTGTTGGCTCGATCAGCTGTGTGACCCTCCGCCGCTGCTGGTACACGCGTATGATGCGTGAACACCCTAGTAGGGATGGGCAAGTGAAAAAATATATCGGTATTTATCGTATCGATATCTTTAAACAGTATCGATAATTATCGAGTTAAAAATATCGATATATCGTCAGTTTTTGCATGACTATTCATACATAAATTCTCAAAGCATTCAAACTTCGTAAAAAAGAATAGACGAAAATAGAAGAAAATAGTATTTTTTATTAATGCTGGAGCCTAAACTATTATACACAATTCTATCAAACCAGTAGTCATTAGATATGGACATTAGGAGCACCCTCTGTTTGATGTGCTCGCCTGCCAAAGTTGCGTTAAAAAAATCGAAAATGATACGAATTCGATACTCTAAAATAAATATCGAATATCGATATATCGCGATTAAAAATATCGACGATATATATCGATAATTGCATGGATTTTGCCCATGCCTACACCCTAGTTTCCATTTCTCGTTGTGTCTAGTTGTTGGGTGGTCTTCTCTGTCATCGTCATTGGTTTAAGTTACTAACAATAGTATAAATTTTTTAGAACACCTACACCTGCACTTACATTCAACATTGGTTTAAAAATAATTAGGAAAGGTACACGTATTACTGCAAATATACATAAATACAAATTATAAAAGACATTGGACAGAAGCTGCAAGCCGCTTGGTGTGGCAACACGCCGTGTTCGGGTTCGCGACAAGTCAATCGTCATCCTGAGGATGCCTCGTTGCAAGGTGAAACACGTGTCTATTTCTTTATGGCTCTTTAGGAATAGTTAAGCGGAACAGGTTACTAAATATATCCACGTCTATTGTATTTTATAATGGATTTCCGCAAGATCACGCCTGAATCAATTTATTTATTTAATACTTCAAGCACAGAAATGTACAGAGGCGGACTTAATGCCACAGGCATTTTCTACCAGTCAACCTTTGGGTGATGCAGAGACAAACTGTGGTAGGTGCAATTACGAAAATGGAGGAAAAAAAAAACTCAAATATAAGGATACACATATACTTATTACAAACTATAAATATAATATATAGGCCTAATTATATATATATAAAATAAGCACAAATAAATACACATAAATACAAGAATATACTAAATAAAATAATAAGACAAACAATGGGAAAACATTAGCGTTGTGATGATACTGCCAGCTTCTAAACAGCTTCAATTAACTGTTATAAAGTAATAGTTAAATTTAATACAATGAAGTGGATATATTTAGTAACCTGTTCCGCTTAGATATTTCTAAAGAGCTGTAATAAACCCTGAAAGAAATCGACACGTGTTTTACCTCTCAACAAAGCATCTTCAGGATGACGATTGACTTCTTGCGAACCCGAACACGGCATGTTGCCACACCGAGCGTTGAACGCAGAGTCTCTGCGTCCAGCGCTCGGTGTCCACGTCTATTGTATTTTATAGTGGATTTCCGCAAGGTCATGCCTGAATCAATTAATTAACGTAAAAAAAGAAAAAATAAGTGTTCAATATTAATTAATAAATAACCAGATGAACAAAAAATAAATATGTTTTCTTGTCGTCCCTATTCTATTAGCAGAGCTGGTTTACTATTTGAAAAGTGCCCCTGTAAATAACGAACCGTTTAACATTGTTTTTAGCAATATGAAAAATAACGCAGGTGCGTCGCCATCTTAGCGACAATCTAAAATACCTCATACGGTAGGCATAATTCCATCTTTCGATTTAATTAAATAAATAAAATTTTAATTTCCATCAAAAGAAACTCATAGCAACTAATTACCGACACGTAATAGATTCAACAAAAGATTTTCATTTCAGAAGTGCCGACCGAATTCCATATGCTTAGCAATTGAATAGAGATCACGGTTCCAGAATTAGTTGAATATTTAAAGGTCTTCCTGCAATGTTTTATGGTGTAATCAACGGTTTTTTAAACGATTTATAAATGTTGAATGCCAGTACGATCAAAAGGGAAGATAAAGGTGCTGATAAGAGCGTTATGGGGGCCCTTCAGAATTAGTCAGGGTACGGAATCAACATTTATTTATATTTTACTTATGCTGTTTAACTGGTGGAGAAATATCGTCTATATAGTAATTTTCTCCTCTCCTTTGTTATAAAAACGTTCAGAATATACAACGTTATTGGTAAAACACTAACAACCTCTTCAGGGGTCATTGTACTCATCATTATGAATAACTTTTACTACGAGACCAACCCTGATATCGCAAAAAAAAAAACAATCTGTTGATTCCTACATTTAAGTTCGCATAACTCGTCAAAATGTAGGGAACACCGATAATTTTCTAGCGATTTGAAGTTTTGTCCCATAATAAAATTTGTTCATAATGACCCCTTAGGAGGTTGTTAGTGTTTTATCTATTACCCTGTATAGGTACTTAATATCAATAAAATAATTAGTATTCAAATTATTTACCTGAATATTTTAAGAGTTACGAAAATATCATTAAATTATTATCATGTTTCGTCTACTACAATTTCTAGCCATCTGCTTCAAATGTTTACCACCTAAGCACATACATTGTGGAATGCAATAAAGTATTGAGTATTGAGTAAATTAAAGTAACCTATTAGTTTAATGGTAAATATTTAGTGATATTATGTGGAGAATAGGAGATGTGATGGTATGGTGTAGAATATTGAATTTGATGTTGGCAAAGTAATATAAATGACTGACAAAATATCTTGATGTTTCATATTATTTTCCTTAAAAAAAATTGAATATATATATTCAATATTGTGAATATGTAGTTTTATTAAACAGTTTTAAATTATGATATTGGGGTAACGACTTTAATATTCATTTGTGTATTAGTATCTATTTTAAGGTTAAATAATTATATTCGGAATTAAATTAGATATTTAAGAGCAGGATGGTTCTTATTACAGTTGGTTATCCGGTGCTAAGTATCAATACGATTTAATGAGAATGTATTTCGAGAAAACAATACTTAAAATCACGTTCAACGCCTACCTTATTTTTCCAGAATTAATTGTTCTAACTACCGCACTCTGAGACTTCGCTTAAAAATAATATAATCAACCATATTGGCAGATTGAGAGGGGCTTGTGGCTAAGTAATGACAGCCGCACGGGTCGATCTATCAGGTTAAGCTACGCTTGCCGCGGTTGGTCCGTTGATGGGTGACCATCTTTACATACCAAGACCCCTCCGTGCCTCGGAAAGCACGTTAAGCCGTTGGTCTCGGCTGTCATTTGTAGATCTTTGACAGTTGTTACGGGTCGTCAGAAGCCCGAAAGTCTGACAACCAGTCTTACCAAGGGGTATCGTATTACCCAGTAACTGGGTTGTGGAGGTCAGATAGGCAGTTGCTCCATGTAAAATACTGGTATTCAGCTGCATCCGGTTAGACTGGAAGCCGACCCCAACACAGTTGGGAAAAGGCTAGGCAGATGATGATGATGATTGGTAGATTGAGAAATTTCTACTTGACAATATTGATAAGTGGTGTTAAATTATTTAAGTTAATACTTTATTACTTTTAAGTCATGTCTCTGAGTGCGACAGTAACACTAACAACATCATCCATGGAAAACCTGGAAATTATTATTTCAGGTTTACTTCAACATTAAAAAAATATAAAACTGTCACGGCAAAATACAATCCTTTTACAAATCCAACCACAAAAAATTCCTTACATATATTCCGCGTTCATATAATAATAATAATTAGCCCGTATTGTCGTAGTGAAGTCAGCGGTTTGTGTCTTAGAGCGCAATATCGTGTTCCGTATCTGGTCGGTAACTCGAACTCTAAGGATACTGCGCTCCATAGCTCGCTGGCAAACCTCGAGCCTGGTCTTCTGTTGAACTGTTAAAGACCGCGGTCCCCTAATTGCGAAATACAACACAATCTGTTTCGATTTAAAACAGATTGCTAATCCATTACTTCATAAGTTGGAAAAAAATCTGCTCAACAACGTAAATAACGCAATGAATATTGTTGAACTGTCAAAATGAAACAAATTAGGCAAAATTGTTTACGAAAGTAAGTTACGCAATTAGGGTACAGGTTTGAGCGCCGTATGATCCACTCATGACGATCACATTGTTAACGATTGATATATTAATCAGTTGGTTATTCAGTGCAAATGGCAGAAAAAGAATACAAGTAACGAATTTAGAAGGTTTCATTAGAAGTTAAAATACAATATTATAATAGTTGAAAACTAAAATCCAACTACGATAAATACGCCAACTAAAAGGGTATAAACAAGATATCAGAGTCGATTTTTTTCGGTTTTCATATACCCGGAGTCACACTTCATTACTAAGTCATGTAAATAAAGCACTAATTATACAGATTATAGCCGTACAGTGCGGAACAACATGATAAGTTTAGTAGTTATGAGGGTACAGATGAACATACATAGCCAGTTAAAATCATAACCCTCCATTGTCGGCTAAAAATCCCATACAAGACTAAAACTCGCTAGATACAAATTTCAGCCATCTGCTTTTTCGTTGCTTCACACGTAAAAATACAACCCATATGTATACAAATCCAATCACAAAAAATCCCTTTCATATATTCCGTGTTCATATGACGATTACATAGTTAACGATTGATGTATTAATCAGTTGGTTATCCAGTGTAAGTGATTGGGCGGCTGCACTACAAAAGCATTAAACTTTCATATCCAATCACTCCCTGTGCGGTCGAGGTGGGGGTAAAGTGGTGAGCGGGAGCGGGAATGTTGGAGAGATGTTTGTGGATTATTTAAACGCTCTTTTTAACCGACTTCCAAAAAGGAGGAGGTTATATGTTCGTTGCGTATATTTATTCTTCTTTTTTTTCTTTTTTTATGTATGTCCACCGATTTCTCCGTCATTTGTGGACCGATTTTGAAAATTCTTTTATTGTTTGAAAGGGTATGCTCTCAAATTGGTCCCATATAAATTTTATTAACTTTGCTTGGGTAGTTTTAGAGTTAGCTACAAAATACGTAATAGGTAGTGGTATTCGAATGTGTGTGAAGTAGGTACCACAACTAAAAAGTGAAAAATAAAAACTTTTTACAAAAAAAAACCAACTGACTTCCAAAAAAAAAAACACTACGAATTGAAAAATAAATTTAATTTCGGAAGTCGGTGGCAAAAAACGAAAACATAAAACCCAAGACACCGATTTCCGAAATTAAATTTATTTTTCAATTTGTAGTGTTTTTTTTTTTGGAAGGCGAATGTTTTTTTTTTGTAAAAAGTTTTTCTCTTAAATCAAAACACTCGCTTGAAGTGTCTTCGCGTCTTCTTCTTTTCGTGTGGTTAGTACCTAACCTGGTGTCAGAGTTTTAAATCCGCCCATGTGTCTCTGACTTGGCTTCAAATGCGGTCGAGAAATATCTCTCAGGCATTGTCCTCACGATGATTTCCTTCACCGTTTTTGAAGCAAGTGATAATTATACAATACGCACATGAATCCGAAAAGTCAGAGGTGCGTGCTTTGGGCTCGAACTCGAGACCTATGACTTGACAGTCTGACGGTCACAGCACTAGGCTATCACTGCTACTGGTGACAAAGTCAAATAAGTGCAGTCTTTCCAGCTTCACCAATTACTGTTATCAACTTACGAATGGCTAATAGCGCATTTAAATACGAATAAACAGTTAATGATTTTAAAGTCTTCTTAGTCTACAAAGATTAATATTCTCTAGCAAAATAGAGAAAAGGAAGAAATCGTAGTAGCCTGGAGATTTATAAACTCATAATCTGCACCAAATTGATGGATACTTAATTTAATTTTAATAATTTATTTATTTCAGACATAATTCTAGTCCATCACTCTTATAAACTCACAGATAAAAACCGAAAATACATATCCATGTCAGAATGGAAGAAATAAAAAAAAAAACGTCAAATATAAAATTGTCAAGGTGTAAATTTTTTATAAAATGTCAAAATACTTTAAAAAATAAAAATTATATAATTATAAAATAATAATAATTAAAAAAAAATATATCGTTAAAAATTAATAAAAGCATAGCTACTTTTAGCTCAAAAACCACTGTTGGATCAAGTATAAAAATTCTTTCACCGTAGTTGACTTCAGAAAAATTTGAGAAATACACACACAATCTGGTCATGTTGACAGTACGTGGTCTTATAACGTAATTTTTTGAGATTTTTTAAACTCCACCCAATCAATCTGCCTAGCCTTTTCTCAACTTTGTTGGGGTCGGCTTCCAGTCTAACCGGATGCAGCTGAATACCAGTATGTTACATGGACCTACTGCCTATCTGACGATATTCCTTCGTAAGGCTGGTTGTCAGACTTTCGGGCTTCTGACGACCCGTAACGACAGTCAAAGATCCACGAATGACAGCCGAGACCAACGGCTTAACGTGCTTTTCGAGGCACGGAGAAGTCTCGGCATGTAAAGATGGTCACTCATCTACAGAACTCCGGCAAGCGTAGCTTAACCTGATGGGTCGATCCGTGCGGCTGTTATTACTCTACCCATAATTTCAAATAATTACCCGCTATAAGCTTCAACTTGGTCCACCTGTGGTATCCATGAAACCGGATGTAACCAGTTTATTGGTTTAACAGCACCAGTTCAAATTGACTTGACCTCTGAAAGGGAATTTTATAAACTTCGCCATTACGCGTTGAGAGCTCGCATATGAGATAGTGTGGATTTATCTCCTGCTCTGTGGGGAATGGATGTCGGAATATGTAGTTTAGATAGTTTGAGGCTTTGAATTTTTTGAGGTTTTCAGGTGGATGGCTGGATGTCTGTTTAACTGCGATGACGATGGATGATGAATGAAAAATAAATTAAAAACCCCCAACACAAACCAAAACCTTCAAACAGTATCAATAATTATATTACATATACACAATATTAATCAATTTAACAACTCAATTAATTTTAATTAATCAAGTCACAGGGGCAGACGCTGAAGGCTGCGGATGTCAACCTCAAGACAAGCTGCTTCTCTCACGGACAACTGTACGTCGCTTGCTCCCGCGAAGCCAGTTCTGACTTTCAGTATATTTTGGCTGCTGAGAACAAAACTACAAACGTACGTAGTTTACAGGGAAGTTTTATAAAAAATGTGGCTGTTATTGTAGTGTATTATATTCGCACCAATCTTTTAAACGAGGCGCCTCTGACGCGTGCAATCTGCACTCTCAACCTCATAGCTAATGACTCGGACCTATTCTGTTGTTCTCTGAGTGAGTTCACAAAGAATGCATCGTTTGTAATAAGTTACAAAATTTAATTATAGTATAAGTTAGGATAAGATTAAGATAAGTACACTATCGCAATAGGTAAGTTACCCTGTAATGATAGAAGTAAGTCGGAAATAAATAAATAAATATTGTGGTGTCTTACGACTTCCACGTGAACGAAGTCGCGGGTAGAACCGCAGAAGCTAGTTTTAATTAAACTTAAAGAAGCAAAGCAGCTTAAGTTAAGGAGGTGAAGGAGGTAAACTAAGAAGTTAAGGTAAGTTGTAAAGGTAAGTTGACGGTAATATTTCGATCCAAGCGTCGTCGCGTCAGGGGGACGGCTAATGAAAATAGGTATTTTGTTGTATTGTATTTATTTATTTCTCAGTATATGGTACATTGAGATCTTACATTAAACACTGTTTCACACATACTACCATTGCTGGTTTAGAAATATTAAATAATAAGCTAAGTACATGCAAATCAGAACTAGGTATATTATAAGAATATTTTATAAAACTAGCTGACCCGGCAAACGTTGTTTTGTCATATAAATGTTTGGGGTGGACCATCCTTATCACTTAAGGATATGAAAAATAGATTACGACCGATTCTTAGACCTACCGAGTATACATATTATAAAAAAATATCAAGCCATTTTGGAAGAGTATGGCAACTAACATTGTGACACGAGAATTTTATAAATATAGATTATGAAATATTGTATTAAGTTATGAATTTATAATTTTAATGCCAAATTAATAGAATGGTTAACATTCATCAAAAATGCATTATTTATAATGTCATAATATCAATATTTAAATCATAAATATAAATCATATGTCGAAAATATATACATAAATCACAATGTCAAAATAAAAATTACAATATTCACAAATTCATAATAATTAAAAAGTACTAATGTCATTATTAAGTTAACGCGCGCCTCAAAGAGATGTCAGCAGAATTGACGGGGTCCGCTAGGGCCAATGCCTGCCGGGGATTCGAAGAAAACCGATGGGGACATCGTGGCCCCCGGCAACAGGGCAACCGAAGGAACACGAGTGGGTTTTAGTCAGTAAGAGTCTGACACGCCCTCCCGCTCCGCCCAGAGCGGGAGAAGTTATTTGATAATTTCCCACCCAAAAAAACAAAAAAAAAAGGTAGATAACAGCAGCTATCTTTTCAAAAATACCATACATTCATTATTGCTGAACTATGCCTCGTCTGTTTGGCGTTTTATATCAACCCAATATTTAATGAATACCAATCAAATCAAACAACCAATATTTAGTTTCTGTCGCTAATGACTTTAAACATCATGGGACTTGCGGTCCATGTAATTATAAATCGTCATCGCTACATAACTCCGTATAAACACGATTCTGACTCCGACGCCGGTAGCACATCTCCGTCGCGAACCATAGCAGTGAAAATGCAGTAGTTCAATTTAACTGGCTCGCGTTATGTTCCGCTACTCTAATTGGATGGGTTTCGCGACGGAGGTGTGCTACCGGCGTGAACGCGTACGCGCTGCGTGCCGACAGAGGACGTTTTACGGTTTTCGGAACAAAAGTGACATATGCACGCGACCGATTGCGTATTCGCGGCGATAATCGCTTTTAAATAGGACGCGCCCTTAGGACATCTGTAATTTAAGTTACCTTAACGCAGGTGCCATTCCAGAAACAAAATGGCAAGGTCCAAATTGCCTGTAAGCACACCGGCACAAATACCTTTTAAGGCGACGATAACCGACTTCTAATGATTTTATACTGAAGATCACGTCTAAACGAGTAGTGTTAATGATTTGGAAAAAATATATGTTAAATAAGAGCATATTTTTAATAGTTTAATATATTAATATTTTAGATTATGTTTATATTACAGTGAAGTGAAATTAATTTGTAAAGTTATGTCTAACGCGGATAAAAAACTGAGAATCACGCAAAACCCATCAAGTGTATTTTTCTGAAACCTAACCATTTTAAAGATAATTTAACTATTGATCTTTTAGTGTACGTGTTTTATTAAAATACCTTTTGTTTTATGTATAATAAATTAATAATGCGTCCAATTTGGGACAGCGCTCCTTCATGCGCGAGTCCTGGCTGGACGTACGACGCGTTGCGTGACCTCAGTACAGTAAACGCAGAATAACCACTCAAGGTCACTGGCATATATCTGCGTCTTAAATTGAAACACAGCAACGGTGCTTGCGGGCAGAGTAAGTATGCCGCCTCTGCGGTTAAGTCGTCGGCTTAGACCCAGAGGTTCCGGGTTCGATTCTCAGTGCGAGCAATATTTTCTGCTCGGTTTGATTGGTGGTAGGGCTTGTTCTAAGTCCGCTTGGCTAGCTACCACCATCTTATCTAAGTCTGTCGCCATAACAACAATGTTAACAGCATTGTTGTGTTTCGGCAGTTAGAGGTAAGATAGCCAGTTCCTCTGTGGTTGAGGATTCCGGGTGAAGCTTGCTTCCACTGTCGACCTGATCAGCATTTACCATCAGGTGAGATGAAGGCCAAAAACTTCCAAGAAGAGGTAAAAAAAAAAAAAGTGGTGGCCCTCCGGGAGTGACGACAAAAGAGAAAACTTGAACAAGATCGCCTTGGTGGAAGAAAAATACTTGTATAGAACATTGGTCCGTAACCTTGTCTAAATAAAGAGCACAATAGCGATTACAAAAAAAAAAAACTTCCGAAACCTGTAAAGTAAAAATACTTGCATAGAACATTGATCCGTAACGTTATATAAATCAGGGATGTAACGGATATCCGTATCCGCATCCGCAACTGCGGAGCATCCGCATAAATTTTGATATCCGCAAAACATCCGCATCCTCAACTTTTGATTTTAAAAGCTCCGCATCCTCATCCGCATCCTCATAATTTCTATGAGGATATGACCCTACGTTGTTCGCATAAATAGTGATTTTTTTAAAACTCGCGCCGATCTAAATGGGCGGGCCGATAAGTGAGTTACGCGTTCCTATTGGCTGAATTCGCAATGTCCTTGTCTTAAGACAGACGATCGGCCGCACATGGTAGTGGTGGCACGACTGTGGTTCCACATAGGGATGTGAGATTAATGGAAAAGAATCGATTAAATAAAAATTGATATTTCTTTATTCAAAATTAATCGATTTGTCAAAAATCGATTTTAATAAAAATAAATAATCGATTTTTGCAAAAAAAAAAACGATTTTTTATTATTATTTAAAGTACTCGTTTTTCATATTCCAATAATAAACCTGAGAGATTCATATTAACAATTTATCAGATTAAAAATCAAATAAAATTATATGAATAAAAATAACCAATACAAAACTAAAAATCAAAGGCAATGTTCTTTTAAGGAATTAGAAAACCAAATAGCATTATTGATACAAATTTTAGTACTATTAAATGTTTTATTGATTATAATAAAAATGAAATGATGAGCATCCGAACAAAATGACAAACTAATTGTCTCAAAAACTAAAATATAAATCAAATTATAAAAAATGCCTACAGACGGCGCCGTTTGTATTTAATCAACCTATACGTATGAACTTAATTCGAGATTTTTCAGCCAACGCATAGATGGCGCTGTTTATAAAATTGAAACTTACTGCAAGATTTTTTCATTCGTCGCATAGATACGAGCTGTTTCTGAAAATCGATTTAAACATGTAATTTATATAATCGATTTACTAAAAAATCGATTAATATTACTATAAAAATCGATTATAAAAAATCGATTTTAAGAAAATATTAATCGATTTAAATAAAAATCGATTATTTTTTAACATCCCTAGTTCCACATGTCACAATTTGAGTTACTGGGTGCCCCCGGGTTGCGTGTTATTGTTTACATTTTGTTTGTTCGTACAAGTGATTTTTTTTGCAGGCGAATTATGCTACGGTAACCTACCAAATGGTTATCTACAACCTACAATACAAATATAAATACTATAAAAAACAAGGGCTATTTTTTGTACGACATCCGCATCCGCACCCTCATCCGCATCCTCATCCGCATCCTCAATAAGGAATTTTCCAATATCCGTATCCTCATCCGCATCCTCAAACCCGATTATTTCGATATCCTCATCCGCATCCTCATCCGTTAAATGACATCCGTTACAACCCTGATATAAATACAGAACACAATCGTGTTTACAAAACTGAGGTGTCGTCATGGTGTCGCGAAATCAATGGTTTACTCCCATCTCAAAAATGACCAATGCGCCTAAAGAAGTTTTCGCTTCAAAAATGTGGTATTTTTCCGGACAAATTCCTTCAAAATAGACCACAACTATTTTATTAAAACAATGGTTACCCTTTACAATAACAATAATCAGGCAACCAATCGTAACGGCCTGACCAATCGAATTACAGAAGCTTAATGAGGACTATTCTAATAAATAATTCATATTCTGCCATCTTGTTCGTATATTTGATGGGAAGGCAGACTTGCAGCTATTGTGGACCGCTTTTGTTTTAGGACTTATGGCTTTTAGACGGTTAGGAGCCGTTGTTAGAGAATTAGTTAGGGTCTTATGTCCTAACTATTGTTTTAACTTCCCTTTGACAAGGCTGAAGAGAATAATACTAGCCAGTAATTAAGTCCTGTAGGCCAAAGGCTTCCTCTTATTCAAAAGGAACAAGAATTGATCACCGTAAATAATGAAAACCGTGTCATATCTTTTAAACCTGAGGGTTTTAACCTTGATTATAGCATAGTAACCAGCATCATCATGTGCGTAGCCAGCTATGTCAGGGTTGGCTTTCGGTGTAACCGGATGCAGCTGAAAATTCAAAAGACATTTATTCAAACTAGGCTGAGAATCAGCACTTTTTGAACACCAAAATTACATAAGACAGTCCTTCAAACGCCCACCCTTCACCACTTCCTAGTGCCTTTAGCTGGGAAGAAAAAGTGGCGCAACAAACTCCCCAGCAGCACATCTGTCTGTGCAGTTAGAAAAACTTGATTCTATACAATAGTACTTATGCAAAATAATTGATATTACGCAACACAAAACATTAATTGTTTGCTATTTGTCAGCTAGCACGCCAATATGCCAACAAAAAACATCGAAATCTATGCTCAAGCGAATATAATTTGCGGCTTTTTACTTGGAGCGATTGCCTATCTGGCCTCCAAAACCCAATAACTCGATACCCCTTGGTAAGACTGATTGTCAGGTTTTTGGGTTTCTGACAACCCGTAACGACTGTCAAAGATGTACGACTGACAACCGGGGTTTACATGACTAAATGTGACAAATTCAAATTATTTCATTTCACATAAACCTACAAAGGCACTTATGAAACGTCAGAAGCTAGGTCCACGGTTCCAATTGGTCGCTTCCTATGGAGAAGAGCTGGCAAGAAACTCCACGGTTACTCATTTAAAAATAAATGGTTTTTACAATGTTTTTAAATTACAGTGTTAATAGGTATGAGAGGACAGTGTAGGCCTATCAACAAGTACCAAGTACTTAGCAAAATAGAAAATGGTCCACAAGTCTACAGCCTACAATGTTCTCACATTCATAAAATCTAAAAGAAAAGAATCTAGATAAAATAAAGTAATAAAAACGAGGACCTATTTAAACCAAATGACATGATTGCCACTACACTTTTAAAACACTGCAGTTTAGATGATGGTGGTCGTGGTGGAAATGATGTATGTGAAGACCACGTAAATAAATTGTCAACATAAAATATATATTTTCATTAGAAAAAGAAGGGAACTAAGTAAGTTTATGGTCACAAGATTCCTTTAATTCCCTTGGGAGAAGTGCAATACTCTCTTGGCTCAGCCTGGTGTGATGATGACTGCAGCGGGTGTGCTTTGCTGCAGTCGCGAGGGATGGTGACGGTCGGTGGTTTCGCCAGACCCGTAGTTTAGCTCGACGTGGCCGCGCAGGTAAAATATGTATCCGGTAGCTGGAAATGCCGGGGTCAGATGCCACCGATAATAAACGGTTATTGAACTCAAATATGGAAACCCAGAACTTTGAAAATGGTTAGCCGGAACTTGGGAACCTGGAAATAAAATATCTAGCGTATCACAAGATTATAATAGTCATCTCCGCTGATTGCGAAACCAAGCATAACCAAAGCAAGACGTACTAGTGCGCTGATGAAGGTGGTGTGTGGATGTCACAATACCGGTAATACCTGTCAATGAGCTACGATTGACAACCGGGATCAACGGCTTAACGTGCTTTCCGAGACACGGAGGGGTCTCGGTACCGACCTTGGCAAGCATAGCTTACCCTGTTCAATCGACCTTCACTGTTGTTATTATTTAGCCACAAGCCCCTGGCAACAGCAACCATTTTCTTCAATTCCACACATACAATAGTCGACAATCAGTAGGTTTGTATCTGTATCATCGATTGCGCGAGCTTCGGCAAATGGCGCGACTTACGCACAATCTTTACTAATACTTTAGCGAACAATGTACGGTTAGCCGAGAAATCTTTACTTTGTTGTTTTAGAAAAAGATTTATATTACGTTTATTTCTGAAAGTTTTATTTACTGTAAGCCGATGTTCAGTAAAAGTATTTGCTGTTGTGATAGGGTTTGTTATTTAATAACAGTTACATCGAGCAATCAAAGTTTATTAGGACTTTTTTATCAAACTATGGTTTGCCGTTTGTGTCTTGGAGAGGAACATAAAATTAACCTAAACCTCATAAATGTATTAACATATATAAATTAGCATAGTTGCTTCATGTGAAAAAAAAGAAAGAAAGAAAAAAAAAAAAAGTTTATTTGTCACGGAAACATGTGCATAAGAGAAGAGAACAATAAAATAAAATAAAACAATAGATTTAAATATAATCACGAGCACAAAACAGAAATATGCGGCAGCTGCTGGCACGTCATGACTGTGACAAGAAGGCTTCCACTCAGCATGATGCAGTGCTATGGGGACCCACAGCACAGCGCTGATTTCAGTGGTCACCCGAAAAAGTCGTACGGAAACCAAATTAGGTTTCATGAATTAAATATAAATAGATATATAAAAAAAAAAATAGTACTTAGAATATAATGCTACTCAATCTGCCTAGCCTTTTTTTTCCCAACTATGTTGGGGTCGGCTTCCAGTCTAACCGGATGCAGCTGAATACCGTATTTTACATGGAGCGACTGCCTATCTGACCTCCACAACCTAGCAACTGGGTAATACGATACCCCTTGATAAGACTGGTTGTCAGACTTTCGGACTTCTGATGACCTGTAACGACTGTCAAAGATCCACGAATGACAGCCGGGACCAACGGCTTAACGTGCTTTTCGAGGCACGGAGGAGTCTCGGTATGTTAAGATGGTCACCCATCCATAGACCAACCCCGGCAAGCTTAACCTGATGGATCGAACCGTGTGGCTGTTATAACTTAGCTCTTCAGAATATAATGCTACTATAGGGGCGATATTCTGCTGCATAGCATTAATTTTCGTATAAAAAGTCAGTTTTTTGTTGTTAACATTATTGGGTGCTAAACATCTTGATGAAACCGTCATGTCGTAGAACCAAAAACTTAAAGACGTGACATCTACCAACCCGCACTGGGCCCGCGTGGTGGATTACGGCCCACTCCCTCTCGAAGAGAGGAGGCCTGTGTCCCAGTAGTGGGAACATTATCGGCTGATTATGGGTGCTAGAACAAATACTGGCCAATGAGACTTTTCATCTTTGAATCTGTGAACTCCTGATAATGACAAGGATCATCTTGTGTGAACCTTGATATACAGGGTGGCAGGGACATCGACGCGAAAACTGTTACCATGGATTCAGTACATGATTCTGAAACCCCCTGCGTTGAAATTTTTTGTCGGATATTTAAAAAAAAATCTGCTGTTTCATAGAATAATGCAATACCTACGTGGTCAAAACGTATGGAACAGTTAATTTTTTTGTAAATAACCGATGAAAAATTTCAACGGAGGGGGTTTCAGAATCATGCACTGAATCCATAGCAATAGTTTTCACGTTGTAACTTTTCATTAAAAATATTTATAACAGATAAAAAAAACTTACGCACCATTATTCTGCCGACCCTCCTATCTCCGAATTATCTGGGCTCAAGATATTTAGCCCATTAAACCTTCGGAAAGTCGACAACCTCGCTCCCTAACGGAATTTCACTAATACGTCTACCCACCCAACCCCTATGGTATTCGTACAGGGTTCCACTTTTACCCCCAATTGGGGGGTTAAATGTTATATTAAGTTAAATTAGATTTTGTTATTTTTTAACCGTTTTTGTTTTTGGTTGAAGAGGGAGAATGGGGCGCTAAAAATTTTACCACGGCATTTCTTTTTTTTTGATTAAATCATTTATTTTGGACCAAACACTTGATAACATTTTATAAACCTGCCAAACTGCGTGACAGTTTGTCGGCAGGATGAGTGCTCGTCTTAAAACATTTGGTAATTAATCTTATTAAACATTAGTAGGTACAAATAGTATAAGGACGGTATGAATATTTTTGTTGAGTAGAATTTGTTAATTATTTTCACATGTTGCGATTATTTCGTTCAAAAGTTCCGCTTTTATTTTTTATTTATTTTCTAGTGCTCGCCTGCTGTTATACACACGACTATCTGTTCTCAGCCAATTGATACTATTGAACAGTGAAGGGGTCAAATACTTATTGGTTCTTTTGCCACAGTAATTTTTTACGCTTCTCGTATTTAAGTGTTTTGCACTTCTCATATTGCGTTTCTCATATTGTAGCTCTTATTAGGAACGAGAATTAAAACTCCACAAACAAACTGATCTTCGCCACTGATCAGTTGTTACGTTTACGTATTATAATAACTAAAGTTATTCTAACAATTTTCGAGATAACTACGGTTGATGTTCATGTTCATAACGCATATTGGTCGACTCAACTACTGTTTTTTTTACCTACTTAATTTTGATTAAACTAATATTAATCGCACTAATGAACGATTACTCTAATGATTTTTTAAGATATTGTATATGTCGGAGACTAATGTGTGACTCTCGTTATTTTCAGGCATATTTTAACTAGGTACTGTGAGTGTAGTGTGGGTAGTGTTGGTTAATGCGCAATAGAAAAACAGTTTGCAGTTCAGATCACATTATAATTTACTATCAATTTAATCACACTAGCTAAATTATACACACACTGGGTGCGACGGCGTTTATTAAAATTACCAATTAACACAATGATCACAAATTACAACTAACACAAAAACTGAGCACCACGAATCGAGAACAGTTCCGCAACGTCTCGATTCCGATGCGATCCGAGGCTGAATCGTTCTCGCCGTAGCCTTAAAACATCACGACTCTGTAGAAGCGCGTGCTTTAGGTGTAGGTAGATCACGTCCTGTCGGCAGCGGCGCGCTTGCGATTCGTTTCGTGTCCGACATATATTTCAACAACGTTTGAAATACCTAATGGACGACTCGCCAACAGTTTATTGATACTGCGCTCTGAATTGATTTCTAAAGTGTTGGGTAGTTACAATGTCAGTGTCTTCTGTATTGTCTATAGTATTTTATAATTTTATTGGGTAAATATATTTTTTTGTCGTCAGCGTCGTCGACGGAGCCCCGCCTAGCGGGACTCCTATATCTGTGTTGTTTAAAAAAAAATAACCATGAGGGAGATGCCTGATTATTATAATACGTAGCCGTCGTTACGTATAGTCAGAAGCCCAAAAGTCTGACAACCAGACTTACGAAGGGGTATCGTGTTACACAGTAACTGGGTTGTGGGGGTCAGACAAGTAGGCAGTCGCTCCATGTAAAATACTGGTATTCAGCTGCATCCGGTTAGACTGGAAGCCGACCCCCCCCCAACATAGTTGAGAAAAGGCTAGGCAGATTGATTGATTAGTTAGGATTAATTGGAATCACTTTCAGAATTTGGTAGTAAGAAATACAGCAATCAAACCTCGTTTTGGCTATGACTGTAGTAGTGCTTATCCCACGAACGGCACTCGTCAACAGCAGAGGCAACTGCAACTGTCGACAACGTGCCGCAAGTGTATTTGAGTAAGGTGCTCAAATTCCCGAGTTGTACACAAATCAGCCACACACAATACGGTGTTTTACTATGTTGTGTGGTAGTCTTTAAGATAAAACAAAAACTTTAAAGCAGTGTTTAAAATTCAAAGAGATTTCTTAGTATTAAAATTCTCATACTTTGTGTCTTGAGATGGATGGTAAAATAATAGTTAACTACATTGTAGCGTTTAATAGTCTGTTTAGAGCTACAGTTTATGTTGGGTTTTATAAAGTCAACTTCTTTACATTGTGTTCTTGATTTTTTAAACAAATATTCGTATTCCTGCCTGATCTACTATATAATGCTGTGGAAATGCGTTCCTTGCGAAGTATGTGTGGTCTGACTATGAATGATAGGCTGAGGAATGATGTGATAAGACAGAGGTGTGATTTAAAAGAAGATGTAGTGACAAAAATTTAAAAGGGTGTTGAGAGGATGAATGAAAGGCGACTAACAAAATGTATTTACAAGGCTGATGTAAAGGGAAAGGCCGGGCGGGGACGCCCTAGGAGGACCTTATTGGTGATGTTCTTCAGAAAGGCCAGGTGCGTAGTACTCGCAACCGGCGTGCGTGTATGACCTGATGTATGACCGTAAACGAGGCAAAAAGAGTATGTAAGGATCGTAGCAGGTGGCGTTCTGTAGTTTCTATATACCCCCATGGGAAGAAGGCGTGAGTTTATGTATGTATGTACACAAAACCTTTATTATATTACACACTTAAACCTTCCTCATGAATTACTGCGTCCATTAGTGAAAACTGTATGAAAATCCGTTTGGTAGTTTTTGAGTTATCGCATTCAGACAGACAGACGCGGCTGGGGACTTTGTTTTATATTATGTAGTAATGTGCTTATATTACGGCGGCACCCATCCATACCCTTCAAATCGCTGCATTGCTTGGCGAATAGGTATATTGTTAATTCCCACTGCTGGGACACAGGCCTCCTCTCTGTGAGAGGGCGTGGGCCGTAATCGACGACGCGGGCCCAGTGCGGGTTGGTAGATGTCACATGTCTTCGAATTTTCGGTTCTAGGACATGCCGGTTTCCTCACGATGTTTTCCTTCACCGTTTTGAGAGCAATGGTGATGAAATAATTTCCACAAAGTAAAGTACCTGTCTGGGTTTGAACTCATGACCTATATAACTCGTAACTCGCGGTCATTACCACTGGTCCACCACTGCTCTCGAGGAGCTTCAGTACTCCTAAAAGTAAAAATAATGTAGCATCTCAACAGTAACAGTAATAGCAGACAGGGTTCAGTACTCATACATATATAATTTCTATCGCCCTCCACCTTGCAGAGAGATCTCATATGAATTTTTTACATTTTAATTTACTGCCTTGCAAGGGAAAGTGTTTGGTATACGATTTTGTTTGTTTTATGTGGAACCCTAAGTTGAGCGTAGGTAGATTTTTTTCATAATCAACCTTTAAATGTCCGCCTTTGAACATCGTAAATAATATATTATTATAAATGCGAAAGTGTGTTTGTTGGTTTGTTAGTGCCACTTTTTCGCTAAAACGGCTGAACAGATTTGAATGAAATTTGTCACTTGGGTACACCATGAAAGAAAGAAAAAAAGAAAATAAATTTATTTGACACAGGTTAAGGCACACAGTTTTCAAAAACAAAAAACAGAAAAAAAAAACAAAGAAAGCTTAAAACAGTATTGTGTGTCTCACGGCTGCGACAAATAGGCCCAGTTCAGCATAAATGCCAGACAACTAGTGCCTGACGCTGGTTTTCAACTGAACCTTATGTTACGAGGACGTCTTCCGGATGTAAATCAGTTTTATAGTGTGTGTAAATATTTAAATAAAGAATAAATAGATATGTGTAGGTATAATAATAAAATCGATATGATACAATTAAGTTAAAAGATAATTAAATATTTATACAGTGGTATTTAACAAAATAATGAAAATGGCATGTCCATGACATGGATTAGGACATAGGATACTTTATATTCCGATATTCCCACGGGATCGAGACTTATGCAGGTGAAACCGCGGGGCGCAGCTATACTCCATTTGAAATAAGATTAGAGTTTTAACAAAACCTTTTTTGCAGTCCGTTCAACCGATTTTGACTTCTATTGCGTTGGCGGCATGACAAATGGCAGCTGCAGTAAAAAGTTGGTTTGTAACCACTTTTTTTGCTTTTAATGCCATCCTTATGCCTACGCAATAGAAGTCAAAATCGGTTGAACGGACTGTAAAAAAGGTTTGTTTAAATGTCTAATCTTATTTCAAACGGAGTATAGTTAGTTATTAAATGGCAATCGAGCAAGTTGTGGGTTCAAATCCGGGCAAGTAACAATGTGACTTTTCCAATAAACAATACTTGAAAAAGTCAATTCAATTTTTTCAATACTTTCTGATTTTATCTTGGCCATTACTGATATTGGTGAAGAAAAAAACATCGTGACGAAACGTGAACTTATCTATATAATAAAAATTAAATGCTGTTCGTTGTTAAGCGCAGCACTTTAGAACGGCTGGACCGATTTGGTAAATATTCAAAACTAGCTGCGCCCCGCGGTTTCACCCGCACAAGTCTCGATCCCGTGGGAATATCGGGATAAGAAGTATTCTATTATATATTCTATGTCCTAACCCAGGTCATGGTCTACCTATGTGCCAAATTTCATCCAAATTTGTTCAGCCGTTTTCGCGTAAAAGCGTAACAAACAAAAAACTCACTTTCGCATTTTTTTACGATACATCGTGAAAAATCACCCTCGATTGAATAATTTACAACAAAAACCGTATTTTTCAATTACAAAATCGAAAAAAAAAAAGAACTAGAGTTACCAAGATAATTGCTGCCGAAAATACATTTTGATTGCATTTTCATTGATACGGCAAAAAATCGGTAACATTGTTACTATAGAGCGGAGACTATTGTTTTCACGAAATTATTTGAATTCCCAATGGTGGGGGCATGATAGATTAGGGTGGATTTTGCGGGGTAATTGGAAGATTTATTTAAATGAATAACATTGTTTTATAATAATAATAATAATAACCCCACCGCTGTATCTCTACGTTGACGTCGTGGTGGGGCTTGCGTGCTCCAATGAACCCTAGGTCTGTGCCGGTAGAGTTTACTTTGCCGAGACAGATCTAGGGTGAGGGGCCAGACCAAAAGAGATACAATCCAAGCCAAGGTCGCACATGCCGAGGGCTGCATGGCTAGGAGAGAGCGCTAGTCGTTAGTGTGCCAACTCTGGAAAATAGGGGGACCTCCAGTTTTATTTACCCTTGCCACAGTGAACGCAGGGCTCTGCTGTGGTCGACTTTTTATGTCCCTAGCTTCTCGTGGGAATAATTATGATAACAAGATCAAAAACAAAAAAAGGTATTCAGGCAAATATGCCTTCTGTAGATGATGAAATATCACCGGTTTCATCATCATCCTCTCCGAGGTCCATATTTTCATCAATCGCATCATCACCACCTTCATATCAATCACGTTCATCACGATCATCATCAACATCATCACCAACGTCAGTAGATGTTGTGTCGGAGGCTAATTTAGCCAATAACCCTTCACCCGCTGCTGTCTTAAAAAATACGCGAAAGAAATGGAGTAAAGAAATGAACGAATTCATTTGGCGTACCTACCTTATCATCACAAACTTAGAATCTAACATAAATGCATACCTATCTTCATTACATCAACAGTTCACAGAAAAATTTCCAAACATGAAAGTCTCCAAGCAAAGGATTGGAGATCAAAGGAGAGCAATAGTGTCCAAAAAGTTGTTACCTTCCACTACACTCGATTCAATTAGGCTAGAAGTAAGAAATAGTTTACAAACACCCAATAATGCACCACAAGAGCTTCTTTTATCTCAAACGAACACACAACCGCACTCACAATCAGAACCTAAACGCAGGATGAAATGGTCAAACGAACTCAATGAAACACTTATGAAATGTTATTTTAGGGCAACAAAAATGGAGACCGATATGACAGTATGGCGGAAAAATTTAAAAGAAAAATTCATAGAGTGTTACCCTCATTTGTCACATTTATCAGAACAGCGCATATCGGACCAAAAAAGGGTAATAATTAATAATAGTATGATTTCAGAAACACGGCTACAGGTTCTAAAAACAATAGTTGAGAACGAATTACTTGAGACGGACTCTTTTCATTGGCAATCTGATAGTATAAGACCAAATACAGAAAATTTACGCTCACAACCACCCACAAATACACTAAATTTCAATATAGAAAATACAGAGGTGTTACAAAGGACAGAAATAGGAGAAGATACGGTAGTTGATAACCCCAATGACATAGGGTCAGAACACTCCCAACACCTTAATACACAAACAAGCCATGAAAGAAACCTTGAAATAGACAAAATATTTATAGAAACACTACAGTACTACAGAGACACCAATCCTACAGAGAGGAGTTACATACCCATGCAAAAGTCATCAAAAAGGTTAGCGAATATAGTTAGTTATATTAACAGAGTTATTTTACCAGAACAAGTTACCAGAGATACAGAATTCAATCATCTTCAGACCGTAATATACTGCGCTGCGTGGACAGCTGCTAAGGCCAACGGTAGTAAAATTTCACTATCACCGCCTGAACATAGAAGTAGACTCCAACAAGATCACAAGCCTAAGTGGAAAAAAAGGTTAGAACACAAAATAGAAGTTATCAGAGCCAAAATTGGAAGATTAACATATTACATGCAAGGCCATAGGAGCAGAAAACTAATTAAAGAAGTAAATATAATATTAAGAGACTACAAAACACATACATCGCATGAAGAACCAAATACACACCTTACACACTTTCTAGACACACTTAAACAAAAACTAACAGTTGTTAAAAGCAGACTAGATAGATACACTAAATGCACACTCCGTAAAACACAAAACCACCAATTTAGGAATAACGAAAAATTATTTTACCGAAAATTAAAGGCATCAACAACTAACCACACTACACCAAGCAACAACACACATACAACGTGGCCGGCCACAGACGAGTTGCAGCAATTCTGGGCTGGTATTTGGGAAAACCCAGTCTGTCATAATAATGAAGCAGAATGGATCAAAGAAGAGGAGGCCTATCAGACAAACCTTGAAGCGATGAATTTTGATCAGGTTGAGGTAGAAACTTTTCACGATGTCCTTAAAAAGATACATAATTGGAAAGCACCAGGCTCTGATCACATACACAACTATTGGTACAAAAAATTTACGCACGTACACCCACACCTCTACAACTATATTAACGATTTTATAAAAAACCCAACAATTATTCCGTCATACATTACAGAAGGCAAGACTTACATGCTTCCGAAAGACCCTAACGACACATCTAATCCAGCAAAATATAGGCCAATTACATGTCTGCAAACCTTATATAAGATATTGACATCGTGCATTACTCACGTCATATACAAACACCTTGAAACACAACAAATATTAACAGAAGAACAGAAAGGGTGCAGGAAGTTCAGTCAAGGTTGTAAAGAACAGTTAACAATAGATGCAGTAATACTTAAACATGTCCAACGTACTAAGAAAAATTTATGCTCTATGTATATTGATTACAAGAAAGCTTACGACTCAGTACCTCACTCGTGGTTACTCAAAGTTTTGAATTTATACAAGATACATCCACAACTCATCAACTTTTTAGGAAATTTAATGGACAAATGGCAGACGCGATTACACTTGAATACATTCACAGGAATAGTTGAGACAGAACACATTAAGATCCAGCGAGGGATATTCCAAGGAGACTCACTCAGCTCACTGTGGTTCTGTCTCGCACTAAATCCACTTTCAAATAAACTCAATGCCTTAAATTCCGGGTATCATCTTCAATACAGTGATACAATGACTGACATACTGACTGACCAGCAAAATTGTAAAATAAACCACCTGCTCTATATGGACGATATCAAATTGTATGCATCATCACCAGACGACTTATATGAACTAGCTAATGCTACCGAACAATTTTCAAATGACATCGCTATGGAGTTTGGGATTGACAAATGTAAAATTAATTCAATCATAGCAGGCAAAAGTTATTCACATTCATACCCCATGCAGACAGGTGACACGATAGAATCATTAGACGAAAACGGTACTTACAAATATTTAGGTTACATACAGGCTAAACAGATTCTTCATAAAGAAATTAAAGCTACACTCACTAAACAATTTAAACACAGGTTAAAAACAATATGTCATACACAAATAAACGCTCGAAATACTATAAAAGCCATAAACACTTATGCCATCCCTATTCTAACCTATTCTTTTGGTATCATAAACTGGAACAAGACTGAACTCAAATGTTTGCAACGGATTATAAATACCACTTTGACTAAACATAGAAGGCATCACCCTAGGTCATGTGTTCAGAGACTCACACTGCCAAGGAACGACGGTGGTAGGGGAATAATAGATATCACTAACCTACATAACAAGCAAATAACTATTTTAAGAACATACTTCAATGCTAAAGGTACTATTTCAACTCTACATAAAGCCATTGCGTTCAATGATAAAAAAATTACCCCTTTAAACATGTTTGAGAAGATAGCCCAGAGTAATGAACAACAGACAGACCGACAAACTAAAATCGCAGAATGGACCCAAAAGTCACTGCATGGGAGACATCGACACGACCTTAATCAACCTAACGTCGACAAGTTAGCGTCGAACGAATGGTTAAGGCGTGGAGAACTGTTCCCTGAGACAGAAGGATTCATGATAGCCATACAGGACCAAGTAATATAAACTCGTAATTACCAGAAACACATAATGCGAGTTCCTCAAACAATAGACAGATGTAGGCGATGCAATAGTTGCACCGAAACCATTCAACACATCACGGGTGCGTGTAAAGCAATAGTCCAAACTGATTATAAACACAGACATGACCAGATAGCGAATATAATCCACCAAAAATTAGCAATAAAATATAAATTAATTCCCACACCACCGGTAGCTTATTATAAATATCAACCTGAAACTGTTCTCGAAAACTCCACTCACAAGCTGTACTTTGACCGAGCTATCCTCACTGACAAAACAACACACTACAATAGACCAGACACCACGTTGTTAGATAAAAATAACAAGACTGCACAAATCATAGACATAGCCGTTCCTAATACACACAATTTGCAGAATACTATAGCGGAAAAACTCTCAAAATATATAGACCTGAAAATAGAAATCAGCAGAATGTGGCGGCTTAGCAATGTCACCATAGTTCCTATAGTATTATCAACAACAGGTGTAATACCTAAACAGCTCCACCAATCTTTAAAAACACTCGATTTACCACCCTACACATATCAGACTCTTCAGAAAGCTGCAATCTTGAATACCTGCAGGATTGTCAGAAAATTTCTGCAAAATGACAACGATACATCAATCGTCACATCATACACGAGTGCAACAACCACCGCACGAACACAGTCTCATGGACAGACACACTCACCATCACAAAATCAGAACACACCATCATCTCATTATAATTTAACCAATCTCCAGGGGTAGCACTTGGCTTCGGCTCGTACTATCCCATAAACCCGGCGCAACGCTGAGATACGCAAAAGTATAAAAAGAAAAATAATAATAACCCCACCGTCGTATCTCTACGTTGACGTCGTGGTGGGGCTTGCGCGCTCCGAACTCTAGGCCTGTGCCGGTAGAGTTTACTTTGCCGGAACCGGTCTGGGATTAGGAGCCAGACCAAGAGAGATACAAAAACCCGCAGGGCAGCATGTGGCGAGCTGTTGGGCAGTAGCGACCCCACGGACCCTATCTCCGGGGAGAAGTCTTGTTCCTCACCTCTGGCTTGTCTTTATTGGCCGGCAGGAGTGAACACTGACGAGGAACAGAGCTCCCGCCTCATTCTTGCCTTAATTGGCCGGCTTGAGTGGAGATTCGCAAGAGCAAACGTGCTCGGAAGAAGGAAGTATTCCAGTAAGATGCTGGTAGGGATCTTGACCGTACTTCCGGGATTGTCCTGATAGCCGTGGAATACCTCTCCACTCCTCATAAGCACCTCAGGACGTGTTGCCCCCTTGTCGCTACGACACTATGTGCTAGCGACCGTTTTCGGGGGCCCATTATTGAGCGTGCAAGTCACCCCCTGCCATTTTATCCGTGTACATTTAAACATTGATCAGGCAGGGGCCATAGTCCTTCCATAGCTCCAGGTAACCAGTCCACTTAAGCCACCCAAACCCATAGTCCAATATCTTTGTTTCCATATTCTGCAATAGTCCTACACCAACCGGGGGTTGTCCTTGGGTGCCCTTGCATAGTGCGAACAGGGATAATCGTCGGTTGGTGCCTCAATACTCAAAAATGTCTAAGGGGCCTCTGCGAGTTGGCTTCGGCCCCTCGTACGCCTTCCAAAGGTCCGGGACCCCAGGGTCCCGAGATATGTCAAAGACATTTAAAAATAATAATAATAATCTTTATTACATACGAAATGGTTACAAAATGTGTGAAGTCCCTGACACTTGTACTAGGTGGTTAACCTGTGTTACAAGAGCCAGTGCCCTCTCCCGGGAGGAAATACAATTGAAAACTTATGCAATAAGATTAACAAAGGAGAAAAATAAATAAAAAAGACTAAAATAATACAAAACAATAATAAATGGTTAGAAATAGCCTGTAATGGTGATTGTATGTATGCGTGTAGTGTGCATGTGTGCGTGTTTGTGTGTATGTGTGTGTGTGTTTGAGTGTGTCTGTAAATTGATTTGAATGTTTAGGAAAGATTGATTGGGATCGCGCGTAATGGTGAAGTTGAGTGCCACTCATAGCGTAGACTTCGTATTACGAAAGAGTTACAAGAATTTGCTCTGTTTCTTCATAATTGAGGGACAGTAGCCATGACTTAAGATTCTGCTTGACCTTATGCAGGGTAAGTTTATAAATTGATAGATTCTTGTTTATTTTGTTGTACATTTTGGAGCTTTGGGCACGAAAGTGTCGTCGGGCAAGCGCAGAACGACACTGAACAGATTCACAGATAGGAAAGCCAATCCGCCGATTGGATAGATTTCTATCTAGCGGCATCGTGGAGTGTCGACGCAAGACAGTGCGGAGGACATAAAGTTTTCTTACCGCGAGTACTTGGGCTTCGGAGTACAACTGGGCTGTGGGGTAGTCCCTTTTACGGAAATACATAACTTTGAGGACAGCCCGCTGAGCTCTTTCCACCTTAAGCATCACGGTTTTGAAAGTACCCCACACAGGGATGCAGTAAGTAATAATCGACTCACATAGGGAACGATATACAAGCGAAGCTGTTTCAATGTCGGCCGAATGTCTGAGCTCTTTAAATAAATAAATTAGTTTACGAAGCCGGGAGCATAGAGTATCCGTATGAACACGCCAGTCTAGTCTCTCATCGATATGAACACCTAAATACTTAATACATGATACCATATCGAGGTCATTGCAGTTGCAAGTTGAGGCCTCATGACAAATATGCGCTGTTATTTTGGTTGAATCAGTTGGTGGTTTGGGTGAATTTGGTGGTAGAAACTGAATCACTTTAGTTTTCGAAACATTGAGCGTCAGGAGGTTAATGGAAAGCCAGTCCATAACAGTTCGCAAGGTCGTTTCAGCTCTATGTTTTGCTTTGTCCCAGGTCTCATCATATATCAAAAGTGCTGTGTCGTCTGCGTAGGTAAATATGTCACAACAAATGAGGGGTAACTGACAGAGATCATTTATATAAATTTGAAATAGTGTGGGTCCCAAGATACTTCCCTGAGGTATACCGTAGCTGATAAACTCACTGTCACTAAAAACGGAGTCAATTTTAACACGCTGGCTACGCCCACTGAGGTTATCTTTGTAAATATTTAGGGCCACACCACGTATTCCTATACGCTCCATTTTGGCCAAAAGTCTGGGAATAGAAACTGTATCAAAAGCCTTCGTTAAGTCTAAAAATACACCATAGCATTTAAGGCGGGTGTCCAGTTTGTCAATTAGGGTGTTGGTGAAATCAGAGACGGCATCTTCTGTGGAGATACCCGAACGAAATCCGTACTGGTTGTCAGCGATTAATTTATTTTTTGATAGGAATTTTGCTAAGTTAGTGTTGAGGATTCGTTCAAGTATTTTAGACAAGGAGCTAAGCACTGAGATTGGCCGATAATTGGACACGTCGTCTTAAGCTTTGCCTTTGTACACTGGATGGATTACTGCACGTTTAAAAGCTTTTGGGAAAACTCCCGAATTGATGGCACAGTTACATATATGGGCAATGAAAGGAGCCAGAATGGAGCTAGATTGTTTTATGATGATTGCTGGGATGTTATCCCATCCAATAGCACAATCGCTACGTAAGCTTTGAATTGTACTAATTACAAGAGCTTCATCAACTAATGGAATCACTAGAGAGTTGATTGGAGACGGGGATGAAGATGAGTAGACGGATGGTCTGGTAGAGTCAAATTTTGATGCAAGGTTCGTACCAATGTTAACAAAGTATTTATTGACATTATTTACTGATACGATAGGGTCGACGGAAGATTGTAGCAGAGCATTAGGAGAGTGTCTTTGATGGTTACTGTGTGTGATAGATTTAATAACTTTCCACGTCGCTCTTGGGTTGTTATTAGCTTTAAGAAGTTCTGCCTTCTCATAAGCTCGTTTTAGTTTTTTGAGTAGGGAATTACAGAAGTTGCGGTAACGCGTATATGAAGTTTTTAGTATTAGGTTGTTGGGAGACTTACTGACCTGTCGGTGCATTTTGTCGCGATTACGTAGGCACCTAACCAAGCCAGCAGTCATCCAGGTTTTAATAACTGTTTTTCTGTTAGATGTGTGAAATGTTTTAGTATGTCTTATTATGGTAGTTTGTAGGTCGGAAATTAAAATGTTGGTTGCTAGGTCTGGGTCAGTTGTATTAAGAATAGGAGTGAAATCATGGTTACCTATTTCATTTTTTATGGCCTCATAGTCATATCGGATCAAAGTATGTTTTGATGGGGATCCAGATGATTTATTTATGTCCAGGAATATTGCAACAGGAAGATGATCAGTAATGTGCGTGTCCAGCACGATAACCTTTGCAGGGGATTTGGTGTTCATCATGACATGGTCCAGACAGTTATTTATTCTTGTCGGGAGAGTGTGAGCCGGCAATAAGCCATGTGTTGCTGTTAAAGTTAAGTAATCGTCCGCATGACGATCACTATTGCCGGACTTGATATCAATATTAATATCACCTATAAGCATGATGTTATTTTGGGATTTAACAGATGTTATTATTTCACTCAAACTAGAGTAAAAGTTAGTAGGGTTTAAATAGGATGGGGAACGATATACTGCGATTATGGCTGTGTTATTAAAGCAAGTTACTAAACAGTTGGCGTCTAAAATCAAAGGTTCATGCGTTGAACAATTAATTGTATTTTTAACGTAAATGACGACGCCGTCATTTTTTATTGGGTTGTTTTTTGTGGAGTGTGAAGTATAGCCCTCTAAGATAGGGATGTGACCTGAAACCTGCAACCAACATTCTGTAAAAATAATAAAATCAAATTCAACTTTCGTTATTGTTAACATAGTGACAAATTGGTCCAGATTCTTTTTTATGCTTCTAATGTTAATATGAATAATACGAAAGCTACGATCACACTGTCCTGCAAAATTTTGGAATTGATCTGGAGTACATTTATAAGACTCAGCAATAGAAACGTTATCTAATTCCTGAGATATTTGATCAATATTCATCATTTTTATTAACAATTAGTATTTTCGTCACTGTTAATTGACCGAGGTGTTTATAATTTAGGTTCAGGACGACACCTAGAACGCGAAATACATTACGTATTAAGTAATTAAGAGGTATGCTTTTATGGGTAAAATAGAGTTTCCCTGTGTTGAGGTAAATATCAGATAAGTATGTGTATGTGATTGAATTTATGTGTAGTATAGGCTTAGAAAATAACAATGTTTTATAAAAAGATAAATATGTAAACAAAAAGCTAGACATAATTAGTATTTTAGGTATGCAACCAACCCCAGACATTAGTCATTTACTTAGCCGGAGATTGTCGAGGTCTGCTTCGGTTTTAATAACGACGTGTTGCTCGCCATCCGCTTTTCGCATTAGAACTTTCCCATAAGAGGTCCAACAGTAATTATATTCATTATCTGCAGCAAATCGGCGGGCTAAGTAATAAATTCGTTGAGTTTTGGGCGTCAGTTTTTCCGATATGTATATAGGTTTCCTGGGTCCGTCAAGTTTTAGGTGTGTTGTACGAAGCTTGTTTTGCTTATTAGCATTATTGAACTTGCGAGACTTTTTTATGAAACTGTCCTTGGTTATTGAACTTATAAAATCAACTGTAATTGTGGAAGTGTTGTTTTTGTTCTTTGTGCGAAAGACATCTTTTGCCATTTATCGGAGTGCCAAACACGTTAGCAGCCTCTGTTACAATAGCGCGGAGACTTTCCTTACTTTCTTCATGTTTCTGGGGCACATTCCTTATTTCAATCTTAGTGGAGTATAAATGTCGCTCTATAAGGTCCACTTTTTCTTCCAGCTCATGGATATAGCGGCGGTCGGTTTCACGTTCAGTTTGCCAGTTTTATCTTTAAGTCGTCGTAATCCTTAGATATAAATTCCATTGAATTAAGTATCCCTGCATTCTGAGTACTAATTTCAGAGATGGAGGCCTGTAACGCCGCGAACTTCTGTTCGGACTTGACAGTAGACGCTGATAGTAAATTTCGAATTTCATCCAGACGAGGCATGCAATCACAGTCGTCACGCTTACGGTTCAGTTTGCGGTTTGTTTTGTTACTATCTTGACCTAAGGTCGTGAGGTCAGGAGAAGATCCGGACTGAGTAAACAATCGGGAGCCAGAAGTACTAGTTGTAGACTGGCCCGAAGTTTCTTCTACTAAAGGGGTATTCGGTGGTGTACGTTTTAGCGGCATAATTAATTATTACAAATTATTACCTTGAGTGTTTTTACATGGACCAAACCCTTTGATTCTCTGCTACCCGCTATCGCTTGTAAGTTGTGGCAGCGGCGCTGTGACGCGTCAGAGCAGTGCGATGACGTTTTCGTGGTGCGAAGGACGTGTGACGCAAGCGCAGCGTAGATCAGGCGGCGATCTCCGTCTCAGGAGTTGCTATCCTGTTTCTTCGCGGACTCCACGTTCACCACAAATACCACTGTGATTATGCGCTCCTGGTACTTTTGTTTTTTTTTATGTAGTATTTTTGAGGAATTTATTAATTAAAAATATTAAAAGTGTTATTTAAATGTAATTTGGAAACATCAAGAGCAGTAGGATAAAAGCTCTTTAGCTCCCTTCAAAATGGTTGAGCTGAATGGTGCTAATCCATGCGTCATGTTCGTGAACGGGGGCCGTCAGTTGGGACTGGTCATCTCTTAGCTGCCAGGGCTTATTTTTAATTTTTTGAATTGTTCTTTTTTATCTTTTTATTACGGACGCTTCTCATGTGCACGTCTTTCTACATTGTTCTCACATGTATAATTTCAACATGAATGATGTAACCAATATTTTGTAACAATTTTTTATTTAAAAGAGTGTCCATGGAGTTTCTTGCCCGTTCTTCTCCATAGGTACCTACTACGCTTTGGAATGGGCAACTAACTTCATACCTATTTCTGACTGACCGATTCCTTGACAATTCAAAAGTGCCTGTAAATGGTTTAATTGAAATAAATGATTTGAGTTTGAGTTTGAGTTTGAAAAATGGTGGATTGGCCAAGAGGAGACTAGAGAAAGTTGAGCAGGAGCAAGGACTGACTTAGTCCTTCGACCTCAAGGCACAGGATATACAAGATAATTTTTTTAAGACAATTATTTTTTCCCACAGTAAGTGTTAGTAGTACTTAATACTATTGATACAGGTGTTGGGAAGGAAGTTGATGATAAATGATAATAATCAATTACTTACAACTTTGTATATTGTTACCAGTCCAGCGACACGTACAAAAAAGAGAGCAAAATTAACGTTATACGATCTTTTATAACATTTAAAGACAGTTGTCTACCCTTACTACTCAACTCACATGAATACCTATTGCAACAGATAAAATGAACTGAACTATTAATACAAAACAAATACTTTTAAATTAAAAATTGCAACAATTTACAAAATTATTATTGATACGTAAATTAATCTCTTAGATATTCCGACAAAAACTACAAATAACAACAAAAATACAAAATTACAATTATTAGTAGTGACAAAAATTGAAAAGCGTATGCTGAGATGGTTTGGGCATGTTGAGAGGATGAATGAAAGGCGACTAACAAAATGTATTTACAAGGCTGATGTAAAGGGAAAGGCCGGGCGGGGACGCCCTAGGAGGACCTTATTGGTGATGTTCATCAGAAAGGCCAGGTGCATAGTACTCGCAACCGGCGTGCGTGTATGACCAGATGTATGAACGTAAACGAGGCAAAAGGAGTATGTAAGGATCGTAGCAGGTGGCGTTCTGTAGTTTCTGCATACTCCCATGGGAAGAAGGCGTGAGTTTATGTATGTATGTATGTATATTCAAAACAAAATAATTTAATGGAACTAACAAACTCAATCATTTAGTATTTAAACGTAAGTAAAACAAATGATTATTGAAATGGCAACAACAAATAAATTGGTCAGTGTGACCCTAAACAAACTTCTACATGAGTACTAAATATAAACGATATATTTGATACGATAACACTATGTTAGTTCTAAAGCTTTACTTATAGAGAAAATCTATTCTAGATTCCGATGTGGCCTTCAAAATATGAAACGTTTTGACGTTTAAGCCACTGACGCGCGCTTTACGTCACTTTCGACATTTTCAGAATTTTTCGATCTTACCTGTCATTTTTTGATTATTTTAGTTCTAATTGACGAGAATATCCGTCAGGCCATAGAGTGAAACAGCCCACAGGCGATATTAGCCATTATTTAGCAGTAACAATAGTGGTTTAAGTCGCGTGTACCAGCCGTGGTACCGGTGGGGCTTTAACTTAAATACCTTAGTAAAATACATGAAATTTAAAATGAATACTGTTATCGGTATATATTATAACATAACACTTAACATAACATTATAATATAACACCTAACATAACATCATAACATAACACCTAACATAATATTACGCCTGTATTCCCCGAAGGGTTAGGCAGTGGTGTACCTATAGTACACCCACATTTCGCCAGTTATGTTTAAGTCCCATGTAATAGGTGGCGAGCCTATTGCCATCCACCGGTCACTAATTCAGACTCCGCGCTGCTACTGAGAAAATCCAGATGGAAAAACTTTTGCTATTCATAATGTTGAGAAATATATTTTTTCCTGCATTATTACTACTAAACAAAATAAGGCTTCTCCTATTCTATGAAAATCGTGTTGTTTTATCAGAAAATACCTTACTGGAACATAGATTTTATTTCAACCGCCTCTCACTTCAGTTCACAATTCCGCGGAAACGCCAGACATCACACAGTTAGCACATCACCTCCCCCCAACCATAAACAACCACAAATTCACACATTCTTCCCAAAAAGGCCGCAACTGACCATAAATTCGTCAGCTCCACACGACGCTAGCGTCACGCGCTGGACAATTAAACGCTCCCGATCGCGCTGCAAGCTGCAAAAATAAATGACGACGAATGCTGTGCAATGACGTCATGTGACGGGTAGCTGGTTAGTGTTTGGTGCATATAGGTGGTTGTATTTTGATGTAGCTAAGCAGAGTGAAGTATTCAGTATCCTAATTGCGTAATTATTATTAATCATTTATTTTCAGAATAAAATATTCCATACATCCCTCCTTTAATATTATAAATGCGAAAGTAAGGTTTGTTACGCCTTCACGCTAAAACGGCTGAACGGATTTGGATGAAATTTGGCGCATATATAGATGATGCCCTGGAAAAGAACATAAAAAACTTTTTTTTTTCCCACGGGATCGAGACTTATGCGGGTGAAACCGCGGGGCGCAGCTAGTCCTTAATATTATAAATGCGAAAGTAAGTTTGTTTGTTACGCCTTCACGCTAAAACGGCTGAACGGATTTGGATGAAATTTGGCACATATATAGATGATGCCCTGGAAAAGAACATAAGATATTTTTTTTTTTTCCCTTGGCTTCGGATCTTATGCGGGTGAAACCGCGGGGCGCAGCTAGTTGTTAATAAATAGTACTTATAACTATGTTAGTAAATTATTAATGATTATTTACAATTCCGCTATTTAATATTATATAAGGCACCTCCAGATCCGTGAACGATGTTCCAGTGCCTCACAACCGGACAATCAACCTTTCCCAAAATAGCATTCAGAAGGCTGTTGGAGCTGCCCCGCACGCGGCGCATCAGCAAAGCAACTCTTTTTCTTACTATTGCCCTAAAGCAGTCCGTGCTGGCCTTCGCAAACATACCTGATGCACTGCAAAAGCGAGGCAATCCCAACAGCATCCTAAAACCATTATTGTACAGGACCCGTAGGGCATTGAAAGATCTACGCGTATACCGGACCCACAGGCTGCAGGTATAAAATGTAATAAAATAAATAAAATAAATAAAATAAATAAAATAAATAAAATAAATAAAATAAATAAAATAAAATAAAATTCATTAAATTCAGACAATTTTTGTCCATATTTTGTTAGTACCTCTTTCTTACATTCTCTTAAAATTATGTTAGTAATGACTGAAAGAAAGTAAATAATTGAAAATAAATTAAAACACGGTGAAATTAAATAATTCAAAATAAAATACAAAAATTCATTAACACACGATCAATCACAATTTGTTTCGATCCGAAACAGATTGCTAATCCATTGCTCATAAGTTGGAAAAAAAAATTTGCTCAACAACGTAAATAATGCAATGAATGTTGTTGAACTGTCGAAATGAAACAAATTTGTCATAATCATTTACGAAAATAATTTACGCAATTTATACAGGTCATAAATTTTGTGTGTGGGGTTATTGGAGTAAAGATGTTATGCTAAATGTATACGTATTTTTAAAATTATTTTTGTAAATTGAAGAGTGATTTACTTACCATCAGGTAAGATGCAGACCAAGAGCTTCACCATTGAAGATAAAAAAAAGTAATTTCATGTTTAGTTAATATTTTTCAACTGTAGGTATAGAATATTCCACAGGAGGAGACGCGCTGGGCGTCGGGAATCACAGGCAGATTTCCGGCCACCGTAGGCGCGGGCTTGCGGACGGTGAGCAATGGGTAGCTCGCCGTCCGATAAGGACCAAGCCCAGGTCTACGGCGCGTTGTTTTCCACGCGCGCCTCAAAGAGATGTCAGCAGAATTGACGGGGTGTCGCTAGGGCCAATGCCTGCCGGGGGTTCGAAGAAAACCGATAGGGAAATCGTGGCTCCCGGCAACATGGCAACTGAAGGAACACGGGTGGGTTTTAGTCAGCAAGAGTCTGACACGCCCTCCCGCTCCAACCAGAGCGGGAGAAGTTATTTGATAATTTCCCACCCAAAAAAAAAACCTGTAGAATATTGCATGCAGAAATATGGCGAAATATATCATCGTACAAGAATATTTATTTACCACCTTTGTATTACCGCATTTAGAGCAAATAAATGACTGACTAAATGTCTATGGCACCAATTTAAAAAAAAAATATTGCTGCTAATAATCTATGGCCCTCATGCTTGGTTCTATCTTGCAACCATCATTAGTCAGACTAATAAAACCAATTGTATATATAGGTTATGATGCTTTCTAAGATCATAGCATCTTCAATTTTTTTATTTTTAGCAGTAACTTTGATACAAAACTCATATTTCTGACTTTAACATAAAAATGGCTACATCTCTAAAACGTTTTTCAATCAGCATTTTGGTAGGCTATATCTATATAGTACTAAAATTGTGGCTAAACTTTTGATCAGTGACGGCTTTTTTTAACCTTATTTGTTCAGTTGAATACTAGTTTTCTAACTTAGCCGATGGTGCCGATTCCCTTGTTCACAAACTAAACTAAATTTAAGTTTAGTGCATCTTTTTCTTTCTATTTCATTAAGAAAAGGACAGAATATAAATTTTAGTTTAGTCCTGTCAAATTAATCAGCGCTTGACGTAATTTTAGTCGGCAAGTTTTTAATCACGTCTAAACTTGTATGGAGAGTGACAAGCGATGATTAATTTGACAGGACTAAACTAAAATTTATCTTCTGTCCTTTTCTTAATAAAATAGAAAGAAAAAGATGCACTGAACTTAAATTTAGTTTAGTTTGTGAACAAGGGAATCGGCACCATTATCGCAATTTATTTATCGAAGCATAATTATCCATCAAGCTTCTATCACCGGTAATTGACGTGTCACACAACAAAGAAACACACTGCAGACTTGCTACATAACTGTTCAGATCAACCAATTATCGCGTTAGAACTTCTGATTTTCAAAGACTTCTCCATAAGCCTTCCAATTTCCGTCACTACAGGTTTTGGGCCCTTTGTTATAAGTTTATCTAGGCATCCTTTAGGCTAGGGATTCCCAACAGGTAGGGCGCACCCCCCTCGGGGGCGTAGAGTGACCAATACCAATGGGGTGGCGCGGCGGCTTAATAAACTATAGATTTATTTTTTATGTTCTTGATTTAAAAATTTTAAGGCTGGTTTTCAAAACGTGCTATAATTTTCAAGCTCACTTTACTTGCTCTTCCATTCTACATGTATGAATGGTCAAAAAAAAATTTGACTTATCCTAGGGGGTGCAAACGACCTCACTTTTGCTCGCTTTTTTTCTTTTTTTCTTCTTTTGATTATTTCTTTTCTCATTCTTTTTCTTTTCTTTGCTTTGACATGTACCTTGACTTTTTATTTTCATTTTGTTTATGTTACATTTGATTATCTATTTACCTAAACAATTTTGTACGCCTTCTGGCGGGACGTAGTATGGACCGATATTTATTTGTAACAGCTGTATAATCTTTTACCCTATGTTCACAAAATTAGTAAATGAATTTGAATTTTGCTTTTCTGCGTATGTCGACAAAGTAACTCAGGGGGGCTTAGTGATTTTAAAAGAAAGTTAAGGGGGCGCGTATGTTAAAAGGTTGGGAACCCCAGTTTAGGCTATCGGTTGAGTACCTTCCAGGCATCCTTTAGTTTGAGAGGAGTTGAGAGCACCCGATATTAAGTTTGTCGTTTCGTGGTCTTTGTAAAAGGGCTAACTATTTCGTGGTGGGTGTTCGATGAAGTACAGGAGTCTATTGAAGGCTGTATAAACTTGAGGTGCTATCGCAGAGTACATTTGGGTGCTATTTTAGGTTGCGGATTTTGAAATTGACGATGCTTAGCACGAACATGATGTATCTACGCTGAGGTATCTAGTGAAACTCCTATACTTTCACGCAAATTTTATTTTTCACTTTTTAGTTGTGGTATCTACCCCACACACATTCGAATACCACTACCTGCTACCAGTGACAGAAACTTATCATATCATCTACATACTAAGTGGGGAAAAAAAATACGTATTTTGTACCTATCTCAAAAACTATCCAAGCAAAGTTAATAAAATTTATATGGGACCAATTCGAGAGCACACTCTTTCAAACAAAAAAAGAATTTTCAAAATCGGTCCACAACTGACGGAGAAGTCGGTGGAAATACATAAAAAAAAAAAACAAACATACGCGACGAACATATAACCTCCTCCTTTTTGGAAGTCGGTTAAAAATTAGTTATTTTTTCATTTCAGGGCAATTATTTAGGTTTACTACACTTAAATGATCACATGGCATTGATACAATAATGCGGTTATTAGATTTTAATGTTAACTGATAATGCAATATTATTGATATCCATTTTCAGGGCATATCAGAATCAAACTCAAACTCAAAGCATTTATTTCAATTAAACCATTTACAGGCACTTTTGAATTGTCAAGGGGTCGGTCAGTCAGAAAGATGAAGCTAGTTGCCCATCCCAAAGCGTAGTGGGTTCCTATGGAGAAGAGCGGGCAAGAAACTCTACGGATACTCTTTTAAATCATAATATTGTTCATAATATCATACGCCCTTTTTTTTTTTGGGTGGGAAATTATCAAATAACTTCTCCCGCTCTGGGCGGAGCGGGAGGGCGTGTCAGACTCTTACTGACTAAAACCCACCCGTGTTCCTTTTGTTGCCATGTTGCCGGGGGCCACGATTTCCCTATTAGTTTTCCCTGAAGCTGTGAGTGACTACAGCGTTGCTTCTCTACGATGTTTTGTTTATTAAAGTGAAACTTTTATTACATCGTCTCAAACTTTTTCGTCTGTGTGTTGCATGTCGCGTGACGGTCGGCCGCGGAGTAGGGATAAAGTGAAAGGCGCTCGTCAGAGCAGCCAAGTCCAATATGGCGGCGCCTATAGTTCGCTTAAAAGTTTCACTTTTACCGTGGTTTCATAAAACCACACAATACTTTTTTTATATATTTACTTACGTTTACACTCAGTTTTAAGACATTTAAGAGGAGGCTCCCTAAATTGTATGTTAATTTGCATTAAAATTCTGAAAAAGTCACGCATACAATCAAAATGGAACTTTAGTATAAATGATTTATTGGATCTTTTTTTTCCATATCTAAGACAGTTACGTAATTACTGTAAGTAAATTTTTCACTCGATTATTTTTTATTCGAAAATCGTGTCTTTTTTAAATATTATTTGAAACAAAAACAAGATTACTCGGCTTTTATGTCTAAAATAATTATTGACAGTAAGAAAATATAGTTTATTATCCAGATATAAGATATTTTTTCTCTAGATCAATTATTACTTTGGTTATAAATGCAATAAGAATTGAAACTTACGACATTTAGTTCCGTGCTCATGCGACCAAAGAGCGCACGCGATAGTCAACTTTATTACTGATGTGTTAGCGTTTAGCACATAGTGGAGTAGTGGGGTGCACGGGGGCGGAGTTTGTGTGAAAATTGTCTTTGGAGTGCCTGGTCTTTCGCTTCGCTCGAAGTTGTTTTTTCATAGGTTCATAGTTTTGTACCCAGTTGACATTGGTGCCGATTCCCTTGTTCACAAACTAAACTAAATTTAAGTTCAGTGCATCTTTTTCTTTCTATTTCATTAAGAAAAGGACAAAAGATAAATTTTAGTTTAGTCCTGTCAAATTAATCAGCGCTTGACGTAAATTGACGTAACTTTATTCGGCAAGTTTTTAATCACGTCTAAACTTGTATGGAGAGTGACAGGCGCTGATTAATTTGACAGGACTAAACTAAAATTTATCCTCTGTCCTTTTCTTAATGAAATAGAAAGAAAAAGATGCACTGAACTTAAATTTAGTTTAGTTTGTGAACAAGGGAATCGGCACCATTGTCGCCTACTGAATACAAGTTTCAGGGCCAAGCCTGCGACGATCAAGTTACATCAAACACGTTGCCGAGCCCTGATTCGGGGGATTGGCCTTTATTCGTCCTTTTAAAGGCACATCCCAAGGAGATAATAAATTAACATTGTGTAACACAATATTTACTGAGTGTGCCTAATTAGAGTAACTGTGTGGTTAAATCATAATAAGGTTTGTGTCAAAGTCAAAGTCAAATAATTTATTTCAATTAGGTACAAAAAGGCACTTTTGAACGTCAAAATTTACAAAAAATAGAATTGATTCTAGTCGCCCCTTCCAAAAGGTAGTTTTCGTATGGAGAAGAATGGGCAAGAAACTCCACCGTTACTCTTTTAAAATGTTATACAATATTTTGTATACCTACATAAATTATATAATTATATGTGAACACGATGCACCTGGAATAAGATTACTATACCACAATAGGTAAAAATAATTAAAAATGAATCAATGACAGAAAAAATAATTATGTAATGGATACATGGTGTTCACATATTTACAAGCATTGTAAAAGTAGGTACCTATACGATATTCCAAAAAAAATACAAGAGATACTAATTAGTCAGTGTGTGAATTCAAGTAATCACAGAATGTAAAATCAATGTTATAATAATTAATTACACAATTAAATTAGCAACCAGTTTGATTTGGTCTAGACTCTAAATTGTCTTATGGAGCTAGACCAGCATGCTTCCAAGCATTCTTATCTAGGATATAATCCTCTAATTTGTAATATGCTTGTTTACAAAGAGTACTTTTAATATGAGTTTTCAATTTTCTTTCAGTTAACTGTAATATATCACAAGGTATTTTGTTGTAACATTTAACACAGTACCACATAAAAGGTGTTTGTACTTTGGATAATCTGAAAAATGGTTGATCTATTTTATCTTTATTTCTAGTATTAAAATTATGTCTATCACTTATTTTCTTAAAAAGATGTGGTTCGTTTAAGTTTGAAACTAGGCGGTTAGTCTCGAAAAATTTACTTTATGAAGTGCATGTAAATAACAATGAAGACTGTGGTGTAAAGAATTTAAGAAAAACAAAATTAAAACCGACTAATCCTAATTTAATATTCAGTGTGGAAGTAAGCAGTGATAGCCTAGTGGTGTGACCATCGGACTGCCAAGTCATAGGTCTCGAGTTCGAACCCAAGGCACGCACCTCTGACTTTTCGGATTCATGTGCGTATTGTATAATTATCACTTGCTTCAAAAACGGTGAAGAAAAACATCGTGGGGAAACCGGCATGCCTGAGAGATATTTCTCGACGGCATGTGAAGCCAAGTCAGACGCCTATTGGCGGCTTTAAAAAACTGACATCAGGTTAGTCACTAACCACATAAAAAGAAGAAGAATACGAATGTATTTGTTTGTTTACTACGGTTTTACACTAAAACGCCTAAACGGATTTGGATGTTTGGCAAATGGATAGTCCATGACCTGGACCAGGAGATGAAATACCTTTTATCCCGATATTCGCATGGGATCGAGACTTATGCGGGTGAATCCGTGGGGCGCAAACAATAACACTCGGTCATAAGTGTCTCAAAAAAAAAAAAACAAAATATTTTATTTCACATAAACCCACAAGGACACTTATGAAACGTCAGAAGCTAGGTGCACGGTTCCAATTGGTCGCTTCCTATGGAGAAGAGCCGGCTAGAAACTCCACGGTTACTCTTTTCAAAATAAATGGTTTCTACAATGTTTCCAAATTACAGTGTTAATAGGTATGGGAGAACAGTGTAGGCCTATCAACAAGTACCAGGTACTTAGTACAATAGAAAATGGTCCACAAGTCTACAGCCTACAACGTTCTCACATTCACAAAATCTAAAAAAAAAGAATCTATATACCTAAAAGATAAACAAAATAATAAAAATAAGGACCTATTTAAACCAAATGACATGAATACCACTACAGCTGTAACAAATCTAATTTGATAAAAAAAAAAATAGAAAATTGTAGGTATATAATGTCAAATACTGAAAAGATTATGTCAATGAAGAATGTAAAAAAAGTAAAATAAAATAATCATCGTAATTTGGGAGCAGTTAATAGACATTTACATTGTTATGCCGTTGATGAGGTACCAGGGAAGCCACATGTGCAGAAGGAATTATTGCCAAACTTCCTTGTCTTGTTCTCACGAACCTTCCTGACTTTTTGGAGCTGTTCTTGGCATTTCGTCGTGATTTTTTATCCCATGATTAGTCTAATTGTTGACAAGCCTCTTATTCCCTCCATTTTCTATATAGGTATATAAACAATACATCTACTTATAAAACAGACATACACATACAGAGAACCCTAAAAAGCTTACGCAGGAAAATTCCTCCGTAATTGAAAGCAGCGTTATATCCGAGTCTCGTGCGACGCGAGATTCATAAAAACACAACAAATTGTAATAATAATATTTGTGAACGTCTCCATGCTGGAATTGTTGCAATATGGCCGCCGAACCTCGCGCAGGGCTGTCAGACGATGAACGAATTTATTTATTCATTTAAGGAAAAACAAACAGTAGCACAATAAAAAACAGTCATAATATCTTAAATATAACATTTTAAACAATTATGCTACCCACTACGTTTTCCACAGATTACAATATGAAGTATTTAAAAACTAACTAGTAACACATATACAATACCAATACAAACGGCATTATCCTGGAACTCATATCTGGATTTTTTTATTTATAAAAGAAACAAAAAAATTAAATTAAAAGTAAGTTTGTGTGCGTACTAATATCAAACATTACGTCATTATACAATACTTTGCTGATCCTTTAGGGTTGCTTGGATTTGCTTCAATTTTTACTAAGAAAAAGAATGTCGATTGAATTAAGCTCATTGTTATATGTCTCAACTGAACGATGAAGTGGTGAACGCGAGCCAGCGTTGGATTTACAAAGGCGAGTAGCAAATAGATGTCGAGAGTGTACCTCTCGTACATGAACTGTTCAAGGAACCAGGTAACACAAACTCCTAACTAAGTCCGGACAGTCAAAATAATTGCGGCAAACATTGAACAGGGTCATAACTTCCAGAAGTTTTCGTCTTGATTTTAATAATAATAATAATAACCCCACCGTCGTATCTCTACGTTGACGTCGTGGTGGGGCTTGCGCGCTCCAAACTCTAGGCCTGTGCCGGTAGAGTTTACTTTGCCGGAACAGGTCTGGGATTAGGAGCCAGACCAAGAGAGATACAAAAACCCGCAGGGCAGCATGTGGCGAGCTGTTGGGCAGTAGCGACCCCACGGACCCTATCTCCCGGGAGAAGTCTTGTTCCTCACCTCTGGCTTGCCTTTATTGGCCGGCTGGAGTGAACACTGACGAGAAACAGAGCTCCCGTCTCATTCTTGCCTTAATTGGCCGGCTTGAGTGGAGATTCGCAAGAGCAACCGTGCTCGGAGGAAGGAAGTATTCCAGTAAGATGCTGGTAGGGATCTTGACCGTACTTCCGGGATTGTCCTGATAGCCGTGGAATACCTCTCCACTCCTCATAAGCACCTCAGGACGTGTTGCTCCCTTGTCGCTACGACACTATGTGTTAGCGACCGTTTTCGGGGGCCCATTATTGAGCGTGCAAGTCACCCCCTGCCATTTTATCTGTGTATTTTATATAAAACATTGATCAGGCAGGGGCCATAGTCTTTCCATAGTCCTAGATAACCAGTTCACTTTAGCCATCCAAACCCATAACCCAATATCTTTGTTTCCGTATCCTGCAATAGTCCTACACCAACCGGGGGTTGTCCTTGGATGTACTTACGTAGTGCGGACAGGGATAATCGTCGGTTGGTGCCTCATTTCATTAAAAATGTCTAACGGGCCTCTGCGAGTTGGCTTCGGCCCCTTGTACGCCTTCCAAAGGTCCGGGACCCCAGGGTTCCGAGATGTGTCAAAGACATGAAAACAATAATAATAATAATAATTCCTTTATTTCAGGCAACTAAGGCCCATAGATAAAATACACAAATATTCTTATAAAATAATAAACTAATACATAATTATTAAAAAACATTAATCTATTTATAACTAAGTAGTACGTTGGGTCGGCGACGTATTGCGCTGAGTCGAGGTGTCGTGTAGCCTTCCGCGAAAACGCCGATACACGACACCCTTCGGCCAAAATTCTTCCTTCATGAAGGTCTCCAGGTGATGAGTCGGAACGCGCACCACAAAAGATTTAAAGTTAACTTCGTGTCGCGATTCCAACTGCTCGACTCTTAAGGTGAACTTGGTCTTTATCTTTATATACTCCATGATCTCCTCTGCCTTCGTGGAGTGATGTAACCGCGACACGTACAGCTGCGTCGATGGAATAGCGGGACGCAGCAACATGTTCGGACCAGTCAATGCGGTACCGCATTGATTGCGACAAGCAGGCTTCTTCTTCTTCTCCACACGTATGAAGCCTTCTTCATCGGCCTGTCCTTGGCGTGCTACCTGTGATAACGAGCTTCGAACAAATTTGGAGAGCCGCTGAGCACCCCTCGTAAGCTTAGGTTGTCGCTGTTGTTTTGCTGGAGTTGCAATAACGGCAGCCGAATAAGCTCGTCCTGGTGTGGACGTGCTAATATTCGTCGGCGTCCCAACGATGAGGGACGCGGGGAGGGCGGGGCGCGGTTGTGCATCGCTCGCAGTGACGGCGGCCGGCAACGAGTCAAATTTTGCTGACTCGAAACTCAGCTGCGATGCATTGAGTACGCCGTGACGTGTGTTGACGCTGTTGGCAGGCTCGTGTGACCTACATACCGCGTTGCGTAAATCTGCTACCTCGGTACGTAAATCACTGATGGTGGATTGCGATGCTTCCCACTTCAACTGCATCTCGACCAGGCTTGATCTCAGGCTTGTGATGTCCCGTAGCAGCCTGGAAACGTCGACGTGGTCGAAAGTGACGGGGGGCAGCTTGCGCAAGTCCTTCGCCACGAAAGTCGGCACGTCGTCCGGGTCGGTCTCCTTCAACACTTTAATAATGTCTTGGAAACTCCTCTCTCCCTTTTCATCCATCCTGCGGGACGGCATTCGGTCGGCCATATATAGCGACTCATACAGCAATGTTTTCGCTCTGCGTATCTCCTCTTCATTGAAGTTGGATACTGGTTACTGTAGGTTACTGGTTGACGGTTTTGAGTTAGGTGTCCGATAGGTTGATGAACGAATTATGAGATATGAAGAACATTTTTTCGGTAAACTTGATGAAAAATAACTCCATCTCCTGTAGCATCTATATGAAACTCTTTTCAAAATGTGGACCGTGCTTTTAAAGATTGTGATACAAATCTCACATGCACAAACAACACCCGTTATGACCCGTAACAACTATCTATATAAAGGCTATAAAAAGAAATTTTCGCGTGAAAATTGAACCTGTAACTTGAGCAGAAAATGATACTTCAGTCACTTCGCCACCAGTCAAACAGTTTATCAAAAGCACAATATAAATATGAACAGTATGGAAACTAGGTCTATTTGTTGAAATAATTACCTACGCTCCATTTTTAAAAAGATCGCGGCGACCACACTCGTCTCGTCACGGCACCTGCAACTGACAGCACCGCGATAACCGCTTAGGATCCCGGCAATGAGCGCGTCTGTGAAAGTCTGCCGTTTTGAATATTTAATACGTAGTTTCTATTCTGTCCATATTTATAGTGTTCGAAAAGGGTTTACCAACTTGCTAGACACAGTAGAATTTCAATTACGACTGCCTTTTGGTTATCAGCCAAATGCAACATTGCAAAAGTGCCAATTTTTTTGTCAGCTATATTGTTACTACGGCTGGGACACAAGTCTCCTCTCTCTGATTGGCCTATAATCCACCACACGCGCCCATTGCGGATTGGTAATGTCACATGTCTTCGAAATTTTGGTTCTAGAACATGCCGGTTTCCTCACGATGTTTTCCTTCACCGTTTTGAGAGCGGTAACGAAATAATTTATACAAAGTAAAGCGCCTGCCTGGGTTCGAACCTACGACGTTTAAGTCGAAGTCAGGGCCACTAGGGCTGCTCACACTTCAAGGACACACCAACAGAAAAATCACTTGGTTTTCAACGGGCAAGTGCGGGAAAATCATTGTTAATTTTGTCTTGTTTTCTTTAATATAAAATTATATACAAAAACAAAATAATTCGAGTTCTGACAGCCCTACCCAACATACGCGATGTAATATCAGAAATGAATCCGTTTTCGTGCTTTGATTAGGTGTCCGTATACGAATGTGCGTTTATCGACCCCATCGATGTTCCGGAACCGTGTTATCAGCCTTACCCCTTATGTCATGACATGTGACGTCACAACATATGCTGATCGGAGAGAAAAAAGCTTATTCTTCTTCTTTTGTGCAATGTTTTTTTTCCAATAGTTACCATTATCATCTATTTGACCTCTTTTGAAACTTGCATGGGGTGATAGACTCCTCAAAGCATTTATTTCAAATAAACCAATTACAGGTATGGAATTGTCAAGGGGTCGGTCAGTCAGAAAGATGAAGCTAGTTGCCCATTCCAAAGCGTAGAGGTACCTATGGAGAAGAACGGGCAAGAAACTCCACGGACACTCTTTTCAATCAAAATATTGTTACAAAATATTGGTTACATCATTCGTGTTGAAATTATGCATGTGAGAACAATGTAAAAAGACGTGCACGTTAAAAGCGTCCGTAATCCTTAATATTATAAATGCGAAAGTAAGTTTGTTTGTTACGCCTTCACGCTAAAACGGCTGAACGGATTTGGATGAAATTTGGCACATATATACTTTTTTTTTTCCCACGGGATCGAGATTTATGCGGGTGAAACCGCGGGGCGCAGCTAGTAAAAATATAAAACAAAAACAATTTAAATAAATTAAAATAAACCATGGCAGCTAAGAGATGACCAGTTCCTACTGACGGCGCCTGTTCACAAACATGATGCATGGATCACCACCATTTAGCTCAACCATTTTGAAGGGAACTTAATGATCCAACACACACGCCACCATCAGCGAGACATTTGAGTGAGCATGACATACTCTCAGCCGCCAGGGCACATTCAAGTCAATGAAAGACGTACCCAGCTTTATGGAATGTACATGGTCACAGTGCTCACACATGTGATTTGCAATTATACAATATAATAGAAATTTTATTATAGTGAGTTATCTGTGACCATCCAAAGGTAGTCAGCAAGGTTGGGATTGAAAGAACATCCACTTTACATACTTGGATTATGGGTATCGTCAATCACTTTTACTTCGTCTGGTAGGTAGTGTAGGCCATACATCGATAGTAACGATTGCCTCGATGGTCCTAGTTTATCATTTATAACTTCCAATTTACAGCTTTATGTAAGCGGGCACGCCCTTTATGCCTGGAGGCTTTTTTTTAGATATATAGTTCTTTTTACGTTTAGTTTTTATTTTTTAATTCTGCTTGAGTATAGTCCTCGATGTTTTTGGTTGGTATATTGGCGTGTGCTAGCTGACATATGGCCAATAATTTATACTTAATTAAAATAATGTTTTGTGTTGCATAATAATTTTGCATACTATTGTATAGAGTCATTTTTATTTTTTTCTAACTTGAACAGACAGCTGTGCTGCTGGGGAGTTTGTTGCGCCACTTCTTCTTCCCAGCTAAAGGCACTAGGAAGTGGTGAAGGGTGGGCGTTTTTGGGGGACTGTCTTATGTAATTTTGACGTTCGAAAAGTGCTGGTTCTCAGCCTAATTTGAATAAATGACTTTTGAATTTGAATTTGAATAACACATCTAGCATAGTCAGCGTTTGAAATACCGGTATTTTTGGGAACCGGTACCATTGATTTTTATTTATTTATTTAACCATTTATGCACACACATATAAACAGACAAAAATAATGGAAAAATACATTTAAAGGCAATGCTTTAATGTGATGCCGGTACTAGAGAAGTAGGTATGTATCTGTATTAAAGGTACCGGTATCAGACGTAGTACCTTTAAGTTGCTATTTCTAATAAGTATCGGTACTGTAAAGGTACCAAAACCGGTATTTCCGTAAGTAAGAGTGAGAAAACAGATATATTTAGTACAATGGATAGTTAATAGGCATTAAGAAAATAACTTCAAGGTACAACTACGAGATTTATGGTACGCGGCGGGTACCTCAATTGGGTACCGGTACTTGTTAGTTGGAGTACCGGTACCCAACTGGAACTGTTACTCGTCTGAACCTGATATGAAAAATGCAATAGACATGGATATATTTAGTAACCTGTTCCGCTTAGCTATTTCTAAAGAGCCATAAAAAAACCCTGAAAGAAATCGACACTTGTTTCACCTCTCAACGAGGCATCCTCAGGATGCCGATTGACTTGTCGCGAACCCGAACATGGCGTGTTGCCACACCGAACGCTGAGCGCAAATGACATGGTTGCCACTACAACTTATCCTGTCCACAAATACCTACCTAAAACGAATATTTTCGTATCACCCCTTGCAGGTTTCAAAAGAGGGAAAATGCTTGATAATGGTATTGGAAACAGAACGTTTATTATGCGCATAATAGAGTTGTTCAAATCGAATACATTACTAGTTCCGGTGCATTGACAATACAATGATATTTTGTCGTAACTGCTTGAATAATATCATAGAATAGACTAAGGATTTGATGAAGGCAAGCTTGTTGTTCTTGAGAGGCTTATGTTAAGCAATGGACTGCAGTAGAATCAAGTATTTCTTCTTTCGTGTATCGAAGATTCAAGTTTGTATGTCTAAACTTCTATACTAATATTATGAAGAGGATTTGATTCTTTGTAAGTTTGTTTATTACGCTTTCACGCTAAAACGGCCGAACGGATTTAGATGAAATTTGAAACGTAGGTAGACCAGTACCGTAATTGCGTAACTTATTTTCGTAAACAATTATGCCTAATTTGTTTCATTTTGACAGTTCAACAACATTCATTGCGTTATTTACGTTGTTGAGCAGATTTTTTTCCAACTTATAAAGCTATGAATTAGCAATCTGTTTCAAATCGAAACAAATTGTGATTGTATTGTATTACGCAATTGGGGTACCGGTTTAGGACATAGAATACTTTTTATCCCGATATTCCCTCGGACAAGAGGTGGGGGGGTATTCTTTGGGAGGTACTTAGCTATAATAGATAGATGTTTGTTACAAAACCATTGACTGCATTAAAAATTATCTTCAAATTGTTTATCGCAATTTGAAAAAGAGTTATTATTTACCGACTTCTAAAAAGGAGGAGGCTGTATTTTCGTCTGTATGTTTAAAAAAATGTTTATTCATCGATATTTTCGTCAATTTGTGAACCAATTTTGATTTAAAAAATCTTTTGGTAGAGGAAGCTTGCGCGGTGGTCCCATATAAATAAATATAAAAACTTTTCTTGGGTAGTTTTTGAGTTAGCTTCAATAATACGTATTTTTTGCACTTAGTCTATGTGGATGATGTTTTATTATCTTCCTGTCACTGTTATTTCATAAAGAGAAGGGTCGAACATTAATCACTAATTACTTTGCATATTCAATTCATGTTTTCTTAGTTACCTTTCAGATCTAGTCCGGCTGGTCCGAGCGTTATATTTTAGACTCTGTCGAACGCCGCTAGGCGGCGCTGGCGTCCCGATTAGTCTACTCAGCAACGTATTTCCGACATATATAATTATGTACAAGTATGTAAATATTAGATACTGAAACGTTTTATTTTATCTCGGTACTTTTCTCATACTGTGTCAGGTTATTATTTTTTTTTTTTTTTGTTAAGAGATTCTGTTTGCAACTTAAATTTATATTAAAAACGTGATTTTATATTTAAAAAACCATGTTTTATTATTTTGTAGTGAAACTTATTAGTTGTTGAATAAAATGAAATAAAATTAAGTAAAAAAAAATAGAATCCGATTTCCAATACCGGGATCCCGGGATCCCGGTATTGGGAATTTTCTATACGGTATTAGTATTCAGTATTCGGTATTAGTAAAAAATTCGGTATTCGAAACCCCTAGTTACCTACTATATTACTATTGTTTATCCGGTGTTTTAACAAACATACTAAAATCAACATTCTTCTTCTTTTCGCGTGGTTAGTGACTTACCTGGTGTCAGAGTTTTAAAGCCGCCCATGGGCCTCTGACTTCACATGCCGTCGAGAAATATCTCTCAGGCGTGCCGATTTCCTCACGATGTTTTCCTTCACCGTTTTTGAAGCAAGTGATAAATTATACAATACACACATGAATTCGAAAAGTCAGAGGTGCATGCCTTGGGTTCGAACTCAAGACCTATGACTTGGTAGTCCGACGGTCACACCACTAGGATCCATAGACACTACTGCTCTGTTTAAAATCGGCAATTTGATATTAGTTAAGAGGGCTTATACTAAAAGTTGGCAACGTCGCAAATAGCTGTCAAATATTTACCTGTTTTGATTAACTTGGCAATATTACTGTATGGAATCATGAAATGTGGCTAACTAGCGAACTAGAATATTAATAATGAATTGCAATTATAACACTGAATTTGATGTTGTAACCGTTTTAGGTGTAAAAAAGGCACTTGGAATGTTTCCAAATGCTTTTTTTAATATTTATTTATTTATTTATTTATTATGGGACAATAAACAGCTACAATATAAAATGTTTACAAATAATAATATAGGCTCATAAGTAGTATTAACAATATTGCAGCCCACTACATTATCCGCATGTTAACAAAATTAAGATAAGGTAAAAAAGTGCCACTAGATTAGCATTACTCAGATATTTAAAATAATTGATTATTAAAATACAATACAATTAATTAATTATTAAAAAAAAATTAAATAAAAATAAATACATTTTGGATACAATTTTAAAAATAATAATTGGGTTAATTCCTTATTGTTACAAATAAGAATTGAGATTATTGAAAAATTTTAAGAATAAAGGAATTGACCGTACAATACAATTCATTACTAAAAATAATTAAAACGGTTAAATAAATTAAATTAAATTTAGAATACTTAATACTCACACCATTTCATATCATTAGATAAAATTTTAAAAACATTGGACTTAAATTTCGATTTGGAACATACAAAAATATCAATATCAATGAAGTTACGATTATAAGATTCCACTATACGACGAACAGGGCAACGCAATCCTGAATTAGTCCGACAGGTATTTACAGCGAACAATGTACCTGCACGGACACTACGCTTATTTACAGTGCGGGGCACTACATAGCATAACTTACTGGTGAGATCAATGGAATCGAAGTGATTATGAACAATACCGTGTAGTATGTTGGCTTCTAGAAACTTACGTCTAGACTCTAATGTTAACATATTATATTTACTTAGTAATTGTGAATACGACAAACACCTTTTATAGCACCTATAGTACATGGCGCGAAGAAATTTACGCTGAACCTTCTCGATCATATCCATATATTTCTTATAAAACGGGTTCCAGATTGGGACCGCATATTCGAGCTGTGAACGTACAAGCGTCTTGTATAAGTAAAGATAGGTGGAGGGCCGTTTAAACTCAGTAGATGATCTCATGACAAAACCATACATCCTAAATGAATTATTAACAATTCTTTCTACGTGTTGATTAAGCGATAACTTATTGTCCAGTAGAACACCAAGATCTCTTACAATAGAGGTGTTACCTAGCAAGGCATCATTTAGCTTATACTTAAAATTTATGGTAAATCTGTTTTTTGTGAAATTTATATAGTGGCATTTGGAGACGCTTAAGTGTAGTTTGTTGTCAAGACAGTATGCTGAGAGTCTATCTAAGTCTTCTTGAAACCTTAAACAGTCTTCTATAGTAGAAATAGTTTTAAAGGCTTTCAAATCATCAGCATACATAAGAAATTTAGTACCTAAGAAGCATCTCCCAATGTCATTTATATATATATTAAATAGGAGTGGTCCTAGGATTGAGCCCTGTGGAACGCCAGAAGTTATAGACACTGTATCAGACTGATGGCCACTCACAACAACCTTCTGTGTTCTATTTTTTATGTAGGATGAAAACCAACGGAGCAAATTACCCCGTATGCCATTGAATGCAATTTTATTAAGTAAGATTTCGTGATCGACCTTGTCAAAGGCCTTTTTGAAATCTGTGTAAACAGCGTCCACTTGCAAACGTTTATCCATGTTTTCAAAAAGATAGTTGGTGAAGATTAATAAATTGGAAACAGTAGATCGGTGTTTAACAAAACCATGTTGTTCAGGAATTAATACGTTATGCAGGATTGGGTAGATTTCGTTATGTACGAGTCTTTCAAATAGCTTTGACAAAGTCGACAGAATTGAAATTGGTCGATACTGCTCAATATCATGTTTCGAGCTTCCCTTGTGTACAGGCGTTATATTGGCCCGTTTCCATATTTCAGGAAACACCCCTTCACACAGGCATTTATTGTAAATTATATGAAGCGGCCTATAGATGCTATTAGCAGTAGCCTTAAAAAACAGAGCTGGGTATCCATCAGGGCCAGCTCCTTTAGACGGGTCGAGGTTTTTTAACTCTCGAAGCAATTTAGATTCCTCGATACACAAGTTGTCAATTAAGAAGTTAGCGTCACAGTGAGTTGGCGGGGTCCACGTCGACAGCGTGGGCGATGCGGGTTCGAATACTGATAGAAAGTAATCGGAGAACATATTGCAAACCAAGTCAGGAGTACTTGACTTAAGGTTTTGGTATTGCATCGTAGATGGGATGCCTGATTTATCTTTCCGATTTGAAATGTAAGTCCAAAAGCATTTAACATTGGAGGTAAGATTATGCTCAACGGATTTAATGTAGGTAGAATAGCAATTATTACAGGCTTCTTTAAAAGTTGTTCTGTATTCGGAAAACATATTGTAGTCTTTAATATTTTTAAATTTCTTCCATTTTATCCAAAGCGCTGTTTCTTTTTAAAAATCTTAATCAAGTTAGGAGAAAACCAAACAGGAAAGTCAAGCGCTCGAGACTTCACTAGAGGAACGTTCGGTGAAACAATGTCGCTCAACACATCATAAAATGTTTTCACTGCTTCCTCGGAAGAAAGATGATCCAACAGGACCAACCATTTGACTTCATTTATTTGTTCATTGATAACATCATAATTGGCCCTACGGAAATCGTATTTTTTCATGGGTTTTCTTTTTATAGTTTGCATTGAAATACCTATGGGGACTTTTGCAACAAACGGAGGGTGGTGTGGGTCTATAGGTAGTAAGGGATCTATTGGAGGGGTCAAAGTGCTAATTGTGTTCGAAATGAACAAATCGAGAATTTTACCATTTCCATTGGATATGCTGTTGTATTGGTAGGCATCCAGGGCCGACATTAGCTGTAGTAGTTCTGAACATATAGGGGAAGGTCCTGTGCAAGTCATGCCAGTGGTTTGTTGCTGACCGGTCATGGCAACCTGCCACGCAATATCCGGAAGATTATAATCTCCAACAATGAATGTACTCATCACGCCAGGTTCATTTAATAAGTCCTGCAGTGTGTCGAAGTGAGAGCTATAAATACCAGCGGTCGCCCAAGGTGGTATGTAAACTGCGCTAATAACATGCATTTTTGAACTATTATTTTTACTTGGAAATCCAACCATAAGATGCTCAATGCAGGTGGTGAAGTCATTATGCGAGCGATTAGATACATTAAACAAACACGACCGAAGTTCCCGCAACACAGCGATGAGTACCCCACCACCATCCCGTTTTTTTGTTGTGTTACGATCTCGGTCGCATCTGTAAACAACATATCGAGGATCCACTAGCTCAACGCTGGCAATATCGGGCACAAGCCATGTTTCAATATCTAAAACTAAATATTCGGTGTTACGATATTAATAATTGTATTTCATAATCAATATTTTAGTGCACTAGTTAGCCACATTTCATGTTTCCATACAGTAATATTGCCAAATTAATCAAAATAGGTAAATATTTGACAGCTATTTGCGACGTTGCCAACTTTTAGTATAAGCCCTCTTAAGAAAGTTCATAAAAAATCTTGTCATCACTACACATACAAACCTTTCTAAAAATAACGTAAATGACCTTCATACAATTCCCATAAAATACTAAAGTCGCAGCAAAAAAAAAAATGGACAATGAAAAATTTTCCAATTCATTGCTCGGACGAGATGGAATTAGTGATCCATAAACCTTTTCCTCTGGAAATGCCATTTGCTAATTGAAATTAAATTGCCGGATTGTATACCGATTTTTTTTTGTCCATTCTTAACTTTCCAATGTCCTTTAGACTACACACTAGCTGTGAGTTTGACAAGCCAGCGTGAACAATCATTTTGTGCAAGCAGGCTTGACTAAAGTCTATTCAAATCCTTGATTCCAATTGACGTTATTTCCAATACGAATATCAACTTTATACTAGTGTTACCTGTTTACGTTTAGTTTTAATTTTTAATTCTGTTTGAGTATAGTTCTCGATGTTTTTGGTTGGTATATTGGCGTGTGCTAGCTGACATTATGGCCAACAATTTATCATTTAAATTATGTTTTGTGTTGCATAATGTAAATTATTTTGAATAACCTGATGTAAAGGGAAAGGTCGGGTGGGGACGCCCTAGGAGGACATATACTGACCTTATTGGTGATGTTCTTCAGAAAGGCCAGGTGCGTAGTACTCGCAACCGGCGTGCGTGTATGACCAGATGTATGAACGTAAACGAGGCAAAAGGACTATGTAAGGATCGCAGCAGGCGGCGTTCTGTAGTTTCTGCCTACCCCCATGGGAAGAAGGCGTGAGTTTATGTATGTATGTATGTACTATTGCATAGAATATTTTTTTCTGACTTGAACAGACAGCTGTGGTGCTGGGGAGTTTGTTGTGCCACTTCTTCTTCCCAGCTAAAGGCACTAGTAAGTGGTGAAGGGTGGGCGTTTTGGGGGACAGTCTTATGTAATTTTGACGTTCGAAAAGTGCTGATTCTCAGCCTAGTTTGAATAAATGACTTTTGAATTTATAAATTAAGTTGATTTCAGAATGACTAGCACTATTGGAAAAGTCATGAAAATGTTTAAAGTTGTAGTGCAAATTGCACTTTATGTGTGAAAGTATTTTTTCCAAAACCACATATTTGTTTTCATGTTTGGAAAATAAATCGCAAACGCAGTATTATACCTTTTGGTCTAGTGGTCGAAAGCTAGTGGTAGAATGCTAAACGTCGGGAATCGATTTCCCGATCGGGCAAGATAAATATTACATTACATACTTAGGTACTATCGAAGAAACGCATAAGTAAGTACACTGTAAGGACTATTCTTGCTTGCAGTGCTTGGCCGCTATAGTATCGCTTATCTACGAAAAAAAAGGGTCGTGTGCACGGGATTTTGTTTTCAAATTGGTTAGAAATGCATTATCCCGATCGTTCATACATAAACTGACGCCTTCTTCCCATGAGGGGTAGACATAAACTACAGAACGCCACCTGCTACGATCCTTTACATACTCCTTTTAAGATACTCTAGAAAACTAGTAACACTCCAGATCTTAGCAGATAGTTCATACAAGCTCATTAAACTTGCAGTTAGTATGTAGCCATTTTTAGCTCAATGAATTAGCGATTGATTACTGAGCGTTAGAAGCCGAATGATTGGATTCTTGTGAGCTGGCAATGTGCCAAGAATTGTAGGCAGATATTGTTCACGACTTTTTGAGGATCAACGGTGGAATTGTAGGGGAATTAATGGGGTTAAGATGTTATTTTTTAACGGGTAGCTTTGTTTATGAAATTGTGTCTTAGCTGGGGCAAAGGTAGTCTTCAATATTACAGTTGCGTTGACATGCAGACTAAACTCACTGGCTGTAATACTCAGACTATTTACTTATCTATAGATCATGTACAGGGTTTTTGGTAATACGTCGGTAATCTGTAGGAGAGGTCATTTGTAACCAAATTACCCCTGAAGACCTCTATGCCAATATCAACAATTTTCGAGTAATTTGACATTTTAGATTTTAAAATGTATGAAATAAAAACGTGTGGCACTCGGGGACTGCCGCGGTAAAGCTATTGCATAGCATTTGTAACCTCCATACTTCTTATTTGTCAACGCTACACTTGGGATGATGACGTGATGACATAAAATAAAAATTACGTTCCCATGACAACATCATGTTTCCCATGACAATATCACGTTGTCATGGGAACCGTCATTACATGGTAGGCGGAGTGGGGGGTGTTAGGTTTTATTTTCGTTACGTTACGGAATTTCTTGATTCGGTCGCCGCGCTCAAAGCCCGCGATAAAAGCTATGTAATAGCTTAAAATATAAAATGTCAAATGACTCGAATTTTTTTGACATTTGCATAGGAGTCAAAAGGCGTCTTTTGGTTGCAAATGACCTCTCCTACATCTCCTTGGATTGTCGACGTATAACCATTAATCCTGTGTATCTGGGTTATTGGGTACATTGACCATTCCAATGACATTTCAATCAAACTACACCTTACTCAGTGCACACATGTTTATGAAACCAGCTTCACGTCACTGTTGACAACGCTATTTCTTGGTTTTTTATTTGGTCTGAGGCTCATATCTACTAACCGCCGCAGGAGGAGACGCCCTGGGCGTCGGGAATCACAGGCAGATTTCCGGCCACCGTAGGCGCGGGCTTGCAGACGGTGAGCAATGGGTAGCTCGCCGTCCGATTAGGACCAAGCCCGGGTCGACGGCGCGTTGTGTTCTACGTGCGCCTCAAAGAGATGTCAGCAGAATTAACAGGGTCCGCTAGGGCCGATGCCTGCCGGGGTTGCGAATAAGGCGAAGGAACATGGATGGGTTTTAGTCAGTAAGAGTCTGACACGCCTTCTCGTTCCACTCAGAGCGGGAGAAGTTATTTGATAATTTCCCAACCAAAAAATAGGCTCATATCTACTATTTTCCATATCGACGACCAACTGCCCTCTAGGGCTCAGTGACAAACCGCAAAACTTTCAAATCTACCCACTTTTGGCTCAATTTTTTTATTTACGATCCATCTTATCGTAAAGTTATCTCATAACTCCAGATTATTGACTTTGATTCTACAATTTATCTCGAAATTGATTTATAAGGGAGGCTGGGGTGGCCATTTTTTTTCATACCTTATTTTTTAGTTGGAGTGAATTCATTCTTTATGGGTTTTTATGGAGCGATGATTGTATTCAAGTGTAGGGGGTGGAATGTTCAGATTGATGTTTGCGTCCGCCATCTTGTTTTAGGGTTTCGTTACAACGTTGATGAAACTTGTTGTGAAAAGTTAATTGTAATCAAAACTCTCGTCTTATAAAACATAATTTATCAATAGACCCAGGTTTCAATATTGGTATATTTTTATAACGGCTACATTTTCTAGTTAATCAGATGTTTTTTGTTAAGTTTTGTTTTTTTTTTTCAGATTTTGTTTTGCAAGTTTGAAAGGTTTAATAAATCCATAGTAATTTAGATATTAATTTTTATTAAATCATAGGTACTGTTTAAGAGGGTCCTAAATGTTGGCAACGTCGTAAATAGCTGTCAAATATTTACCTGTTTTGATTAATTTGGCAATATTACTGTATGGAAATAAGAAATGTGGCTACTAACTAGGGAAGTAAAATACTGATTATGAAATAATTTTTATCGTAATACCGAATATTTAGTTTTAGATGTAAAATAGTATTTTGAATATTTAAAAATGCCTTTTTTACACCTAAAATTGTTACAACATCAAATTCATTGTTATAATTCTAGTTCACACATTTCTTATATCCATACAGTAATATTGCCAAATTAATCAAAACAGCGAAATATTTGATATCTATTTGCGACGTTGCCCACTTTCAGAATACACACACTTAACGCGAAATCCTGAACATTTCGCGCAACTAGGGAGTAGGAACTGGACATGTCCTTTTTCTCATGATTTATTGATAATTATAACATGCTAAGGAGTACTGGGTTCAAAACCCTTCAAACCATAATTTAACAAGAGGCATCTGCCGGTTGACTAAAGAACTCGTTTCTGCCTACTAGACTCTTGTGTTACCTACTAAAGCGCCATCCACTGGCTCGCATTGTAACTAATATTGATCGCGCCTTTTAGTTTACCCTTTTGTTCATAGATGGCGTTACTTATACAATACACTCGAAGCTGAACAGTTCTGTGTTTCGATGAGCTATATTCAATATTATTAAATAAACGATTGCTATAGTCACCGAAGATCACATAGCTTTGGCCCATCCCCAGCGAAATTCAATTTTTTTTACGTTTTGCAATTTGCAGTAGGTCAGTAGGTACCAGGTTGTATGCCAATATTTCGTGGACTACCTAAGCGTTTTCTACTTGTTGACCTTTAGTTGATGCAGAGACAATCAGTTGTAGGTGCAATAATGAAAATTGTGGAAGAAAAGAGAAAATATTTGATTTTTTGTGTTTGTTTGTTATGCTTTCACGCTAAAACGGCTGAACGGATTTTGATGAAATTTGGCACATGGGTAGACCATGACCTGCGTTAGGACATATGAATTTCATTTTGATTTTCCTACGGGATCGTGTTTTATGCGGCTGAAACCGTGGGGCACAGCTAGTTTAAATAATAATATAATAATAATAAAGATATAGGTACATATACTTATTAAAACTATACATTGGGTGATTTTTTTTTACCGTCTCGAAATTTTTACAGGGTGTTCTACACATGAAAGTAAACAACTTTCACTATAGGAGCAACTCTGAGTTCACGAAAAAAAATCAGCCGTTTCATACATTTTGGTCAAGTAGGTATTGAATATATATCTATGAAAACATCATGTACGTAAGGAAAAATCTAAGTCTTTTCAGTAAAAGAGGTGATAGACACAATTATAGGACTAGAAATAGGGACCAATTAGTTCAACCGGGTTTCAGATTGGCTAAAGTAGACTCATCCTTCATGGGGTGCTGTTTAAAATGTTATAATAAAATACCTTCCCACATACTCCAACTGAACGAAACGAAATTTAAATCATGTATAAAACGCACACTATGCTGCCAAGCATATTATAAGTTGGGGGATTACATCGCTGATAAAAATGCTTGGCTCAGCGCTGGTCCAGCTCCACAAGGGCGCATAAACTAATTGATTAGCATTCGAAAGTATTGTTGCAGCTGCTGAAGATTGTAAAACTATCTTTTCCTTGTATAAATTCAATCTCTTTGTATTGTATAATTGCATATCACATGTGTGAGCACTGTGACCATGTTGTACATTCCATAAAGCTACCATTTACTGGGTACGTCTTTCATTGACTTGAATGTGCTCTGGCAGCTGAGAGTATGTCATGCTCACTCAAATGTCTCGCTGATGGTGGCGTGTGTGTTGGATCATTAAGTTCCCTTCAAAATGGTTGAGCTATATGGTGCTGATCCATGCGTCATGTTCGTGAACGGGCGCCGTCAGTAGGGACTGGTCATCTCTTAGCTGCCACGGTTTATTTTATTTTAATTTATTTAAATTTTTGAATTGTTATTATATTTTTATTACGGACGCTTTTAACGTGCACGTCTTTCTACATTGTTCTCACATGTATAAATTCAACACGAATGATGTAACCAATATTTTGTAACAATATTTTGATTTAAAAGAGTGTCCGTGGAGTTTCGTGCCCGTTCTTCTCCATAGGTACCTACTACGCTTTGGAATGGGCAACTAGCTTCATTTTTCTGACTGACCGACCCCTTGACAATTCAAAAGTACCTGTAATTGGTTTATTTGAAATAAATGCTTTGAGTTTGAGTTTGAGTTTGAACTTTTGTATAAACAGCTGATTTTTTTTTGTGATTTCAGAGTTGCTCCCATAGTGAAAGTTGTTTATATTTATGGGTAGAAAGAACATCCTGTAAAAATTTCGAGACGGTAAAAAAATCATCACGTATATACCTAATTATATATAAATACTAGCTGACCCCGGCAAACGTTGTTTTGCCAATTATTTGTTTGGGGTGGACAACCCTTATCACTTAGGGGTATGAAAAATAGATAGTAGCCGATTCTCAGACCTACTGAATATGCATATAAAATTTGGTAAAAATCAGTAAAGCCGTTTCGGAGGACATTGTGACACGAGAATTTTATATATAAGACTAGCTGACCCTGCAAACGTTGTTTTGCCATATAAATGTTTGGGGTGGACCACCTTTATCACTTACTACCCTACCTACCCTACCTGCCCTACCTACCCTACCTACCCTACCTGCCCTACCTGCCCTACCTGCCCTTCCTACCCTACCTGCCCTACCTGCCCTACCTGCCCTACCTGCCCTACCTGCCTTACCTGCCCTACCTGCCCTACCTGCCCTACCTGCCCTACCTGCCCTACCTGCCCTACCTGCCCTACCTGCCCTACCTACCCTACCTGCCCTACCTACCCTACCTACCCTACCTGCCCTACCTACCCTACCTGCCCTACCTACCCTACCTGCCCTACCTACCCTACCTACCCTATCTTTCAAGTTGGATCAAACTGCATACGGTGTGCAAATTTGATTAAAATCGGTTGAGTAGTTTAGGAGTCCATCGCGGACAAACAACGTGACACGTAATTTATATATATTAAGATAAGAACTATATATACTAATAGGTAATAGGTAATACGGGCTGGTATCCGCACTCCACGTCAAAGCGCGTATTTTGCGTACGGGTGGGAAACTCGATTATTCGATCCACCCAGCTCCTCAAAGAAGGCCAGCAACGCCTTGGTGTCACTGACAATCTCACGTAGGGTACCTGGGTTACCGAAGTACTTGGCCCTGTATGTGGCGACCACTGGGCAGTTTAACAGCACATGAGCTGCTGTCTCGTCGTCCTCCATGCAGGCTCTGCACAGCGGACTGTCTGTGACTCCTATGACAAAGAGGTGTTTATTAAATGACCCATGGCCAGTTACAGCTGCTGTAATTGTACGCAGCTGCTGTTTCGTTAGTCGGAGAACCTGTTTCGTGAGGCGGCCATCAATCATAGGGAGTGCCTCCTTGGCCTGCCTGCATTCACCGTGGTCCAACCAAAGTTTGTGATGTTGATCCCTGGTTCTTTTCCTTACCAGAGTGCGTAGGTACCCGAAGGGGAGTGGCGCAATGGGTTCAGGCCCCACTGGTGCCATGCTCGACCCCCTTCTGGCAAGTTCGTCGGCTGCGTCATTGCCCCGCGAACCGCTGTGTCCCTTGATCCATTGAATGGTTATATTATTGAGGCTACCCACCTGGTTAAGGCGCTGGTGACACTCGTATATCAGCCCAGAGTCAACAGTGTGACTGTTTAGCGCTAGCAGAACAGCCATACTGTCTGAGAGTATGCGTATCGAGTGGTCCTTAACTTCCCTGGCCATGATGGCTGAAGCGGCAAGAGATACACCCATGCATTCGGCCTGGAACACTGTGTTATGGACTCCCAATGGTGTGGCTATGTGTATGTTGAAGTCCTCCGAGAAGATTCCAGCACCTGTGCCACTACCTGTTTTGGATCCGTCGGTAAAGATACGTAGCTCTGCGGGGCGCAAACCCTCGCATCGACGATCCTCGTGAAGTTGAATCCTGTATTTTTTATCGAAGATAAATTGTTTGGGTACCCGGTCATTTATGGCTTTCGTAATAGGGAACTCATTATTGAGTCCCTCAAGCAGCGCGGTGTGTTGTGTCTCCCTCTTACCCCAGAGATTGATTGCATTAAGACGTACCGCTGCCATTGTCGCTTCCTGCTGTATGAACAGGTGGAGCGGGGGTAGTCCCAGCATGGCTTCGATGGCTGCAGTCGGAGTAGTCCTCATGCAGCCCGTGGTCGCCACGCAGGCAAGCCTTTGCGTGCGTTGTAGTTTATTAGAAGCTGTAACCAGCTGAGTACGGGGCCACCAGACCACAGCCCCATAAGTGATCATGGGGCGGATCACTGCTGTGTACAGCCACAGAATAATTTTGGGGGATAGGCCCCACTTCTTACCTATCATTCTCCTGCACTGCCAGAAGGTGATGCAGGCCCTGTTTAGCTTGTTGTCTATATGACTACTCCAGTTTAACTTACTGTCTAGAATGACCCCGAGGTATTTGACCTCGTTAGCCAACTGAAGTTCTGTATCGAACAGTTTGGGTAGGCGGTAAGGGCCTAATGCTCGTTTTTGGGTAAACATAACTAGTTCAGTTTTAGTGGGGTTCACTGATAGTTCAAATTCCCTGCACCAATTTTCTACGATACGTAGTGCTTGCTGAGTGAGGTTGCAGATCGTTCCCGTCACCTTGCCCGAGACAAGGATTGCGAGGTCATCTGCATACCCTATTGTGTAATAGCGGTTGGCGTTGAGTTTGGTGATGAGGTCATTAATTACCAGATTCCATAGAAGGGGGGAAAGCACCCCTCCCTGGGGGCAGCCTCTGGCTATCATGGCCAACTGCCGCTCATCCTCTAGGCGAACCACTCGTTTGCTTAACATGTTTGTAATCCAGTCCGTCAGTACCTGTTCTACTCCGTGTCTGGAGAGGGCGCTGCTAATGCTGGAGAAGTTGGTTTTGTCGAAGGCTCCTTCGATGTCTATGAAAGTGCCCAGGCAGGTGCCTTTTTGATGAATCGCATCCTCAATCTGGCTGACCACCAGATGGAGAGCAGATTCGGTCGACTTACCTGAGCTGTATGCGTGTTGATTACCGTGTAGCGGTATGGTTTTCAGAGCGCCATCCCTCAGCTCTCTATCACATAGCCTTTCCATAGTTTTTAGAAGAAAGGAGGTCAAGCTGATTGGTCGGTGGGATTTGGCGTTTGTGTAGTCACCCTTACCTGGCTTGGGGATGAATATTACTTTCACTTCCCTCCATCCTTTAGGAACGTATCTAAAGGCCAGGCATGCTCTCATTAAAGGCACCAGTCTTATTGCGACAGATGTACCCCCCCACTGTAGTAAAGCGGGGAACACTCCATCAGGACCAGCCGCCTTAAAAGGATGGAAGCTCCGGATGGCCCATTGGAGTTTCTCCAACGTGATCATCCTGCGTGCGTAACTCCAATCATTATCTGATGGTGTTTGAGTTTCATCTTGCCAGTCGATTACCTGCGCGAAGACACATCCCGGGAAGTGAGTTTCAATTAGGACGCGTCTTGTTTCCTCAGGCGTCGACGTGAGTGTGTTATCAGGTTTGCGGAGGGTGGCGGGCCCAGTTGTGTTCTGTTGCGCCAGAACTTTCCTTACCCTGTTTGCTTGCTGACAAGATTCAATGCTACCACAGAATTTGCGCCATCCCGAAGTGCTCCTGAATCTGATGCATTTTTTGTAGCTGGATTTGGCCGCGTAGTAGTTATCCCAGTCCTCATCCGCACATGTGTTCATGGCTCTATTCAGAGCTGTTCTTACCTTACTGCGTTTGCGCTCCAGATCAGCGCCCCACCAGGGTTGTTTACCCGGTATGTTGCGCGGCGTGGTCTCTGGGCAGGCAGTTTTGTAGCTGTCTATGATTGACTCAGTAAGGTGGCTTACTTGTACCTCAATCTGTGTCGTATCCGCAAATGTCATCGGATCGCTTAGCGTCGCAAGCCTGGATTCAAGACTGCGTGTGTAGGTGTCACGATCCGTTTTACGCGGATAACGCCGTGGTAGTATCGGTGGGACACAGACCTGAATGTCGAAGCGGATCCACCTGTGATCGGAGCAGGAGGCCTCCGTAGAGACCTGCCATCCAGTGGTAATTTCCGCCGCGCCCTCTGTTACCAGAGTAAGATCTATGATTGTGCGGCTTCGCCTGGTTACGAATGTTGGTTCGGAGCCAGTGTTTAGTAGGGATAGGTTAGTCGAGAATAAGTAGTCAACCAAGGCCTTACCCCTCTCGTTTTGCGTGTCCATACCCCACAGCTGATGGTGAGCATTGGCGTCGGCCCCGACAACGACCTCAAACCCGCATCTCTCGCAATGGCTCACGAGGCGGGCGAGTCCGTGGGGAGGCGGTGCCTCCGCCTCGGGCATGTAGGCCGAGGCAAAAACGATCACCATCTCTGTGGCGTTGTCACGCTGTATTATCAGCTTTGCTGCAGAGACATCTCTGCAACAGAATTCAGTTAAGAGCTGTGTTTTAAGGTTACCTGTGACATAGATGCACGATCTGGGATGATCGTGGTCTGTGGTGACCAGGAGCTTACCGCCAAGATTGGAGAGTCCTTGTATGCGGCCCGCCCTAATCCACGGCTCCTGGATCAGGGCAATGGCCGTGTGTTGAACCTCCAGCCACTTGCGAAGCTGAGCCGTCGCGGTCTGACTGTGGTGGAGGTTTGCCTGCAGAACTTTACAGGCCGACGAAAGGGACGCCATCGCTGGTCGAACCCTCGTCCCCCTCAAGCCTAAGCCCGGCAAACAAGTCGCCCTCGTCGAAACCGTCCCCTCCCTGGCCCGAAGCCGGAGACAAAATCATGTCGTCCAGCTCCTCGCCCGATGAAGGGACGGCGCCCACGGTGGCGGCAGCATAGGCGGCCGACTCTGCTACAGCAGGCTCGGCCGCAGACGTTTCCGGGTTGTTTGGTGGGGGAGTATACTCCCCTGCTGGTGTCGGCGGCAGCTGCGTCAGTGCCTCGCAAATGGATCCCGTGGCTGGGTCCCATCCTTGGGGAACATCGGTGAACCTGCCGTTCCGACCCTGAAACTTTACGTACACCGCCCCCAAACCTATTGAGAGACGGCGCCCGGCCTCCATCAGGGTCGGGATTTGGTCCACAGGAACACTGACCACCACGAACCATGCCGCTGCTTGTTGATCGGCATGCAGAAGTAACCACCTCTTTATGTCGACCCAGGGGTTCTGGTAAGACAGAACGCGCCCAATATTGGTCGGCTCTGGAAAGACCCCCTGCTCGTCTGGGATCACGATACCACATCGTGCTCGTTTCTGAATCTCCGACTGACTCTTGACGGCTAACAAGATGCTAGCTGGGAGAGAAAGGTCGGAGACTGTCTTCCTTAGCCAGGCTAAGGTGTGGTCGTTACCGCACCACAGTTTTAAAACACCCCCGGCAAACAGCGGCTTTGCATTGAAGGTCGGCCCTGGAGTGTCTTGCTTGGGGGAGCAGGCCTCGAGAATGATCTGCTTCTGGATAGCAGCGAGTACCTGGTCCGATACGTCCTTGCTGAGGAACCCCGTGCGGTCGCAGGTGATCGCGACGTCGAGGGTAGCACTGGCAGCTTGGGCGTAGCTTCGTTGGGCGACCCGTTTGGACTGATCAAGACGCGGCCGCTTATGCTCTCCCCGAGGTGTCAAAGTCTCGTTGAGAGCTCGCTTGGCCGCAGCCTGATCCTTCCAATCGGGTCGCTGTGTCGTGATGGTCTCTGTAGCCGGCCTCTCAAGAGTACCGGTTGGCGGTTGACTGGGCGCTGGTCGGCTAGTGCCGGCCTCTACCTGCGACCGCTTGCCGGCGGAGAAGTTGAGCTGGCCGCTTGTGACCTGTTTGTTCCCCGAGCCCTTTCCTGCCATAATGCGAGCCTGGCGACGCTCCTGGCGTCGCTCCTTCCTCGTCACTCTGTCCCTCTGTTTGCCCTTATCTAAAGCAGCTGGTGGACCTGAAGGGTCAGCGCAAGGGCAACGGGCTTTTTGAGTGCATTTACCCTTGCCCTTGCGTTTAAGTACCGTGGCTGCCGGTTGACCTGAAGGGTCGGTGCAAGGGCAACGGGCTTGTTGAGTGCCTTTACCCTTGCCCTTGCGTTTCTGCACCACTTGCCAGGCACGTGAGAACACGTCCTCGGTGCTGCCGGCCGCCTCCGTATGATGGGTGACGGCCGTCTGATGGAAGGAGGCTAGAGGAGCCACAGGAATGGATGGGTGTATGGTAGAATCCTCGGTACCGGTGTTACCCGGCGCCGGGATCTGTGTGGAAAGGGTCGGACCGGCAGTGGAATTAGTCGTCGCCGTAGTCTTCGCCTGAGTTTTAGAAGGGTCGGTACTGGTCCCAATCAGCGCCGACGTCCTTTGTTTGTTTTGGGACTTTTTGGTTTTGGTCTTAGCTGTGGTTCTCGCCACAGCCGGACCGGCGCCCGCGCTGGTACCCGCGGCGTTAGCCGCCAGGTCACCAGGGGCAAGAGAAGTGCAAGCACCTCCCTTCAGAGTTTCATTGGCTTTCGCCTCCACTCCGGTGTTGGTTTTTTTATATGGCCTTAGATTATCCATGTTTAATTGTCGTTAAAATTCATCTCTCTGGCTCCCACCCTCCATGGAGCCCGCACCTGGGAACGTCTCACTATAAAGAATAAGTTCGAACGTTAGGACTACCAGAGAGATATAGGTGCGCAAGGCTGGTTTACAGTGCGACATCGGGTGCTCGATCGGGTTGGCGTTGGCCAACGATCTGATCAACCCTCACTTACACCGTCAGCATGACCTTTACCTACCGCTTCGACCGTCCGAGGACGACCTCAGCGGACCTCACGCACCTCGCCTGTGGCCCTCTGACGGGACACTATGACCATTTCCCTACCCCTGGCTATTGGGTAGGGCCACCGTTTCGCTTGAAATCCGGACCAAAGGGGGCGTGTTGCCTTACGGGCACATTACAACCAGAGCCGCTCGGCTCAACCCCCCAGGACTCCTTCATCCCCGCTCACGGCGCTCAACTGCGCAGGTCCTAGCGCAGGTGACTGCTTACTCCTACTCGCCATCAGCTGGTTTTAGTGATAGTCGAGCCCGCCACCACCCAGTCACGGGGGATCACGGTTAGGAGTGGAAGATGGAAAGGCGGAAAGGGAGGAGTGGGGATACAGATGAGATAGAGTGGGGAGGGTTTGTGAGATTTGGGACAGGAAGGCATGAGACGGGAAAGAATAAGGTTAAGGGAATTGAGGAAGGGATGCAAAGGCGCCTGGTGGTTTTAGTTACGTCTATTTCTTATGGAATTAGACCAAGAACGGGGTGGCAACCTCGAGAAGGTGCATCCGCCAGACTTGTCTTGAGGATCTACACGACTGTAGCGCTCACCCTCAAGACCCCGCCAACCCTGCCACTTCTGAAGGAGGCGGCAGGGTAGGCCTGCATCTATACTACCAAGCAAAGCTAAGCAAAGCATGTCGTTGTGCAACCGCGAAAGCATAAATCCAGACCCCCCCTATATATACTAACACAAATAATACAAACAATGAGAAAACATTACCGTTGTGATGATACTGCCAGATTCTTACGAATGTGCTCGCGAACTTTAACTTAGTTTTCAAATTCTTTCCTTTATCAAGTCAGGTTACAAATAATATTATTATAATAAGTTACTTTTTGAAGCTACGGCACTGAGCAGGCTCTTGCATAGAAAAATATATTTTTAATACCTTGGTCAAAATAGTACACACGGCTACACATCAAGCTATACATTTCCAGTATAACCTGATCTCGCGGTGTACGGAAATCCTATACAGTGCGAGATCAGCATAAACTGGAAGTGTATAGCTTGATATGTAGCCGTGTGTACACACTTTTGGCTTCATTTATACTCATCCCTAGTTCAAACTCACCCGTTTTTTTTATACCTATCAGCTGCAAGGGTACAGTTCGTCGGAAAAGTGCTACGATGTAGAATGACCAATGTCAAGTTGACATTAACCTAAAACCTTTTAAATGGCCTGACCATTTTAGGAAAAACTTTATTTTATTTTAATTGTCAGAGTCTGTCAGTGCCGCATCTTAATTTGTTCTGACATCTAAAGAAGATGTCTGAATATCATTGTGCCTACGACCGTATTGAACTAATGACGCAATATACAACATTAAAAAAAAAAACTTGTCCGATCCGTGCGTGGTGTTGTTAGGTATCGTACTGAGAGTCTATTTATGGTGGTAATTTTCAGAAAAGAACAAAAAAAAATCGTCACATTTTTTTTATGGGTCATATTACCGTGTGATTACATGTGGCGCGAGCGGTCGTCGTTTAGCGGCTGGCTACAAGTCATAACTTATGACCCCTGTTGAAAATTTGCTTTAATGGATTTGGGGTAGTTTTGGTACCAAAAATGTGATTTTTAAATAGCAATAACTTTTTTTCAATAATAAAAAGATTTTTTATTACTTTTAAGTAATGTTATTGCAGTACCTATCTGCCCCTTTCGGATTGGACACGGTTTTTTTTAACTATTGTATAATGCTGAGTCGGGATTCCATATTGGAATGAGCAGGCAAAAATAACCCTTATTAAGGTGACAAACATGTTTTTGATGTGACTGTACCTACGACTCTGCCTGTCTCTATTGGTAACAATTGTTAAAAAAAAACAGTGGCACTCCGGGAGTGCCGACAGAAGTGAAAACTTGAACAATTTAAAAAAATACTTCCAAAACCTTTAAAGTAAAAATATTTGCATAGAACATTGATCCGTAACGTAATATAAATAAAGACTACAATCACATTTACAAAAATGAGGTGTCGGTAACGGTGTCAGATTCAGATTATTTATTTGTAAACATAGGTAACAGATACACAGGTGTGTGAGATGTTACATTTTTTGTAAGTCCTCTATGCTTTGCCATTGGGCGTACAAATGTTAGTATTAATTTTAATTATTTCATTATTCACTTCACAATATCAAATAAAAATTATAGAATGAGCTAGAGTGTTGGCTAAATCAATATAATACAAGTAACCTGACAATTAATTAAAAACTACGATGTCAAAACAACGACCAAATTAATAAAATATTTAAAAAAATGTCAACAATAAAAATTTAAGATAAAACAGAAATGTCAAAAATAAATAAAATAGGATAATGTCAACTAATCAAATTAATACAAGAGTGTCAAAATAAGTGATAAATCAATTAATGTATGTTTTTAGAATGCCAACACTAAAATCTAAGAAGGTACAAAAATAAAATAAAATATTATTGGATCATCATCTGCCTAGCCTTTTCCCAACTATGTTGGGGTCGGCTTCCAGTCTAACCGGATGCAGCTGAATACTAGTATTTTACATGGAGCGACTGCCTATCTGACCTCCACAACCTAGTGACTAGGTAACACGATACCCCTTGGTAAGACTGGTTGTCAGACTTTTTGGGCTTCTAACTACCCGTAACGACTATCAAAGATCTACAAATGACAGCCGGGACCAACGGCTTAACATGCTTTCCGAGGCACGGAGGGGACTTGGTATGTAAAGATGGTCACCCATCCATAAAATAATATTGGATAATGTCAAATAATTAATAAGTACAAAATTAATAAAATATATCCAGAATGTCAACAATAAAAACTTATAGTGTAATGGCAATTAGGTAAATATCAATTAAATGCAGTGTACATTATCTGAAGGAGGGATTATGGAACTGTCATCTAAGTAGTCCTTTATTGAGTAATAGCATTTATCGATTAAAATTTTCATAAGTAAACTTTTGAATTTGTCCAGATTTAATGATTTTAATGTCTCAGGCAGCTTGTTAAATATTTTTGTGGCCATACAGAAAGTACTTTTATTCATTAGGGTTGTTTTGCCATGTGTCGTTTCGAGCTCTAACTTATTTTTGTCGCGAGTTCAATTGTTTTTTCCCATCTTAAATATGCCCAACGCGTCTAAAGAAGTTTTCACTTCAATAATATCACATTCACGACTGCCTCGTTCACGACTGCCTCGTTGGTCTAGTGGTCGCAAGCGCTACTGCTGAGCATGAGGTCCTGGGTTCGGTTCCCAGGTCGAGCAAAGTGTTATTGGGTTTTTCTATCTGAAATTTCTCAGTAGCAGCTCGGAGTCTGGATTTGTGCCCGGTTGATGGCAATAGGCTCGCCGGGGTCATTACATGGGACTTAAACATAACTGGCGAAATGTGGGTGTACCTGTTACAGGGACACCTCTGTCCAACCCTTCGGGGAAACAAGGCGTGATGTTATGTTAATATCACATTCATATTCTTTATTAGTGATTATACTCACAAAAATCGTATCATTTCCATTCCTCAAGTAATGTAAATAATGTTTTGAAAATGTTTACAAAGCAGCTGTTCGTTACATTCAATGCCTCAATTTTTATTTAAAAACCATATCAAAGACATTTACATAACAATTAGAATAATGAATATTCATTCAACAACATTTCGGGGACTCATCTCCTTGACTAAAAGAAAATCAAGAGAATACTTTTTACAAGATGTTTTTTAAACACGTTTAAGAGGGTTTGTCCTAAAAGATGGCAATAAATACTGGTATTCAGCTGCATCCGGTTAGACTGGAAGCCGACCCCAACATAGTTGGAAAAAGCTAGCCTTTTTTTGATCCTAAAAGTTGGCAACGTCGCAAATAGCTGTCAAATATTTACCTGTTTTGATTAATTTGGCAATATTACTGTATGGAATTAAGAAATGTGGCTAACTGGGGAATTAAAATATTGATTATGAAATGCTACAATTAATATCGTAACACCGATTATTTAGTTTTAGATGTAAAAAAGTATTTGAAAACTTTCCAAATGCCTTTTTTACACTTAAAATTGTTACAACGTCAAATTCAGTGTTATAATTGCAATTCATTATTACTATTCTAGTTCGCTAGTTAGTCACATTTCTTATTTCCATACAGTAATATTGCCAAATTAATCAAAATAGCGAAATATTTGACATCTATTTGCGACGTTGCCAACTTTCAGAATAAACGCTCTTAAAGATAACATTTTTTTTTTCTAACAGTGTAGGCAGAAGCTTTTTCTTCTTTTCGAGTTTTGGACTCTCCAGCACATGGGACATAGTTTGGTCAGGAGTACCGCGTTCGTACAGGGTATCGGTAAGATCTATAATCACCCATTTTCAACCGACTTCCAAAAAGGAGGAGGATATAATGTTCGTCGCGTATGTTTTTTTTTTATGTATGTCCACCGATTTCTCCGTCAATTGGGGACCGAAACTTTGCTTGGATAGTTTTTGAGTTAGCTACAAAATACGTATTTTTTTCCCACTTAGTATGTAGATGATATGATAAGTTTCTGTCACTGGTAGCAGGTAGTGGTATTCGAATGTGTGTGGGGTAGGTACCACAACTAAAAAGTGATAAGTAAAAACTAAGTGATAAGTAAAACGGTGGCAAAAAACGAAAATACAAAACACAAGACACCGACTTCCGAAATTAAAGTTATTTTTCACTTTGTAGTGTTTGTTTTTGGAGGTCGGTTGTTTTATTTTTTGCTAGATTACGACCTACTTGGATCCGCAGTCGATTGATTGCTTTACTTTGCTTGATTTACATCCGTCACCTCACACTTCAGGTCCAGTTGAAAGGGTAGCTCGCCGTCCGATAAGGACCAAGCCCGGGTCGACGGCGCGTTGTGTTCCACGCGCGCCTCAAAGAGATGTCAGCAGAATTGACGGGGTCCGCTAGGGCCAGTGCCTGCCGGGGGTTCGAAGAAAACCGATAGGGAAATCGTGGCCCCCGGCAACAGGGCAACCGACGGAACACGAGTGGGTTGTAGTAAGAGTCTGACACGCCCTCCCGCTCCACCCAGAGCGGGAGAAGTTATTTGATAATTTCCCACCCAAAAAAAAAAAACAGCCTCAGGGACTAGTTGGTTGTCTGGCATTTTTGCTGGTCTGCTACTTGGCGCAGTCGCGAGGTACACATTCCTACTAATTTTGTGTAACGCAGTTCACACTTTTTCATTTGTTTACTTTTTTTTGAAGTGAAAACTTCTGTAGGCGCGTTGAGCATTTTTGAGATGGGAAAAAACAATTGAACTCGCGACACCGTTACCGAAACCTCATTTTTGTAAACGATCAATGTTCTATGCAAATATTTTTACTTTAAAGGCTTTGGAAGTTTTTTTTTGTAAACGCGATTGTGCTCTTTATTTAGATAAGGTTACGGACCAATGTTTTATACAAGTATTTTTCTTCCACCAAGGCGATCTTGTTCAAGTTTTCACTTCTGTCGGCACTCCCGGAGTGCCACTGTTTTTAAGCTATTGCTTAGCTTTTATCGCGGGCTTTGAGCGCGGCGACCGAATCAAGAAATTCCGTAACGAAAATAAAACCGTACCGAAAATAAAACCTAACACCCCCCACTCCGCCTACCATGTAATGACGGTTCCCATGACAACGTGATGTTGTCATGGGAACGTAATTTTTGTTTTATGTCATCACGTCATTATCCCAAGTGTAGCCTTGACAAATAGGAGGTATAGAGGTTACAAATGCTATGCAATAGCTTTACCGCGGCAGTCCCCGAGTGCCACACGTTTTTTTTTCCTGTTTAACTTGTAGTACAATAAGTTGTGTTGTGTGCTTTTAGTCTGTGCTAATTAAATGTATTTTCTTTCTTTCTTTTTTAGCGTTCCGTAGTAAACAAGGAACCCTTATAGTTTCGTCATGTACGTCTGTCTGTCTGTCCGCGGTCTAGCTCTGAGACCCTTAGTACTAGAAAACTGTAATTTGGCATAGGTATATATTTTAATTACGCCGACAAAGTGGTAAAATAAAATTATGAAAAACATTTTTTTTAGGGTACCTCTCATACCCGTAAAGTGGTGATGTTATTTTTTTTCTTTTTTTAACCCATAGTGAGGAATATCATTGGAAAGGTCCTTTAAAAACATTGCGAGTTTGTCAAAACCATTTTTGGATTCAGGAATCCGTTTGCGAAATATTAAGCTTTAAAGTGCTAATTTTTGTTAGAGTCAAGTGAGTCCCCCCCCTGCCGGCTAAATGGTTGGTTTTGGGTGTGTGAAAAAAATCACAACAGTAGTCTATATAATGAAATTAAAAAAAAAGCTATCCCAGTTAAGTAGGCTTTACAAGTTAACGAGTAATAATCGACCAACTTAACTTTGCAGTTGCAAAAACATATTTTCCTATACATTCCGTATGGGAGAACATATTTTTCAACTACAAAGTTAAGTTTGTTTTTGGGATAAATTCATCCCAACTACGGAACCCTTCATTGTGCGTGGTTCGACACGCATTTGGCCGGTTTTTCCTTAAAAGTGCACTGCAGGTCACGTTCGGTACACGCGAAATGTCAGTATAGGTACCATTCTACACTTCTGTCTAAACCTTTCGGCGATTACAGGCATGTTTTTATGTGTATTTTGCCATCAGACACAAATCCAGCCATCAATCGAGGAAAACACAATGTTGTTTTTATGATTACGCCCTAGGACTTTAAACCATTAGGTACCTACTTTGTACCAAAGGCCTCTTTGCCTTACCCTTGATGTTAGCTGTTTTATGAAGCAGTAGATAGTTCATGCGTGGGTACAGGAGCCGGGCTGCTGCAACGTATTTCCTGATAATTATTTCAAATAAGCTTCGGCTCACCACATGGGAAGTGGTCATTACCGCCTGTAAAATTGTGTGTTCAAGTGGTTAAATCATTGTTTTTTTAATACTGTGCAAGCTTGAAACAAAAGTAGAAAATATTATAATGTCTTCATCATCATCATCAGCCTATAGCAGTCCACTGCTGGACATAGGCCTCTCCAATTGCACGCCATTCAGCTCGATTCTCGGCAACTCTCATCCAGCTGCTACCAGCCACCCTTCGAAGATCGTCACTCCACCTAGCCTTTTTTTTTTTTTTTTTTTTTTTTTGGTGGGAAATCATCAAATAACTTCTCCCGCTCTGGGCGGAGCGGGAGGGCGTGTCAGACTCTTACTGACTAAAACCCACCCGTGTTCCTTCAGTTGCCGTGTTGCCAGGGGGCCACGATGTCCCTATCGGTTCTCTTCGAACCCCCGGCAGGCATTGGCCCTAGCGGACCCCGTCAATTCTGCTGACATCTCTTTGAGGCGCGCGTGGAACACAACGCGCCGTCGACCCGGGCTTGGTCCTTATCGGACGGCGAGCTACCCATTGCTCACCGTCCGCAAGCCCGCGCCTACGGTGGCCGGAAATCTTCACGTGATTCCCGACGCCCAGGGCGTCTCCTGCTGCGGCGGTTAGGGGCGCGAGGGCGCGAAATTTGCCTCTCCCTCACGCGCTCCGTCTCCTCCTTCGCGAGCATTACTGCTTCGCAGAACGAGGTGACGGCCTGCCATTTCCTCTCGCTCCGTAGCATGGCCCGAATCAGGGCCGGACGCGAGAGATCACCGCCGCCGATCGCTTCCACGAGGACACGGCGATGCTCTGCCCAAGCCGGGCAGACCTCCACCGTACTCCACCTAGCCTGAGGGCGTCCTACCTTACGTTTGCCAATTCGCGGTCTCCACTCAAGAACACGTATACCCCAACGGTCATCGGTTCTACGGCTGATATGGCCGGCCCACTGCCACTTCAGCTTGCTAATTCTGTGAGCTATGTCGATAACTTTGGTTCTCTGCCGGATCACTTCGTTCCGGATTCGATCCCTCAGAGAGACTCCAAGCATATTATAATGTCTTATGTGCCTATAATTCTGCACCTTCAGTGAAAAGTGATTTAAGTAACTGAAAAAACATGATTTCGAGAAAATTTATGTTAAAGTTTAAAAAAAATCTGACTCTTTGTCTACTTCACTAAAATGAGTACTGATTACTGACATTGAAACAATATCTTAGAGCACGATTTAGTGTAAGAAGAAACAGATTAATTTGTATAGTTTTTTATAATTTAAAAAGAAATCCAGTTGTATCACGTAACACAACATATATTAAAGTCGTTTTATATGTAAATTAATTTAAAATGACTTGAACCATTTTACACATTATTTATTGGTTGGTGTTGGATGATTATGTGTACCTAAATATATCAGTTTGTACTAATTCACATAGATCGCGTAATAAGAGTCACATACATTTGTATTAATATACATTAAGGTAGGTACTTGAAATATTTGCTCAGTTCACATTGATATAATTTAAAATGTATTTTATTACACACTAGCTTCTGCCCGCGACATCGTCCGCGTGGAATAGTTATTTTGAGCTAACGCTAACTTTCACCCTTGACTTCGTTGACGTAAAAGGTGTTTTTTTTTTTTAATAATACTTACTTTACCTAAAATAGCTCTATTTTAGGTACCTACATCACGCTTTTATCAGTAAGAGTGGAACTTTAAAACGTTAGGTAAAAGTACTGGTTCTTATAATCTTATACCTATCATGTAGATATTCTCAAAAAAACTCAAAACTAAAGTTATTTTAAAGTACTTCTGCGTACACTATATTTTTAGTTTTGTTTTCTTCCGGCAGAAGTAGATATTGATTTTCACCAGAACCAGATCTCGATAGGGCAACATATAGTTGCCCGTGCGAAAAACACTCTTGGCGTAAATCTATTCCTACATGCTTAAATGTTTGCCCTGGGCCTTATTAATTGTTATCGCAAACTATACCTTCACCGGAAATTTTATTCTTTTAAATGCGCGCGCAGTACTTGATCATTATTTTGCTGCGATGTTATTTTAAAACTGCGATATCTCCTAAGATATTCATTGAAATCGAATGATGTAAACGGTAATTTTGTTTTAAATTAAATACTTGTGATGAATAACGTATTTATTTGGATAAGGATTAATGTCATGTTTATAAAAACACCTTCGCAAATAGCGCATTACTTTTGAACAAATTTGGTTAGCATAAAAAAGGTTAGAGTGAGCCAATCTTAAAAGATAGACATATGCTGTCGCGGACTTTTTTTTAGAACTTTTAAAGGGGAACAATTCTGTCATACATGATTTTTGCGAAACTTTAACCGTTTACACAGCGCACGCAGCGGCAGCTCTCAAAAGGAAAAAAATAATCCCGATTTTGAAACATTCTTCATTAGTGCTCCGCTCCTATTGGTCTTAGCGTGATGATATATAGCCTATAGCCTTCCTCAATAAATGGGCTATCTAACACTGAAAGAATTTTTCAAATCGAATTTGTAGTTTTTGAGATTAGCGCGTTCAAGCAAACAAACAAACAAACAAACTCTTCAGCTTTATATATTAGTATAGAAGTATAGATTAATAAATGTAAAAAATGCTTAGTTAGAGCACTTTACACCAAAATAAGCTTGCACAATTTTAATCTTAAAGGGGTACCAATTAGACCAAAATATTGCTTTTTTTTACTGTTAAACTTAGTGTAAGAATATTAAAACTGATATAAGTCAAGATATATCAGTTTTCACTGAAGGTATAGAATTATGCCAGATGGCAAAACTGGCTGGTTTAAAAGAGGTATAAATTTTAGTCCTAGACAGTAAATTAAAATGTTAAGATAATTTTGTGAAAAATTTAATGATAGGCACGGTATGCCTTCTAATTATCGGATCAATGACCGTTCGGCCCGAGTAAACTCAACCCGACGCCACCGTGTGGAGATTGATTCATAGAGTTTCTTTTACCACTAAGTTATAAAGTCTAATTTAAGGTTTAAGTTGTCTTGAACAAATAAATATTGTTTATTGTTGTTTGTTTATTGAATTTGATGACACGGCGAGACTATTTCTGCAATTTTCTCACATGTAGAGATGGCGCCTTAAGAATGCGGCGACGCATGAATTGTCCATACAAACGTAGTACATAAATCATTTGCAATTTGAGCATATTTCCACCATATTATGTTGATATTCGGATTGAGACAGTATTTATCTAGGCTCCTAAGTCTTTTTATTTCCAAAAACTTACCTTTAAATGAAGTGTAAGCGAATTGCATTTCGTACATTTTTACAGCGTAAATGACATAAAAGAAAGAAAGAAAGAAAGAAAATTCGTTTATTTGCGGTAAACATGACGCAAAGAAATAAAAAAAACACGTAAATCACAATTTGGGGGAAAATATGCGTCACATCCACGCAAAACGGCCATCGCTCAGCATAAAGCTGCGACCCCATGCGAGACAGAGCCCCAGCGCTGGTTCTGGCGCTGGTTCTGGTTCTGTATTATAAACAACAATATTTGTAATATTGTTTCCGCAGAAGCATAGTTTATGTTATCAAGTTACAAATTATCGAAAAAAAAATGGAAATACATAAAGTTTTCATTCATAATTTTTTGTATTACGGAACACATCTAAATTTATCATAAATTTTCGAAAGCTAGTAGTACTATCGCGTCAAGCAATAATTGTTAATCTGTGCGTGGTAATATTGCTCATTGTAGGTGTATATCGCTCCGACAGGCACTCACACTAGCGCAACGTGCTTGGAATTGAATTTTGCAAACATCTCGATTTGTAGTTGCGAGCCGTGTCGCCGGCCTCTTAAAAGCAAAACGCCATCCTATCTCAAAAACGATTCACCTTCAAATCAAGACTAGGAATACACCCCTCTATCTAAAGTTTAACAAACTTTATAATCATTTTGTTGTACACAAATAACATGTTTGTGATCAGAGACACCACAAATTGTAGACAACACCGGTTTAATTTGCTTGTATTACAAGTGTTATAGCTGCAGGCTGTATCACGAATGATAACATTTGTTTACACTGATTATGAGGAAGAGTTTGTAATGAAGGTTTGACAAGGTTTGTAACTTGAATATTTAGATAGTTATAATGTGCAGGTGTTGATCACATGGAATGATTCACTATTTCTTACTCGAAACCTAAGACTTCTATGATTTTCAATCATCCTTGGCATCCTTTGATGATACTAGATAATACGAATTTAAAATAATAATATTAAAAATACAATAGACGTGGATATATTTAGTAACCTGTTCCGCTTAGCTATTTCTAAAGACCCATAAAAAAACTCCTGGTAGAAATCGACACGTGTTTCACCTCTCAACGAGACATCCTCAGGATGACGATTGACTTGTCGCGAACCCGAACACGGCGTGTTGCCACACCGAGCGCTGAACGCAGTCGGCGTATATCCACGTCTATTGTATTTTATAATGGATTTCCGCAAGGTCACGCCTGAATCAATTAACTATAATAATATTAAATGCATAAAATACTAGGAATTTAGTAATTACAGGGAGGCAAGGATATCGACGCAAAACCTGTTACTATGGATTTTAGTACATGATTTGTCGGTTATAAAATTACTTGGTTGCATTAAAGTTGGGGAGTGGGGACTCGCTACGTCACAAACAAGTATAAAATCTACATAAGTGTGACGTCATGCTACATTTTAACTCAAACAACATCATCATTTCAGTCGAAAGACATCCACTGCTGGACATAGGCCTCCCCCAAGCACCGTCACTTCGACCGGTTCTGTGCTTCCTGCATCCAGCGAATTCCTGCGGCGTTAAGTCAATGTATCGCCGTAATCTTTTGATTACGTAAATTAAGACGCAGATATATGCCAGTGACCTTGAATGGTTAGCTTCCGTGTTTTGTACTGAGCTCACGCAACGCGTCGTACGTCCAGCCAGTAATAGGACTCGCCCATCAAGGAGCGTTGTCCCAAATTAGACGTATTATTAATTTATTATACATAAAACAAAAGTTATTTTAATAAATCACGAATACTAAAAAATTGTGACGGTTGCAGAAAAATACGCTCGATAGATTTTGTGTGATTCTCAGCTTTTTATCCGCGTTAGACAAAACTTTACAAATTAATTTCACTATGTAATATAAACATAATTTAAAACATTCTTATACTAAATTATTGAAAAAATGCTCTAATTTAACATATATTTTTTCCAAATCATTAATACTACTTGTTTAGACGTGATCTTTAAAATCATTAAAAGTCAGTTATCGTCACCTTAAGAAAAAATACGTGTCCAATATTTTTTCATAATCTCATAATTCTGTCCATCCATCGGTTCTTTACATGAATGAATTTGTATGTCTAGAGATAGTGGGGCTCATGGCTCAATAATAACAGCTACACAGGTTGATCGAAGGTTAAGCTACGCTTACCGCGGTCGGTTCATAGATGGGTGACCATCTATTACATATCGAGACCCCTCTGTGCCTCGGAGCACACGTTAAGCTGTTGGTCCCGGCTGTCACTTGGAGATCTTTGTTCTAACAGATTTACCAAGGGTTATCGTGTTACCCAGTTACTGGGTTGTGGAGGTCAGATAGGCAGTCGCTCCATGTAAAATACTGGTATTCAGCTGTATTTAGTTGGACTGGAAGCCGATCCTAACATAGGGCCAAAGTCTGGGTAGATTGATTGATGAGAGTGTGTACCTCTCACTCTCATAGCTATCCAAATTTATGCTCATATTAATATTTTCCATACAACACATTCATCATTTCATCAAATGAAACTAATAAAATGATGTACTTCCATAATAAGTAAGTTTGTCCGTGTGTCCCACCATAATTCGGAAACACAAATCTCTAACAATTCAACACCTTTCCTTGTAAAGGCGTCCCGGATCCGGAAGTCACTCGTTTCCCGCCAAAAACGCGCGTAATTTTTTCCACCGACGCTTAAGCCTTTATGACGTAACTTCCGGTTGGATTTCCCGTGACGTCACGTGTCGCGTGACGCATTTCCTGTAGGATTATGTTATGAATTTACGATGTGGTTTTATTATTATTGGGCTTTTGAATTAATTGAATGAGCTGGGTTTTGTTTTGTGACGTTAATACACGCTTTTTTCTTATGGGGTAGGCAGAAATAACAGAAAGCCACTTTCAGCTTATAATGTTCCCACAGCTGGGACACAGGCCTCCTGTTTATGAGAGGGAGTGGGCCGTAATCCACCACGCGGGCCCAGTGCGGGTTGATAGATGTCACATGTCTTCAAATGTTTGGTTCTAGGACATGCCGGTTTCCTCACGATGTTTTCCTTTACCGTTTTGAGAGCAGTAGTGATGAAATAATTTACACTGCTCTCCAGAAACAACACTTTGATAGTATCAGTCAGCAAAAAGGTATATGGTATAAGAGCATACAAGGCGAGCCTATTCGTGTGCCTTGGTTCGATGTCGGTCAGCTTAGTAGAAAGTATGTTAAATTAATTTTAAGACTTCGCTCTGGACTGAGTGCAGACTGACTCACTCACACACTCAGCGCTCAGCGCACTCAGCGCTCGGTGTGGCAACACGCCGTGTTCGAGTTCGCAACAAGTCCTTCGTCATCCTGAGGATGCCTCGTTGAGAGGTTAAACACGTGTCGATTTATTTCAGGAGTTTTTATGGCTCTTTAGAAATAGCTAAGCGGAACAGATTGCTAAACATATCCACGTCTATTGTATTTTTTTTTTTGAAAGCAGGTTTTCTACCAATGGTTCTTAGACATGTTTTATCAAAATCGGTTTAGCAGTTTGAAGATTATCAGCTTTTTTCTAGTTGATGAATGGATGTGAGTATCTTCCACAGATCTGATCGATTTGAAATTTGGTATTCTATTACTTCAATGATATTAGAAGAACATAGTGACCTTGAACTGATTCTACAGCATCACCTGGAATTTGCAAGATATCCAACTCCTTACCAACTTACAGCACAGGTATCGTGTTTGGGCTCATTGGAATAGTCTCAATGAATAGGTTATAGATGGATTAACAGGGTCTGGTGATGGAGTAGAAAAGACAAATGAGGAAAGGTTTCTGTCGAAGGTTTTTAAATTTTAACTGTTAAAATTGTACTTGTACGAAGTATATTTTACATTTGTGTACCTACTTCACAAATGTCAAAGTCGTAATGACTAAACATTCCATTTAAAAACCGGCCAAGTGCGTGTCGAACCATGCACAATGATGGGTTCCGTAGTTGCGATGAATTTATCCCAAAAACAAACTATACTTTGTAGTTGAAAAATATGTTCTCCCATACGGAATGTATGGGAGAACATGTTTTTGCAACTGCAAAGTTAAGTTGGTCGATTATTACTCGTTAACCTGTAGAGCCTACTTAGCTGTGATAGTTTTCCTTTTAATTTCGTTATATAAACTACTGTTGTGATTTTTTTCACATACCCAAAACCAACCATTTAGCCGGCAGGGGGGGGACACTTGACTCTAACAAAAATTAGCACTTTAAAGCTTAATATTTCTCAAACGGATCCCTGAATCCAAAAATGGTTTCCACAAACTCGCAATGTTTTTAAAGCACCTTTCCAATGATACCCCTCACCATGGGGTAAAAAAATAAAAAAATAAACATCACCACTTTACGTGTATGAGAGATACCCTAAAAAAAATGTTTTTCATAATTTTGTTTTACCACTTTGTCGACGTAATTAATATGTATACCTATGCCAAATTACAGCTTTCTAGTACTAAGGGTCTTGGAGCTAGACCGCGGACAGACAGACAGACAGACAGACAGACAGACGGACATGACGAAACTATAAGGGTTCCTTGTTTACTATGGAACCCTAAAAATGAGAAACCTAGTAAAGCCACATTGTAATTTCGTATTATGAACAACAGTATTTGAATACTAAACAATCCAAGGCGTCTAGTCAAAATGTGATACATTCTACTACTATTGTTTCTCGAACGAACCTCATACTTTAATGACACTGAAAAAATAATCAAAATTCAAATTCAAAAGTCATTTATTCAAACTAGGCTGAGAATCAGCACTTTTCGAACGTCAAGATTACATAAGACCGTCCCCCCAAAAACGCCCACCCTTCACCACTTCCTAGTGCCTTTAGCTGGGAAGAAGAAGTGGCGCAACAAGCTCCCCAGCAGCACAGCTGTCTGTTCAAGTTAGAAAAAAAAATGATTCTAAACAATAGTATGCAAAATAATTTACATTATGCAACACAAAATATAACATAAATGATAAATTATTGGTCATAATATATCAGCTAGCACACGCCAATATACCAACCAAAAACATCGAGAACTATACTCAAGCAGAATTAAAAAATAAAAACTAAACGTAAAAAGAACTAAATATCTAAATAAAAGCCTCCAGGCATAAAGGGCGTGCCCGCTTACATAAAGCTGTAAATTGGAAGTTATAAATGATAAACTAGGACCATCGAGGTAAAATAAATGTACAGTTAATAACTAGTAACAATAACAAAACCATGATCAGCAAGACGATCAGTCACCACAAGCAGCACCCGTTCACGAGCATAACGCAAAGATCAGCCATTACCCCCCTCGCCATATTTGAGGGAAGGAGGCAACCCGACTCCCGACGCTACCGCAAGCATTGACATCTAAGGGAGCATGACGAACTTGCTGCCGGTTGTTCAGGTAAAAAATAATATGATCAATTGTCGAGGTCACTAGCCAACCACAAATTGCAATACAAACTCATAACAAAAACATTGTAATGAGTAGATTATGTCAACAATAAAATAAAAATAAATAAATTGATTCGTAAAAAAATAATTAAAAAATTGACTCAAAGTCAAATAAAAAAAAAAAAATATATAAACTTATATAAACTGTCAGTAGGTAAGTTAAATCTGGAGAAAGACCAGTCACCACAACCAGCACCCGTTCACGTATGATCTAGCTCTCGTACCTAGCTCTCGAAAATAGTCATAGTATATCGATGAGAACGTAATATCGTAACTGTTAAGATGATATACAGCATTCCCGCAAGTCCAGCACAACGAAAATCTTGTGAAAACCCAGAAGGATGGAGAAATCAAGTATTTTGATTGCACACAAGCAGGGTTGTAAACATATTGTGGGATGTGATGTATGTGTGTGTGTGTGTGATTGTGGGCGTTTTCGAGCCAAATTTCATTTAAAATATTATTTTTTGGTATCATTAAACTTTTTTATTTATTCTATTTAATAAAATTTGATGTAATGATAAAATTTATGTATAATTTTTTATTTTTTTATAAAATTAATTAATAGGAATTCGGAAAAAAAGTCGTTACGACCTAGAGTCTAATACTATACGAACATCACCTGAAGAAGGTCTTCTAGGATACAGCCCTTACCTATACTTAGAAGGTTTTTCTCCCAAGAGTCCTAACTGTGGTTCTTTGGGTCTTTCTATTTTATTCATCATCATCTGCCTAGCCTTTTCCCAACTATGTTGGGGTCGGCTTCCAGTCTAACCGGATGCAGCTGAATACCAGTATTTTACATGGAGTGACTGCCTATCTGACCTCCACAACCTAGTGACTAGGTAACACGATACCCCTTGGTAAGACTGGTTGTCAGACTTTTTGGGCTTCTAACTACCCGTAACGACTGTCAAAGATCTACAAATGACAGCCGGGACCAACGGCTTAACGTGCTTTCCGAGGCACGGAGGGGACTTGATATGTAAAGATGGTCACCCATCCACGGACCAACCGCGGCAAGCGTAGCTTAACCTGATCGATCGACCCGTGCAGCTGTTATTACTTATTTTATTATGAAAATGAAATAAAAAATAGCCATAACGCATTAAGCAAGAGGGTAACCAATGCTGTTTTTCTCCTATTGAGGTCTCTGTCCCAGTAATGAGAGCATTATATTATTATCGGTTAGCACGCACAGTTTCGCATTCTAACTCGACTTCCCTCGCAATGCTGAATGCTCTACTGACATCGACACAAGAGTGTGATTTGTTGGCCGCGAGATGGATACACGTATGTCGTGCATGTATGAGTTTCTATGAAATGGTGGCCGAAAGATGAGTATTATTTTATGCCAATATTACGTGTTATATTTTTTTTTTATATTGTTTTGTACATTATTTCTTATTCTGAGTTGAGCTCCACGATTACTGACAAGTGCTTGCACTAACTGGATAAGGTCCACTCAAATCTGTGTGGTTCTTTTTTCATTGAGAAACTAATCTACATGGTCCTCATATGGCCTGACCAAGATTATGTCTGGACTTTAAAAGAGACTGTGACCTCTGAGTTTGTTTCGGCTTTTCTTCTCAGAGTAGTCAGATAGGAAACGCCGAACTCATCTATACTCCGTTTGAAATGAGATTAGACATTTAAACAAACCTTTTTTACAGTCCGTTCAACCGATTTTGACTTCTATACCGTAGGCATAAGGATGGCATTAAAAGCAAAAAAAGTGGTTACAAACCAACTGTTTACTGCAGCTGTCATTTGTCATGCCACCAACGCAATAAAATTCAAAATCGGTTGAACGGACTGTAAAAAAGGTTTAGTTAAATGTCTAATCTTATTTCAAACGGAGTATAGCTTATTTTTAATATTTTCTAATATTATTATGACGTGTAAAAGTAATTCCAATGTCCTATTTACAGAATAAACAATTTCGTTTCATTTTATTGTTATTCCTTTCTTATTGTAAATATGTCTGTTTTTATTGAAATTTAACTGTACAATAACTTGGATGTGGATCTGTAATGTTGTGCATGTTTTTTTTACCAAATAAATAAATCATTAGCGCCATTGTACATACTAAATAGATATTATACTGTAAGCTTTCTTAAGAATAAATAAATTAAAAAAAATTGCTTTTATTTTGCTGTGAGACAATTTCCAGCTGGTTATCGAACCAAAGAATTTCATTCGAGTTCCACTGGTTGGCTAAGAATTACGAGTGAAAGTTTGAGCGGCGACAGAACTATGTATTTATGAAATACCAAACAAATAGTTTGTTTGTTGTGCTTAGCCGTAAACATATTTTTGGTGACATTTTCACTTTGCGGGTCAGACAGTATTCTAAGTGTTTGACTTTGAAAATTGTATAATATATAAATGATATTAGGACTTTGACCCTCTATTTAAAACTTTGAAATATTGAGATGGCTCGTGGCTAGATAATAATAGCCGCAGGGGTTGAACTTCAAAAAAAAAAAAAAATACAATAGACGTGGATATATTTAGTAACCGGTTCCGGTCTGCACTCAGCGCTCGGTGTGGCAACACGCCGTGTTCGAGTTCGCAACGGGTCCATCGTCATCCTGAGGATGCCTCGTTGAGAGGTGAAACACGTGTCGATTTATTTCAGGAGTTTTTTATGGCTCTTTAGAAATAGATAAGCGGAACAGGTTACTAAATATATCCACGTCTATTGTATTTTATAATGGATTTCCGCAAGGTCACGCCTGAATCAATTAACTATGTTGAACTTCAAGGTTAAGCAACGCTTGTCGAGGTTGGTCTGTGGATGGGTGACCATCCATTACATACTGAGACCGCCTCCGTGCCTCGAAAAGCACGTTAAGCAGTTGGTCCCGGCTGTCATTTGTAGATTTTTGACAGTCGTTACGGATAGTCATAAGCCCAGTCTGATAAACAGTCTTCCCAAGGGGTATCGTATTACCCAGTAACTGGGCTGTAGAGGTCAGATAGACTGTCGCTCTATATAAAATATTGGTAGGTATTCAGCTGCATCCGGTTAGACTGGAAGCCGACCCCGACATACTTGGGAAAAGGCTAGGCAGATGATATTTATAGCTTACCACTGATCCTGAACAGGTAAAATAATGTTGGATTCGCTTAGGCAACGTTCTTAGCAATAAATATCTTTTTCGAACGATTTTTTTTAAAATCTAGATTAGGCACTAACCACTGTTAATTTTATTATGTTGAATAGAAATCTGTATAAAATGATGTACCTATAGAAATCTGTACTTTAAAAAAACCGGCCAAGTGCGTATCGGACCACGCACAAACAAGGGTTTCGTAGTTGGCATGAATTTATCCCAAAAACAAACTTAATTTTGTACTTCAAAAACATGTTTTCCCAACTGCAACTACAAATATTACTCGTTAACTTGTGAAGCCTACTTAGCTGTGATAGTTTTCCTTTTAATTTCGTTGTATAAGCTACTGCCTTGAATTTTTTCACATATCTAAAACCATTTAGCTGGCGGGGGGGGGGGACACTTGACTCTAACAAAAATTTGCACTTTAAAGCTTAATATTTCGCAAACGGATCTCTGAATTCAAAAATGGTTTTATCGTACTCCCAATGTTTTTGAAAGACCTTTCCAACAATACCCCATACCAAGTGAAAGAAAAAAAAAAACAATATATTTTTTTTTCCAAATTTTATTTTACCACTTTGTCGGCATGATTAATATGTATACTCATGCCAAATTGCAAATTTCTAGTAACAACAGTCTCGGAGTTAGACCGCGGACAGACAGATAGACAGACGGACATGACGAAACTATAAGGGTTCCTTGTTTACTACGGAACCCTAAAAAGGAGGAGGTTATAAATGTTCGTTTGAATGTATTTCTTTTTACTTTTCATTATGTCTTCTTCAATATCGATACCATTTCCAGGAAAACACTTAAAACTGAATATTTTTCGGTTTCTCCACATTTGTAGAAATCGTTTTTTCCGACTTTAGAATTGCTTCCACTTGCAAAACAAAGTTAATAAAATTCTTTATAGCTCTACAAGACCTACCCTGTGATAGCGAAGCGTGAAGTAGCACGGAAACAGTCGATTCGCTCCGGAATGCAATATCTTTGAGCTAAGACCGAATAACTCCGAGGAATTCCGAACGAATGTACCTACTAGTTATCTCCGACTAGATGTATACAGTGTGACTTTTTTAACAGATAAGGTACTGTGGCAGCTACTGTGCACTGGCTGCTAGAAATAAAATGATTATGATTTTTACAGAAAAAAAAAACAGATTAAAAATGTAAAGTAAAAGATTAAAAAATACAAAAAATGAATGAAAAATATTCATGGGAATTTTGTGGCTTGATGTTTTCTATTCCTTTAGTTTCATACAGAAAAAATATGTTTCTTAAAATAGTTTTTTTGAATACTTTTGAATTCAGGTGAATTTTTTGCTCCCATTATTTATCCCAGAGTTAAAACTCACCCTGTATACGGGAGCTGGTGTTTTCAACTGTCATGCTGTAAAACATCTAAGGAAGTTTCTTGTTTAATACTTGGTTCAGGAAAAACAAGGTGTTTTATTAACCAATCGTTAAATTACTTAAATGCCTCACTGGATATTTTAACTGTAAAAACACGTGGTAAACTTTTCATCAGTTTTGTGAAAACTTCTTTAGGCGCACTTGGAGTTCTTTCTTTTTTTTGGTGGGAAATTATCAAATAATTTCTTCCACTCTGGGCGGAGCGGGAGGGCGTTTAAGACCCACCAAAACCCACCCGTGTTCCCCGTTCACCGTGTATATTGCCAGGGGCCACGGTATCCCTTTCGGACTTTCCCGCGACCTCGGCAGGCATCGGTCCTAGTGGACCCCGTCAGTTATGCTGACATCTCATTGAGACGTGAGTGGAACTAAACGCGCCGTTGACCCGGGCTTGGTCCTTATCGGACGGCGAGCTACTCATTGCTCACTGTCCGCAAGCCCGCGCCTACGGTGGCTGGTCAAATTAATCAGCGCCTGTCACTCTACATACAAGTTTAGACGTGATTAAAAACATGCCGACTAAAATTACGTCAATTTACGTCAAGCGCTGATTAATTTGACAGGACTAAACTAAAATTTATCTTCTGTCCTTTTCTTAATGAAATAGAAAGAAAAAGATGCACTGAACTTAAATTTAGTTTAGTTTGTGAACAAGGGAATCGGCACCAATGTCCAATTTTTGTTTTGCGCAGCGCAATTATCGAGCAAAATTAAAAATTCAAAATATTTTATTTCACATAAACCCTTATGAAACGTCAGAAGCTAGGTGCATGATTCCAATTGGTCGCTTCCTATGGAGAAGAGCCGGCCAGAAACTCCACGGTTACTCTTTTCAAAATAAGTGGTTTCTACAATGTTTTCAAATTACAGTGTTAATAGGTATGGGAGGACAGAGTAGGCTTATCAAGAAGTACCAGGTACTTAGTAAAATAGAAAATGGTCCACAGCCTACAACGTTCTCACATTCACAAAATCTAAAAGAAAAGAATCTATATAAAAGATAAACAAAATAATAAAAATAAGGACCTATTTAAACCAAATGACATAATTGCCACTACAGCTGTAACAAATCTAAAGAGAGCCAGAGCCATAAAGTTATCTTATTTAAATCTCAAAAGTGCATCAAAAAGCCTCTGAATGCACATATGATATCCCCTTTTTTCCTGCCCGAAATGCTGTCATGCCATATGGCAGCAAAAGACTGTATATTATCTGACCCTAACGGCAACGCCGTGTCCTCGTAGAGACGATCGGCGGCGGTGATCTCTCGCGTCCGGCCCTGGTTCAGGCCATGGTACGGAGCGAGAGGAAATGGCAGGCCGTCACCTCCTTCTGCGAAGCGGTAATGCTCGCGAAGGAGGAGGCGGAACGCGTGAGGGAGAGGCAAATTTCGCGCCCTCACACCCCTAACCGCCGCAATAGAAGGAGACGCCCGGGGCGGGAATCGCGAGCCGATTTCCGGCCACCGTAGGCGCGGGCTTGCGGACGGTGAGCAATGGGTAGCTTCGCCGTCCGATAAGGACCAAGCCCGGGTCAATGGCGCGTTGTGTTCCACGCGCGCCTCAAAGAGATGTCAGCAGAATTAACGGGGTCCGCTAGGGCCAATGCCTGCCGGGGGTTCGAAGAAAACAGATAGGGAAATCGTGGCCCCCGGCAACACGGCAACCGAAGGAACACGGGTGGGTTTTAGTCAGTAAGACTCTGACACGCCCTCCCGCTCCGCCCAGAGCGGGAGAAGTTATTTGATAATTTCCCACCCAAAAAAAAAAAGGTGAGGGCAAAATAAGACCAACTTAGCTAGCAACTGAGCAACGCGAATTCAAAATACTCTCTCCGAGCTCACTCCCGCACACCGCGCTCCCGTCAAAATACTTATATGAAACGAAGTTAGGGCTTTTTACTGTAGTAAATTAAGTAAGAGCAGTGGTGGCCCAGTGGTAAAGGCCGCGACTTACGAGTTGTAGGTCGTGGGTTCGAACCCAGACAGGCGCTTTACTTTGTGTAAATTATTTCATCACCACTGCTCTCAAAACGGTGAAGGAAAACATCGTGAGGAAACTGGCATGTCCTAGAACCGAAAATTCGAAGACATGTGACATCTACCAACCCGCACTGGGCCCGCGTGGTGGATTACGGCCCACTCCCTCTTACAGAGAAGAGGCCTGTGTTTCAGCAGTGGGAACATTTATGGGCTGATGATGATGATTACTGTAGTAAATTAAAAGGTTTTGCTTATTTAAAAAACCCTAATTGGTCATTGCGACCTTTCAGACTAGTAATCCGAAAATACTAACACAAAAGGCCGTTATTGTGCTTTTCAGATTCAAAAACAAGAATTTATGTCGTAAGGCTAAAATCTATATCTCTAATCTAATACGAGTTACTGCTTTATGTGAATATGTTAATAACTCATTTTTGACAAAATTGTCAGTTACGGCTTTCTTTCTTCGGACGGCAGAATATAATTGAAATTATATTTTATTGGCATTTGTTGTTTACTTATCATTATTATTATGACAGTTGTTACAATAAACTCAAGGTTTATTGCAAATGTCCATCACCATCTTTAACAATGAGAATTTTTAGGGTTCCGTACTTCAACGTATGTAATTAAAAGTACAGAGTAGTTTCTAGTATTTTGTATTTCACTCCAAATTATTTAAATGTATGATATTAAGTTTAAATTAATTCTGGATAGTAAAATAGAAAAAGTGGTGGTTTTTTAAACGAAGTTTGCTCGCGCAAGTTTTAGTAATAAGTAAGTTTTTTATTATGATTTCCGAACGCAGTTTTGAGCTATATTCCTTCCTTCCCAATTCCCGTACAACGGAACGAGACGGACGCTCATCGCACGCACCAATCAGAGGCTCCGCTGTAGCGAGAGCCAATCGCATCTCCTGTAATTTGAGGGAACTTCTCAAATTTTGGACACTTGTCAGTGACCGCTCACCGCTCACGCCCGCGCGCCGCGCGCGCACCGCACCGCCCGCCCGCGCCGCAAAATGGCCGATACAATTGTGACATTTAAATACCCAATAAAAGTGCACCACAGTGAGTTGAATAAGTGAACACCAGGATAGCCTGAGCTGTCTTTGAGTCAGCGTGTTTCGTCCAGAAGATTCCCAAGTAAGTCCATCCATCCATACCTGTGTGTAGCTCAATTCTGTGTCGGCTAATATTCCACCCCACGTAAATTATTTTCCCGCGTATGGTCCTTTGAAAGCCGCGTCAACTTATACACCAAAGTTCCTTATCGCACGTTTATACTCTGCACAGTTGACGACATTTTTGTTACGTAACAATACTGCCGTGACGGTAAAAATATTACACTTCTTTTGGTCTAACAATCATTCGTCAAGTGTGAAAAAGCAAAAGGAACTTCATTCCAACCGGGTGACTCACGGGACTTGTCAAATGTTTTGAAGTAGGTAGGTGGCAAACATACAATCAGGCCACCTGATGGTAAGGGCTTTAACGCCATATTAGGACAACTAGTATACCATAGGCATCTTAAGTGCACTCCAGTTTATAGACAAAGTTGTAATGTCTCTTTTCCTTAAAATTTCACCGGCAACCATCCCTTTCAGACCAGAACACATAATGTTCTTGAAACTAAGGTACAAAACCCGTGGCAAGGAAGGCCAAATCGCACTTGTTACTTGACGAGTGGCATGATCATAATATGAATTCCCAGACACATACACGTACAACAAATTAAAAAATGTATGTAAATGTATTCTGTTATGATCATGACTATTAATGATAGTATTTAAACAATTGTTACAATGTGAATTTAAAGAAAAAACTTCAGGGAATATGGTGTCTTAAGCACGTTACACACGGTTTAGGCAAGCCTAAAAATATAAGACGAAGAAATTCGACACAGGTTTTAAATAATCATTTATCATTCATCATATACCTAGTCTTTTCCCAACTATATTGCGGTTGGCTTCCAGTCTAACCGGATGCAACCAAATTCCAGTATTTTACAACCCAGTGGGTTGTGGAGGTCAGATAAGCAGAGGCTCCACCAACGGGTATTGTATTACCCAATTACTGTATTGGGTAATACAAATACAATACTCGTTGCTAAAGGTGGTTTTATAACGGCGAGGCGAGGCGTGGATGGGATGGGTGAGAATTGAAATCACGTTTACCCTTTTACACCGAAAGATGTCCAGCGCTATACCGCGCTGTCTCGCGATGGCCAGCGCTGTCTTGCACCGGCTCGCGATGTCACGCGCCGGCTCGCGCTATCACACGCCACCCGGCCAGCCGTGTCTGGTGCGCCGGCCAGTCGAGAGTATAGTATGCAGCGAAGTCTCGCGATGGTCGGAGCGAGCCGGCGCGTGCCAGCGCGAGGCATCGCGAGTCAGCACTTGACGGAGAGAGACCGTATGGGTCCTCGATGGCTGGTGCGAGATTTGTATATACGTTGTACAATGTAAATAAACACTCTATTCTTACAGCAAAAAGTTCAGTATTGTACTAACAAATAATTAAATTTCCGCCTTGCACATCCTCGAGCATTTACACTTTTTACACCAAAGATCAGAGCAGTGGTGGCCCAGTGGTAAAGGCCGCGACTTACGACTTGTAGGTCGTAGGTTCGAACCTAGACAGGCGCTTTACTTTGTGTAAATTATTTCATCACCACTGCTCTCAAAACGGTGGAGTAAAAACATCGTGAGGAAACCGGCATGTTCTAGAACCGAAAATTCGAAGACATGTGACATCTACCAACCCGCACTGGGCCCGCGTGGTGGATTACGGCGCACTCCCTCTCACAGAGAGGAGGCCTGTGTCCCAGCAGTGGGAACATTTATAGGCTGATGATGATGATGACACCAAAGATGGGCAGGGAGTGGATAGAAATTTTGCCATACAAATTTCAATTCTCGCCCATCCCACCCACACCTCACCTTGCCGGTATAAAACCTCCTTTAGACTGGTAATCATATACCATTGTCATATCAAAAGTCCTGGAGTGAATGCAGCGAATCAACTAGCGTAGCCCCGAGCTAGATGGACCGATGACCTTAAAAAGGTGACTGGGACAGACTAGATGCGGAAGAAGGAGAGGCAGAGGACCTTGGGAGTGACCTATGACCAGCAGTAAACTGTAATAAGCTGATTTGACGAAGTTGCATTGTTGCATTTATTGTGGAGATTGTGAAGCATAATTATACAGATCGGACTAACTTACCTAGTGACGACCGATCTTTAACCATGTGAAGTAATCTCGTCCTCATTGTATCCCAAACCCTTCTTGGATTATCAAGCTACTTATATGATTGGATAGTTACAGCTGCCTTAACTGGCCATGGGTAATTTAATAAACACCTCTTTGTCATAGGAGTCACAGATAGTCCGCTGTGCAGAGCCTGCATGGAGGACGACGAGACAGCAGTTCAAGTGCTGTTAAACTGCCCGGTGGTCGCCACATATAGGGCAAAGTACTTCGGTAACCCAGGTACCCTACGTGAGATTTTCAGTGACACCAAAGCGTTGCTGGCCTTCTTTGAGGAGCTGGGGTGGATCGAATAAGAATTTTTCCCACCCGTACGCAAAATACGCGCTCTGACGTGGATTTGCGGATACCAGCCCGTATTACCTATGTATTGGATTGCCTTATCTAAACCCCTTCTAAAAGTTGTGTTGTGCTGCATGAACCATGCCGGGACTACACGATGCTCGTATCGTGAAGTCCCGGTCATATGCTTATTGAAATAAGAACCAAACTTACTCTAATTGCGAATGACGGCGTGGAAGCCGTCAGTTCGGTTTTGCACAAACATAATAGACGCGCTGCACCATCGTGGCAGTCCCAACAGCATCCCAAAAATATTATTATACTAGCTGCGCCCCGCGGTTTCAGCTGCATAAGTCTCGATCCCGTGCGAAAAAAAAGTATCCTATGTTCTTTTCCAGGGCATCATCTATATATGTGCACAATTTCATCCAAATCCGTTCAGCCGTTTTAGCGTGAAGGCGTAACAAACAAACTTACTTTCGCATTTATAATATTAAGGATTGAACGCGTAGGTCATCCAGCGTTCTTTTGGTATGCTTGACATCTGTCAATTCAGATTTGACAGATGTCAAGCGAGTGCGCCAGCGACCTGACCACAGATAAACTGGTGCAGGAATGCAAACTAATAACTTAATTTACATTCGGGCAGAACTCGCTGTCACATTATTTAAAGATGAATGCCTTCATCATAAAAAATATATTATCTGCAGTCCGGTCGCTGGCGCTTTAGCTTGACATCTGTCAAATCATTCTTTCAAAGCATAAAAACGGAACTATAGTCCCGGCAACACAACTCAACACAACTTTTAGAAGGGATTTAGATAAGGCAATCCAATACACTTAGGTAGGTTGATTATCTGGTAAGAGTTGGGATATAATGAGGACGAGATTACTTCACATTTTGGATCGTACGTCACTTTTTAGATGTTCAAAGAATAAAGTTGTGTTGGTAATCAATTCAACATTGTTTAATAGTTGAACATTGTAAGTTTTTTTTTTGGGTGGTAAATTATCAAATAACTTCTCCCGCTCTGGGTGGAGCGGGAGGGCATGTCAGACTTTTACTGACTAAAACCCACCCGTGTTCCTTCGGTTGCCATGTTGCCGGGGGCCACGATCTCCCTTTCGGACTTCTTCGCAGCCCTGGCAGGCATCGGCTCTAGCGGACCCCGCCAATTCTGCAGACATCTCTTTGAGGCGCGCGTGAAACACAACGCGCCATCGATCCGAGCTTGGTCCTTATTGGACGGTGAGCTACCCATTGCTCACCGTCCGCAAGCCCGCGCCTACGGTGGCCGGAAATCTTCTACGATTCCCGACGCCCAAGGCGTTTCCTCCTGCGGCGGTTAGGGGCGCGAGGGCGCGAAATTTGCCTCTCCCTCACGCGTTCCGCCTCCTCCTTCGCGAGCATTACTGAAGGAGGTGACGGCTTCCCATTTCCTCTCGCTCCGTACCATGGCCTGAATCAGGGCCGGATGCGAGAGTTCACCGCCGCCGATCGCCTCCACGAAGATACGGCGATGCTCCGTTCAAGCCGGGCAGACCTCCACCGTATGCTCCACCGTGTCCTCCGGGTGATCCACACAATGGTGACACCCGGGCGTTTCCTCCCGCTTTATCATGAACAGGAACCTCCCGAAGCAGCCGCGTCCGGTGAGGACCTGCGTCAGGCGAAAGGTGAGGACGCCGTGGCGCCTCTCTAGCCACTCCTCAAAGAGGGGTCTTATGAACATTGTAACTTAACATGTTATTCTAAGTTTGATACTTATTACTTAATTATTATAAATGTATTTCAATTTAGGCTAGTTACCTAACTTTTTATAATTCTCTAATTACTATTAGTAGCAATAAGTCGTGGATTTACTAGGGATTTTTTTCAATTAATTGTAAAGTTGTTGCATAATATCGTTAGACTGTCGAAAACTGCCTTTTAATTTTATATTCAAATTATTCGTTATTTGTTATGTGTTCAAGTGTGTATATTGATATATATATCGAGACATTTTGCGATATCACTCAGAAGTGAGACGAGAGAATTGGGTTAATAACTTAATACCTAAATAATTTGAAAAGTCTTAAAATATATTTTTAACATCAAAAGGTTCGGAGCTCAGGTAAGATCTTATTTTTTAACCAACTTCAAAACGGAGAAGGTTCTTAATTCGACAGAATGTTTTTTTTTTGTATGTTTGTTACGCGATTACTCTGCCAATTATGTACATATTATAGTCATACTTCAGAGGTGGTCCATATAAATTTTATTAACTTTGCTTGGGTACTTTTTGAGTTAGCTTCAATAATACGTATTTTCCCCACTTAGTCACAGGGTTATTCGTCAGCAATCCATTATAGGGATGTAAGAGAGGTCATTTGCAACCAAATTACCTCTGATGACCCCCATGCCAATGTCAACCATTTTCGATTAATTTGACATTTTATATTTTAAAATGTATGAAGTAAAAATATAGGGTGGCAGGGACATCGACGCGAAAACTGTTACCATGGATTCAGTACATGATTCTGAACCCCCTGCGTTGTAATTTTTCGTAGGTTATTAAAAAAATCTGCTGTTTCATAGAAAAGTGCAATACTTACGCGGTCAAAATGTATGGAACAGCAGACATCTTGTTTTTTTTCAAATATCTCCACGCTCTATCTGCAATATTATTAAAAAAAAATCTATACATAGACACACAATTTTGATAATTCCCTACAGCGTGTCAAAAATAAAGTCAAATCGTTTATTTGACTTTTTTTTTCGGGATTCGAATAAAATCTTCAGTAAGTTGAAAATAAGCTTTATTTAAGATGTGTAAAGGCTTTTTTTAACTAAACTTGCAATTATCAAATTTTCGGCATTTTCACGTAAAATCCCGAAATAAATAATCTAACTTTAATTCATGTAGTCGAATTATATTTACGATCCAACTTACCGTTGTATCAAATCATTGAATACATTACGTTTTGTCAATAAGTATATATTTTACTTTATTTATGCAACATGCACAATTTTTTTTTGTCAACAAAAAAGTTATAGATAAAGCTTATTTTCAACTTACTGAAGATTTTTCCCGAATCCCGGGAAAAAAATATATAGTCGTAAGGAAGTCTCCACTTTCTGTCTCTGTTCTCCGAAGTTTAGGCAAATATAGTCAGCCTATTCCGATCACTGCTTATAATAAATAATTACTACAGCGAACTTGTCACGTAAAGGTGTGCACAGCACTTAACAGCTTTCCTATTTGTTTTAACTATGTAGTTAAATTAAATAGGAAAGCTATGTAAGTCCTGTATATATCTTTATATCATTAAAAAAATAAAAACAATTGTATGCAATCATAAAATCAAATAAGTTAACAATAATAAAATCAAATAAATTAATAACATTAAAATCAAACAAATTAATAATGTTAAACTCAAATTAATCAATAATATTACAGTCAAATGAATTAAATTAAATAATTACACTAATTAAAAAGTTAGGTTGTAACAATAATCCAAACTTTGTTTGTTTATTTGTTTGTCACGTTTTCACGCTAAAACGGCTGAATGGATTTGGATAAAATTTGGCACATGGGTAGACCTTGACCTAGAGAAGGACAAAGGATACCTTTTATCCCGATATTCCCACGGGATCGAGACTTATGCGGGTGAAACTGCGGGGAGCAGCTAGTAATAAAACAAACCAACAAATTAATGATCTAATTCAAACAAGAAGTTTCTGTGATGATTGCAAAATTGAGCTAGAGTGTTGGAGAAGATGTCAATGCTATTGGCTTTCATTATACATCCTCATCAAACTTTTAGTATAATTCAGTAGTTTTTACGCCAATCCGGACCATACTGTGTCCAGACAAACAGACAAACGGATAAAACTTCTAAAAACTATAGACATACACAATACGTTTTTTTTTTATATATATTGAATGTAAAGTTTTGGCTTCGTTACAATTTATTAAATTAAAATACAAATCCAAAGACACCGACTTTCGAAATCAAAGTTATTTTTTACTTTTATAAACGGACACAGCGATAGACATGGTATGTAAAAATAAAATTATACAAAAAAAAAAAACTTTATGTATTTTTTTTTTTGTTATAGAAACGATGGTGGAGATATCAGACATTATCACAATATTGTTAGCCTCTGTATGGAAAGGAGCAGTGTTTCCTCCTCAAGCGGAGTTAACCAGTAAGTATTCAGGGTTGGATTTTAACCAGCTTATTCAGTTGTCAAAAATTACAGTTCACCTGCACCCTGTTCTTCAGATTGTCGACCATCTGACGAACGCTTCTGACACCGCAATAAACTTGGTCACCTATTGGGCCCAAACACTATAATATAAATTTTACGTTGCCTCTTTCCCATCCCTTGGGTGACTCAAAACGGTCATTCAAAATAACATATTCTTTTACTTCAGATAACACATCGTTCGACTACATCATTGTGGGAGGAGGTACGGCAGGATGTGTCCTCGCCAGAAGATTGGCAGAAGACCAGAAATGTAGCGTACTAGTACTGGAAGCTGGCGGAGATCCAAATTCAATTGCAATGGTAACTTTAAACAGAATACCTTAGTCATCACATGATACTTTTAGTCAAAATATAGACCTGCTAAGACTGCACAGTAACCCGAGACTTACTATTTGATAAAATACATGTATAACTTAGATGATGAAGGTGGTTTTACATCGGCGAGGCTGGGCGTAGATGAGATGGGCGAGAATTGAAATTTGTATGGTAAAATTCCTATCCACGCCCTGCCTATCTTTGGTGTTAAAAGTTTAGATGCGCGAGGATATGCGAGGCGAGAATTGAAATATTTGTTAGTACAATATTGAACTTTATAGCTGTAAAAATAGAGTGTTTATTTACTTTGTAAAACGGGTATACAAATTTCGCATCGGCCATCGAGGACCCGCACGGTCTCTCTCCGCCAAGCTCTGACTCGCGATGTCTCGCGCTGGCACGTGTTCATCACAGAACATCGTTGCATACTATATTCTTGGCTGGCTGGCGCGCTAGACACAGCTGGCCGGAGGCGCGTGATAGCGCGAGCCGGCACGAGACATCGCGAGCCGGCGCGAGGCAGCACTGGCCATCGCGGGATGGCGCGGCTATACACTGGACATCTTTCGGTGTCTAAGGATAAGCGTGATTTCAATTCTCGCTCATCCCATGCACGCCTCGCCTCGCTGGTATAAAGCTACCTTAAGACACGTATAATTCCCTCACGCTATAGACTCGCCCCCTATTACATAGGACTTTAAAATACTAGCGAAATGTGGCTGCAATATTCCCCACTGCCTGCCCCTTCTGGAAATAGAGGTATGACATTATGTTATGTTTTTAGGAAACTGTCTTCAACCTGTAATATTTTCTTTCAGTCACCAGGATTGTTTTTTGCTGAGCCGAAAACAGATCTCGATTTTGACTTCGATTCAACTCTTGATCCTTATGCTGTTAGCCAAGGTGACACAACAAGATTAACAGCTGGATGTGTTCTTGGAGGTAGTAGTGCTTTGAATCATCTACTGTATATAAGACCCCCGGGACAAGATTTTGACGACTGGGCAGCCCTCACGGGAGATGACTCGTTTAACTACACAAATTTTCTTTCATACTTTATTAAAAGTGAAAGTTTAAAAGATCAGGAAATTGCAAATAAATCTAGTAATTGCCACGGCACTGAAGGCCCAATAGGTGTATCGAGACTAGTTAGTGACGATGAGGCAGCTACAGGTTTTTTAAATGCTCAAGTTGAAGTTGGTAATCGAGTAGTGGATGATTTAAATTGTTATAATAGTACTGGATTTGCACAACCACAATTTACCATAGGTAGCGATGGTGAGAAAACTGTTGGAGGAGTACGGCAAACAACAAGTTATTCATACTTGTATCCCATAAGAAACAACTCTAATTTGTACATATCCAAAGAAACGACAGTAACAAAAATCATTATTGAAGATAAAACTGTTGTTGGTGTAGAAGCGGTTTACAAAGGAGATACCTATGTGTTTAAAGCAAATAAGGAAGTGATATTAAGCGCTGGTGCCTTCAATTCACCTCAGTTACTACTTTTGTCCGGCATTGGACCTAAAGACCATCTGGAATCATTAGGAATAAAAGTTCAAGCAAATCTTGCCGTTGGCGACAACTTGAGGGTCACAAGTGCCGTCGGTATAGTAACCAAAACTAAAAAGCATTTATTGCCCATAAATATAGCAGATCTTTTACCAGCATTAAATCCTACAAAGCTGGCCTTCCCTGTGATTCAGGGCTCAGTAGCCTGGAACAAGTCTAGTAATATCCCCAATTACCAGACCTACAATTTAATGCTGGGACACGATACACCGTTCATACTAATAGTTTGTTCACTGGTCTATGGATATTCTCTGGATATTTGCATCGACTGGCAAAAACAAGCTGCATTCAGAGATACAGTATGGAGTACTTTGGTTAACTTAGAAGCAACATCAACAGGCACTGTTCGTTTGAATACTACTGATGCATTCGACCATCCTATTATCACAACTGGATTCTTTAATAATGCTGAAGATTTAGAAAACTTCGTAACGTCTATTATGGACTTCATTCCATATGTTGATTCGCCCTATTATAAGGAGATGGATGCTGAGGTGATTGGAGTTGATTTCTCAGCTTGTGCTAACGTAGAATACGGTACCCGTGATTTTTGGAAATGCTACATTTTGAACAGGAATATGAGTCCTTTCCTTTATTACGGTTCATGTGCTATGGGTAGTGTTGTGGATAATGACTTCAAGGTGATAGGTTTTGACAACCTTCGTGTTGTGGATGCCAGTCTGATCCCTGTTACTATGCATGGTGCTATAAATTCCGTTGTTATAGCATTGGCAGAAAAAGCAGCTGATAAGATCAAAGAGACGTGTGACTACAGTGCTTAAATAACTGACGCATACCGCAAAGCAAGAAAAGAAAATGGTTTGCAGCAAGACTCACAGAACAATATCACGCTTTGATATAGTTAATTGATTCAGGCGTGCCCTTGCGGAAATCCATTATAAAATACAATAGACGTGGATATATTTAGTAAACAATTCCGCTTAGCTATTTCTAAAGAGCCATAAAAAACTCCTGAAAGAAATCGACACGTGTTGACTGGACTGAGCGCTCGGTGTGGCAACACGCCGTGTTCGGGTTCACAACAAGTCCATCGTCATCCTGAGGATGCCTCGTTGAGAGGTAAAACACGTGTCGATTTCTTTCAGTTTTTTATGGCTCTTTAGAAATAGCTAAGCGGAATTGTTTACTAAATATATCCACGTCTATTGTATTTTTTTATATCACGCTTTGCTTTTCTAATTAATGTAAGTCATTTATTCCAAAATGAACCTTATGACCATGTTTATAATGTTTTAACATTCATTGATAAATAAAAATCAAATGAATTGCATGAATCCTTTTTTATTTAGAATAATACCAACCTATTATTGTCCCACTGCAGTGACATCTCTTCTCATACAGAGAAGGAACGAATATTGATTACCACGCTTGTTCAAGGCAGATTGGCGTTTTCAGACTTATATTAATTATAAGTCCTGTACCATTTCAGTTAAAAAAATTCAAAATATTTATTGCGTTATTTACGTTGTCAGCTGACGAATTTTTTAAACTTAAAAAGCAATGGATAAGGAATTTCCTTCAAAATCTTTCGAATTGTGATTGCAAGTATGTTAAGCAATTTCGGGGCAGGTTTCCTCACGATGTTTCCCTTCAGCGTCAACGAAAATTTTACAAATATTATTTAAAAAATTAAATGCAGAATAAATAAAAAAAAACCTATAATTTTAGGACCTCAAAATAACCTCAACCCAGTCGACTTTGTAAAAACCTCCCGGTGAAAACTAATACGAAATGAGCTTGAAGCGAAATGTCTTTACACCTGATGCAAGGGATTGACACATTTGACACAATAGTGTGTCAATAGACAGTTCACTTTACCTAAGAATTACTCGGTGACATTTTCATAGACTTGACTGACTGACAGGATTGATTGGTTTCAAACCTCTACCCCACAACAAAGCGATGTACGTAAAATGTAAATAACGCAATAAGTTTAACAATAAATAAATACCTACATAATTTTATACTGAACCGCCATTTTATATTAGCTACGTCACATGCGCTGGATGTCAAAAGGAATTCGAGAAATTTCAATTTCCAACGATTTCGGTGAATTGCATCTGGTTTCTGAAGAGCTACGATCAAAATGGGGTGGAAATAGATTTAACTTTAGTTACCTACTCCTCAAAAAATGTGGATATGACAATAAATGAAAACACTGACAATACCAATGCGTAGGATTTTTTTTTGAATTATCAAAAATCCTAACATCGAAAATCGAAGTAGTCCACTTAGAGCACCCGTCCGAATAGCACCTGCGACTCAGCAGCCTACTGCTGGGATGTATTTGTTTTACGGGACATTATTAAATGAAAGATATCGATAAAACAAATTTCGTATGTACGTAAGTTTGTGTTATTAATAAACATTCTAGTGATTTTTATCGATATCTTTAACTTAAACTTAGGTCCTGTAAAACAAATATATCCCAGCAGTAGGCTGCTGAGTCGCAGGTGCTATTCGGACGGGTGCTCTAAGTGGACTACTTCCGAAAATCGTGTATTTTTCTAACAAACTAAATAGTAGTGATGGGCCAAATATATGGGTATTGCCAAACTTTGACTAGTTGTAGCGACTAAACTATTGGATATACTGAGAAACACTATAAGAATAAACACTGTATCACCAAAGTAATGGTCTGTTTTGTCAAAACACCGTATTATAAAAACAAAAATACAAAAAAAAAAACAACAACCGACTTCAAAAAAAAAAATTACAAAGTGAAAAATAACTTTAATTTTGGAAAGTGGTGCCTTTGGATCTATAATTTTTTAGTTTTTGCCAACGACTTCCGAAATTAAAATTATTTTTCACTTTGTATTTTATTTGGAAGTCGGTTGTTTCTTATTGTAAAAAGTGTTATATTTTTTCTTTTTAGTTATGGTAACTACCCCACACCAATTGGAATACCACGACTTGCTATGTAAATAACAGTGACAGGAAGTATTATAACATCATAAAGATACATAAAATGAACACTATTGAGGCTAACTCAAAAACTACCCAAGCAAAGTTAATAAAATTTATATGGGACCACCGTGCATGGATGCTTCGAGGGTTTAAAGAATCCTACATTCATAGATACGCGTGAAAAACAAAACCCTGTATTTTGGGCCTAACACACGTGCAAGCTTCACGACAGTTTTGCCTGCGCAGGCCGGTTTGTACACAGAACACCGTGTACAAATCGGCGAATTTTACCAACCACACGCACGGTGTTCCGTGTACAAATCGGCGAATTTTACCAACCACACGCACGGTGTTCCGTGTACAAATCGGCGAGTTTTACCAACCACATGCATGGTGTTCCGTGTACAAATCGGCGAATTTTACCAACCACACGCACGGTGTTCCGTGTACAAATCGGCGAATTTTACCAACCACATGCATGGTGTTCCGTGTACAAATCGGCGAATTTTACCAACCACACGCACGGTGTTCCGTGTACAAATCGGCGAATTTTACCAACCACACGCACGGTGTTCCGTGTACAAATCGGCGAGTTTTACCAACCACATGCATGGTGTTCCGTGTACAAATCGGCGAATTTTACCAACCACACGCACGGTGTTCCGTGTACAAATCGGCGAATTTTACCAACCACATGCATGGTGTTCCGTGTACAAATCGGCGAATTTTACCAACCACACGCACGGTGTTCCGTGTACAAATCGGCGAATTTTACCAACCACACGCACGGTGTTCCGTGTACAAATCGGCGAGTTTTACCAACCACATGCATGGTGTTCCGTGTACAAATCGGCGAATTTTACCAACCACACGCACGGTGTTCCGTGTACAAATCGGCGAATTTTACCAACCACATGCATGGTGTTCCGTGTACAAATCGGCGAATTTTACCAACCACACGCACGGTGTTCCGTGTACAAATCGGCGAATTTTACCAACCACACGCACGGTGTTCCGTGTACAAATCGGCGAGTTTTACCAACCACACGCACGGTGTTCCGTGTACAAATTGGCGAATTTTACCAACCACACGCACGGTGTTCCGTGTACAAATCGGCGAGTTTTACCAACCACATGCATGGTGTTCCGTGTACAAATCGGCGAATTTTACCAACCACATGCATGGTGTTCCGTGTACAAATCGGCGAATTTTACCAACCACACGCACGGTGTTCCGTGTACAAATCGGCGAATTTTACCAACCACACGCACGGTGTTCCGTGTACAAATCGGCGAGTTTTACCAACCACATGCATGGTGTTCCGTGTACAAATCGGCGAATTTTACCAACCACACGCACGGTGTTCCGTGTACAAATCGGCGAATTTTACCAACCACACGCACGGTGTTCCGTGTACAAATCGGCGAATTTTACCAACCACACGCACGGTGTTCCGTGTATAAACCGGCCTGCGCAGGCAAAACTGAGCGCAAAGCTTGAGCGTGTGGTAGGCCCATTAAAGATGTCGAGCAGTCAGCTATTAAAAGAACTTTTAAGTATTTTTGCTTACTCTAAAATTCATAGCTCTTAACAACGATTCAATTCGACATAGTTTTTAAAATCTGCCAAATGCCGGACGATACCGGACAACCGGAATGCGACCCCATATTGTAGGAGCGTCATTATTACCTGAAACCGGATCCGGTCCGGAATAGCGTGGGAATTGACAGATTTTCATAATATGTGGATGCAGTAACATAACATAACATCACGCCTGTATTGCCCCGAAGGGTTAGTCAGAGGTGTACCTATAGTACACCCACATTTCGCCAGTTATGTTTAAGTCCCATGTAATAGGGGGCGAGCATATTACCATCAACTGGGAACAAATCCAGACTGCAGGCTGCTACTGAGAACTTCCAGATAGAAAAACCCAATAACAAATTGCTTGACCCGGGGATCAAACCCAGGACCTCATCTCCGTAGTAACAGACAAACAGGCAGGCATACTTTTGTATTTATAATATTATTTACTACCTTTTTCTCACGGCTTCGCCCACGTAGAACGTGGCAAAAAGTATTCTATGTCCTAACCCAAGCCATGTTCATCTGTGTGGCTTTCGTTCAAATCCGTACAGCCGTTTTTGCGTGATTAAATAATAAACATCCAAACTTTCACTTTTATAATATCACTAGCTTCTGCCCGCGACTTCGTCTGTGAGCCTTCCTTAAGAATTAGGCTATTCAATACAAAAATATTTTTTCAAATCCGACTGGTAGTTCCAGAGATTACTCTCTACATACAAACTTACAAACAAACATACAAACAAACTTTTACCTCTATATAATATTAGTATAGATGCAAAAAAACAAACAAATCCGACAGGTAGTTCCAGAGATTACCCCCTACATATGTTTTACTAAACTAACTTTACATTAATTTTTTTTAGTTTTTTTTTTTCTGCCTCGTTGGTCTAGTGGTCGCAAGCGCTACTGCTGAGCATAAGGTTCTGGGTTCGATTCCCGGGTCGGGCAAAGTGTTATTGGGTTTTTCTATCTGAAATTTCTCAGTAGCAGCTCGGAGTCTGGATTTGTGCCCGGTTGATGGCAATAGGCTCGCCCCCTATTACATAGGACTTAAACATAACTGGCGAAATGTGGGTGTACCTGCTACAGGGACACCTCTGTCCAACCCTTCGGGGAAACAAGGCGTGATGTTATGTATGTAATTTTTTTAACTTAAAAAAGTAAATGATTAGATTCGTCGACTTCGTTGTGATTCTGTCCTTACTCTTTATTTGAATTACTTTTGTGTCACGAAAACACAAAAATAACACAAAAAAAAAACTAGCCAAGTGCGTGTCGGACCACGCACAATGAAGGGTTCCGTAGTTGGAATGAATTTGTCCCAAAAACAAACTTAACTTTGTAGTTGAAAAATATATTCTCCCATACGGAATCTATGGGAAAACATGTTTTTGCAACTGCAAAGTTAAGTTGGTCGATTATTACCCGTTAGCTTGTAGAGCCTTCTTAGCTGTGATAGTTTTCCTTTTAATTTCGTTATATGAACTACTGCTGTGATTTTTTTCACACACCCAAAACCAACTATTTAGCTGGCAGGGGGGGGGGACACTTGACTCTAACAAAAATTTGCACTTTAAAACTTAATATTTCTCAAACGGATCCCTGAATCCAAAAATGGTTTTCACAAACTCACAATGTTTTTGAAGGACCTTTCTAGTGATACTCCACAACATGGGTTAAAAGAAAAAAAAAACATTACCACTTTACGTGTAGGAGAGTTACCCTAAAAAAAAATGTTATTCATAATTTTGTTTTACCACTTTGTCGGCGTAATTAATATGTATATCTATGCCAAATTACAGCTTTCTAGTACTAAGGGCCTCGGAGCTAGACCACGGACAGACAGACGGACATGACGAAACTATAAGGGTTCCTTGTTTTACTATGGAACACTAAAAATGTACATCAAGTTTGAAACAACCCATAGATTAGGATAGATTTATTGACATAGCTTCAACCTCCCGATTGACAACCCTTCCAAATCCTTCAATAGAAAAACACAAGACATTGAAACGATTACATAAACTTTAATTCAAGTCTCGAACCACGACACCATGACATGACAAAACGGTATGCTTTGTCACTTTCCCATTAAGAACAATAACTCACTAGCTAGGCATCGAACTGTGAACCTATTGTGAATTTGTCACACTACATCGGTCTATGCCTCTATGGGGTGTCGAGTTCAAAGACCCCAATTGTTTAACCTGGCAGAAAGTTATCTAAGAAAGGAATTGGAACAAAAAGTCAGGTTAATGTAACAAGTTTAACTTGAAGAACAGGGTGTAAAGTTCCTGCATCTCGCAAGTAGAGTTCACCGCACGATTAGCATATACAACGTCCCAACATTAATAAGATAAGACAACATTTATTTCTCACAACAAAAAAAAAATTCCAAAAAAAAAAAAAACAGCCGACTTCCAAAAAACACTACAAAGTGAAAAATATATTAATTTCGGAAATCGGTGACAAAAAACGAAGATTCAAAACCAAAGAAAAAGTTTTTATTTTTCACTTTTTAGTTGTGGTACCTACTCCACACAAATTCGAAAACCACTGCCTGCTATGTAAATAACAGTGACAGGAACTTATCATATCATCCACATACTAAGTGGGAAAAAGTACGTATTATTGAAGCTAACTCAAAAACTGTCGAAGCAAAGTTAGTAAAATTTATATGGGACCACCTCGAGAGCATACCCTTTAAAACAAAAAAAGATTTTCCACAATTGAAGGAGAAATCGGTGGACATACATAAAAAAAAAACAAACATACGCGACGAACATATAACCTCCTTCTTTTTAGAAGTCGGTTAATAAAGTACATTTTCAAATGATCATAGTACAATACATTATCCGAGTTCAATTTAATAATGAGTTCAGGGTGCTGATGGGGCTGCGGCGGTTCTGTAGTGTATGCATGTTTGCTGAACGTCACGTAGACTGCTTTTACGCTACGATGCATAAAAGGTGCGCATCCCTAGTGCGTAGAGTTCAGTCATGTTCGCCGTCCAAGGCATATCCTCGTAGACCCCGATGACCCCATAACCTGGAGGAGTCCAGGAGAGCAATAGGGAAACAGGTACAGTGTACAAATACAGACGCCTCCCGTCATTCCGACCTCGCCGCCGAGGTCCTTTGCGATCTCGACCGCCGCGCCCTCGAGTAAATAATACTCCCCCCCGACCCTTGCGCGAAAACGAGGCGCCAGCAGTTGTTGCAACTGTGCACGTAGCTTTAAATTCCCCGTCTAATAATAATGATCAAAACCCTTTGATCCAGCCCGTCCCATCTTTTGATGTCCTCCCTCCGGGATAACGCCCTAAGCCGAGGCTCATACCCCACAGGGGGTGCCCTTAGCGAGCGTTCATCCTAAGCTTTTTAGCTTAGTTTATGTATGCCCTGGCTGGAGGCTTTGAGTGTAGTAGCTTAAGGCAACCACAGGATTGACCGCCACGGTTTTCGGAACCAGCTGTGAGATGCCCCACAAAAAAAAAGTGCATAGAGTACGTGGCAGCGCCAACAGCATGATCGCCAGTCGGCTGGACTGTGGCTACATCAATCATTGCTGCGCCATTTGTCATGGAACGGCGCAGTAGTGATTGAGTTAACTTTCTTTTATATGTTTTGTTGTGGGTAGTTTTAAGTATTACTAACACTAGTCTATAAGAACTTTGTTACTAACAAAATGGACACCATGGTCTGAAATAAAGTCTTTAATTAATTAAAAAATAATTAACAATAGTTTTAATTATTTATACTGTGGGAGACTGGTGCCTAAGCTAGACGTAAGGCTCGTATTTCATGACACCTGTGCCCTAATTGCGTAATACAACACAATCACAAATTGTTTCGATTTGAAACAGATTGCTAATCCATTGCTTTATAAGTTGGAAAAAAAAATCTGTTCAACAACGTAAATAACGCAATGAATGTTGTCGAAATGTCAATATGAAACAAATTTCGCGAAATTGTTTACGAAAATAAGTTACGCAATTAGGGTACAGGTCTCCACGCCTTTGGAAGCAGTTACATTTATTATGGACTAGCTGCGCCCCGCGGTTTCATCCGCGTAAGTCTCGATCCTGTGGGAATATCGGGATAAAAAGTATTCTATGTGTTATTCCAGGTTATAAACTATATGTGTGCCAAATTTCATCCAAATCCGTTCAGCCGTTTGAGCGTGAAAAAGAGACAAACATACACACACTCACAAACTTTCGCTTTTATAATATCAGTGTGATTATGCACTCGTACACAAATGTGGTAAGTTATATAAAACCAGAGAAAAGAGAGATCACACTATTGATTATTACTTATTCTAGGCTTAGTATGTGTTTGAGTGTACGTGGTGTGCGTGTGCGTGGTGTAGGGGTGTGTGTGAGCGTGAGTGGGTGTGTGTAAGAAAATATGATAGGAAGGTGAAGGGCTGAATGCACAGAATGGTGATATATATAAATACCTATATTGTATTGTTTATTATTTTATTAGTTTTCAAACAAGCAAGTTATGCCGTGGTAGCTAGAAGTTTTTCCGTAGCTTCATAACTTAACTCCTGGAGCCAGTTTCTAACCTTCATTTTACACTTAGTTTTGGTAAGATCATAAATCTGGCAGTAGCCCACCAGACACGACACCCGGTTGGAGGATCCTCATTTTTACGCGAATTAAATGTGCTGATCGTGTTGTCTCATTGCTGAAATTCGCGCTTTCTTTCAATCTGCTTACATCTTCAATACAGCCTTGATATTAAGAGAATTCCCAATCTAATTCGCTGACCGACTCTCATTAAATTTCTACAAATGACACAAATATACCGGCAGGTGTTAACCCCACCTTGCGACAGGTGTATGAGGTGAGCAGCAAAAACGTATTAATTCTTTGTTCTTCACCTGTTGAGCTTTTATAATTACTGCTATTAGTTACTGGTGGGTTAAGGGGGGGTTAAGTGATCTTGGTGGTTAGGGATTGTAGTCTTAGGATACCCTTACTATGGCTGAAAAGAGGGATTTTGAGTCTTATAAGTTATTTTAGTAATTTTTATCTATGAGAATTGATGTCTGCATAATTGGTTGCACGATTTTCCTGTAAATAAAAAAAAAGCGTGTGGCACTCGGGGACTGCCGCGGTAAAGCTATTGCATAGCATTTGTAACCTCCATACTTCCTATTTGTCAACGCTACACTTGGGATGATGACGTGATGACATAAAACAAAAATTACGTTCCCATGACAACATCACGTTTCGTTGTCATGGGAACCGTCATTACATGGTAGGCGGAGTGGGGGATGTTAGGTTTTATTTTCGTTACGTTACGAAATTTCTTGATTCGGTCGCCGCGCTCAAAGCCCGCGATAAAAGCTATGCAATAGTTTAAAAGAAAATCATTCGTCGTATATCGTCTGCACTAAAATAAATTTGTAATGAATAAACTCAAAAACTAATGTACCGATTTAAAAAATTCTTTCGCCAGTAGAATGCTATACAGGATACATTTTTATCCAGTGCGCAAACTTAAACACGTGACTTTACTCATCATTATGAACAACTTTTACTATAAGACCAAACCTGAAATCGCGAAAAAAAAAAATCTGCTGTTCCCTACATTTTGACGAGTTATGCGAAGATAAATGTAGGGAACAGCTAATTTGTTTTCCGTGTGATTTGTCTATTTTAAACATTTTTAATTTTATTTAATTTTTTATGTTTTGAGAAACGTTTTCCATATCTCCGATGTTGTTGGCTCGATTTGGATTCTGTTTATTATTTCTAAAAGCTTATGTGTTATTTTATCGGATTAACTAACATTTTTATGTCGAATGTGCAAAAAAAAAACGGAAGTGAAATCATGTTATTCTAAAAAAAGTATTTTTTTTTAAACGCAAGTTCTTGAAAACATAGGGGATACAGAAAAAATATACTGAAAAAAAGAAAAAAAAAGATGTCAACTAAATGTCTTTTAAAGTTATTTTTCGAGTATTTTTCATGAATATTCAAAAAAATGCGGACATGCCGATGGCCGACATTGTACTTAATTTGTTATTTGTAATAATATTTTATAAAGGTAAAATTAGTTTGCTTGTAAGTCTGTATGTGGGGTAATCTCCAGAACTACTATTTGAAAAAATATTTTTGCATTGGTTAGCCCAATTCTTGAGGAAGGTTATAGACTCGCGCACGAAGTCGTGGGAAGAAGAACTACTATTTGAAAAAATATTTTTGCATTGGTTAGCCCAATTCTTGAGGAAGGTTATAGACTCGCGCACGAAGTCGTGGGAAGAAGCTAGTCTCAAATGTAATGAATTGTCAGAAACAATGGACACTGTGACAAATCAACTAAACCAAGAGCTGAACTGACTTTTACACACAATGAAATATTTTTTTCACTCCTCTTGCTCAAAAAGGCCGTCATTATAGAGTACCAAAGCGGGGAAAAAATAGCATTTCTTGCTCCAGGGGAAAAAGTTTTTTTTTTTTTAATTTTTGTCTGTTCCAACGAGCCTTGAAAAACGAAAAAGGCTTCTTATGTAGAATAATCATGATTATGGACTCGACTTATTACTGGTTCACAAAAAAAAGAAGATCATTTTATTTTTCGGTACAATGCGTACATTGCGTTGCGGCTACAGAAGAAATAAAAAAGGAATTGGCGCGAAATCTTTAGATTTTTTTTCTAATTACGAATTGAATTGGTGACCGTAATATAATTTACAACAGTGAAAATGTCATTATCTAGTGAGAACATCTTCACAGAGGACTGAAATTAAGTTCCCGAAAAAAATATCTCATTAAATATCCAGAATTGTACAAATTGTACATTTTTTTTTTTAATATTGTGTTGGATTATTTTATTTTCTCGCAATCGTAGTGAAAAGTAGAGTGTAACACACGGCGCTAAAACCCATTATAACTCGGTGTCTATTTACTCCCTCGCTAAAGCTCGGGAGTAAAACTACCTCGTTACAATGGGTTATTTTAGCCCCTCGTATAACAATCTACTATTTCAAATGGTAACCGACACTTTAATTAACAGTTTCTAGAACGAAAATCAACGAGGTGTCAAAATAGAATGCATGTCAATTGATCCGATTGGCTGTTGACATTTCAATCGCCCAATCACCGCAGTTGACATATGTCTGACAACTAGTTAGCTTTATTTGTTGATTTTCTTTCCAGAGATCGGAACTTTTGCATAATATTATACACATTACATCACAGACTAAGTAGTACTCCTTACATTATTGGCCATTTTGTAATTTCTTACATCACAATTTGGTTGAACCAAAGACGCGTCGAAATGTTGCCACTATATAAAACGTAAAACGTTTTTTGAGGGTGATATTCTCGTAACATAGAATAAAGTATGTCTATTTTTTTTCTATTTATTATATTGCATCACATTTTAATTATAGTAAATTATTTTTCTTTAAGTACGCTGTACTGGTACAGCGTCGTTAATATTTGTTTGCTGCACCGGTCGACGTCATGACGTCGGCGCCGGCTGTCGCTGAAAACCAGCGCTGGGGCTCTGTCTTGCATAGGGTCGCTGAGCGATAGCTGATTTGCGTGGATGCGACGCATGCTTCCCCCAACTTTTTCTCATTTTTGTAATGTATTTTTTTTTTTTTGCGTCATGTTTACTGCAAATAAACGTTTTTTCTTTCTTTTCTGTCTTTTCTTTCTTTTCTTTCTTTCTTTTCTTTCTTTCTTTCTTTCTTTCTCAAAACCGTAATTTACATTGTGTTCAAGGCAAAAAAACCTATCCTTTTAAAAATCCTTGGCCTATGAAGAGCTCCCCCTTAACGTCGCACGCGCCGCGCACCTGTTAGTGTCGCGTGCCAGGTGGCTGCATCTCAACGAGCTCATATCGTATACGATGCAACGCAAGAGAGGCTAGCGTTTTGTAAGTTTTCTAGGCACTGTGAAAAATGACACGAATTTAAACAAAAAAATAAGAAAAAACATCCTTTGCACTTACAAATGATAAGATCATGATTTTTCTACTTTTTTGTCTTTTATCTGTGTGTATACTTATAATAAAATGAAGTCACTTTTTGCGTAACCGCATTTCTCTTCTAAACTACTTACACAACATATTTTGATGAGGTTTTCGCCATCATTTAGAGAATTTATCCTGAAAGGTTTATGTGTATAATACAATATAGGTGATATAGAAATCTCGATGTTTAGTTAAGTAGCAAATCAAAAAGTAAAACCCAACTACTGAAAAATCACGCTATAAAAAGTATGAAACAAGAAAACATTTCAGACAGAAATCAAGACATAGGTACAAAAATGGTCAGGGTAAGGCCGTGATTGCATGCCATTATAATATTGTAAGTGTATATAGCTTATAACCAGTGGACAATCAAGGCGCTTCTAATTTCTTCTAACCTCATTTGTCAAATTATGTTCGGTAGTTTGGAAGTTATGAGGTAACAGATGAACATACATACCATACATACCAGTCAAAATCATAACCCTCCTTTTTGCTTCACCGTAGTCGGGTAAAAACAGGGGCGGGTCGCTAGAACATTATAAAATGAGTTTCTAAGTAGCATAGTCTACTTCAGAACTGCTCTCAATGCTTGTTAAACAGTTAAATATTATATGCTCAGAACGTGCAAGTCCATTTTCATTAAAATTCACTGGGCAATAGGCATGCTTAAATTACAAAAAAAACCGGCCAAGTGCGAGTCGGACTCGCGCACGAAGGGTTCCGTACCATTGACTAGGTAAACAACTACCTGTTACCATTTTATTGATATCGAGCAAAAATAGGCAAAAAATGGCGTTTTTGGTATGGGAGCTCCCTTAAATATTTATTTTATTTTAACTTTATCATTTATTATTAAAGTAAAAATACAACTGAGTATTTTGTGAATATTTCAAGTGCCTATCTGTTGCCATTATTGATATCGAGCAAAAAAGGGCAAAAAATCGCGTTTGTTGTATGGGAGCCCCCCTTAAATATTTATTTTATTTTGTTTTTAGTATTTGTTGTTATAGCGGCAATAAAAATACATAATTTGTGAAAATTTCAACTGTCTAGCTATTGCGGTTCTTGAGATACAACCTGGTGATAGACAGATGGACGGACAGACAGCGAAGTCCCGTTTTTACCCTTTTGGTACGGAACCCTAAAGAGCTGTTTTTAGCTATGTCGAATTTGAACTTGCAAGTCTTTTGCTGGGGTACCTAGTTGATGAAGCTGTGTGTACATTTAGCTGCTGTCGCCGAGTGGCGCGACGTCATAACATTACATAACATCACGCCTTGTTTCCCCGAAGGGTTGGGCAGAGGTGTCCCTGTAGCAGGTACACCCACATTTCGCCAGTTATGTTCAAGTCCCATGTAATAGGGGGCGAGCCTATTGCCATCAACCGGGCACAAATCCAGACTCCGAGCTGCTACTGAGAAATTTCAGATAGAAAAACCCAATAACACTTTGCCCGACCCGGGAATCGAACCCAGGACCTCATGCTCAGCAGTAGCGCTTGCGACCACTAGACCAACGAGGCAGTCATTTTAGCACGTATATCGACTCAGACATCATGATGATTCATCATCATTTTAATGATGATGAGTGATGATGATGAAATCTTATTACACGGAGCGACTTTTTAAATGTTTGAAATTTGGTTGGCTCACGTTTGACCGCTATATGATTAGAGCAATGCCTTTAAGGTAGTAAAACCAGCAAGCCAAATCGCTTGCGCTCATGCAACGCACCAAACCACACCTAGCATCCAAAGTACCGTTAAACGCAACAAAAACCTAATTAGTTCTTACAACATCACCTGGTACTAAGATGAAATAGGTAACCTAGGACATATACTAGATATACCTAGGCTTAATAAGGATCAAGCCTACACCTGGCGTTGACAGTATAATGATAAGGTATTTTTGTCAGGTGTTTGTAATCTTGTTTAAATTGTTTTGGTGACCTTACAGGTGTTTCGAACTTATGGCTTGTTTACAAGGCTGTTTTGTCGTATTAGCACAAACCAGCAGTGTCGGCTTGAGGATAACATTCAAAATTCAAAAGTCATTTATTCAAACTAGGCTGAGAATCAGCACTTTTAATTCATTGTTCTATTTAATTTAATTTTTATTTTGTTGTGTGCTTTTGACATTAATTGATTTGATATGACATTTTTGTGTGACACTAATAAAATTGTCAAATTTTGTGTATTGTTTTTTGTTTTCCTGAAATAAATGAATTTTATTTTATTTATTTACTTTTCGAACGTCAATTTTACATAAGGCGATCTCCCAAAAACGCCCACCCTTCACCCTCCTAGTGCTAGTTACTTCCATAGTTTTGGGATGGATCTGGATCGGAATATGGCGCCCTTCAAGTAACAAAGTTGCGATTTTTTAAAAGGAAATACTTCTTTAGTAGGGGAAAATCTTATTAAACTCAACTCAAAGCATTTATTTCAAATAAACCATTTACAGACGCTTTTGAAGTGCCAAGGCGTCGGCCAGTCAGAAAATATGAAGCTAGTTGCCCATTCCAAAACGTAGTAGGTACTTATGGAGAAGAATGGGCAAGAAACTCCACGGACTCTCTTTTAAATTATATTGTTACAAAAACATAAGTTACATCATAAATGTTAAAGGAGACGTTTTATTTTTGTATGTGACTCCGGCCATAACATGTACACTTCAGAAAACCTGGGAAACGAACTCCTAAATACAATGAAGACTGTTTTTTTCCATAATATCTAATACTTTTTGGGCACAAAACAAAAACCGAAAATGTTTGACGTTTGTCAGGAGAAATACGATTATCGACAGCTAGCCATTTTCGTCCAGAAGTACCTACAAATCTACAATCCACAAAAGCAGTTTTTTATTTTTATGATGAATCATACTTTCTAATTAATCAAAAAAGTTGTATAAGATAGCTATCTTATTGTAGTACAGAAATACACGCCTTTCATATTTATTTGAATAACGTCTACATGATATTATTTTGTTAAAATGTAACATGATTTCTGGACGAAAGCAGTATGCAAGTAAAACGACGCCATGATGAATAAAATATGGCAATAATTTGTTAAACTATTATTTTTTGTGCCGAAGTAATCAGAGGAATAAACAGGAAAGAATATTTTTCCTCAATTCGTGGAATTTTTTTGTTTTTTTTCATTAACGTACACTTTATGGCCGAAAATGAAACATCTCCTTTGGTGTCCAGTCATTTCACCAAAACTTAATTTACAAATTTTCACTTGACAAAAATATGATTTGTTATTTCATCATTATACAACAACAAGTTTGCCAAATAATTCACTTAAGAAATTAATTATCCGATAACCTTTGTTTTAATAACGTATTACTTGACAAACAATTCATGTTTTATTCATGCATCTCATAAAACAACGTTTGGAATAAAAACGTTTTACATCCTATTGCATTAGGTACGCAATTTCCTAAAAATGAAACTCATTAAATAGTCAAAAGGGTAATTTTAATTTAAAAATCAACAATAAAAATTAAATGCCAGAAACGACCTGAGCTAATAGAAAAAAAAAGGTACCCGGAACCGAACTATGTAGTTAGATTAGGTTAAATAGTTTTACTCAAAAAAAGGTTAGGTTAGGTTAGAACTGTGACCCCCTACCAAAAACGACTAGAATATATAGAAAAAAAAATACTTTATGAAGTTTAAAGAACTTCAGTACTTGCCTGTAAATTATTTGACCCAAATGGAAGTTGCAACCATGATCACTTTGTGATTGGTTTAAAAAAAAGAAAGTGATATTCATTGAACGTGATTTTTCCAAAAGAATCTAAGTATTAAATGAAAAATGTATTAATAATTAAATATCATACAAAATGGTTTATTGCTTCAACAAGTTTACATCTAGAATATTTGTGTTTGGAGCTGTAAGCAAGTGATGCCTGTGTTGGGGAGCCCCGCTCTTCCATAGCTAAGCAATACAAAATATGAACTAGGTATTTACAGCTAGGTATTACTTATCTTATTTATGTGCGTGTGTGTGTGTGTGTGTGCGTGCGCGTGTGTAAGTGTATGTGTGTGTTGTGCATTTGGTGTTTATAGATATAGGTGTGGATAAGTTGTGCGATTATTACTACCTAATTAGCACATTTTACTTAATGTGTTCCAAGAGTACCTCCGTGTCGTCATAATTTAGTAATTTTATCCAGTCTGTTAAAGCTTTTTTACATTCGTAGTATTTTTTTGGGTATATGTTAATTTTACTATTAATTTTATTATAAAGAAAAGCTGATCGCTTGTTGTATTGTCTCCCCGCCAATACAGTTTTTGTATGGGGAATTTGAACGATTAGATCTTTTCTTCTCATCATAATGTTTGTAAAGAGAAGTATTTGTTAAATAAATGTTTGTAAAACGAGTGATTATAAGCTAAAACATTTGCGGAATAAGTTGTTTGTAAAACAAATAAGTAGTATACGAGACGTTGGTTGTAAACTAAAAATTCGTTAGTAGTGTTTTGATGAAACATTAGTGAACCGTTAAATTTATAATGTATGTGAGAATGATGTAAAAAAACCGGCCAAGTGCGTGTCGGACCACGCACAATGAAGGGTTCTGTAGTTGGGATGAATTTATCCCAAAAAACAAAATTAACTTTATAGTTGATAAACATGTTCTCCCATACGGAATGTATGGGAAAACATGTTTTTTGCAACTGCAAAGTTAAGTTGGTCGATTATTACTCGTTAACTAGTAAAGCCTACTTAGCTGTGATAGTTTTCCTTTTAATTTCGTTATATAAACTACTGCTGTGATTTTTTTCACACATTCAAAACCAACCATTTAGCTGGCATTTTTTAAAATAAAAGCTAAATGCCAGCAAGGAATTATGAAAATTATGTTTTTTTATTTTATTTTTTTATTTATTATGTGGTTTTTTAAAATGCCAGCGGGGGGGGGATACTTGACTCTAACAAAAATTAGCACTTTAAAGCTTAATATTTTGCAAACGGATCCCTGAATCCAAAAATGGTTTTCACAAACTCAATGTTTTTGCAAGACCTTTCTAATGATATCCCACACTATGGGATAAAAAAATAAAACATCACCACGTTACGTGTATGGGAGGTACCCTAAAAAAAAATGTTTTTCATAATTTTGTTTTACCACTTTGTCGGCGTAATTAATATGTATACCTATGCTAAATTACAGCTTTATAGTACTAAGGGTCTCGGAGCTAAACCGCGGACAGACAGACAGACAGACAGACGGACATGACGAAACTATAAGGGTTCCTTGTTTACTATGGAACCCTAAAAAGTACACGTTAAAAACGTCTAGAGCAAAACAATAAAAAAAAAATTTGGGAAATTTGCCATGGGCAGCTAAGAGATGACCAGTCCCAACTGACGGCGCCCGTTCACGAACATGACGCATGGATCAGCACCATTTTGAAGGGAGCTAAATGATCGAACGGCACCATCAGCGAGACATCTGGGCTCATTATGGGTTCGCGTCACCGACATGCTAATGTTAAAAGTATATCGTTAGCTATGAGTACTGTGAATGTGAGGACTATGTGGATATTATTTTTATTTCTCTACTAGTTTTAGTGATGGTCTGGCAGTTTGAGTAGTTTATGCCGCCTACCCAAATGTCCTTTCTTTGGTATTGTTCGTCGTTTTGAGCTCCTTATGTTCTGAGTTGAGCTTCACGATTACTGACAAATGCTTGCACTGACTGGACAGGTCCACTCGAATCTGTATGATTCTTTCTTCAAAAGACCTTTTCAGACACTAATCTACATGGTCCTCATATGGCCTGACCAAGATTATGTCTGGACTTTAAATGAGACTGCGACCTCTGAGTTTGTTTCGGCCTTTCTTCTCAGAGTAGTCAGATAGGAAACGCCGAACTCATCTAGCTTACTTTTAATATTTGTTTTTTTATATGACGTGTAAAAGTGATTCCGTTATCCTATTTACAGAATAAACAATTTCATTTCATTATCGTGTTGCGCTTGGCCAGCAGTGATAGCATAATATATTATAATTAATCACTTTAATATATAAAATAAAATTATGAAATTTAAATTTTTTATACTACCTACAATTAATTTGAAAATTAAAGTTTTTACTTCAGTCGGCACGCTTGATGGAGTTCGACTCTAGCACGGTTTTTTAAATTAAAATATTTACTCAGCTAAAATATGATACACATATTACATACATGTGTTCCCGGATTAGGAAAAATCTGATTGTGAAACAACGATTTTATTTATACTCGAAATAAAACTTGTCTTGGAACCCATACTATAATTTTTATGATAAATGCGAATGACCTCACTCTGTCTGTCTGTCTGCTCCTTTTTTACGCCCTAACCAATGAACCGATCGTTATAAAATTTTACAGATAGCTAGCCTGGGACCTCGAAAAAGACATACTTAGGTAGGTTACTTTTATCCCGGATATCTGCATGAAATAAAATAAAAATACTCTTCTCAAAATTTGAAAACACGAATCCAATACGAACAATTCCTTCGTTCCTCAGAATCCTTCCTGAATCAGAAATAAAGAAACAGCTGAAAAAATACTCGTTTCACAGACATACCCTTGTCTTAAAGAACTTAATTAAACTGAAAAAAAAGATGGACTCTTGACAATAACAAAGGGTGGTAAAATCCAATTAATTTTCAAATAAATGCTCCGGAATTCTCTGTGTTAAAGGTAGTTGAGGACTAGAGATGAGCTGAGCTGAGCGGAGCGGAGCAGATGTGAGAAAAACGTAATACAGAAAAAAAAACTATTTGGCTATTGACAAAAGCTTAGTGAATTACAATAGACGTGGATATATTTAGTAAGTTGTTCCGCTTAGCTATTTCTAAAGAGCTATAAAAAACTCCAGAAAGTAATCGACATTCTCAGGATGACGATATACTTGTTGTGAACACGGCGTGTTGCCACACCGAGCGCTGAGTGCAGACTGAGCCTTATCGCCCGTCAAATCCACTTACATAGTGTCACCGTTATCAGTGCGATAAGGGGCGAACAATCGCAGCAAAGGTGACCTTGGCATACTCGTATTTAATTCGTTCAACAGTGTAATGTTTCCTGTATTATTTTTGACAATTTCTAAACTCTCTAGTACTGACATTCTGAAACCTTTATCATATGTGTGTAAAATTTCGAAAGTGTTATTATTATTTAATGAATGACCTGTATCTATTAAGTGTTGTGCAAAATGAGATTTTTCTGGATAATTATTCCTGTACGCTGCAATATGTTCCTTATATCTTGTCTGAAAATTACGACCAGTTTGATCTATGTATATACCATTACAATCATCGCAATGTAACTTGTATACCTACACCTGATTTTTTGTGGTTTTCTAATCGATTTTTTCCGTTACAAATCTGTCTTAGTGAATTATTATTTGACAACATTTTGAGCGACAACTGTTCATGTTTTTGTAACTATGAAAACGAAATATGTAAAAATTAAATTAAAACTGCGAAATTAGTTTCATATTATTGGCGGACATGAGATTCAATTAAAATCAAACACATCGCTATTTTCACCCGTATTTGTTTATTGTGATGCACTAGTGTCGCTTCACTTCCTGCAATACCTAAAGATTTGCTTCTTACAGCGCCTTAAGGGGACGATAACCGACTTTTAATGATTTTATACTGAAGATGACGTCTAAACGAGTAGTGTTAGTGATTTGGAAAAAATACTTGTTAAATTAGAGCATTTTTTTAATATTTTAATATAAATATATTTTTGATTATGTTTATATTACATAGTGAAATTAATTTGTAAAGTTATGTCTAACGAGGATAAAAAACTGAGAATGACGCAAAATCTATCAAGCGTATTTTTCTAAAAACTTCACCATATTAAAGATAATTTAATTATTGATCTTTAAATATACATGTTTTATTAAAATACTTTTTGTTTTATGTATAATAAATTAAGAAATGCGTCTAATTTGGGACAGCGCTCCTTGACGGGCGAGTCCTATTACTGGCTGGACGTACGACGCGTTGCGTGAGCTCAGTACAGAACAGGCAAACTCAAGGTCAGTGGCATATATCTGCGTCTTAACTTCTGGGCCACGGCGTTGTAATTAGACTTAATAATAATTACATTATGCAGATGCCTGTTTCTTAAAGAGAATGAAGATAACCATTTCCATGTTTTTAAACACCCATAACAATTCACCTGACATCTGCCTTAAATGTCAAAGTACTGCTTAAAACAACCTTGCACACTTTACCATGGGATTAAGAACCTTATCTCTTTAACGTTACGGTACAAAATGAGATGGTAAGGAGGCAAGGTGTCAAATGAATAAAAAGGTAAGTTATAATGTTTTGTTTGAAGACATTTGCAGTCATCTGTCGTTTGTGACTTTCATTTCTTAAAAGGGTAGGCAGAAATGAACTAAAAACCGGCCGAGTGCGTATCGGACCACGCACAATGAAGGGTTCCGTAGTTGGGATGTATTTATCCCAAGAACAAACTTCACATTGTTGTTGAAAAACATGTTCTCCCATACATTTCGGCTGCAAAATCTATGAGTAAAGAACCATTCTCTGTATTTTTTTTTTAATTTTGGGCTCAGTAGTTTCGGAGACTTAAATATCTTTGAATATATTTAATTTAAAATTACAAAGAAAAAAATTGAGATTGTCGCAACAAAATCTCACCTTGCCTTTTCATTTGATATGTACAGTTGCAAAACTTAAAAAATTTAATAAAAATCAGTGGCACTCCGGGAGTGCTGACAGAAGTGAAAACTTGAAAAAATATCGGCACCGCAGTAATCAACGCATTGATGTCTTTTTAACGGTCAAAAGCTGGTGTTGTCACAGTGTCGTGAAATCAATGGGTTAGTCTCATCTCAAATGCTCAACGAGCCTAAAGAAGATTTCACCAAAATAAACAAAATGTACCAAATTTCAACTTAATCGGTCCATTGGATTCGGAGCAAATTGGCTGTAACAGACGGACAGACAGACAGACACACGAGTGACCCTATAAGGGTTCCGTATTTTTTCTTTTGAGGTACGGAACCCTAAAAATATATATTTATCAACTTAGAATGTCGCAGTTCTCTACTAAGGCCTCTCCCTAGTTGCGTTGCGTCCAACACTTGGTACTCGCATCAGTCTAATTTTTAAAACATAATATGAAAATCTTAAACATAACATGACGCCTGTGTTTCTTGAAGTGTCCCGGGGTCCCGAGGTCCCGGACCTTTGGAAGGCGCACGAGGGGTCGAAGCCAACGCGCAGAGGCCCCTTAGACGTTATTTAAAATGAAATGAGGCACCAACCTACGATTATCCCTGTTTGCACTATACTAGTGCACCCAATGACATTACTATTATTCCTTTTATTTCATTATTTACATATAAATTATATTTTTAAATATTAGAATAACATAATATAAAAATACTAGCTAACCCCGGCAAACGTTGTTTTGCCAATTATTTGTTTGGGGTGGACAACCCTTATCACTTAGGGGTATGAAAAATAGATAGTAGCCGATTCTCAGACCTACTGAATATGCATATAAAATTTGGTAAAAATCAGTAAAGCCGTTTCGGAGGAGTAAGGTAACTAACATTGTGACACGAGAATTTTATATATATGATAAAAAATAGTAGCCCACCGGTATCGGGAACAGGGTCCAAGCTTCCGGCGGTCAGGGCTCCAGAGAGAGGAACCTCCTGACAATGCGAGCCGCGTCCAGGAGTACCGCTTTCTGAATCAAGCCCTTAATCCAGCCAACGAGAGCCTCCTTAGGTGTTGGTCGAGGCTTTTGGAAATTAAGCCATTGGCTGATTATTATTATTTACTACGTCTTTGACATTTTTTTTTTGTCTTTGACATTTCTCGGGATCTTAGGGTCCCGGACCTTTGGAAGGCGTACGAAGGGCCGAAGCCAACTCGCAGAGGCCCTTTAGACGTTTTTAATTAAATGAGGTACCAACCGACGATTATCCCTGTTCGCACTATGCAAGAGCAGCCAAGGACAACCCCCGGTTGGTATAGGACTATTGTAAGATATGGAAACAAAGATATCGGACTATGGGTTTGGGTTGCTAAATTGGACTGGTCACCTGGAACTATGGAAGGACTATGGCCCCTGCCTGATCTATGTTTTATATGCATACGGATAAAATGGCAGGGGGTGACTTGCACACTCAATAATGGGCCCCCGAAAACGGTCGCTAGCACATAGTGTCGTAGCGACAAGGGGGCAACACATCCTGAGGTGCTTATGAGGAGTGGAGATATATTCCACGGCTATCAGGACAATCCCGGAAGTACGGTCAAGATCCATACCAGCATCTTACTGGAATACTTCCTTCCTCCGAGCACGTTTGCTCTTGCGAATCTCCACTCAAGCCGGCCAATTAAGGCAAGAATGAGGCGGGAGCGCCGTTCCTCGTCAGTGTTCACTCCAGCCGGCCAATAAAGGCAAGCCAGAGGTGAGGAACAAGACTTCTCCCGGGAGATAGGGTCCGTGGCGTCGCTACTGCCCAACAGCTCGCCACATGCTGCCCTGCGGGTTTTGTATCTCTCTTGGTCTGGCTCCTCATGCTAGACCCGTTCCGGCAAAGTAAACTCTACCGGCACAGACCTAGAGTTCGGAGCGCGCAAGCCCCACCACGACGTCAACGTAGAGATACGGCGGTGGGGTATTATTATTATTATTTATTTAACTCGAACACAAATGATTCATATTGTTGTTAGTACACTTATAACAATATGTTAGTAACATTTCTAAACTAAATAAAATAAGTAAAACGAATTCATGTACCTATAACTATGTTCGCTTCCCGCTGCACCAGACCTGCAGCTGTGCATACGGGTCCAGTGCCCCAGGAACGGGCAATCAGGCTTATTAACAATCACCTTTAAAATGCTGTTAGTGCTCCCCGAATCCTTCGTATCAGGGATGCTACATATACAAGTGGCAGTACAAATATAAGATATCAAAGGAATACCAAAACTATCTGACGAGACAAGCAATGCCAAAATACTGGGTGCTGCATCGGCTTCAAAAATATGTGTTGTTTGAATCCAATGGTAACCTATTCCCCATCGAGGATACCCTAAAGTCCTTTGAATAAAAAGTGACGAGTCTACTGCCATCGCCAGACACGATCCAGACTCCGACAAATTCCTGATGAATACTTTGCTCAACCTGGGTCTCGAATCCAGGACCCCATACTTAGCAGTAGTAGTCGCACCTTGCGACCAACGAGTCTGAAACTAATTATTAATTAGCAAGTATAACAGGTATATCCAGCTATGCAGTATAAAACCTTATAATATTAATGAAGAATTTTTATCGTCACATGTTGGCTTGCCCTATCGCAGGAATTTCTTCCTGATCAGGAAAACTAAGCCAAGTGCGTGTCAGACCACGCACAGTGAAGGGTTCCTTAGTTCTTCTTATGAATGTTTACGCATGCACAGTAAACAAAAATAAGTTTGTATTTCATAAAGTTTCATTTCGTAATCTTATTCTAGGTGCATCGTCTTCACATATAATAATATAATTAACGTATACAAAATATTGTAAAAAAATTAAAAGAGTAACGGTGGAGTTTCTTGCCCATTCTTCTCCATACGAAATCTATCTTTTGGAAGGGGCGACTAAAATCAACTCTATATTTTTGTAAATTTTGACGTTCAAAAGTGCCTTCGATGTGCCTAATTGAAATAAATTATTTGACTTTGACATAGTATGTCTCGAAAAAACTGTAATGAAAAACAAAGTTACTTCTGCGGCTGTTGCTGAAAATATTCGATATCTCACAAACTATTGACTTCAATAAAAAAATACTTAGGAACTTTATAATCTTTTTAAATATGGGATCCAACGATATAACACATTTTTTTTTGTGGGTTGGACATTATCAAATAACTTCTCTCGCTCTGGGTGGAGCGGGAGGGTGTGTCAGACTCTTACTGACTAAAACCCACCCGTGTTCCTTGAGTTGCCATGTTGCCGGAGGCCTATGTGCATTGATTTGTTTTAATTCCTCGGTAACATGTATGGGGAGTCAACCCCTAATTATTATTTTCGTAATTTCACTACACCTTTGTTGCACAGAATAACAACTTCTTTCCAATTTTCATCAATGTCTCTGAGTAAAATGGCTGTTTGACTTCCAGAAGGACAGACAGACAGACGGACGAACAGACGGACATGACGAAATTGTATGAGTTCCGTTAGTTCATTTGATTACTGAACACTTTTTTTCCGTGTGGAAATCTTCATGGATACCTTATGAAAACCGAGGGTATAATTTCGGACTCCAACCGACTAAAAACCCCAGTGTTCCTATTAGAATCTGGCCACGCCAAGCTTGTATTAGTAAAAAAACGGTGGAATTTGAAAATCTATAGATGGCAACACCATCCTGTCCTGCGAAAAAAGAATTTGATACTTTGTCTTTTTGTTTTTGATAGGTTATTTTGTTTATATTCTGATTTATTCCTGGTAAAGTCACTTTAGCACGATGCAGTGTGGATTTGAGACAGTTTTATCATCGTATGGCGGTAGAGCATAGGTATAACATAGTCTATTATGCAAAAATCAAAAGGCAACATATCAAAATCATTAGATCTACTTACAACCCCGAAACTGACATAACTGTTTGATGTAAAAGTATACCAAATATAAAACTTTTTGAGGTTGCTGATTTATTCCATTGCAGACTTGGTGTGGCCAAACTCAACTACCATGTGTCCATGTCCCGGGAGATACTTGTAAATTCACCGCATCCCCAACTTGAGCTACTCATCATCTGCCTAGCCTTTTCCCAACTATGTTGGGGTCGGCTTCCAGTCTAACCGGATGCAGCTGAATACCAGTATTTTACATGGAGCGACTGCCTATCTGACCTCCACAACCTAGTGACTAGATAACACGATACCCCTTGGTAAGACTGGATGTCAGACTTTTTGGGCTTCTAACTACCCGTAACGACTGTCAAAGATCTACAAATGACAGCCAGGACCAACGGCTTAATGTGCTTTCCGAGGCACGGAGGGGACTTGGTATGTTAAGATGGTCACCCATCCACGGACCAACCGCGGCAAGCGTAGCTTAACCTGATCGATCGACCCGTGCAGCTGTTATTATTTAGCCACAAGCCCCACTTGGGCTACTGAACCCTAAAAATTACATCGTATCGAAATAGTAATTCTATGCATGCTGTTGAAACTAATTTATGCTCATATAAGTTTATTAGTTTACTGGAAATGAGGCTCGTGACTAAATAACCACCGCTAGATGATTAAAGGGGCTAATTTGCGATCACTACATAGGTGTATAACATCACAGATGTATACTCCAAAGGGTCAGGCATGGTGTTAAGACGTTTCGCCAGTTATGTTTTAAATCCATAATAGAAACGGGTTTTGTCGACGGAAGAATAGACAAAATTACAGATTCACAATCACAATCTGTCATTTTGTCTATTCTTTCGTCGACAAAACACGTTTCTATGGTGGTCATGCTACGTGCTTATCATTTGCTTAGCGTTTTCCCAACTATCTTGAGGTCGACTTCCAGTCTAACCGAATGCAGCTGAAAACCAATATTTTAAAGAAAGAAAGAAAGAAAAGAAAGGAAAGAAAAGAAAGAAAGAAAGAAAAGAAAAGAAAGAAAATAAATTTATTTGACCCAAGTTAAGGCACACATGGAGTGACTGCCTATCTGACCTCCACAACCTAGTTACTGGGTAATACGATACGCTTTGGTAAGACTGGTTGTCTGACTTTGTAATGATTGTCAAAGATCCGCGAATGACAGCCGAGACCAACGGCTTATTAATCAGGCCCAAATCGACTCCGTCCATTCGTGAAAATCTTATGAAAATCCGTTCGGTAGTTTTTGAGTTTATCGCGTTCAGACAGACAAACGCGCCGGGGGATTTTGTTTTATAATTATGTAGTGATGACGTTAGTGCAGACAAGCATTCAATTCAACACTTCGTCCGAGAATACCATCTTAGTACGTAGGCAAGTAGGCAATTATTTATTCATAAGATATGAAATGGATATCTATTATCTATAACTTGCTACCTACTTGCAAGCCTTTCGAACGTGTCATAAGATCATAAGATAAGCGGTTTATGAATCTTTGTTACATACATTACTATCACACCTTTTTCTCATGAAACCCCTGACAGGCAGAAAGTCAATCAATCTGCCTGGCCTTTTCCCAACTATGTTGGGGTCGGCTTCCAGTTTAACCGGATGCAGCTGAACACGAGTATTTTACATGGAGCGACTCTCTATCTGACCTTCATAACGCAGTAACTGGGTAATACGATACTCCTTGGTAACATTTTACCACCTTTTGAATAACCACATTTTTAAAGCAAGTTAAAGTCTTTGACTTTGACTTGAGACAAAAACTAATTATACAAGTTAAGACGCAGATATATGCCAGTGACCTTCAGTGGTTAGTTTGCGTGTTCTGTACTGAGCTCACGCAACGCCTCGTACGTCTAGCCAGTAATAGGACTAGCCCATCAAGGAGCGCTATCCCAAATTAGACGCATTATTAATTTATTATACATAAAACAAAAGGTATTTTAATAAAACACGTATACTAAAAGATTAATAATTAAATTACCTATAAAATGGTGAAGGTTTCAGAAAATACGCTTCATAGATTTTGCGTGATTCTCAGTTTTTTATCCGCATTAGATGTAACTTTACAAAATAATTTCACTATGTAATATGCACATAATCCAAAATATGGCTATATTAAAATATTAAGAAAATGCTCTAATTTAACACATATTTTTTCCAAATCATTAACATTACTGATTTAGACGTTATATTCAGTATAAAATCATTAAAAGTCGGTTATAATTGGAAACAGCTTTCGAAAATACTATGAAATCGCTCAAACCTTCTCCCTTGCACAGTTACCTCATTATGCCTTTATGAATCCGAAGATTTGCATATCATACATTAGTATTATATAATTTATAAGTACGTATTGGTTATCTACTAATGACTGTTAATGAGCAGGTATGTCTAATTAACTTCGAATTCAATTCAATTCATTCATTAATTTTGTGAACATAGGGTAAAAATTACACAGATGTTTTATAAATAAATGTCGGTCCATATTACGTCCCGCTAGAAAGCATACAAAATTGTTTAGGTAGATAAACAAATGTCACATTAACAAAATAAAAATGTAAAGTCAAGGTAATTACATGTCACAATTTCATGTCAAATACTAATAGTTACTAATAATAATAAAATGTTCATTAATTAAGACGGCACATAAACAAATAGGTCACAATCTCGTATATAATAATAAATTAAATAACCCCACCGCCGTATCTCTACGTTGACATCGTGGTGGGGCTTGCGCGCTCCAAACTCTAGGCCTGTGCCGGTAGAGTTTACTTTGCCGGAACAGGTCTGGGATGAGGAGCCAGACCAAGAGAGATACAAAAACCTGCAGGGCAGCATGTGGCGAGCTGTTGGGCAGTAGCGACCCCACGGACCCTATCTCCCGGGAGAAGTCTTGTTCCTCACCTCTGGCTTGCTTTTATTAGCCGGCTGGAGTGAACACTGACGAGAAATGGCGCTCCCGCCTCATTCTTGCCTTAATTGGCCGGCTTGAGTGGAGATTCGCAAGAGCTAACGTGCTCGGAGGAAGGAAGTATTCCAGTAAGATGCTGGTAGGGATCTTGACCGTACTTCCGGGATTGTCCTGATAGCCGTGGAATACCTCTCCACTCCTCATAAGCACCTCAGGACATGTTGCCCCCTTGTCACTACGACACTATGTGCTAGCGACCGTTTTCGGGGGCCCATTATTGAGCGTGCAAGTCACCCCCTGCTATTTCATCTGTGTATTTTATATAAAACATTGATCAGGCAGGGGCCATAGTCTTAGATAACCAGTTCACTTTAGCCATCCAAACCCACAACCCAATATCTTTGTTTCGATATCCTGCAATAGTCCTACACCAACCGGGGGTTATCCTTGGGTGCAATTGCATAGTGCATATGGGGATAATCGTCGGTTGGTGCCTCATTTCATTAAAAATGTTTAACGGGCCTCTGCGATTTGGCTTCGGCCCCTCATACGCCTTCCAAAGGTCCGGGACTTCAGGGTCCCGAGATTTGTTAAAGACATGAAAATAATAATTAAATAAAAAATAAAAAAGTTGTGGCACTCCGGGAGCGCCGACAGAAGTGAAAACTTGAAAAAAAAAAAATCGGCGCCAAGGTAATCAATGCGTTGATGTCTTTTACTCCATTCACCGCGGTAATCAACGCGTTGATGTCTTTTTAATGGTCAAAAGCTGGTGTCGTAACAGTGTCGCGAAATCAATGGTTTAGTCCCATCTTAAAAATACCCAACGCGCCTAAAGAATTTTCACTTCAAAAATACATCCAAAACCTTTAAAGTAAAAATACTTGCATAGAACATTGACCCGTAAGATAATTTAAATAAAGACCACAATCGCGTTTACAAAAATTAGTTGTCGGTAACGGTGTCACGAGTTCAATAGTTTTTTTTCCATCACAAAAATTCCCAACGCGCTTAAAGAAGTTTTCACTTCAAAAATGTCAATAAAGAATAATAATTATTAGAATATTACCTTAAGGGTGCAACGTCTCAGCAAAAAAAAAACCGTGATAAAAACTCAATCGTACAATCTTATCTTTTAAAAAATTATGTAGTAATAGCACTGTTGTCAAGTCTTTCCAACCACTTGGTAATTTATTGTAAATAATTGGAATACCTACGCCAATTTTTAAACTCCAGAGAGTTTTTAAACTCCAGAAACCGCGTATCGGCAAGTGTGGGTTCCGTGCAAGTACCAATGTGAATTTGAGGGATCCGTAACTCAAAAGGATAAAACGGAACCTTTATAGGATCAATCGTGTATCTGGCTGGCTGGGTGTCTGTCTGTCCGTCTGTCACAGTCAATTTGCTATGAATCTACAGGACCAATTTAGTTGAAATTTGGTACACATAAATGAATTTCTAAGAACATGTAACGTAAATAAATGAATTTTAAATATGTGGATCACTTTTCAGGTAAAATAGGTAAGTGCTGAATGTTTTGCATGTGGGAGTGTTGTATGTGAGTGTAGTGCGTGTCTGTGGGGTGTAAGTGTAGAGTGTGCTTGTGGAATCTGCCCACGAGTACACCCCAACTAGCACACAAGCTGCTTATATCACTTCTTTACCACCTGAATGTGCTATAATAGCTGTTCAAGGGGTTTACTATAATACTTAGGTGGTTCAGTAGCGTATTTAATCGTTCTTTAACAGGCATGTGGTACAGTAGCCGTACAACAGTAAATATAATCCCAATGGAGATACAAAGGCGTGTTATAGAGTTACTGTACGAGCATTTGATATAGAGTTATAAATGCCTTTTAAAACACCGCTAAGTCTTAAAGAGGGCTTTAATAGTTAAATTGTTTAAATGGAGTTATAAGCTTCCTTTAAAGCCCTTTTGGTTGTATATTGCATATTTCTAAATGTCTAAGCTGTTAAATAGTGCTTATTACCGCCTTTGAAACTCTGTATCTACAGCAGAGAATTATATAATTCTATAGTAGCACGTAGGTTGTTATAGTTGTGAATTTTACAGCAACTGTATCGTAAATAGCTGAATAAGGCAAGAAAACCACGCCTTATAATGCTGAAAGCTCAAAAATTTCGTTTCTAGCGTCAATATAGAGGCTGAAGTGGCACAAAAGTGTTTTACTCATTTAATTGCTTCATTGTGACTCCATTTTGTAAAAGATTGTCGCGTGAATTTATCATGGATAACCAAAAAGCGTGGAAATTAAGAAAAAAACATGGTAGTGTGAGGAAAAAAATTTGCAAAGAATATCGGAATATAATTAATAATCGACCAGAACATAGTGACGGCGACCAGAACATAGGATAATACTCTGCTCACAAACTCTTTCGTATTTAAGGGCAATTAATGTTTTCGTATTTAAAGGTTCAAATACCTAATTAGACTAGACGTTATTTGTAAATATTGAATTGATTGTATACATATAAACAAAAAATATTGCAGTAAGTCTTATTTAATTAGTAGACTATAAATAGAAACACACAAACGAATAATGAGAAAGTGTAAGAAGGATTCACAGGGGTTTTAAGATTCAGACAATGGACCCCTAAATAAATAATATAATAGAATATCAACAGTCCGTTGTCCAACCTTAGACTCTCAAAAGAATATATTAATTACCGATGTACACCTAAAAGAGTACAATAGCGCGTCAATACCACAATCCTATGATTGTGGTATTGACGCGCTATTGTACTCTTTTATCCATCATTGAAGACCTTCCGGTTCTATAACCGGAAGGTCTTCAATGATGGATACTAGCGGTTTAAAAGCGATAGAATGGTTCTAGTAAAGGAGTAGTAGTAGTAGTAGGATATGTATAAAAAGCAAACGTGAAAAGAAATACTTTTCTGAATACAGAGATGTCAAACACGGCGTACCTCAGGGTGGAGTGCTGAGTTCTGTTTTATTTCTGCTTTATATAAACGACTTACCGCGGCACATAAAAGTCCCAATGATTTTGTTTGCTGATAATAGTACCGCATTAATCAGTTGTCCTGATGCAAATAAATATGAACAGGACATAAATAATACACTCAGGGACATTGTGAATTGGCTTGACGACAATAAATTAGTAATTAATTTAGGAAAGACTAACATAATACATTTTTATCAGCGGACATTAATACCAAATTTAAAATTGAATTTAACAGAACAAAAATAGACCAAGTACAAAAATCAAAATTTCTAGGCATAGTAATTGACAGTAAAATGACGTGGAAACCTCAAGTAGAAGAGGTATGTAAAAAATTGAGCATAACTGCTTATGTCTTATTCAATTTAGCTAAGAAAGTTAACATCACCACAAGTTTGATTGCATACCATGGTCTTGTAGCTTCCATTCTAAGATACGGTATAATTTTCTGGGGAAATTCTTGCTTGCGGGAACAGGTATTCAAAGCCCAAAACGTTGTTTGAGGTCGATGTTAAATATGATTTCGACTGATAGTTGTTTTCCAGTGTTTAAGTCCCTAAAGCTGTTAACATTTCCGGCAATGTATATTTTGGAAATGGCAATTTTTGTTAAACGTAACATGCATCTTTTTACTACAGTATCACAAAGTAGTAAGAGACCAATCAGAAGTCAGTACAAAAATCGTTTACTAATGGACAGTTGCAATACTGCATTACATAAAAAAAATGTTATTAGTATGGGACCTACAATTTATAACAAAATACCTGACATAATAAAAGATGACACAAAACGTAATTTTAAAAAGAAGTTAACAGCATTATTGATTGAAAAATGCTACTACTCGGTTAACGATTTTCTAAATGACAATGACTTAGATATTTTATCCTAAAATTTCTAATCTAAAATAATTATAATATTCTTATGCATTTTAAAGACATTCCAACTTATTTAATTGTACCCGTTTTGAACTGTAATTCGTAATTTTGTTTGACATTTTCGACACAATTTAATTTTTTTTTTTTTTTATTACCTTCTCGTTACTTCATTCATTAATGTTTGCATGCCTAATCTAAGGTAGATTGTACATGGATCGCTTTATTTTTTTAATACCTTATGTTATGTGCCTACAATCTATGCAAATAAATAAACTTTACTTTACTTTACTAAACTCTGAAGGCGGTTTTAACCTAGACGCCATTATAGTTTTTAATACAATTGCAATTCTCATGATTTTTAACCGACTTCCAAAAAGGAGGAGGTTATATGTTCGTCGCGTATGTTTGTTTTTTTTTTTTTATGTGTGTCCACCGATTTCTCCGTCAATTGTGGACCGATTTTGAAAATTATTTTTTTGTTTGAAAGGGTGTGCTCTCGAATTGGTCCCATATAAATTTTATTAACTTTGCTTTGATAGTTTTTGAGTTAGCTACAAAATACGTATTTTTTTCCCACTTAGTATGTAGATGATATGATAAGTTTCTGTCACTGGTAGCGGGTAGTGGTATTCCTGCCGGAGGCTCTACGCGGGGGTCGTGCGGTCCATGGCCCTTTACGGGGCGCCGGTGTGGGCGCCTTCATTGAGGCGGCAGCCAGCCCGCCGGCTTAACGCGTCCCAAAGGGTCATGGCCATCCGGCTGGCCCGAGGATACCGCACGGTCTCCTGCGAGGCGGCGAGCCTCCTTGCCGGAGTACCGCCATGGGATCTGGAGGCAAAGGTCCTCGCGCACATTTGGGAGTGGCGCGAGGAGGCGAAACACCGGGTGTCATCACTGTGTGGATCGCCCGGAGGACACGGTGGAGCATACGGTGGAGGTCTGCCCGGCTTGGGCAGAGCATCGCCGTGTCCTCGTGGAAGCGATCGGCGGCGGTGATCTCTCGCGTCCGGCCCTGATTCGGGCCATGCTACGGAGCGAGAGGAAATGGGAGGCCGTCACCTCGTTCTGCGAAGCAGTAATGCTCGCGAAGGAGGAGACGGAGCGCGTGAGGGAGAGGCAAATTTTGCGCCCTCGTGCCCCTAACCGCCGCAGGAGGAGACGCCCTGGGCGTCGGGAATCACGAGAAGATTTCCGGCCACCGTAGGCGCGGGCTTGCGGACGGTGAGCAATGGGTAGCTCGCCGTCCGATAAGGACCAAGCCCGGGTCGACGGCGCGTTGTGTTCCACGCGCGCCTCAAAGAGATGTCAGCAGAATTGACGGGGTCCGCTAGGGCCAATGCCTGCCGGGGGTTCGAAGAAAACCGATAGGGACATCGTGGCCCCCTGGCAACACGGCAACTGAAGGAACACGGGTGGGTTTTAGTCAGTAAGAGTCTGACACGCCTTTCCGCTCCGCCCAGAGCGGGAGAAGTTATTTGATGATTTCCCACCCAAAAAAAAAAAAAAGGTAGTGGTATTCGAATGTGTGTGGGGTAGGTACCACAACTAAAAAGTGAAAAATAAAAACTTTTTACAAAAAAAAAACAACCGACTTCCAAAAAAAACACTACAAAGTGAAAAATAACTTTAATTTCGGAAGTCGGTGGCAAAAAACGAAAATACAAAACACAAGACACCGACTTCCGAAATTAAAGTTATTTTTCACTTTGTAGTGTTTTTTTTGGAGGTTGGTTGTTTTTTTTGTAAAAAGTTTTTTTTATAATCTATTTATATCATAAATATCTATAAAAACCGAATAAACGTCACTCTTTCTCACCCAGGGTTCTAAAGAAACTACCTAAAAAGCTAAACTGTCTTATATAAACTAAATTCAAAATTCAAACCCTCTAATCAAATGTACTTTTTGTCCAAAAAATATGCAAAAAACTGCATAAATGGCTGGCGCGTGAAAATTTTAGCTAAAATATATGTGTACATTTACAATACACTGGTACTCGCACTAGTACTTTGCATGCATTAAAGGAAAAATCAACTCTAACTCACCTGTTGTTTATTTTTTAATTATTTCCAGTTGTTCCATCAATCACTTTCTTAGACGTCATTGTTAAAATTTCAATAAGTTTTGTTCATTTCCCCAAAATATCGCTACTGTATATCTAATATAGATCTGTAAACTCTAATTCAGAGATACAGACGTGTCTAAATAAGATGCGAGCGCTACAATCGCGCTACAAGAGCTTATTTCAGATACTGAGGCGTACACTATCGCTCACATAGCACCTTTGTATCTCCGTACTAACACATATTTACGACCATTTGTATCGACATTGTAGAACCATGAGCCGGATAAACCGGTGCCTCTTTTGGGGGTACAGCGGCGCTACAGCGGCTTGTACATCTACTGTAGAGCTTACTTATGGAGGCTATGCCGTTATTAAGAACCTCTAACCAGCCGGTGTATGGCTTGTTATAGAGCTTGTGTGCTACTTGGGACTCTACGCTATGTGTATTTGGTGTGCATGTCTACGGAAGAAAGATCTTTAGGGTTTGACTAAATTCTCTAATTCTTCGTATGAGAGTACGAAGCCATTGATCAATAATTCTTTTGGAATCTCAAAGAGTACATAAATAAATAAGTACTTTATTTATTCTAATAAAAATACAGGTTCATTTCGCACACAATTCAAAAAGACTAGCAACACTTCAAACATTTTCACTTGAGACTACACAGGATGTTCCACTACCTACACTACACAGGCTGTTCACTGTTCGCTGTATATACAGGATGTACATGTTGTGTGGGTACTTGGCAAACAGTGGGGGTTAATTCTCACCCCTTTGTACTAGTCGCTCCTTCCTTAAACTAGCGTCCGTCTGCAACGGAATTCCGTTTTGTTTGAGGGAGAGCAGTCGTGAAGATTACGAGTATGTAGGGTAGGCAGAGAAGGTGGTGTTGGAAGGGTTTTTGTTGAGCCTCTGTGAGGAGTGTTTGTTTTGTGTGAATAAATTTAAAAGCAAGATTTCAAATTTTTAAACCGACTGCAAACATGAAGAAGATTCTCAAATTCCACTTTATATGATGACCAGTGATTGGAGTAGGTAGAGTGATTTTATGTACTCGCATCATGAATAGTCATAGAATCCGGGATTTCATTTTGGTACTTACGGGATTGAATCAAATATTGTTGAAGTAAGGATTTTTAAACTACTACATTAGAAATTTATAGAATGTGATAGAAAAACATTTAAAATATATTACCTGTATTGTTTTATAGCATACCTATCCTTTTCTTGGAGGCCGATCACCTATATACTATTAAAAAGACAGCAAAAGGGTTAAATATTTCTAACTCATTCTTTATTCTACACATTAAAACATTTAAAATTCCTTAAAAAAGTCTTAATAATTTCAAAATCCCGGAATTCCGGAGGCATATCTATACTAATATATACGTGCCAGTTCATTGACCCCAAATCACTCTACCTACTCCGATCACTGATGATGACAATCGAGTACTACGACGCCTAAATGTCCTGTTGTCTTTTTATTTATTTGTACAGTTGATTAGTTAGTTATTTAATTTATTGTTTAAGATGTAGTGACAAAAGTTGAAAAGGGTATGCTGAGATGGTTTGGGTATGTTGAGAGGATGAATGAAAGGCGACTAACAAAATGTATTTACAAGGCTGATATGGAAGGGAAAAGCCGGGCGGGGACGCCCTAGGAGGATTTATACTGACCGTATTGGTGATGTTCTTCAGAAAGGCCAGGTGCGTAGTACTCGCAACCGCCGTGCGTGTATGACCAGATGTATGAACGTAAACGAGGCAAAAGGAGTATGTAAGGATCATAGCAGGTGGCGTTCTGTAGTTTCTGCCTACCCCCATGGGAAGAAGGCGTGAGTTTCTGTATGTGTATGTTAATTTTTTGTTAGATTATATATTGTACCTATATAAGATTTATATGTAAACAAAGAAAGTAAACAGATAATTTTTTCTTCTTTTTTCGTGTGGTTAGTGACTAACCTGATGTCAAAGTTTTAAAGCCGCCCATGGGCCTCTGACTTGACTTCACATGCCGTCGAGAAATATTTCTCAGGCATGCCGGTTTGCGGCATCGGAGTTAAGCCCCGGCGTTTCGCCTCCTCGCGCCACTCCCAGATGTGCGCGAGGACCTTTTGAAAGGGAAATCGTGGCCCCCGGCAACAGGGCAACCGAAGGAACACGGGTGGGTTTTAGTCAGTAAGAGTCTGACACGCCCTCCTGCTCCACTCAGAGCGGGAGAAGTTATTTGATAATTTCCAACCCAAAAAAAAAAGGCATTCTTGTAAAGGCACGTCTATAATTTTTATGGTGTGCATAATAAAGAATATTCTATCTATCTATCTATTTTGTTTCCTCACGATGTTTTACTTCACCGTTTTTAAAGCAAGTGATACTCACATGAATTCGAAAAGTCAGAGGTGCATGCCTTGGGTTTGAACTCGGGACCTACGACTTGATAATTCCTTCCTTCATTCCTATCGGTTGATAATCCCGAGATTATGAGAATTTAACCTCTCAGGCCCTATTTGACTGGCCCAGCAATCACTAGATTGCGGGTTAAATTCTCACACAAACTTGATATTTTAATGTTCGTGGATAAGTATAACATAACATAACACAACATCATGACTGTAATCTCCAAAGGGTTAGGCAGAGGTGTACCTATATAGTACACCTACATTTCGCCAGTTATAAGCTTACTATACTTATAAGGGATCCGTACCTCAAAAGGAAAAACGGAACCCTTGTAAGATCACTTCGTTGTCCGTCCGTCAGTCTGTTAAGACCCGTTTTCTCAGAAACACGTGAAGGTATCAAGTTGAAATTAATATAAAATACGTATCTAAGCTCTAAAAAAATCTAGCTTCTAAGTTTTTTTTAATCCTTTATTTAAAAAAAACCAGGTTCTTAAATTAATTACAATCTAGCCTATAAGACTAATAAGTAATTTTAATCTAACTTAATTTTTTACGTAATGATTATTTAAAAAATTAGAATAGTGTTGATTGTACTTTACACAAGTTCGTTCCACTTTCTTAGAGTCTGATATTTTAATATAAACACTTTGTTCATGTGTTACATGTGTGTCATTGGCACTATTATTTCTACACTTTTTACACTACACTAACTCAAAAGGTTTTGTTCGTTTTAGTCTTCGCACTATATTTGTTTGGTCTAGCAGCTGAATTGCCTCGATGTTCACATGTCGGTGGAGTCGGTGTTCATAGGCCTTAGCAATTTTTTTCAAATTTTCTTATTTTTGGCTTCTAAGTGAACGCAATAAAAGCATTATTATTACCATTTATTATACAAGGACTCTCCAATCTTGGCGGTAAGCTCCTGGTCACCACAGACCACGATCATCCCAGATCGTGCATCTATGTCACAGGTAACCTTAAAACACAGCTCTTAACTGAATTCTGTTGCAGAGATGTCTCTGCAGCAAAGCTGATAATACAGCGTGACAACGCCACAGAGATGGTGATCGTTTTTGCCTCGGCCTACATGCCCGAGGCGGAGGCACCGCCTCCCCACGGACTCGCCCGCCTCGTGAGCCATTGCGAGAGATGCGGGTTTGAGGTCGTTGTCGGGGCCGACGCCAATGCTCACCATCAGCTGTGGGGTATGGACACGCAAAACGAGAGGGGTAAGGCCTTGGTTGACTACTTATTCTCGACTAACCTATCCCTACTAAACACTGGCTCCGAACCAACATTCGTAACCAGGCGAAGCCGCACAATCATAGATCTTACCCTGGTAACAGAGGGCGCGGCGGAAATTACCACTGGGTGGCAGGTCTCTACGGAGGCCTCCTGCTCCGATCACAGGTGGATCCGCTTCGACATTCAGGTCTGTGTCCCACCGATACTACCACGGCGTTATCCGCGTAAAACGGATCGTGCCACCTACACACGCAGTCTTGAATCCAGGCTTGCGACGCTAAGCGATCCGATGACATTTGCGGACACGACACAGATTGAGGTACAAGTAAGCCACCTTACTGAGTCAATCATAGACAGCTACAAAACTGCCTGCCCAGAGACCACGCCGCGCAACATACCGGGTAAACAACCCTGGTGGGGCGCTGATCTGGAGCGCAAACGCAGTAAGGTAAGAACAGCTCTGAATAGAGCCATGAACACATGTGCGGATGAGGACTGGGATAACTACTACGCGGCCAAATCCAGCTACAAAAAATGCATCAGATTCAGGAGCACTTCGGGATGGCGCAAATTCTGTGGTAGCATTGAATCTTGTCAGCAAGCAAACAGGGTAAGGAAAGTTCTGGCGCAACAGAACACAACTGGGCCCGCCACCCTCCGCAAACCTGATAACACACTCACGTCGACGCCTGAGGAAACAAGACGCGTCCTAATTGAAACTCACTTCCCGGGATGTGTCTTCGCGCAGGTAATCGACTGGCAAGATGAAACCCAAACACCATCAGATAATGATTGGAGTTACGCACGCAGGATGATCACGTTGGAGAAACTCCAATGGGCCATCCGGAGCTTCCATCCTTTTAAGGCGGCTGGTCCTGATGGAGTGTTCCCCGCTTTACTACAGTGGGGGGGTACATCTGTCGCAATAAGACTGGTGCCTTTAATGAGAGCATGCCTGGCCTTTAGATACGTTCCTAAAGGATGGAGGGAAGTGAAAGTAATATTCATCCCCAAGCCAGGTAAGGGTGACTACACAAACGCCAAATCCCACCGACCAATCAGCTTGACCTCCTTTCTTCTAAAAACTATGGAAAGGCTATGTGATAGAGAGCTGAGGGATGGCGCTCTGAAAACCATACCGCTACACGGTAATCAACACGCATACAGCTCAGGTAAGTCGACCGAATCTGCTCTCCATCTGGTGGTCAGCCAGATTGAGGATGCGATTCATCAAAAAGGCACCTGCCTGGGCACTTTCATAGACATCGAAGGAGCCTTCGACAAAACCAACTTCTCCAGCATTAGCAGCGCCCTCTCCAGACACGGAGTAGAACAGGTACTGACGGACTGGATTACAAACATGTTAAGCAAACGAGTGGTTCGCCTAGAGGATGAGCGGCAGTTGGCCATGATAGCCAGAGGCTGCCCCCAGGGAGGGGTGCTTTCCCCCCTTCTATGGAATCTGGTAATTAATGACCTCATCACCAAACTCAACGCCAACCGCTATTACACAATAGGGTATGCAGATGACCTCGCAATCCTTGTCTCGGGCAAGGTGACGGGAACGATCTGCAACCTCACTCAGCAAGCACTACGTATCGTAGAAAATTGGTGCAGGGAATTTGAACTATCAGTGAACCCCACTAAAACTGAACTAGTTATGTTTACCCAAAAACGAGCATTAGGCCCTTACCGCCTACCCAAACTGTTCGATACAGAACTTCAGTTGGCTAACGAGGTCAAATACCTCGGGGTCATTCTAGACAGTAAGTTAAACTGGAGTAGTCATATAGACAACAAGCTAAACAGGGCCTGCATCACCTTCTGGCAGTGCAGGAGAATGATAGGTAAGAAGTGGGGCCTATCCCCCAAAATTATTCTGTGGCTGTACACAGCAGTGATCCGCCCCATGATCACTTATGGGGCTGTGGTCTGGTGGCCCCGTACTCAGCTGGTTACAGCTTCTAATAAACTACAACGCACGCAAAGGCTTGCCTGCGTGGCGACCACGGGCTGCATGAGGACTACTCCGACTGCAGCCATCGAAGCCATGCTGGGACTACCCCCGCTCCACCTGTTCATACAGCAGGAAGCGACAATGGCAGCGGTACGTCTTAATGCAATCAATCTCTGGGGTAAGAGGGAGACACAACACACCGCGCTGCTTGAGGGACTCAATAATGAGTTCCCTATTACGAAAGCCATAAATGACCGGGTACCCAAACAATTTATCTTCGATAAAAAATACAGGATTCAACTTCACGAGGATCGTCGATGCGAGGGTTTGCGCCCCGCAGAGCTACGTATCTTTACCGACGGATCCAAAACAGGTAGTGGCACAGGTGCTGGAATCTTCTCGGAGGACTTCAACATACACATAGCCACACCATTGGGAGTCCATAACACAGTGTTCCAGGCCGAATGCATGGGTGTATCTCTTGCCGCTTCAGCCATCATGGCCAGGGAAGTTAAGGACCACTCGATACGCATACTCTCAGACAGTATGGCTGTTCTGCTAGCGCTAAACAGTCACACTGTTGACTCTGGGCTGATATACGAGTGTCACCAGCGCCTTAACCAGGTGGGTAGCCTCAATAATATAACCATTCAATGGATCAAGGGACACAGCGGTTCGCGGGGCAATGACGCAGCCGACGAACTTGCCAGAAGGGGGTCGAGCATGGCACCAGTGGGGCCTGAACCCATTGCGCCACTCCCCTTCGGGTACCTACGCACTCTGGTAAGGAAAAGAACCAGGGATCAACATCACAAACTTTGGTTGGACCACGGTGAATGCAGGCAGGCCAAGGAGGCACTCCCTATGATTGATGGCCGCCTCACGAAACAGGTTCTCCGACTAACGAAACAGCAGCTGCGTACAATTACAGCAGCTGTAACTGGCCATGGGTCATTTAATAAACACCTCTTTGTCATAGGAGTCACAGACAGTCCGCTGTGCAGAGTCTGCATGGAGGACGACGAGACAGCAGCTCATGTGCTGTTAAACTGCCCAGTGGTCGCCACATACAGGGCCAAGTACTTCGGTAACCCAGGTACCCTACGTGAGATTGTCAGTGACACCAAGGCGTTGCTGGCCTTCTTTGAGGAGCTGGGGTGGATCGAATAATCGATTTTCCCACCCGTACGCAAAATACGCGCTTTGACGTGGAGTTGCGGATACCAGCCCGTATTACCTATTACCTATTACCATTTATTATTCCTTAAGAGGGTACCGAGCTTTTTATGCACACAAACATATTTCTATTAAGCTTATTTGCAGTAGTAAACAATTAAATTAAAATGTAGGAAAATAAATTGGTATTATTGGGGATATATACTAGACATCATCCGCGATGGAAACACGATTTGATAAAGTTGGCTCGATAGAATAAATTCGCAAAGTTACCTCTTATCGAGTATTTTTTTCCTCTATTTTGCTACTTTTTATATAAATAAGTAAATTTATGTTTTGATTCATTTACTAAAATAAAGTTCATAGATAACTCCACCGTTTGACCGCGTCAGTTTTTTATTTAAGAGCAATATGATGAAAATAACAACGAAAAACATTGAAAAAGTGTAAAAGTGAGGTTATTTTCTTTACTCTTTAAACGTAAAGAAAAAGATAGAGACAAAGGCAAATGGTCGGTACGCTCTTAACAAGATCTTAATCATGCTTACATCACCGAGGTGACAGAAAAAATAATATCGAAATTAAAAATTCAACCTATCTGTGAGCCGACTTAATCTATGCCTCCTGCATCACTTACTCACCTATACTTATATGAAATAACTTGCTAGTTGGTACCAGCTTTGAAACCTGCAAGCAGATGCGCAAGACTTCAGGTAGGTACTAGATAGATAGATAGATAAAACATTTATTTAGTGCACACAAAAGACACACATAAACACAATTAAATGATAACAAATTACATGGATATATAAAAACAAGATGCCAATATACAAAAAAAAGAAAAAACATACTTATAGAAATGGAGTGACATTATGACATACTTCAGAATAGTCAAATTTATAAGGTGCGGTGTGCGTCTCAAGGTTGCACCAAATGGGAGTCCAACTCAGCATGTGTCAGGCAAATATACCTGACGCTGATATTCTGCTGGATCCCTGCAGTGACATACGGACGTCGAGCAAACGAGATAAATTGGTGTTGTGATTGTAATAAAGTGTTATGCGTGGAGTAAAATTATGTAAGTACTTAAAAGTACCCGCAATTTAAATTATAAAACTATCTACAACAAAGTTTTGCATTGTGAAACGTTTTTATTCGTTAATATGTCGATTGTGTTTTGTTTACTTGATTATATATTTATATATATAATGTTTAAATGAATAATCTTATTATAATATAGTGGCGTAGATGCACATAAAATAAACGTTTTGACTAGTATAAAATAATAATGTTCATAGTAAATAAATATAGGTAAATAATGTGTAAGTAATTATAACTATTATCCAACAAAAGATCCCCAGCTATTCAATTACTAAGTACCCCTTAATTGTTCACAGGTTTGTGATCACGAGTTACGCTAAATAAATGGATTTAGTCGGGAAGAACACGACAGCCAGTTATATAATGGATGTACTCAGCCACATATAGATACTTCACCCCCACAATGGGGATATTAGCTGTCTCGGGTAGTTTGCGGCTTAAAAATGCGTCGAAAAGGTCGGCTGCTACGTATGGAATTATGACAAGTAGTAATTGTACCACTGCTGCAATGTGAGGTGACATTTCGACGGCCCCCACGTATACTATCGAAATGACAAAAAAGCCATTTTCGTATTATTGCACTAATAGCAAGTAGAGATAAAGATGTATGATTTTATATAAAAAAAACCGGCCAAGTGCGAGTCGTACTCGCCCATGAAGGGTTCCGTAGCAGCAAGTAACATTGAATGAAAGGTAAATTGCGGTTTACGATTTATGACGTATTAAAAAAAAACTACTTGTTAGATCTCGTTCAAACCAATTTTCGGTGGAAGTTTACATGGTAATGTACATCATATATTTTTTTTAGTTTTATCATTCTCTTATTTTAGAAGTTACAGGGGGGGGGACACACATTTTACCACTTTGGAAGTGTCTCTCGCGCAAACTATTCAGTTTAGAAAAAAATTATATTAGAAACCTCAATATCATTTTTGAAGACCTATCTATAGATACCCCACACGTATGGGATTGATGAAAAATTTTTTTTTGAGTTTCAGTTCTAAGTATAGGGAACTCCAAAATTATTTGATTTTTTTATATTTTTATGTGAAAATCTTAATGCGGTTTACAGAATACATCTACTTACCAAGTTTCAATAGCGTAGCTCTTATAGTTTCGGAAAAAAGTGGCTGTGACATACGGACGGACAGACAGACAGACAGACAGACATGACGAATCTATAAGGGTTCCGTTTTTTGCCATTTGGCAACGGAACCCTAATTATGTACTAATTTTATACCCTCAATTGTTTTTCAATTGAACAAAATCGAAACTGGCATATTCGGTAAAAAAGTAACCAGCAGTAACCAAGTAAACTATCGAATGTGTTATATTAGAAAAAGTATAATAATTATCAAAAACTATAGTAGACAGTAAAAAACGGTAAAATTTTCCACTTTAGATACATCCGTAATATAAAATTTTCGAATTCCATGTTCGACAAAAATCTAAATCTAAACTTAGAATCGCTCTCCTGTAAAGTAGAGGTTTTGCAGTTTCAATACTTTACGTGGTGGTCGTCGATTACATTTTATGAATCTCTGTGTGTCGGTCTGTGTGTTAGAGCGTTTATAAATCAAATGTGTTTTTTTTGGGATAGGTTCAAATATTATTCTCTACTGCGAATTTATTTAAATTAATAACTTTAATTTCGGAAGTCGGTATCTTTGGATCAGTATTTTAATTTTTTGACACCGACTTCCGAAATCAAAGTTATTTTTCTCTTTGTAGTTTGGAAGTCGGTTGTATTTTTTGTAAAAAACTATTTCTTTTTCACTTTTAGTGGGTTGGTTTGTAATTTATCTAAGTTACAATAGCCTAATGTCAACTGCTCATCAAAAATACCCAAATCGTCATAGATGTGCCTATAATATTTGAAGAGCTCTCTCGATTTCTCCAAGATCTCATCATCAGATCGTGACCAAATAATCGTGACAAAATAAATGATCGTGGCCATACATGGGCCTATTTGAAATAAATGATTTGACTTTGACTTTGACTTTAACAAAGGGACCAACTTGAAAGTATACCCTTCCAACTACAACATAATTTTTCAAATCGGACCAGCCGTCTTCGAGTAATCGGGGAACATACTTACATATAAAAAAAAAAAACCGACGAACTAAGAACCTCCTCCTTTTTTTTAAAGACGGTTAAAAATATTGTTTAAAGAGAAATTGCGTATCTACACAGCGTGTGTCCGTTCCATAATGACCTATGCGGGAGCAGTCTTCGCCCACGCCAAACCCCGTTCCATCCATAGGATGCAGACCCTTCAAAACAGATTCCTTCGCAAGGCCACGGAAGCCCCGTGTTACGTCAGAAACGAGATCCTCCATCTCGACTGTAAGATCCCTACGATCCACCAGTTCCTCAAACGCATGGCCAAGCGCCACTTTGAGTCCGCTCCTCGACATCGGAACCCTCTGATAGTCGAGGCAGCCAATTATGTCCCGTCCCAAATCAGTCAGATCCGCCGTCCGAGGCATGTACTCTCCGACCCAGATGACCCCATTACACTCCTCCAGGAGCAGAATAGGGCCACCAGTACAGTGCACAAACACAGACGCCTCCCGTCATTCCGACCTCGCCGCCGAGGTTCTTTACGTACGCGATCTACTCCCCCACTAAACGAATCCCCCCCCCGACCCTTGCTCGATAACGAGGTGCCAGCAGTTGTTGCAGCTGAGCACGTAGCTTTAAATACCCCGAATAATAATCATGATATAAATATAAATTTGATCCAGCCTGTCCCCTCTTGCTGTCCTCCCGTCAGCGATGCCCTAAGCCGAGGTCCGTACCCCACAGGGGGTGCCCTTAGCGAGCATTCGCTTAATTTTAATTTAGAATAGTTTAAAAAGCTCCTGGCTGGAGGCTCTAAGTGTAGAAGCTTATGGCACCCACAGGAAAATCCGGTTAAGCAGCCAAGACCTTAGTGGTCAATCACTGCGAGTAGCCATTGTTAAAAAAAAAAAAAAAATGTTTAAAGAGAAATGCCACGGGCTCCTAACCCGTGGATTCGTCAAACGAAACGTTTGACGAATTGAAGTTGCCGTTTTGATAATACACTTTAATCATTTCAACACGCTGTTCAACTGTTTACTTAGGACTCATCTTGATAAATACAGAATATTTAATGACTCATCTGTCAAAAAAACGCGCCAACAGACAATCTAATATGGCCGCCATCCGCTGTCAAAGTCCCTATTGAAAAACCCTGTATATTAATTTCAACGTTTTACGCAGAGCTTTTTCTAACCGTAGGTAATGATCATTTGAAACAAAATAACTGTAGGTACGTAAATACAACAATAAACATTGTCTGCCTGCTCTCTATGTGAGCTAAATACTAGCGAGTATGTGAGGAATTTCTCCACTTTGACATGATTATCTCATCCTTTGTAGGAGCAATCCGTGACACTGTGTTAGGGTGCGTGCATTATAATGCTACAGTTGATACGAGTACTAGCTGTGCTTGTGACTCCGTTCACGTGGAATATGGAAACTAACAGTGTTGCAAGTTCACTTAATAATCCGTAATTGGATCATTGACGTCATTACAGTTTTTCATAAGTAGTAAGTATCTAGGAATCATATTCAATGAGGCTAAAAACTGAAAGCTCAAAACAGATGACAGCACAGTTGTACGTCTTTAAACCGCCATTGTTGTGTTTATGTTTACTTTTGTGTCGATCACAAAATAAACGAAAACTAGATAAATATGTATGAGACTTGGAGTTTAGTACTATTAAAAGACGAGTTAAGGACGGGAAGCGGGAACCACGGGTAAAAAAGCAGCTTTTGTAGAAAAGTCAATAAATTATGAACGTTTTTTATTTTACAGGTTTATTTGTGTTTGTTGACTTTAAGTTCGTTTTTTGTTAAAGACTGGAGGCGTACGATAGAAATAACTTGATTAGAGTTGAAAACTAACTCGGGCATGTTCTTCCTGACTGAAAAATCTCAGAGATAGCACTTCTAGCACTTATTTAATATGATAATATAAACAGACACATACTTTACTATAATTTACATAATATCACGTCACAAGTGCCTGTATACAATGAAAATAGACTTAGTTCTTTTGGGAGCATCATCTATAAACCACTTTCTCCCAGTAAAGGCTTAGGTAAAGGATAGCACATCGTCTCGATGAAATATCGGATTCTGGCAAATACATGGGTCCCAGTATTTTTGCAGAAATCACCTGCGCAACTGGGTTCAATAATTAATTATGCGTAAAAGAAGTCGCTTATTTACAAAATAAATATGGCTTGCTGTCAAATTATAAGACACTGGAGATCAGCGCCATCTGAAGTGAGCAAGTGGCAGTTTTTGTCCCCATTGGATCATTGAAATCATTACAGTTTTTCATAAGTGCGTAGGAGTACCTAATACATTTTACGGATAATATCTAGGAATCATATTATTCAATTATTCAGATATGTACTTACTTACCGAGGCAGATCAACATTGAGACAAAAATACAATTTCGTCTAAAAAAAATAAAAATAAAGAGAAGAGCTCATTGGGCGTCAAAAAATTCGTTCGCTTCGCTGTCAGCGGGAAAAGTGCACAAAAAGCTGGCAGCATTCACGTTGGATGGCAATGCTGATATTTTAGCTAGCCCTCTGGTCACGTGAAGAGTTTCCGGAAATCCCGAAATACTCAGTGATCAATCGGACCCCACGGCCCTGGTGTTTTAACCCCAAAAAGCTGTTATTTTGACTTTACAAACAGACACTTCAATATTTTATTTATTTTTATATAGTATGATGAAAAAAATAAAACTACAAAGCGTCGAATATAAAGCCCCCTAATTATTTGAGTCGGTATAACAGTCAAAGTTTCAGACTACACAGAGTCAAAATTACTCCAGAATTAAAGGTTTTTGTAATTCGATGAATTAAAACCACTATTACCCCTCAATTACTGAAATTCGCTGTAAAATAAATGTTGATCACAACAGCTAAAATTACATTTGACACAAGAATATTGGTTTCAATTTGAATGAGTTCTGCGTATTGTAACTGGTACTTAAATCCATTTACAACCTCGATTGTAATGATTACTAGGAATGACAGATTAATAGTACATTACTGCCGCGGTCTATAATGACTACTTTGCTGGTCGCGCTGATGATGGCCGACAGCGCAGCGTAGCGCAGCTCCAGGCCGATACAGCGCGGTCAGCATGCAGCACTTGATGGACGAGCTACGGGCCTTTACAGCGAGGACAGCAAGGGCTGCAATGATGGCCAAGCTGGAAGGCCTAGAGCGTAGCTAGGCTAACTCGAGGCAATCATAGCGTGACCAGCGAAGCAGTCATAGTGGGCCAAGGCTTGTATAGTGCTTTACTCAAAAATGCAAGTACCTAATCTAAATAAAACCAGCAAGTAAAGATTTAGATTTCCTACTGATTTTCCACTGCACAAATTTTTCATATGCAAGCTTATATTTTTCCTTTGAGTTTCGCGGTATTAAATTTTCAACCACTAATTTAGTTTCATCTTCAATGTCTGGCGGTGTTAAACACATTGAATCGGAAGAATTTTAGCTTTGAGAGCTCATTTTTAACAAAAAAGTCAGTAAATAAAAATAAAATTTTCGCTGAACCGCGCTTTTGTTACTTCTTAGTTTTTTTTTTTTAGCAATGGTAGTTGGAACTATGCAGCCAAATATGGAATAAAATCTTTTTGTACCTATCTCTATAAATACAAACAGCTGTGTTTTAAATAAAATCTTTTTGTATTTGATTTTTTAAAACGTTGAAACGTCAAAATAGCGGCCGGCAATGTTTTGCCGGCCTGCTAGAGCGACCAGCAAATCTTTGCCGGCCGCTCCTTGAATCAGAACGGCAAGGTCGACTTTACTCAAACAAGGTTGTCAAAATAATGACCACATTACATGCATTTTTGAGTAAAACTACATATTTACAATATTTCAGGGATAAGGAAAATAATATGAAACATCAAGATATTTTGTCAGTCATTTATATTTCTTTGCCAACATCAAATTAATTATTCTACACAATACCATCACATTTCCTATTCTCCACATAATATCACTATTTAATCAGTATTCTAATATTTACCATAAAACTAATAGGTTACCTTAATTTACAGTAGATCTCCAACCAATACCATGCTAATCTATCTTTTACCGACACAGCCATTAAGCACGTCTTACCGTCGCGAACGCCCAACCCAGAGGGTCGTTATTCCCCCATTTTGACATAATATCAAATCTTTGGGTGTTGCCAGTACAATATCCAACAATTACGTATTAATAAATTGAAACCTAACACTATATTCCAGTACTAGAATTAATTCCTTTAGATACGATAGTGTTGATAAATGATGATATTTATTTCTGATTTGTTTAAAAACCCTTTAATACTTAAAAAATAACTTATGTTACAAAACTAGATGAGTTCGGCGTTTCCTATCTGACTACTCTGAGAAAAAAAACCGAAACAAGCTCAGACGTCGCAGTCTCTTTTAAAGTCCAGAAATCTTGGTCAGGCCATATGAGGACCATGTAGATTAGTGTCTGAAATGGTCTTTTGAGAAAGAATCACACAGATTTGAGTGGACCTGTCCAGTCAGTGCGCGCATTTGTCATTAATCGTACAGCTCAACGCAGAACTTAAGGAGCTCAACGATTCGACGTACAATACCAAAGAATGGACATTTATGTAGGAATTGTTGAAATAATACTACAGGAATTTTGTAAGGGTATGCATTGAGTAAAGAGTAATGCCTCGTTACTAAAGTCTGATAAAAAATAGCAATTTTTTGGTACGACTAACAAATCTTTTCACAATATCTTTACGTATTTTTTTGAAGTGAAAACTTCTTTAGGCGCGTTGGGCATTTTTGAGATGGGACTAAACCATTGATTTTGCGACACCATAACGACACCTCATTTTTGTAAACGCGATTGTGCTCTTTATTTAGATAAGGTTACGGACCAATGTTCTATAGTATATAAGTATTTTTCTCTCACCAAGGCGATCATGTTCAAGTTTTCACTTCTGTCGGCACTCCCGGAGAGCCACTTTTTTTTACAAAACCTAGGGTGAAACTGAATATAACCCTTCTAAACATCTTAAACAGCTGTTTCCTATTACTGTTTCCTATATTCAGTTCACTGTATTAACACTGTGGAAAGTCTGTACCAAGTTAAAGAATCAAGATTTTAACGTCTAAACTCACCTTTACATCTCAGTGTTTGTGAGTACCGACAGCAAAATAAACAAGCAAAATGCTCAATTCAAAGTTTTTGAACAAATATAAGACGGAACAGCTATTTCTTTTATTCTTGAACGGCAATTCTTCATTTCTCTCATTCTGTGACTCTGAAAATGTTTTTTATTTTTAAGTTAGTATCAAAGTTTTCTTTGATTTTACGACGAGTTCTGTAGAATACGCGACTTAAGACTTTTCTCTACAGGCATTTATGCATTCAGTTACTTAATCATGACATAAAGTTAACTAATCCTTTAAATCATATCATTTAATTATAAACTTTATTTCGAATCAAGACTCATAGAGGGTTAGTAACAATTTCCTTAAAACTACGTGTTAGTACACAACACAATACGGTGACACATGTAACTGACAACAGTGAATTATATAAGGACAGTCCACTCTGTCAGCTATCAGTAATAACAGCTGCACGGGTCGATCGATCAGGTTAAGCTACGCTTGCCGCGGTTGGTCCGTGGATGGGTGACCATCTTTACATACCAAGTCCCCTCCGTGCCTCGGAAAGCACGTTAAGCCGTTGGTCCCGGCTGTCATTTGTAGATCTTTGACAGTCGTTACGGGTAGTTAGAAGCCCAAAAAGTCTGACAACCAGTCTTACCAAGGGGTATCGTGTTACCTAGTCACTAGGTTGTGGAGGTCAGATAGGCAGTCGCTCCATGTAAAATACTGGTATTCAGCAGCATCCGGTTAGACTGGAAGCCGACCCCAACATAGTTGGGAAAAGGCTAGGCAGATAATGATGACTCTGTCAGCTATCATTCTCAGAACCCTGTTGGGGCTGGCCATGACTCGTGCCACCGTTGATGCAGCGTGCTTGCGCATTAAAGTATAAAAACAATCTACACGCGCCGCCGCAAACATCCTTGACGCACTGCAACGCCATGGCAGCCCTATCAGTTTTCTGAACGCATTATTAAATTGGACACGAAGGGCTCCATACGATGCTCGCGAATACCTCTCCCACAAGCTGCATGTGTAGAAGGTGGTACAGAATGCTCCACCTTTGACAAGGATTGGTTGAGTACTGAAATAATTCAACTTTAGCACGAACTAGATGTTACCCGCGACTTTGTCCGCGTGGTACTATACATCAATTTTATTTATCTGTATAGCTGCCAGTGAAAATCCCGTCAAAATAGGTCCAGCCGTTTCGGAGATTTTTTTTTTTCGCGCAACCCTAATTATTTTCCTAATACAAAAGTAGCTTAAGTTATTCCTCATAACATCAGCTAACTTCCAGTGAAAGTCTCTTCAAAATTGGACCAGCCGTTTTGGAGATTAGCCGGAACAAACAGACTGACAGACGGAGAGACAAAGATTTTTTTTTTTTGCATTACAGCTGTTATTTTAATATTTTTAATTTTATTTATTTTGTATGTATATATATAGATTAAAGTCATTTTTCATGTTTGTCTGACTAAACGCGATGTTCTGCTAAATTCCGCAACGGATTTAGATGCGGTTTCCACCATCATTTGAAGAATTTATTCCGGAAGGTTTTTGTGTACAGACGCCAGCACATCAAGCTACTACAATCTGTCAAATTTATTTAATATATTTTCAACTTTATCGCTGATGTCTAAGGTTCAAAGTTGATTGGGAAAATTTGACAGTTTCGGGTAGCTTGATGTGCTGGCGTCTGTACCTACAATACATTAATATTAAACATACATAGCAACATCAATCAATCTGCCTAGCCTTTTCCCAACTACATTGGGGTCAGCTTCCAGTCTAACCAGATGCAGCTGAATATCAATATTTCACATGGAGCGACTGCCTATCAGACCTCCACAACCTAGTTACTGGGTAACACGATACCACTTGGTAAGACTGGTTACCAGACTTTTGGGCTTCTGACTACCCGTAACGAATGTGAAAGATCTACAAATGACAGCCGGGACCAACGGTTTAACATGCTTTCCGAGGCACGGAGGAGTCTCGGAATGTAATTAATGGTCACCCATTCATGAACAGACCGCGGCAAGCATTGCTTAACCTTCGAACGATCTGTGCGGCTGTTATCATTTAGCAAGGTAAGGTGCGGTGTGGTGGTGGTGGTTTTAAGGTGTATTTTTCTGTCTTAATGCCAATAAACGCAATTTTCTTTCTTTCTTTCTTTCTTTCTTTCCAAGAGTCCATCGATAAGATAAATTTGTACGAATTCATCAATTGACATAAATTCATACTAATTTCATTTGCTAACGTTACTTTAAAGAATTTACAATTATTTTATTGTAAGTCCGCGTGGTGCGCCATTTTATTTCTTTTTTCTCGAGCGTCCATACCTTTGGACAATTTTCTGGTGCATTCCTGATATGTTTGTACTTTTGTTTGTGAAGTAAATTAAGTATTCTGAACTCACGACAACGTTACCGACACCTTATTTTTGTAAACGCGATTGTACTCTTTATTTATTATTCCATCACGGATCAATGTTCTATGTATTTTTACTTTAAAGGTTTTGGAAGTATTTTTTTTGTAAACGCATTTTGCTCTTTATTTAGATAAGGTTACGGACCAATTTTTTCCTTTACAAGTATTTTTCTTCCACTAAGGCGATCTTGTTCAAGTTTTCAAGTTTTTTTTACACGTTTTTAGGGTTCCATAGTAAACAAGGAACCCTTATAGTTTCGTTATGTCCGTCTGTCTGTCTGTCCGTCTGTCTGTCCGCGGTCTAGCTCCGAGACCCTTAGTACTAGAAAGCTGTAATTTGAAATAGGTATACATATTAATTACGTCAACAAAGTGGTAAAAGAAAATTATGAAAAACATTTTTTTTAGGGTACCTCCCATACACGTAAAGTTGTGATGTTTTATTTTTTATTTTTTTATCCCATAGTGTGGGCTATTATTAGAAAGGTGTTACAAAAACTTTAGAGTTTGTGAAAACCATTTTTGGATCTAGGGATCCGTTTGCAAAATATTAAGCTTTAAAGTGCTAATTTTTGTTAGAGTCAAGTGTCCCCCCCCCCCCTGCCAGCTAAATGGTTGGTTTTGGATGTGTGAAAAAAATCACAGCAGTAGTTTATATAACGAAATTAAAAGGGAAACTATCACAACTAAGTAAGCTTTACTAGTTATCGAGTAATAATCGACCAACTTAACTTTGCAGTTGCAAAAACATGTTTTCCCATACATTCTGTATGGGAGAACATGTTTATCAACTACAAAGTTAAGTTTGTTTTTGGGATAAATTCATCCCAACTACGGAACCCTTCATTGTGCGTGGTCCGACACGCACTTGGCCGGTTTTTTTTGTTGTATGTATTACCAGTTCTTCTTCATTTTCATTTGGTTAGTGACTAACCTGGTGTCCTAGTTTTTAATTATATAATTAGGTTAGCCAAGAGTTGTTTACAATACATTTAAAATAATTTCATTTCATAATTTTATCGTTCATGGGCCTCTGACTTGGCTTCACATGCCGTCGAGAAATATCTCTCGTCGACGGCGCGTTATATTCCACGCGCGCCTCAAAGAGATGTCAGCAGAATTGACTGGGTCCGCTAGGGCCAATGCCTGCCGGGGCTGCGAATAAGGGCCGAAATCCGACATCGTGGCCCCCGGCAACAGGGCAACCGAAGGAACACGGGTGGGTTTTAGTCAGAGTCTGACACGCCCTCCCGCTCCACCCAGAGCGGGAGAAGTTATTTGATAATATCCCACACCAAAAAAAAAAGGCATGCTGGTTTCCTCAAGTTGTTTTCCTTCACCGTTTTTGCAGCAAATGATAATTAGACAATATGCACATTATTCCGAAAAGTCAGAGGTGCGTGCTTTAGGTTCAAACTTGGCAGTCCGACGGACACACCACTAGGCTATCACTGCTGTAGGTACTAAGAATAAGGTCTTAGAAACGATATTGTAAATCTAAAGAATAACAAAACACGACATTATAAAAACAAATTAAAAACTACCTATACACTATTTGAAATTAGATTAGACATTTAAACAAACCTTTTTTCAGTCCCTTCAACCGATTTTGACTTCTATACCGTAGGCAAAAGGATGGCATTAAAAGCCAAAAAGTGGTTACAATACCAACTGTTTACTGCAGCTGCCATTTGTCATGCCACCAACGCAATAGAAGTCAAAATCGGTTGAACGGACTGTAAAAAAGGTTTAGTTTAATGTCTAATCTTATTTCAAATGGAGTATAAGTACAGACGCCAGCACAAGCTACCCGAAACTGTCAAATTTTCCCAATCAACTTTGAACCTTAAACTTCAGCGATAAAGTTGAAAATCTATTAAATAAATTTGACAGATTGTAGTAGCCTGATGTGCTGGCGTCTGTACATTGGGTATCTACAAAAAAGGTTTATTTCAGAAAACCAAAATTTTAACACACAGCTTCATCAACCCTCCATTGTTTTCTAAAAAATCTAGCAAAAAGCAAAAACTAACCTTCTCATTTCGTAAAATTAACGCACCATCTAGCCTTCACATAAGAAACAACAACTTTTTTTAAAAAGAGCTTTAAAATATTTAAATTTCGGGCTGGAACTAAATTCCGGGTACCGTTTGTTCCCGAGCTAAGCGTCAAATAATTTCACCCGGAGAATAATTAAATGTGTGCACCCCGGTTTAGCTAGGACGTGGATTATAGAAATGTTGGATGTGGTATTATGAAATTTTGTTGAGGTACTTCTGCTCAACGAAGATCTTATGTGTAACCAGGAAATTAAAATTTATTGCAACCAAAACTACAGTAAAGTGTCACTTTTTTTTAACATATGGGGAAGCTCTGGGCTTGTATCTAATCTGATGGTAAGTGATGATCAGGCTGAAGGTGGAAGCGAGCTTCACCCCCAATCCTCAACCACAGAGGAACTGGCTATCTTACCTATAACTACCGAAAAACAACAATGCTGTTAGCATTTTTTTTCGTAAAACATTAAAATAATAATAAAATGTGCTGATGGGGCTGCCGCGGCGGCTGACATGGACGGCTTTGCGGCCATCATGCGCAAACGGTGCGCTTCTATCATGCGCCGCACGCGCGACAGTCCCAACACCATCCTGCGCGCGCTGGTGGACCGGTGGGACTCTCCGATGCTGACTCGCTGGATACGGCTGCACGCAGTCGTATAGTGACTTGGCACCGCCATCGGGGAGTCCACCCGGACCCGCCGCTTACTGTTTAATTTAATTGAATGACATACAATAAAAATGCAATTGTTATTGTATGTTATTAAATTAAATTATTATTATGTCAATTATTATTAATTATTACTAACACTAGTTTGTAAGCTCGTAATTGTACTAACAAAAAATATGGAGTATCGTATCTGAATTAAATGATTTTTATTTTATTTTACTTTTATAACCTCTACTATACAGGGTGGTAAGGACATCGACGCGAAAACTTTTGCCATGGATTTAGTACACACGGCTACACATCAAGCTATAGATTTCCAGTTTATGCTGATCTCGCATTGTATAGCATTTCCGTACAATGCGAGGTTAGTTTATACTGGAAATGTATAGCTTGATGTGTAGCCGTGAGTACATGATTCTGAAATTTTTCGTCGGTTATTAAAAAAAATCTGCTGTTTTATAGAAAAGTTCAATACCTACGCGGTCAAAATGTATGGAACAGCTGATTTTTTTTAAATAGCCGACGAAAAATTCAACGCAGGGGGATTCAGAATCATGTACTGAATCCATGGTAACAGTTTTCGCGTCGATGTCCCTGCCACCCTGTATTATACTTTTAGGTACCGTAGACATTATTGTACTTATTTACAAACAAACATTATTATTTATATTCGTAAATAATAATTTAACTGCCTCGTTATGGTTTAGTGGTCGCACTGCTAAGCATGAGGTCGAGCAAAGTGTTATTGGGTTTTTCCATCAGGAATTTCTCAGTAGCAGCCCGGAGTCTGTATTTGTGCCCGGTTGATGGCAATAGGCTCGCCCCCTATTACATGGGACTTAAACATAACTGGCGAAATGTGGGTGTACTATAGTTACACCTGATGTTATGATTCCAGAGCTGATGTTGTTCGTCCTGAGTACACTGTTACATTTGAAACGATTTAATCTTATTTCATAATTTATTTCAATAATATGTTTATTGTTAATAGGAACACATAAGTAAATTAAGTACAAAGGTAGGTTAATTCTACAGAAATTCCTTTCAGCAGAATTCAACTGTTTTGTGGATTTTAACAAAAATTGGTAACACAAATATTTGGCGAAATTTGGGGGACACCTCAGCCTAACCCTTCCTTGATCATCATCTGCCTAGCCTTTTCCCAACTATGTTGGGGTCGGCTTCCAGTCTAACCGGATGCAGCTGAATACCAGTATTTTACATGGAGCGACTGCCTATCTGACCTCCACAACCCAGTTAGGTACTGGGTAACACGATATCCCGTGGTAAGACTGGTTGTCAGACTTTCGGGCTTCTGACGACCCGTAACAACTGTCAAAGATCTACAAATGACAGCTGGGACCAACGGCTTAACGTGCTTTCCGAGGCACGGAGGGGTCTCGGTATGTAAAGATGGTCACCCATCCATAGACCAACCCCAGCAAGCGTAGAACCGAACCGTAGCGCAACCTGTTGAATCGACCCATGCGGCTGGTATTACTTAGCCACGAGCCACGACCCTTCCTTGATATTATGTTAAAATAATATTTCAAACAAAAACCTTTTTCTTAAACATAATATTATGGTATCGGTTGACTAGTTTCAACACGATATAAAATAAACCTGTGTTATTGTCTTGATAGGAAACGTTAGCGGTTCGACCATTAGGAAGGTTCCCATGTCAAAACAAAAGTCTGTTGTATAATAGAGAGTATTAATACTTGTGCTGTAATAGAAGTGTAGCTAAGCGAGGCGTGTGATATTTGCTGAATTCGTTTTCTCCTCAACTGATCGTTATTTCTCCTGGCAAAGTTTATTTTGTCATTTTTTTCAGGTGACCACTGAAAATCAGCGCTGTGCTGTGGGCCCCCCATAGCACTGCATCATGCTGAGTGGAAATCTTCTTGTCACAGTCATGACGTGCAGCTGTCGACTTTTTCAGTTTTGTGTGTGTGTTTCATATTTAAATGTATTGTGTTTTATTTTATTGTTCTACTCGAGTAATTATCTTTTTTATGCACGTGTTTCTTTGACAAATAAACTTATTTTTCTTTCTTTCTAGATATAATTATACAAGATGACCCGGGGAACTTCGTACCACGTGCCATTATCTCGGCTGTTCCTTTAGGTTTTTCCTAATTTTCTAATCTTGGACAGATTTCTCAGAACTTTTTACCTTGAGTTTCAATCCAAAATATCTGTATTAAATGTCAAAGTATGTTGGTATTTTATTAAAAACAAGAACGTCTTATTTGAATGCAGAACTTGGTTGTTTTTATTTTCAAATACCCAACTATTTTTTGTGTAAAAAGTTAATTACTTCATATTTTGCAATAAATTACAAGCTTTCGTTGTGTCATCGCGCTTCTCATTCTTTTCTATGCAGTCTGAAAGTGACCGCGCTTTAGCTCTTGTCAGTAACTTAACGTTAACTTTAATTTGCATTTATTTGCAAATACGCAAAAGCTAGGGTTATAAAACCAGACGAATTTAAAGTTCTGCAGGGTAATGTTTTTAAATCAAAACTGTTAGAGTGGTTACACAAAAAGTGTTTCTACAGCATAAAATAATTATTAGAACATAATAATATTTGTTGAGTATTTGTGAATTTATTATAGATTAAAGGTCATTTGTATTTAATAATCATCATCATCATCATTTCAGCCGAAAGACGTCCACTGCTGAACATAGGCCTCCCAAGCACCGCCACTTCGACCGATTCTGTGCTTTCCGCATCCAGCGGATTCCTGCGGCCTTCACAAGGTCATCGGTCCATCTTGTGGGAGGCCTTCCAACGCTACGTCTTCCGGTACGCGGTCGTCACTCCAGAACCTTTCGGCCCCATCGGCCATCCGTTCTGCGAGCAATGTGCCCTGCTCATTGCCACTTAAGTTTGGCAATTCTTCGAGCTATGTCGGTTACCTTGGTTCTTCTGCAGATCTCCTCATTTCTGATTCGATCACGTAGGGAAACTCCAAGCATAGCCCTCTCCATTGCCTTTTGGGTGACTTTTAGCCTTCTGATGAGGCCCATTGTGAGCGATCACGTTTCAGTACCATAGATCATCACTGGCAACACGCACTGATCTAAGACTTTCGTCTTGAGACACTGTGGTATGTGTAATAATAATGTGATAATATATAATGTAATGAAAATGTAAAAATGATGTAATAATAAGGTTCCTCTCTCTAGAGCCCTGACCACAGGCATCTTGGACACTTTTCATGATGCCGATGTGCCACTTTTTATATATTTTTAAAGGTATTTTTAATGATTTTTCATAAAAATATTTAAAATGTAAACGGTATGTACTTAAAAGAAATAAAGGAAAATGTACTATTAATAGAATCTGCATAATAATTGTGACATTTTAACATTAATTTGCACGCTTGCTCGCAGGCAGAATACAATGACTTTAAGGCTGTAAGATCTTCCCTTGTAAACCGTGTATTTTCTTGCAAATAAACAATTTGAATTTGCATTTAGGAAAAATGCATCATTAACATTTTTTCATGTTATTTTATATGAAGTTATCGCACACATACAGCACTTGAGGCAAAACAAAACCAGCAAGAGATAGTATAGCAAACATGGTAAATCTTTCAGTGTAACCACAACTTTGATATCTGCGAAATTACAAAAGAATACAATACATCGGCCACTGGCGAAAATTCCCAGCGGCGCGGTAGCTACTGGGAAAGTGTAAATACGTGTTATTAGCTAATTGTCCATTTTTAATTATGGACTACCATACTTCCACGATATGGGAAACAATGGAAATTGGCCTCCCATAGGAAATGGAGTGAATTTTTACATGTGTAACATATATTTTTCTGAAAGATATTATAATGTAGAAACAACCAGAATTGAAACAGCAGGATAGTTGAATAAGCGTTTTATTTAGCACTCACAATCATTTTTACAGCATAATCATAACTTTAGATTAGTATTAAAATCCTTATGAAATATCTTCTAATAATTACGTTGACTTTTTAGGAGTGACTGCTCACCATGAGCTCAATAACAAGAATGACCATGGAAAGGAATCGTTTCTGCCTGAGCATAGACTAATCCCCACTACCAAGCTATAACCCCACTAAACTAACGAAACATCTGACTCAGTCATCATCTGCCTAGCCTTTTCCCAACTATGTTGGGGTCGGCTTCCAGTCTAACCGGATGCAGCTGAATACCAGTATTTTACATGGAGCGACTGCCTATCTGACCTCCACAACCTAGTGACTAGGTAACACGATACCCCTTGGTAAGACTGGTTGTCAGACTTTTTGGGCTTCTAACTACCCGTAACGACTGTCAAAGATCTACAAATGACAGCCGGGACCAACGGCTTAACGTGCTTTCCGAGGCACGGAGGGGACTTGGTATGTAAAGATGGTCACCCATCCGCGGACCAACCGCGGCAAGCGTAGCTTAACCTGATCGATCGACCCGTGCAGCTGTTATTACTTAGCCACAAGCCCCTCTAACTCTGAAACATCTGACTCAGTGTTGCCAGTAAAATAATTAAGTGTGTATCAAGTCTGTTATAGCCTCAAAGTTTACAATAATAAGTACTATGCTCTTAGCTAAATAATAATAGCCACACGGGTCGATCTTCAGGCTAAGCAATACTTGCTGAGGTCGGTCTGAGGATGGGAGACAATACCCCTCCGTGCATTAGAAAAACGAATCCGCGTATAAAACTTTTTCCTATCACTGGGAAATTATACAGGCAAGTAATGATAAAAATCATTATTTTGTACGAAGCAGTATTTTCTATCGAAATGAGCTTACGGAAGCTCAGAGCTATTTCACTTCGATAAAATTGTTTTACCAACCAATTTAACAACAAAATAACAGGAAAGTAGTTGAAACTTCAAATATAGACTTACCGTCGATTTTGTATACGCTAACACTTTGGAGACAATGGGCAAACTTCAAGCGAAAAAAAACAACAATATTAACATGGAACAAGCGAAAATCAACCTTATATTAATGAGTAGAAGGTTTGTTTTTCACTGTCGATCGGTGTTCAATTCAGTGACGCTTATCTCAATTCAACAAAGTCTAATTTCGCGTAACGCAAACGCTTTTCAACCAGAAGAAAGGATGTACGTAAAAAATTGAGCAAAACAAACTTATGAGTGCGTTTACGAAAACAGTTTAAAGTTCAGCTTTGTTTGGGAAAATGTTTTCGGAGCTGCAAAATTAAGTTTGCTTTTTTAACCCTTTTGCTGGCGAAGTTTCTTGAATGCAGGTTTTTGAATATAAAAGATAGAAGGGAGGGTTATCGGGGAGGAGACACTATAAAATCTTTATCAATCGGTAAGTAAGGGTAATACTTAATTTGTTTGTTCGTGTTATTTGGAATAACAATAGGTGTTTTGTTAGAATCCTTGTCGATTCTAAATAAAAGGCTGCTTCGAATCAAAAAAATGTAGATAGTTCACACACACTATAAATATGAATAATTTTGTCTCTCTCTGCCATTCTTTTTATTTTTCTGTATACTTCGTTATTGACATAATGTCTAGAATAATAAATAAGAAAGAAAAGAAAGAAAAATGCATTTATTGGAATTACAGCCGAAAAATACACTTTATAACTATAAAAAACAGAAAACAATGATTATAATGCCAAAAGGTCCTCAGCTCATCAAAAATATGTTATACTTACTATCAGCTGTGAAGCTACACTGTATACAGGCTGGCCAATTACAGAGTATACATCTTTAAATTAAAATGGGCTGGCTCGTTCTTTTGCCAAATAATTAGCATTGCCATTCAACGTGGCAATGCTGCCAGTCTTCTGGGTACGTTTCCGGATGACAGCGATGCGGACGAATACTTCGACGCTTAAGTGTTGTTTTGTTTTTATTTTTATTTATACAGATAGTTAATTACTCTTTTAATTTAGTACCTAGTGTAAATAGTTAGTTATGTAAATCAAATTTAAATTAAAAGGATTTGTTATTACAAACGAAAATTACCGGATATTTTTCTATAAATATTATTATTCACGATTGGTAATTTTATACGGTGAATAAAACCAACCGGTTGAAAATAAAAATCAATTGCCGCATGTGTGAAAGATTTTTCATTTATATATTATATATTTAATGTACACAAAATAAAAAATAGTAAAACATTTTAAAAGAGTAACGGTGGAGTTTCTTGCCTATTCTTCTCCATACGAAAACTATCTTTTGGAAGGGGCGACTAGAATCAATTCTATTTTTTCTAAATTATGACGTTCAAAAGTGCCTTTTATGTGCCTAATTGAAATAAATTATTTGACTCTGACTTTGACATCACTTCAGAACGGCTAGACCGATTTTCTTTTTGCTGTGTTCGTAATAATTGTCAGGACGAGGTTTGTATGAAAGATTTTTTTTTTGTATGGTATTTTTGCAAGAAATTCACTCAGGTGACGCCGAACACGAACAGCTAGTATCAAATAAATAAGTCGGGATCACCTAATTATTAATATTAGATCTTACTTTAACACCATAAATGGACCTAAGTGGGCACTTAGGCCTTAAATACTCACTAGTAAGGCTATTAGGAGTATTTAAGGCTGTTGTCACTGGCATTTATAGATACCCAACGAGTTTTGAGTTGGTGACAAAATGAACCGGTTGGGCTTCGGTTAAGTTCGAAAATAGACGACAAAAAGCACGAGATTAGAAAGAAAGAAAACTTGTTTATTCTGCACAAACAAAACGCAAATTTTAAAAAACTAGACATAAAATACGCACAATACAAAAGTAGCCAAATGCCTCGTATTCAATCAAAAAAGTTTGACAGTGGCAAATTAAAAAAAAAAAAATAGTTTAGTCCTGTCAAATTAATCAGCGCCTGTCAGTCTCCATACAAGTTTAGACGTGATTAAAAACTTGCCTACTAAAATAACGTCAATTTACGTCAAGCGCTGATTAATTTGACAGGACTAAAATTTATCTTCTATCCTTTTCTTAATGAAATAGAAAGAAAAAGATGCACTGAACTTAAATTTAGTTTAGTTTGTGAACAAGGGAATCGGCACCAATGTTGTTCATAGATTAATTATAACACTGGTTCATTGGTTGATGTCAAGGCCACGAACCAAAGACATTATTGCGTAATTACTGATACACATTAGGTCTATTAATGTGTCTTTATGTATATTCCTGCGGGGTAATTGCACAAAAAGACAAATCAATCAGCATTACCCTTCCCAACTATGTTGGGGTGAGTTTCCAGACTAACCAGAGGCAGCTGAATACCAGTATTTTACATGGAGCGACTGCTTATCTGACCCCTACAACCCAGCTACTGGGTAACACGATACCCTTTGGTAGGACTGGTTGTCAGATTTTCGGGCTTCTTAATACCCGTAACGACTGTCAAAGATCTACGAATGACAGCCGGGACCAACGGTTTAACGTGCTTTCCGAAGCACGGAAGGATCTCTATGTGAAACTAATTAAAAAGGCAGGCATCGAAAATTGACAAAATTTTGAATTGGAGAATGTCAACGAGTGAACTTATTAGGTTTATTTTAATAGTAAAAGAAAGAAAAATAGGTTTATTTGTCACAGAAACACGTGCATACAGAAAAAATCAACCGACTTCCAAAAAAAAAAAAACACTACAAAGTGAAAAATAACTTTAATTTCGGAAGTCTGTTTTTGGTTTTGAATTTTCGTTTTTTGCCACCGATTTCCGAAATTAAAGTTATTTTTATTTATTGTTTCATTTAATGCTTCAAGCACAGAAATATACAGAGGCGGACTTAATGCCATAGGCATTTTCTACCAGTCAACCTTTGGGTGATGCAGAGTAGTGTAGTGTAGTGTGTGCTTTTTTTTGTAAAAAGTTTTTATTTTTCACTTTTTAGTTGTGGTATTTACCCCACACAAATTCGAATACCACTACCTGCTATGTAAATAACAGTGACAGGAACTTAACATATAATCCACATACTAAGTGGAAAATAATACGTATTATTGAAGCTAACTCAAAACTACTCAAGCAAAGTTTTTTTTTTTTTTTTTTTTATCCTTTATTAAAAAGAACCTAGTTCTTAATAATTAATTACAATCTAGCCTATAAGACTAATAAGCAATTTTAATCTAACTTAATTTTTTACGTAATGATTATTTTAAAAATTAGAATAGTGTTGATTGTACTTTACACAAGTTCGTTCCACTTTCTTAGAGTCTGATATTTTAATATAAACACTTTGTTCATGTGTTATATGTGTGTCATTGGCACTATTATTTCTACACTTTTTACACTACACTAACTCAAAAGGTTTTGTTCGTTTTAGTCTTCGCACTATATTTGTTTGGTCTAGCAGCTGAATTGCCTCGATGTTCACATGTCGGTGGAGTCGGTGTTCATGGGCCTCAGCAAATTTTTGGATTATTCTGGTGACGGGTTCCATTTTTAAGTCACGATGGAGGTCGTCATTTCTTATATACCAGGGCGCATTAACAATACTCCTGAGTACCTTATTCTGGAATGTTTGTATAATTTTGATGTTCGTCGGTTTAGCACAGCCCCACAGTTGGATGCCATACGTCCATATCGGCATGAGAATATGCTTATATAATAAAATTTTGTTGTGTATCGATAGGCAAGAACCCCGTCCAATCAACCAATACATGTTTTTAAAACGCATGTCTAGCTCCTGTCTTTTCTTTTTGACGTGCGCTTTCCAGCGCAGTTTTGCGTCAAGCGTTATGCCAAGGTATTTGGCTGTATTTGCGTATGGCACTTGTTGGCCATTTATGAAGATTGGGTGGTAATCACAATTCTTGTTCGTGAAATCAATGTGAAGTGACTTCGATTCATTTAATTTGATTCTCCATTTTTGTGCCCAGCCATAAACTTCATTTACAGCGATTTGTACCTTTTTATGCTTCCGTATGGCATGACCCTGTAGCCATAATGGCAGTGTCGTCCGCAAAGGTTGCAATAGTATTATTTTCCAGCTCTGGTATATCATACGTGTACAACAGATAGAGGACTGGACCCAGCACACTACCTTGAGGCACACCAGCTTTAATAATTCTTAATCCGGAAAAGGCATCCTCGTGCCTTACTCGGAACATTCTATCTGTAATGTATGATTGCAAGATATCGGCAAAATCATTGGGCAGCAATATTCTTAACTTGTATATCAAACCCTTATGCTAAACTCTATCAAAAGCTTGTGCCACATCTAAAAATACGGTGGAGCAGACTTTTTTATCTTCAAGCGTTGTTTCAATGATGTTGGTAATTCTATGTACTTGGTCTATTGTTGAGTGTTTCTCTCTGAAACCAAACTGATGGTCAGGGATCAGGTTTTTCTCGTTTATGATAGGTTTAAGGCGTTTTAAAAACAATTTTTCAAACAGCTTTGATAGTATAGGCAACAGGGAAATGGGCCTGTATGATGATGCTTCGTGAGGTGGTTTACCGGGCTTTGCGATCATAATCACTTCAGCAACTTTCCATGGCTCAGGAACATGTTTTAGCAGGAATGCAGCATTGATGAGCCTAGTAAGCTTAACGATGGCTTTTCGCGGAAGATGTTTTAAGATTTCTCCCGTAATAAGGTCATACCCTGGGGATTTTTTTAGGCTCATGATTTGAATTTCCTTTGCAACTTCTTTCGGGGTCACAAGCTTAATTCTTTGGTCTTGCACAATGTTGGCAAATTGTAAGTTGTCTACAGACACGTCATTTGGCTGAAAGGTTTCTTCTAAGTGTTGTGCAAATCTTAGAGCTTTTTGCTCATTGCTTATGGCCCACTTTCCGTTATTATCTCTGATAGGAGGTATTAGTGTAATTGGCCTTTTGAGTGACTTTGTCACTTTCCATAGAGAGTATTGCGTTGTATGGTCGCTGGTTAACTGACGTAGGTTAGTATTAAAAGCCTCATCTTGAAACGTTTGTATTTTTCTCTTCAACCTTTTCGTAAGGTTATTCAATAGAGTTTTATCTTGCGGGAATCTAGTTTGTTGCCATCTTTTTCTTTGAGTCCTTTTTTCATATAATAAGTCTATTATTTCTCTTGGGTAGGTATTGCCTTTAAATTTTTTTGTAAACTGTGGTGTGTTGTTCCATGCACATTGTTGGATATTGTTGCTAAAGTTGTTTACTTCAGAATCAAGCTGATCTTTGCTTTTTAATGAAGTTTTTAGGTCAATTATATTTTGTAGGTCTAAGCTAAAACTTTCCCAATCTGTAAACTTGTTAACTAATGTCAAGTGGTTTTCTCTTAATAATATTTTGTGACTTAATTTTAATAATATCGGAGAGTGATCGGAGTTCATGTGGTACCCCTCTTCTACACTCAGATAATTGGTTGATATATTTTTGATTATGAAAAAGTCAATAAGGTCTGGTAGTTTCTGGAGGTCAGTAGGCCAGTATGTAGGTTTTCCAGTACTTATGACGTCACAGCGCATGTCTTTTACTGCACTTAGAAGCTGTCTTCCCTTGGTTGAAGTCAATCTCGATCCCCAATGAATGTTCTTAGCGTTAAAGTCACCGCCTAATATAAATCTCTGTCCGAGGAGTCTGAAGAATTGTACATATTGTTCTTTGCTTATGGTGTGTCTTGGGGGACAGTATACGGCCGCTACTGTCACGTTAAATTTATTTGTTTTGACTGATATCGCTACTGCTTGCGTGTCTGGCTCTTCGTATGTACACTGTTCGTAATGACAGATATTTTCTTTAATAATAACCGCGCTACCACCTCGGGCCGCGTTATTAGGGTGCAGTGAGTGATAAACCTTATAGCCTCTGAACTTTACAAAAGACTGTTTAGTGAAGTGCGTTTCAGAGATCAAACACACATCAATATTTTCTGTATCTAGGACTACTTGTAACTCATGTTGGTGTTGCAGCAGTCCATTGGAATTCCACGCCATTATTTTTAGTGTGTTATTCATGATTGATTTGTATAGTGCTTGATTCTAACTTCTCTAGTCTCTTGTCAAATGAGGATATGCACTTCAAGATCTGGTTGAGCTTGTCCTCAAGACTTGATGGTTGTGTGCTTGGTTTTACCGCTTTTGCGTATGAGACATTTTTAGATGCATGTGCAGTTATCGCGGCTGTCTGTGCAGACTGTGCACTTTGTTTTGTTGACTGTTTGTCGGTGTTTCTAACAATTTCCTTAGCGGCAGGTGGATTATTTTTCGAGTTTTTGTTCTTAATCATTTGCATCTCCTTGGCAACTAAACACCCTCTGTAGTTGGCTGGGTGAGGTAAGCCACAGTGGACACACTTAGGTTTTTCTTGTGCAGGTTTGTTGCAATCAACTGTGAGGTGTTTACCTGTACATTTAACACACCTAGGCTCTTTTGAGCAATACTTTTGAGTATGACCATAAGCCTGGCATCTCTTACACTGCGGTATTATTTTTGATGTTTTAAGCGGGTTTATTTCAACTTTACACCCTAAGATATGTTTAATGCCGTATATTTTACTGACATCTTCGCCATTTTTGAACGATAGAATAAACATGTTCAGCGGTTCTTTTGTTCTCCAGCTTAACTTATTACTTACATTTTCTATCTGGAATCCTTGCGACGTTAGATCATCTTTAATCCGATCCGGTAGGCAGGAGGAATGTAATTTTTTCACCACTACTCTTATTGGCCTGGTCTGCTTATCCTCGTAAGAGTGCCATAAACAGTTATTTTCTGTTAAGCGTCGAGCAATGTCTCTGTAAGACTCTTCAGTTTTAGCATTTATTTTGACACTATTACCGCTTAACATTTTGGCGGTAAATGTTTCTACTGACTGGGATTTCGTCAAAAAATCGTAGAATGTTTGATAATTCTTAACACCGTCCACTACGATTGGAGGTGGTGCTAGAATTTTTTTAGTGGTTGTCTTCTCTTTGTTGTTAAGTTGCTGCTGCTGAGCGCTAGTGTTAGCTTGTTGTAGTGGTGGTGGAGTAAGGGAGGTGTTCAACTTCCTTTTCTTCCTGTTTTTCACCCTAATCCACTCAGTCTCTTTGGCGAGTTCATCCTCATCCGTGCAGTACTCAACGTCACTTTGAGGAGGCTGAGCAGGTGTTATGGTCTCACTGACCTGTTTATCTGAGGGCTCTTGTGTCTTTAGGCATTTTAATTGTCCTTGAAGATCTTGTACCTGTTCCTGCAAGCTTTGTATATGGCCGTTCAACTGACGCACCATTTGCTGCAGGTTTTCTCTGTCCGTTTTCTCCTGGATGTAACAATCATACAACTGCTTTTCCAGATCAGTTTTTATTTTAATTGACTGTTTTGCAGCCATTATTTAGTTTTAAGGCGAGCGTGACACTTAAACAATTATAATATACACTTCATGACGATTTCCGCACTTTGTAACTGGGTCATCGCGGGGGCCCCGATAGATCGACGTACACCGCGACTACGGTGTTGTGATGCGTCTGCAAAATACTCTAAACTAGAGCACGCGCGCGCGATCGGTACGTCCGTTCACAATAGTAGTTAAACACGACTCCCAAGCAAAGTTAATAAAATTTAGATGGAACCACCTCTGATGTATGACCTACCAAACAAAAAAAGAATCATTGAAATCAATTCATAATTGGCGGTGTAATCGCGAAACAAACATACAAAAAAAAAGTACAGTGGAATTGAGAACCTCCTCCTTTTGGAAGTCGGTTAAAAAGACAAGAGTAATCAGAGAACAACAAAATAAAGTACATAAGATATCACGAGCAAAAAACAGAAATTATAACAGTTGGTACCAACGGTAAAGACTTTTAACGACATGTGATAAGGATGAATGAGGAAAATGTCGTGAGGAAAGTTTTGGGTATGAATCTGGATGGCTACAAGAGTAGGGGAAGACCAAAGAAACGATGGATGGACTGTGTGGAAGATGATATGGATAGAAAGGGGGGGACTACTACGAGATGACGACTGATAGAGAAGTATGAAAGTAGAAGACATGTTGCGGCCGAACCCAAATAAATTTGGATAAGGACAATAAAAATTCAAAAGTCATTTATTCAAACTTGGCTGAGAATCATCACTTTTTGATCGTCAAAATTACATAAGACAGTCCTCCAAAACGCCCACACTTCACCACTTCCTAGTGCCTTTCGCTGGGAAGAAGAAGTGGCGCAACAAACTCCCCAGCAGCACAGCTGTCTGTTCAAGTTAGAAAAAAAATGATTCTATACAGTAGTATGCAAAATAATTAAATTACGCAACACAAAACATAATTTAAATGATAAATTATTGGCCATATGTCAGCTAGCACACGCCAATATATCAACCAAAAACATCGAGAACTATACTCAACGTAAATAGAACTAAATATCTAAATAAAAGCCTCCAGGCATAAAGGGCGTGCCCGCATAAAGTTGTAATTGGAAGTTATAAATGATAAACTAGGACCATCGAGGTAAAATAAATGAACAGTTAATTACTAGTAACAATAACAAAACCATGATCAGCAAGACGACCAGTCACCACAAGCAGCCGATTCACGAACATAACGCAAAGATCAGCCATTACCCCATCGTCATATTTGAGGAACATGAGATAAGACTCGCACGGACCAGGGAAGCATGGCACAAAAGGGAAGGAGGCCTATCCTCAGCATTGGTTGGAACAAGGCTATCGATGATGATAATGATGAATGGCAAGAGAATGATGATATTATAAGTGCTGATTCCAGCTTAATTAATGTTTTTAGGGTTCTGTACTTCAAAAGGAAAAAAACTGAACTCTTATAGGATCACTCGTGTGTCTGTATGTCTGTCCGTCTGTCACAGCCAATTAGCTCCCAATCTAATGGACTGATGGTACACATATGTATTTCTGTGACCAAAACACGGACGTGTAACGTTAATAAATTAATTTTGAATATGAGCGTCACTTTTGGGGGGCAAATAAGAAAATTTAAAAAAAGTTTTGCTATCTATACCGTGTGGATATATCAAATGAAAGGGCTTATTGCGAGGATCTCAAATATATTTTATTTATAATTTTATAATAAAAAAAATAAAAAGATATTTAAGAAAATAGATGAAAATTGACCCTCCCTTATCTCCGAAAATACTAAGCCTAAAATTTTGAAAAAAATACAGAGAATGTTTCTTTACCTATAAATTATAGGAAAACCTATAAGAAGTCTATGGTTTTAAATTAACATGGTAAATCTCTTAATATTGTGCTTACAAACTTACATTTGCTGTTGGAATGTATTTCAACTACAATGTTAAGTTTGTATTTGGGATAAATTCATCCCAACTACGGAACCTTTCATTGGTGCCGATTCCCTTGTAAACAAACTAAACTAAATTTAAGTTCAGTGCATCTTTTTCTTTCTATTTCATTAAGAAAAGGACAGAAAATAAATTTTAGTTTAGTCCTGTCAAATTAATCAGCGCTTGACGTAAATTAACGTAATTTTAGTCGGCAAGTTTTTAATCACGTCTAAACTTGTATGGATTAGTGACAGGCGCTGATTAATTTGACAGGACTAAACTAAAATGTATCTTCTGTCCTTTTCTTAATGAAATAGAAAGAAAAGATGCACTGAACTTAAATTTAGTTTAGTTTGTGAACAAGGGAATCGATACCATTGTGCGTGGTCCAATATGCACTTGGCCGGTTTTTTTTCGGGTTTCAAACCCAACACCTACTATCCAGGTCCATAAACCTACAAGCAACACTTTACTAGCTTGTAGCATTAATTACTATTACAGTTCAGAGAGCCATCAATCTACGTCGAGGTAAGGACAGCAGCCGCAGTGTACTACAAATAATTTAGCGTTACTCTATGATATATATGCTGGCCGTACTCAGCTATACAAATGTATTATATATGCAAATTTTGTAGCTATTACGACGGTCTATCTGTGAGGTTAAGCTGCGGTTGTTACGGGCAGTTTGTGGATGGGTAACCGTTTTGGAATTGCGAGAGGAACTTAAGAAATGTAGGAAAGCTCGTGGCCAAATATGCTTTGGCAAACGCCTTGTGTGAATGGCCTTTCGACGATTTTTACCGGTCAACTCCTACTGCAAGCCGTGTCAGCTCATTATCTCACGAGGTAACGACGACTCAACCTAAACTGGTTAGCAGCGGGCGTTGACAACTGTGATGCAACTGGTACTCACATATTTTTCTTTAAGTACGCTGTACTGGTACAGCGTCTTTAATGTTTGTTTGCTGCACCGGTCGACGTCATTACGTCGGCGCCGGCTGTCGCTGAAAACCAGCGCTGGGGCTCTGTCTTGCATAGGGTCGCAGCATAATGCTGAGCGATAGCCGATTTGCGTGGATGTGACGCATGCTTCCCCCAACCTTTTCTCATTTTTAGGGTTCCGTAGTAAACAAGGAACCCTTATAGTTTCGTCATGTCCGTCTGTCTGTCTGTCCGTCTGTCTGTCTGTCTGTCTGTCTGTCGGCGGTCTAGCTCCGAGACCCTTAGTACTAGAAAACTGTAATTTGGCATAGATATACATATTAATTACGCTAACAAAGTGGTAAAATAAAACTATGAAAAACATTTTTTTTTAGGGTACCTCTCCTACACGTAAAGTGGTGATGTTTTTTTTTTCTTTTTTTAACCCATGATGAGGGGTATCATTGGAAAGGTCCTTCAAAAATATTGAGAGTTTGTAAAACCATTTTTTGATTCAAGGATCCGTTTGCGAAATATTAAGCTTGAAAGTGCTAATTTTTGTTAGAGTCAAGTGTCCCCCCCCCTGCCAGCTAAATAGTTGGTTTTGGATATGTGAAAAAATCACAGCAGTAGTTTATATAACGAAATTAAAAGGAAAACTATCACAGCCAAGTAGGCTCTGCAAGTTAACTTTGCAGTTGCAAAAACATGTTTTCCCATACATTCCGTATGGGAGAACATATTTTTCAACTACAAAGTTAAGTTTGTTTTTGGGATAAATTCATCCCAACTAGGGATCTCTTGATTGTGCGTGGTCCGACACGCACTTGGCCTATTTTTTTTGTATTTTAAACTCTTTTTTGTGACATGTTTACCGCAAATAAACGGGTTTTCTTTCTTTTACATGGCGCAACTCAAGTCGTAATTTTTTATTTCTCCTCTGATTGTGGACCGATTTAGAAAATTCTTTTTCGTTTGAAAGGACACGCTCTTGATGTGGTCCCATATAAATTTTATTAACTTTGCTTGGATAGTTTTTGAGTTAGCTTCAATAATACGTATTTTTCCCACTTAGTATGTGAATGATAATATGATAAGTTCCTGTATCCGATATTTACATAGCAGGAAGTGGTATTCGAATTTATGTGGGGTAGGTACCATAACTAAAATGTGAAAAATACAAACTTTTTACAAAAAAAAAAAACAACCGACTTCCAAAAAAAAACACTACAAAGTGAAAAATAACTAAAGTCGGTGGCAGAAAACGAAAATTCAAAACCAAAGACACCGACTTATTCAAGTTATTTTTCACTTTGTAGTGTTATTTTTGGAAGTCGGTTGTTTTTTTGTAAAAAGTTTTTTAATATATATTTTATTGCTCTGACGACTTTGCACGCGATAATGCACCAATTTTATGAAACATTGCGTTGGCAACGACCGAGTGACCTTCACTGCCAATGGCGCATGATTGGTTGCGTCGCCGTTGACAACAAGTTTTCGACAAGTTGCCTGAAATGTATTATGCTAATGCGATTGATTGCGTCGGCGTTGAAAACTGGTTTTATGTTGGCCAACTCGTGTGACAATTGTAGATAATTTTATAACCTAAATTTTGGTCGATTATTTTTTAATTACAATTTAATATTGTTATTCAAACAGTAGTTTTTGGAAAAACTAGCGAGATATAAAGTTGAAACCTTCTAAATACAGATGATTGCGTTACTAATTCCCTTTAGTGAGTAATTGCGTAAGAATTTAACCTGAACAGGGTGTTTACATTTTATTCTGATACTTTTTGAATAGACTAAACATAACTACAGCAGTACTGCACTAACAAGCTAAATGGAACAGACAAACTATTTACAAAACAGAAAAAAAAATACACAACTTGGACTTGAATCCTTAACTTACGGTGAAATGAAGCATGAACGGCTTCCAGTGAAACCGACTCTGAAGTGGAAGTCGAAGTCGGTAAAACTTTACACCTGTATAAGTTTGAGAAGCATAAACTTGCTTTGGTAGAAGATGTAAAGATTCTGGATGAAATAGAAATTAAAATTCTCGATACAATTAAACCATAAGATATAATAATATTACAAGATATTATAAATATCTTATATTACAAAATAAAATATTAATACAAATAATATTATCCATTAAAATATATATTTTTTATAAAACAAAAAATAATAATACAATTCTTTGCGTGTATTTCTAGTCCGGAGAAGACTTGTAGTGTTGAGGTCGTGTCGACACGACATGACATAGGTCATGTCGTCGTGACAAGATCCAGCCAGTATTGTTGGTAGTGCGACTGACAGACCAGGGTACTCCGCTTAAACCTTATTATCATTGGAAGTCCTTTTCCCTTTAATATAATTTTCCATTGACATGCATGTAAAAATAAATTATAATTGATTAATTAATTATCACTATCACTACATAGTATAAAACAAAGTCGCTTTCTCTGTCCCTATATCCCTATGTATGCTTAAATCTTTAAAACTACGCAACGGATTTTGATGCGGTTTTTTTAATAGATAGAGTGATTGAAGAGGAAGGTTTATATGTATAATAACCCGGTTTATACCCGTGCGAAGCCGGGGCGGGTCGCTATTTATTAATAATACATTTAATTGATATTATTTACTCGAACGTGACTTTGCATTGTGTAAATTCAGACTTATTGCTAAAAATTAATATATTTGTACACCAATTTTCATTGATAGGAGCTCGACTAAAATGTATACATAAGACCTTTATTGTAATACCTGTGTTCACAAATAAAGATTGATTAATTGATTGATTGATTAAGAATACAATAGAATACTCTTTAGCATGTACACCTTTCGAACTACAGAAATGTGCGTGTGTAGTTTAAATTGCAGGCAGATAAGACAGTATTAAACTACAGTCGCCATTCCTGTCAGTTGGACAATTTCTAGTTGTAATAAGGATCAAATTCGCAAAACACATATTTATTAGTATGAAACTGACAGTTGCCAAGAACGCGTTCTTTCGAAGGCCGGCTTGTAAGACCCTAGCTTGGCAATGCATTGCAAAATACTTCGATATTATGCTATCCGGCGCAACTGATGTAATCGCCATTTATGCAATTCACATAACATAACATCACGCCTTGTTTCCCCGAAGGGTTGGGCAGAGGTGTCCCTGTAGCAGGTACACCCACATTTCGCCAGTTATGTTTAAGTCCCATGTAATAGGGAGCGAGCCTATTGCCATTAACCGGGCACAAATCCAGACTCCGGGCTGCTACTGAGAAATTCCAGATAGAAAAACCCAATAACACTTTGCCCGACCCGGGAATCGAACCCAGGACCTCATGCTCAGCAGTAGTGCTTGCGACCACTAGACCAACGAGGCAGTAAATATGTGTTATGCAATTCAAGCTTTTTCAAAATGTTTCCTCACCTATGAAAACAGTGTTAAAAGTAAAAAATTAATTAGTAAAATAGGAAAAAATAAAGAAAGAAAGAAAGAAAAATATTTATTTGGACACAGTTCGTGGCTAAGTAATACCAGCCGCATGGGTCGATCCAACAGGTTAAGCTACGCTTGCCGGGGTTGGTCTATGGATAGGTGACCATCTTTACATACCGAGACTCCTCCGTGCCTCGGAAAGCACGTTAAGCCGGTGGTCCCAGCTGTCATATGTAGATCTTTGACTGTTGTTACTGGTCGTCAGAAGCCCGAAAGTCTGACAACCAGTCTTACCACGGGATATCGTGTTACCCAGTACCTAACTGGGTTATGGAGGTCAGATAGGCAGTCGCTCCATGTAAAATACTGGTATTCAACTGCATCCGGTTAGACTGGAAGCCGACCTCAACATAGTTGGGAAAAGGCTAGGCAGATGATGAGTTCGTGAAACAAAAAACAAATAACAAAGTGAAAATAAAAAATAATGTTTTAAAAACTATAAATAGTGTGAGCCTCACGGTTGCGCCAAAAAGGTTCATTCCAGCATTAATGCCAGACATGCTGTCTGCCGCTGGTTTTCTAATGAACCCTCAAGGGGACGATAACTGACTTTTAATGATTTTATACTGATGATGACGTCTAAACGAGTAGTGTTAGTGATTTGAAAAAAATATATGTTAAATAAGAGCATTTTTCTAATATTTTAATATAGGCATATTTTTAATTATGTTTATATTACATAGTGAAATTAATTTGTAAAGTTATGTCAAACGCGGATAAAAAACTGAGAATGACGCAAAATTTATCAAGCGTATTTTACTGAAAACTTCACCATTTTAAAGATAATTAAATTATTAATCTTTTAGTGTACGTGTTTTATTAAAATACCTTTTGTTTTACATGTAATAAATTAATAATGCGTCTAATTTGGGACAACGTTCCTTGATGGGCGAGTCCTATTACTGGCTGGACGTACGACGTGTTGCGTGAGCTCAGTACAGAGGGCATACCACCAGCTCATAAACAGTATTATTTTAATATTACTTCAGTGGGAGAAAGAGATGGAGCTATACGACCTGTAGAGCTTCATCTCTTTCCCACACTGAAGTAATATTAAAATAATACTGCTTTATGAACTGGTGGTAGGCCACCAGAACACGCAAGCTAACCTTTCAAGGTCACTGTCATATATCTGCGTCTTAAGGACAAGGAACAGGACAAATACATTAGTCTAACCAGGTATTGAACCTGCAACTTCGTAAAAAACCTTTTGTAAATTCTTGGCACTTCCAGTAACCGAATCCACATCCAAAATACTAATCTAAGAAAACAAACTCTTAAATTCCGCATCCATGTTCAAAATTTGTTCCACTGCATTATTAAAGAGATCAACTTTTAACTACGAAGAGTTGGGGGGGTCGGCAGAGAAGGTACGCAAGTTAATATCTTACTTTTAGGCAGAAAAGTTTTGGTTTTGCGGAAAATAAAATCGGGCTTTTAGCGTCGATTTTCAGAGATATAGCAAATTTTGCCAATGTTATTGGGAGTTACATAGTTTGATTAAACCACTAAGGCTGAGTGCCAACTTAGTTTTTCGAAAAATCGTCAAGCGGTTGGTCCACTCTTCACTTGACCAGGGCTGGCCTATTTTTTGGCCAAAGAGCCCAAAAGGCTGGCAGTATTCAAAATTCAAAAGTCATTTAATCAAATTAGGTTGAGAATCAGCAGTTTTCGAACGTCAAAATTACATAAGACAGTTCCCCAAAACGCCCACCCTTCACCACTTCCTAGTGCTTTAGCTGGGAAGAAGAAGTGGCGCAACAAACTACCCAGCAGCACAGCTGTCTTGTTCAAGTTAGAAAAAAAATTATTCTATACAATATACTATATATTGCCACGTTATATGGCAATGCTGCCAGCCAGCGATGCGTACGAATAAAAATAAAAATCTTATTTGATTCATTAAATCAATTATTTCTAAGAATTGATATAAATGCCCAGAGATTGGTAACGTTCACAGCATTTTTAGTGGCTTCAAACAGAAGTTATAAAAGAAAACCGACCAAGTGCTAGTCGGACTCGTGCACGAAGGGTTCCGTACCATTATCTATAAAAACGGCAAAAATATCATGTCTGTTGCGTATAGGAGCCCCTTTAAATATTTATTTTATTCTCTTTTTTAATATTTTTTGTTATAGCGGCAACAGAAATACATCATCTGTAAAAATTTCAACGGTCTAACTATCACGGTTCATGAGATACAGCTTGTTGACAGACGGACAGACAGACGGACGGACGGACAGCGGAGACTTAGTAATAGGGTCCCGTTTTAGCCTTTTGGGTACGGAACCCTAAAAACCGGTCAAGTGCGTGTCCGACCACGCGCAATAAAGGGTTCCGTAGTGGAATGAATTTATCCCAAGAACAAACTTAACATTGTAGTTGAAAAACATTTTTCACCGATACATCGATATACGCTACGGTCAAATCTGCAATTGCAAATGTAAGTTTGTAATCGCACTAAAAAAAAAAACATACTACAAATTAACAATTTTCGAACTTTTTCCTTTACTTGTGCTGTGAGATCTTGCTACTTGCCAAATTTCGTGATTCTAGGTCAACGGGAGATACCTTAGTTTTGATACACTATGATTACTAGCGAATATAAAAAAATGTCGCATAAATGGCCGTTATTTTTTAGTGCGTTGACTTAGAAGTTTGATTTGTTTTGAGCTCCGGCACCGTAGACTTACGCATTTGATATTAATTTTAACTCGATACCTCTATTCCTGAGAAAAAGGGTATTGACAGACTGACGGATGGACAACGAAGTGATCCTATAAGGGTTCCCTTTTTTCCTTTTGAGGTACGGAATCCTAAAAAGTCGAGAATACTATGTTCATAACAACGTCCAAATTTTATATTTTAATACTTTAGCAGAAAATCGCTTTTGAATCTCACGTAAAATGCTTCTGACCTCAATTTCCCAAAAAAAAAAATACAATTAACATTAGTCTGCTTACCCCAACTGTCCAATCCAGAACTACTCTAAATTAAGGCCCCGATCTCATTTTTCGTACGAATGCATTCCAGTTTCCCGTAATTATGCAAATGGAGGCCAAAGCTACCCCTAAGCGCGTTTTAACATCCCCTAATCTTTGGGGCTCGATGGCGGCTATTTATCTGAAACTGCGGAACCACCGTGGCTTGACTTTTTGGGGATCCCTAAATGTACAATAAATGATTTTGGATTAACATTGTGGGTATGGATTAAGTTCCTTTTCCGAAGTAGGCAGAGGCGTATAGAACAGTCAGCTTCAGAAATGGTTTAACTACTTTGAAAATAATTTATTTCATTGCCTATAATTTGTGTCCCATAATACTGTATCGATTTATTTTTTACTAGTTTTTCCCCGCGGCTTGGCCCGCGTGGAGGTTGGTTATTATCCCACGGGAACGTATTACCGGGATAAGAAAGAAATAAAATACATTTATTTAGCACAGACCAAAAAAGCACACAATATAATTAACAGCAGATAAAAAATAAAAATCATTAAAAAGTGTAAAGTGCGATGTAAGAAATTAGCAGGGGAGTGTGCCTCACGGCTGCGCCAAAAAGGCCCAGTTCAGCAAAAATGCCTGACGCTGGTTTTCAACTGGACCTGAAAGTGTGATGTGACGGATGTAAATCAGTTTTATAATGTAACGTGTGTATGCATACTAAAATAAAATAAATTTGTGTCAGAAAAAAAAAAAAGTAACGAATAAGTAGATACAAAAATAGTGTGATTGTGCATAAAATTAAATGAGTAAATGAGACGGACGTATGACAGACCATTGTTAAAAATGAGTCAGAACAAAAAACCTGTTCTTTTATTAATGCAGCAAGATCCTCCGGCTCGAGGACATACGGGACGTGAGCCAGTGGGGGATAAAAAGTATCCTTTGTTCTAACCCAGGTCATAGTCTAATTATATGCCTAATTTCATCCACATCCGTTCAGCCTTTTTAGCGTGAAACAGTAACAAACAAACAAACCCACTTTCGTATTTCTAATATATTTTATTTAGTTATTATTCACCAAAAATAATACAACGGATTACACAAACATACTTTTAGGTTAGTACTTAGGAGTATATGACATGAGAACATCTGTAGCCGAACTAAGAAGAGTCCTGAATCTCGGCATACAGTGCCAGACCGCTCAGAACAGAGAATAATACATATTAACCCAAACTTAACCCAAAAGACAGAGTACTTTCACTTTGCCCCACCAAGCCGGTGGGGCAAAGTGGAATGCTTAAAATTTTATAGTGGTATCTGCCCGACTAGTTCTATTGGGTGGGGCAGAATCCATCAAGACTTTAGACTAGTGGAATCTGCCCCACCAAATAGAACTAGTGGGGCAGATTCCAGTGCAAAATTTTAGTTCCACTTTGCCCCACCAGTGCAAATAAGTTAGCATTAGTATTTCATTATTAATATTCTAGTTCGCTAGTTAGCCACATTTCATATTTCCATACAGTAATATTGCCAAATTAATCAAAACAGCTAAATATTTAACATCTATTTGCGACGTTGCCCACTTTCAGAATAAACGCTCTTAATCTTGAAATTATTATAATAGCGACCACTATAAGGGCCGTGAAACATTTGGAACATGGATCAAAGGGTTACTGCGATAATTTAGTTTCTTAAGGAATTTCACATAGTTTCGACTTAGGGCGAGGGAAGACTGACAATGTTAAGGGTAATTCAGAATTATTATTAGAATGTTATAACATAACATAACATTATGCTTGTATTTTCCGTAGGGGTTAGCAGAGGTTAACACTTATTTCGTCAGTCTTGTTTTAGTTCCATGTAATACAAGGCGAGTCCGTTAGCCCCTAGCCTTTTTTTGAACTATGTTAAGGTCGGATGTTACCATCCACCCGGCATTAAGGGGACAATAACCGACTTTTAATGATTTTATACTAAAGATGACGTCTAAACGAGTAGTGTTAGTGATTTGGAAAAAATACATGTTAAATTAGAGCATTTTCTTAATATTTTAATATAAGCATATTTTCGATTATGTTTATATAACATAGAGAAATTAATTTGTAAAGTTATGTCTAACGCGGATAAAAAACTGAGAATGACGCAAAATCTATCAAGCGTATTTTTCTGAAAACTTCACCATATTAAAGATAATTAAATTATTAATTTTTACCCGACTACGGCAAAGCCAAAAGGAAGGGTTATGATTTTAGCAGTCTATGTATGTATGTTTGTATGTATGTTTGTTTTTACGTGTGTTCCACCGTAGCGCCTAAACTACTAAACCGATTTTGATGAATGAGGTATCAATAGATTTGTAATAATAGTCCGGGTGATATAGGCTATATAATTTTTCCTTAAATTTAATTTGGTGGACTTTACACGTAAATTTCTAACCTCGAAAAAAATTAAAATGGGATGATCATGACATGTTTGGTATCAAAAGAAAGGTCTTGACGAGCACATTACAAATATGTATATAATATTATATTTTCAAATTAAACAAATATGTTTAAATCGTTAAAAACAAGCAAAAGTGAGACTGCACTACGTAGTATCGCAAGATGTTACCAACGTGCAGTTAATCAAATCTTAATAAGTAGTACCGATTTGAAATTCCACTCTTATGAAGAAAAACAAGTACAACGAAATATTTATATTTTGGATTTCTTCGAAGCTCGATATCGATATATGGTGTTGGCGTCGAAATAAATCGCTCTATGGTTTCGTCCAAAGCACTATGCACTGCTATTGGAATTTAAAATAGGTTAATTACTGAACAATTGTATTACTCTACTCTTATTTACGTTTATCAAGTGTAAAAACGGAAAAGTATAAAATAAAAAATAAAGTTTAATAAAAAACTGTAACCCGACTACGGGAAAATAAAAATGATCTGAAAAGTACGAAACAAGCAAATATTTCAGACAGAAATCAAGACATAGGCACAAAAATGGTCCAGGTAAAGCCGTGGTCGCATGCCTGTATACCATGTTGGTGCCAAGAACACCTACATAATTATAATGCGGCCATATACAAAGCTTGCAGGAACAGGTACAAGATCTTCAAGGACAATTAAAATGCCTAAAGGCACAAGAAGAGCCCTCATATAAACAAGTCAGTGAGACTATAACACCTGCTCAGCCTCCTAAAAGTGACGTTGAGTACTGCACGGATGAGGATGAACTCGCCAAAGAGACTGAGTGGATTAGGGTGAAAAACAGGAAGAAAAGAAAGTTGAACACCTCCCTTACTCCACCACCACTACAACAAGCTAACACTAGCGCTCAGCAGCAGCAACTTAACAACAAAGAGAAGGCAACCACTAAAAAAATTCTAGCACCACCTCCAATCGTAGTGGACGGTGTTAAGAATTATCAAACATTCTACGATTTTTTGACGAAATCCCAGTCAGTAGAAACATTTACCGCCAAAATGTTAAGCGGTAATAGTGTCAAAATAAATGCTAAAACTGAAGAGTCTTACAGAGACATTGCTCGACGCTTAACAGAAAATAACTGTTTATGGCACTCTTACGAGGATAAGCAGACCAGGCCAATAAGAGTAGTGGCGAAAAAATTACATTCCTCCTGCCTACCGGATCGGATTAAAGATGATCTAACGTCGCAAGGATTCCAGATAGAAAATGCAAGTAATAAGTTAAGCTGGAGAACAAAAGAACCGCTGAACATGTTTATTCTATCGTTCAAAAATGGCGAAGATGTCAGTAAAATATACGGCATTAATTAAACATATCTTAGGGTGTAAAGTTGAAATAAACCCGCTTAAAACATCAAAAATAATACCGCAGTGTAAGAGATGCCAGGCTTATGGTCATACTCAAAAGTATTGCTCAAAAGAGCCTAGGTGTGTTAAATGTATAGGTAAACATCTCACAGTTGATTGCAACAAACCTGCACAAGAAAAACCTAAGTGTGTCCACTGTGGCTTACCTCACCCAGCCAACTACAGAGGGTGTTTAGTTGCCAAGGAGATGCAAATGATTAAGAACAAAAACTCGAAAAATAATCCACCTGCCGCTAAGGAAATTGTTAGAAACACTGACAAACAGTCAACAAAACAAAGTGCACAGTCTGCACAGACAGCCGCTATAACTGCACATGCATCTAAAAATGTCTCATACACAAAAGCGGTAAAACCAAGCACACAACCATCAAGTCTTGAGGACAAGCTCAACCAGATCTTGAAGTGCATATCCTCATTTGACAAGAGACTAGAGAAGTTAGAATCAAGCACTATACAAATCAATCATGAATAACACACTAAAAATAATGGCGTGGAATTCCAATGGACTGCTGCAACACCAACATGAGTTACAAGTAGTCCTAGATACAGAAAATATTGATGTGTGTTTGATCTCTAAAACGCACTTCACTTCTTTTGTAAAGTTCAGAGGCTATAAGGTTTATCACTCACTGCACCCTAATAACGCGGCCCGAGGAGGTAGCGCGGTTATTATTAAAGAAAATATCTGTCATTACGAACAGTGTACATGTATACGAAGAGCCAGACACGCAAGCAGTAACGATATCAGTCAAAACAAATAAATTTAACGTGACAGTAGCGGCCGTATACTGTCCCCCAAGACACACCATAAGCAAAGAACAATATGTACAATTCTTCAGACTCCTCGGACAGAGATTTATATTAGGCGGTGACTTTAACGCTAAGAACATTCATTGGGGATCGAGATTGACTTCAACTAAGGGAAGACAGCTTCTAAGTGCAGTAAAAGACATGCGCTGTGACGTCACAAGTACTGGAAAACCTACATACTGGCCTACTGACCTCCAGAAACTACCAGACCTTATTGATTTTTTCATAATCAAAAATATATCAACCAATTATCTGAGTGTAGAAGAGGGGTACCACATGAACTCCGATCACTCTCCGACATTGACATTTGTATTTTTATTTTGACATTGATTTCTATTGCTATTTATTATTAATTAATTTGTATTATGAAATGTGTGGTTTTTTATAATTGTTTTTTTATTGTTCAGACTTATTTAATTCAATAATTACTCAATTACAAACATTTGTACGCCCTCTGGTATAACATAGCGAACACTTTATCTTTAAATACCATTACTATTGTACACCTATGTTAAACAAATGAATAAATGACTTATAACTTATATTATTAAAATTAAGTCACAAAATATTATTAAGAGAAAACCACTTGACATTAGTTAACAAGTTTACAGATTGGGAAAGTTTTAGCTTAGACCTACAAAATATAATTGACCTAAAAACTTCATTAAAAAGCAAAGATCGGCTTGATTCTGAAGTAAACAACTTTAGCAACAATATCCAACAATGTGCATGGAACAACACACCACAGTTTACAAAAAAAATTAAAGGCAATACCTACCCAAGAGAAATAATAGACTTATTATATGAAAAAAGGACTCAAAGAAAAAGATGGCAGCAAACTAGATTCCCGCAAGATAAAACTCTATTGAATAACCTTACGAAAAGGTTGAAGAGAAAAATACAAACGTTTCAAGATGAGGCTTTTAATACTAACCTACGTCAGTTAACTAGCGACCATACAACGCAATACTCTCTATGGAAAGCGACAAAGTCACTCAAAAGGCCAATTACACCATATCAGAGATGATAACGGAAAGTGGGCCATAAGCAATGAGCAAAAAGCTCTAAGATTTGCACAACACTTAGAAGAAACCTTTCAGCCAAATGACGTGTCTGTAGACAACTTACAATTTGCCAACATTCTGCAAGACCAAAGAATTAAGCTTGTGACCCCGAAAGAAGTTGCAAAGGAAATTCAAATCATGAGACAAAAAAAATCCCCAGGGTATGACCTTATTACGGGAGAAATCTTAAAACATCTCCCGCTAAAAGCCATCGTTAAGCTTACTAGGCTCATCAATGCTGCATTCCTGCTAAAACATGATCCTGAGCCATGGAAAGTTGCTGAAGTGATTATGATTGCAAAGCCTGGTAAACCACCTCACGAAGCATCATCATACAGGCCCATTTCCCTGTTGCCTATACTATCAAAGCTGTTTGAAAAATTGTTTTTAAAACGCCTTAAAACTATCATAAACGAGAAAATCCTGATCCCTGACCATCAGTTTGGTTTCAGAGAGAAACACTCAACAATAAACCAAGTACATAGAATTACCAACATCATTGAAACAACGCTTGAAGATAAAAAAGTCTGCTCCACCGTATTTTTAGATGTGGCACAAGCTTTTGATAGAGTTTGGCATAAGGGTTTGATATACAAGCTAAGAATATTGCTGCCCAATGATTTTGCCGATATCTTGCAATCATACATTACAGATAGAATGTTTCGAGTAAGGCACGAGGATGCCTTTTCTGGATTAAGAATTATTAAAGCTGGTGTGCCTCAAGGTAGTGTGCTGGGTCCAGTCCTCTATCTGTTGTACACGTATGATATACCAGAGCTGGAAAATAATACTATTGCAACCTTTGCGGACGACACTGCTATTATGGCTACAGGGTCATGCCATACGGAAGCAATCAAAAAGGTACAAATCGCTGTAAATAAAGTTTATGACTGGGCACAAAAATGGAGAATCAAATTGAATGAATCGAAGTCACTTCACATTGACTTCACGAACAAGAATTGTGATTACCACCCAATCTTCATAAATAGCCAACAATTGCCATACGCAAATACAGCCAAATACCTTGGCATAACGCTTGACGCAAAACTGCGCTGGAAAGCGCACGTCAAAAAGAAAAGACAGGAGCTAGACATGCGTTTTAAAAACATGTATTGGTTGATTGGACGGGGTTCTTGCCTATCGATACACAACAAAATTTTATTATATAAGCATATTCTCATGCCGATATGGACGTATGGCATCCAACTGTGGGGCTGTACTAAACCCACGAACATCAAAATTATACAAACATTCCAGAATAAGGTACTCAGGAGTATTGTTAATGCGCCCTGGTATATAAGAAATGACGACCTCCATCGTGACTTAAAAATGGAATCCGTCACCAGAATAATCCAAAAATTTGCTGAGGCCCATGAACACCGACTCCACCGACATGTGAACATCGAGGCAATTCAGCTGCTAGACCAAAGAAATATAGTGCGAAGACTAAAACGAACAAAACCTTTTGAGTTAGTGTAGTGTAAAAAGTGTAGAAATAATAGTGCCAATGACACACATATAACACATGAACAAAGTGTTTATATTAAAATATCAGACTCTAAGAAAGTGGAACGAACTTGTGTAAAGTACAATCAACACTATTCTAATTTTTAAAATAATCATAACGTAAAAAATTAAGTTAGATTAAAATTGCTTATTAGTCCTATAGGCTAGATTGCAATTAATTATTAAGAACTAGGTTCTATTTAATAAAGGATAAAAAAAAAAACATATCCAAAACCAACCATTTAGCTGGCGGGGGGGGGGACACTTGACTCTAACAAAAATTAGCACTTTAAAGTTTAATATTTCGCAAACGGATCCCTGAATCCAAAAATGGTTTTCAAACTCACAATGTTTTTCTTTCCAATGATACGCCACAACGTGGGTTAAAAAAACGTTATGTGTAGGAGAGGTACCCTAAAAAAACGTTTTTCATAATTTTGTTTTACCACTTTGTCGGCTTAATTAATATGTATACCTATGCCAAATTACAGCTTCCTAGTACTAAGGGTCTCAGAGCTAGACCGCGGACAGACAGACAGACGGACATGACGAAACTATAAGGGTTCCTTGTTTACTACGGAACAATAAAAATGATGAAAATCCATTCTTGTTTTACTGTCTGTAACTTTTAACTGCAAACTCATCAATTCTGGACACGAAATATTGCTCTGTCCACCCTCGAAAATAATAAAGGTTGAAGCTACAAGAACGACTGACTAATTTGTCTCTCCTTCTCAAGGTTACGGCACTTAAAACAAATGACTGTAACTATTAATTATAGAAACATTGTTTATGGAAATGTATGTAAAGTGAGATTTTAAAGATTATTTTGAGGGTGAAAGAGTATTATGTCTCGTGGTCAATTAATTCGGGTCGATCAAAGGTTGCCGAGGTCAGTACGTGGATGAGTGACCATCCATATCCATTTCATACAGAGACCCCTTCGCACCACGATCCTGTCTGTCATTTGTAGATCTTTGTGAGTCTGACAACCAGTCTTAACAAGATGTATCGTGTGTCAGCAACTAGGTCAAAGGTCAAAGTTAAAGTAAAAAAAAAATATTTCTTTACGGGCATGATGCCCAGTGAGCAGTGGTGGCCCAGTGGTAACGGCCGCGACTTACGAGTTGAAGGTCGTAGGTTCGAACCCAGACAGGCGCTTTACTTTGTGTAAATTATTTCGTCACCACTGCCCTCAAAACGGTGAAGGAAAACATCGTGAGGAAACCGGCATGTCCTAGAACCAAAAATTCGAAGATATGTGCCATCTACCAACCCGCACTGGGCCCGCGTGGTGGATTACGGCCCACTCCCTCTCACAGAGAGGAGGCCTGTGTCCCAGCAGTGGGAACATTTATAGGCTGATGATGATGAGGGGAATGAGGAACAGGGTGTAAAGTTCACTCATCCACCATAGAAAAGGGAGGATCCTCCGACTAGACGGGTGTTGTGTCTGGCGGGCAACTGCCCATCGGTTTGAAGTTGAAATCTTGTATGTGTGTCGATCGCTCGGTAAACTCTAACTGCGCGATGCAGGATTTGTGTGACGTCATGTCTATAATGCGTAGTTCATATTATGTGGCGGTGTAACCGCTACATTTCAATTATGCGCATAAAAGGCACTTTTGAACATCATCAAATTTTGCAAAATAATAAAATTTATTCTAGTAGCCCGTTTCAAAAGGTAGTTTTCGTATGGAGAAGACGGTCCTAATAGGCAGATGCTCCATGTATAATACTGGTATTCAGCTGCATCCGGTAAGACAGGAAGCAGACCCCAACATAGTTGTGATAAGGCTACTATTAATGAGTTTGTTGTCAAAAGTTTTATAAGCATTACTCGACAATACACATTTAAGTTTAAGACTGTCAAAGACGTATCTCGGCAACCAACAAGTTTTTATGAAAATAACAGCATACTATACAGTTTAACAGCCGATCACGTACTGAGCACGTGATCGTTAAAACGTTTCAGGACGCCGATCACGTACTCAGTATGGCATGGAGTGGCTTGTATTTGTTGTAAAACCACGTCTGTGGTACGTGATCGGCGTGTAAAGTAACATTTTAAGCTATTCAGACATAGTTGATTCACGGATGGGAGTTGCGGGGTTTGGGCGGGACAAGCGATCTAGCGTCGCGCGGCACACTCGCTTCCACGCTGATAACGCGAGAATACGTCTATTTTTGTTTGAATACACCTACTTTTAGTCGCACATTTTTTTTTACATTATAGAAATAAAAAAATTACATTCAAAATGATAAAAAGTACATGTCAGAGTTTTTATTTTTCACTGTTACACCATTTTTTAATTGAGATTTTGAAATTTAAAAAAAAAACAATTTCCATATGTTTTTTATTCCTATCCTAAAAATATATAAGACCGATGCTTAAATAAAAAAAAAAATTATAGATGTATCACAAATAGTTTTTATTTTTTAAGGCTTACAATATCGGCTAAAATCGCCGGTATACCCTGGAAAGTTGCTTTTAAAAATAAACGACTGTTAAAGTGTTCGAACCTGTAATAATGCCCATTTTGCGTTTTTTTTTAAATGTATTGAGCACGCAAATATAATGATTGTGCCTCTTTTCGTGAACATCAAATAATTCTTATTTTGGGGTCCTAAAAATACTAAATAGCCAATTACGCGAACTCGTGCTAAATTCGCGCGTTCGGGTTATGCGGTTTGTCATAGTCCTCAATAAATCACTCAACTTAGCCTATCACAGTCCATTATTAGACATAGGCCTCTACCAGGCTGCGCCCCAACACCCTGTCCTACGCCTTCTACATCCAATCTGTCCCAGCCACTTTCTTAAGATCGTCGGTCCAGCTAGTTGGGGGACGTACCACACTACGCTTGCCGATATGCGGTCTCCATTCTAGGACTCGTCTGCTTCACCGGCCATCGGTTCTTAGACAAACATGACCAGCCTACTGCCACTTTAGTTTGCTTACTCTGCAAGCTATGTCGGTAACTCCGGTTCTTTTCCAGATACACAGACATGTCACAGTCCTAATCTAACCTAATCCGTTTGGCCGGGGTACCCTAGCTTAGTTACTGCGACCAATTGTGCGTAAAAATCCAGAAAGATAAAAAGAGGATCGATCATTTAAATAATGTGCATCAGTAAGGTCAATAAGTTTTTCGAGGTTAAATCAATATTTCCCGAAACTAACCAATTATGAACAAGTCTTCACCTAATCCCTCAGCCCATAGAATCAGTATACAAACCAATTTGTCCCATTTCTAACATAACATCGAAACGGAAACTCAATTCATCTGTACCAGTTATAGTTTTCGCAATGAACTCCCAAATTTTGACGAAGCTAAATTGCTTTGTCAAATCAGAACTTGTAGAGTCCTTGAGAGTCCTTCAAGTAAGGCGATAGCCATTTTGAGATTACGATTTGATAGGACTTCAGGTATGTATAGAGTTTGAAATTTTGTTTGACGGGTTTAATAAGCCATCGGGTTCGCCCGCGTTAAGGTCGGAAATTATCCCACGGGACCGTACGACCGGGATGAATAGCTTCATCTCGCCTAGTTTCATCGAAATCCGTTCAGCCGTTAAGACGGGAAAAGACAGATAGGCAGATAAAACCGATCCAGCCTGTCTCTTGATATCCTCCTCCAGAGACGCCCTAAGTCGAGGTCCATACCCTGCAGGGTTTCCTTAGAGTATAGTCGCAAAGTTTTTAAATTTGATGCCCTGGCTGGAGGCCTTAATTTATTGAGGCACCCTCAGGAAAGTCTGGTTAAGCAGCCGACATCCTCCTATGTAGGTTGACCTACAAGATGTAATTGTATTCTGTTTTCCGATAACTGTTGCCTAGAATTCAGCGGAGTTTAGTATTTAAATCAAGTATTTAAATCACTGCTCTCAAAACGGTGAAGGAAAACATCGTGAGGAAACCGGCATGTCCTAGAACCGAAAATTCGAAGACATGTGACATTTACCAACCCGCACTGGGCCCGCGTGGTGGATTACGGCCCACTCCCTCTCACAGACAGGAGGCCTGTGTCCCAGCAGTGGGAACATTTATAGGCTGATGATGATGATGATGATTTAAAAATACTTTTAAACAAAAAATTCAACCGGCGACGTCAATCACAATAAAAACAAAAAGCGTGTAACAGAAAGGTGATCAAAACTAGGGGTGTGGTGACCATGAAACTGAACAACTTTCTCTATGAGACCAAAAAAAAATTGAAAATTGTTGTCATTTGCATAAGAGTCAAAAGAGGTAATTTTGTTGTAAATGACCTCCTACACTCAACGGATTGCCGACATATAAACAATAACCTTAAATTTTAAATAGTTTTTTTTAAATCATGGTGTATGGAGTGTCTCCGCTGCCGGCGTCGGCTCCTAAATTGGCTGCGGTGCTGAGCTTGGAAAAAAAAAGCGGAAAACGGGGTCGGCAATTTGGCATATTGGAGTAGATAGGCGGGGTAAGAATAATTAAAAAACATGTAATAGAGCATTATTTTATTATATTTCCACTAGCTGACCCCGGCAAACGTTGTTTTGTCAATTATTTGTTTGGGGTGGACAACCCTTATCACTTAGGGGTATGAAAAATAGATAGTAGCCGATTCTCAGACCTACTGAATATGCATATAAAATTTGGTAAAAATCAGTAAAGCCGTTTCGGAGGAGTAAGGTAACTAACATTGTGACACGAAAATTTTATATATAAGATAATCAATGATTTCCATATTCCAATAATCAAGTACTAAGTACCCGGAACCGAACTGGTTAGATTAGGTTAAAAAAATTTACTCGCAAAAAAGGTTAGGTTAGATTAGAACTGTGACCCCCTGCGCACGAGCCGAGCGAGCGAAACGAGCGGTGCTGCGGCAGCGGCCAGCGAGTGCCAAAAATGACTAGAATATATTAGAAAAAATACTTTAGTTAGGGTTAGTTGGAGTTCTGAATACTAGAAGGGTTTATAAGAACGCCCTGCCGTCGGTGTCCATTGTGGTAGACGGAGCCGGCAGCGGAGGCACTCCATATATTAGAAGGGTGAATTTCGCCAATGGTACTGAACTTTACTGAAACTCTAAACAACGTTCATAAACACTGACAGTCGAACGCGGTATAAATATGCTGACCACGTTCAATTTCATTTGTGAAATTCGCCCTAAGTAAACGATTAAGAATTTCTTAAAATTTATTTATAGTTTTTTTGTGTTGTTTATCTTCACAAAGCGGAACGGAAAAACAACTTTTCACAAAACTATTTTACTATAACGAAATTGAACAAGGTTTGAAATTCTATGAGTGTGTGTGAGTCGCCAAATTATATGTAGAAATGTTGATTAATTCTTTGAAGTAATTATTATGTAATCTAAAACATCCGGAATAGTGTTACTTTGGATGTTAAATACCAGTAGTTGAATATTATTCGGAATACACTGTTAAACACGTCACCTAATACTGTTGAGCACGCCCGTCTGCTGGATGTGGGAGAATGGGAGCTAGGCTTGTGGCTTCAGGTGCTCCCGTCATCCACCATAGGCACTATGATGAATGACTCATCGTTTCGGCTCGCTACGTGTCTCCACTTGGGTGCACCTTGTGTTGTTCCGCATCGGTGTCACAGCGGTGAAGCTGTCGACAGTCTCGGGCACCATGGCCTGTTCTGCTGCAGGAGCGCAAATCGCATAGCACGGCACGACATTATTCCTCGAGCCCTTACCAGTGGTAAGTACCAGTGGTAAGTACCAGTGGTATTAGAACCAAACGGCTTGGTACGTGACGATGGGAAGAGACCAGACGGGATGACGTTGTTGCCTTGGTGGGTAGGCATCTGGTGTGGGACGCAACCTGTGTTGACACCCTTACGCCATCTCATGTTCCTAGCACGGCGGGCTGTGCTGGCGCCGTTGCTGCGGCCGCTGAGACCCTCAAGCGGCGCAAATACCTTCCTTACCTATGTAACCTTATGGGTAACTACAATTTTGAGCCGTTTGGGGTCGAAACGCTCGGATCATGGGGCCCGAGTGCGCGTCCCGTTTATAAGGAAATTTCTCGTCGACTGGTCGACACTTCACGTGACCAGAGGGCTGGCTCGTTCTTTGGCCAAATAATTAGCATTGCTATCCAACGTGGCAATGCTGCCAGTCTTCTGGGCACGTTTCCGGGTGACAGCGATGCGGACGAATACTTCAACGCCTAAGTGTCGTTTTGTTTTTATTTTTGTTTATACAGATAGTCTTTTAATTTAGTACCTACCTAGTGTAAATAGTTTTGTTCAAAACTGTAAAGTTATGTCAAGTATTTCAGTTATCAAAAACAAATAATTTATTATTTAGCAATGAAGCCGTGTTAGAAGTATTTATTGTGTTCCAAAATAAACCCTAGTTCTAACAAGTGCATCATAAAATGTCTGGCAATTTGCATAAATTACCATGCAAATAGGACACATATATTTAGTTAGTAAAATGCATTTGTTGTGATAATATAAATGCAACTAACTATCTAAATCCATTTCTAGTTTCGAAAGGTGTCGTTAAATAAGGTAAGTAAATATTTCATCAATTATTTTATTTAATGTTTTATAATAATTTAATAAAGCAAACCGAAGGTGAGCGATGTTCCAGTCGAGAACGTTGAAGAGATCCTCTAGTGCAGTGGTGAACAGTTTCGGACAGATAACGCCTCCCTGTCTCACCCCTCGCTGCAGAAGGATAAATTTCAAGGTCTGGTCCTAGAGTCGGACAGATATAGTATATAGTAGCGTTTCATACAAACATTTTAGCACCTCGATATACCGATAGTCAATCTGGCACAGTCGGAGTTGCACAGCCGCAGCACAGCCCAAGTTTCGATCGAATCGAAGGCTTTCTCGTAGTCCACATACGCTAACCAGAGAGGCAGGTTATACTCTTCGGTATTCTGTATAACCTGCTGCAGCTTACGAATGTAGCTTTTATGGAATTCGATTGTTTGGCTGGCTGGAAGTCGTCAAACCTGTGCGCGAGACGTTTCGTGATGACTCTTGAAAACTGCTTGTTGACTTGGCTCAGAAGTGAGATGGGCCTTTAATTCTTAAGCAGGGTATTGGTGCCGATTCCCTTGTTCACAAACTAAACTAAATTTAAGTTCAGTGCATCTTTTTCTTTCAATTTCATTAAGAAAAAAGACAGAAGGTAAATTTTAGTTTAGTCCTGTCAAATTAATCAGCGCTTGACGTAAATTGACGTAATTTAGTTGGCAAGTTTTTAATCACGTCTAAACTTGTATGGAGTAGTGGCAGGCGCTGATTAATTTGACAGGACTAAACTAAAATTTATCTTTTGTCTTTTTCTTAATGAAATAGAAAGAAAAAGATGCACTGAACTTAAATTTAGTTTAGTTTGTGAACAAGGGAATCGGCAACATTGTCGCTCTTTTTAAAGAAGAGTACCCTAGTAGTAAATGTCATCGGCTTGTGTGTAAATAATATTTACATTCTGATAATAGGCAGGTTTTTTTTGTCTAGTCTAAGCCAGAAGATGGGTTCCAGTGTGTCAACCGATCTCCTGTCAGCTGCTCAGATTCCCTTCGAATTGCTGAATAAAATTGGACTCGATGGAATATTGTGGCCAAAACAGGCTATTCTTCAAGGTTAGAGTTAATTTCGGTTGAGTTTTAGTTTCAAGTCTTATTTCGGCACGAAATACAGTGTGAGTCTTTATAATTTGCACATATCGAAATTAATCTATGCCTAATTACATAGACGGAAAAAATATTTTAAAAAATCAATAAAGCAATCAATTAAGCAATTAAAAACGTTATAAAGACTCACACTGTAATAGGTCAAGCTGTCTAGAAAATATATGCAAGCAAATCAGTTAAGTAAGCCACAAGGGAAATTAATTTGTTAAGCAACTAACATAAATTGTTCGAATATTCAAATCAAAACTGTCATTCCTGACAGTTGTATAAAATGTCTATAACACAGCAAATTGACACAGGGTGTTTCCTTCGTGCCTATGCGAAAGAAAGAGTATCAAATTTTAGACAGGGTAGTTTTTTTTTAGTCGTGTGTGTAAAGAGTTTGATTATGTATTTTCAGACAATGCGTCATACGACTACATAGTGGTTGGAGGTGGCTCTGCTGGTTGCGTGGTCTCCAGAAGATTGGCAGAAGCCAGGAACGAAACTGTTCTAGTCTTAGAAGAAGGTGGTAATCCTCCTATACCTGCCATGGTAGGTGACTTTTAGCTGTAACATAGTTCTGTTTATCTTTTCGCTCCACCCAAATTATAATGGAATTAGAATTTAGCAGTGGTAGCTCAGTGGTAACGGCCGCGACTTACGAATTGTAGGTCGTATCTAAGTTGAGGGAGAGGCAAATTTCGCGCTCCTATCGCGCAAGCCGATTTCGGGCCACCGTAGGCGCGGGCTTGCGGGCGATGAGCAATGGGTAGCTCGCCGTCCGATAAGGACCAGGCCCGGGTCGACGGCGCGTTGTGTTTCACGCGCGCCTCAAAGAGATGTCAGCAGAACTGACGGGGTCCGCTAGGGCCGATGCCTGCCGAGGTTGCGAAGAAGTCCGAAAGGGAAATCGTGGCTCCCGGCAACATGGCAACTGAAGGAACACGAATGGGTTTTAGTCTGTAAGAGTCTGACATGCCTTCCTGCTCTGCCCAGAGCGGGAGAAATTATTTGATAATATCCCAACCAAAAAAAAAAATGTGTAAATTATTTCATCACCACTGCTCTCAAAATGGTAAAGGAAAACTTTGGCATGTTCTAGAACAAAAAAATCGAAAACATGTGACATCTACCAACCCGCACTAGACCTGTGTGGTGGATTACGGCCCACTCACCGAGAGGAGGCTTGTGTCCCAGCAGTGGGAACATTATAGACTGATTATGTATTTAGTATATAATACATATGTCAATTATGTTTTTAAAATCTCCCAAACATCTTATTTCAGGTAGCTTCTCTCTTTTTTTTACTCCCTCTCTCTTTCGTGGACCACAACTACACTTCAACTCGAGATGACTACGCAGCAAGAAGTCAGAATAATTTCACTATGATAACAGCAGGCAAAATGCTTGGAGGCAGCGATTCTCTCAACCATTTCATACACACAAGGGGATCAGCCTCAGATTATAACTGCTGGGCCAAGCTTGCTAAAGACAACTCCTGGAAATACGAAAACATACTTAAATATTTCAAAAAAAGTGAAAGAGTAGATGATGTTGAAATTCTCCGCCAATATGGCGAATTTCATGGCACCGATGGACCTATGGGACTCACAAGACAACCTGAAAAAGAAGTGATTGATATATTGAAATCTTTTGCTGAAGTCGGGAACCCAACAGTCTTAGATTTGAACGGTGAAGAGAATGGAGGTTATGCCCAACCACAATTTATGTTTGCTGATAATAAAAGGCAGACACCAGCTTACACATACCTGTTTCCAGTCAAAGACTTTTCTAATCTTCACGTTTCCAAACACACAAGGGTAACTAGAATCATATTTGAGGGTAATGTTGCTGTTGCTGTCGAAGCTGTTTATAAAGGTAAAACTTATACATTTAGAGCCAAAAAAGAGATCATATTAAGTGCTGGAGCATTCAATACTCCTCAGCTACTTATGCTTTCAGGCATTGGTCCTAAAGAACACTTGGAATCTTTTAACATAAAAGTAATAAAAGATTTACCTGTAGGAGAAAATTTGGTTGACCAAGTTTCCGTCACGTTGGTGCAAAAGTTGAAAAAGTATCCAATACCGATTCCTAATCTACCTGTTGCTGTACCAGATCTTTTGAGAATTCCCTTTCCTGCCTTGATAGGTTTAGTAGCCTTAAACAAGTCTCAGACATGCCCGGACTATCAGACTTTCGCTTTGTTCTTCGGACACGACTTACCGTACTTGACATTTGCTTGTGCAAGAATTTTTGGCATGCGATATGAAATATGTGACCGATGGCAGAAACAGGTTAAGGGTAGAGATTCCCTGTACATCCTTCTTGCTCTTCTCCAACCGAAATCAAGAGGTACGGTCCGCCTTGGGAGCGACGATCCGCACGCAAATCCAGTCATTACAACTGGATACTATAACAACACAGACGATTTGAAAGAGATGGTAAAAATTGTGAAAGATTACGCTACTGTTGGCGGTACGGAATACTTTAGAAAAATAGAGGCTGAATTAGCAGGGCTAGATTTGCCAGAATGTGCTGGAAAAGAAAAGGGCACAGACGAATTTTGGGAATGCTATATTTTGGAACATACTACCAGCGTTTATCATTTTTGTAGTACATGTCCTATGGGCAAAGTGGTGGACGGTAAATTAAGGGTTAAAGGAATGAAGAGGCTACGAATTGTTGATGCCAGTGTGATGCCTATGATTCCTCGAGCAGCTCCTAATGCCGCTATCATAATGTTGGCAGAGAAAGCATCAGACATAATTAAAAATGCCAATAAAAATTATTAGTGTATTAAAATGTTAAATGTGTAAATGATTTACCTTATTCGTTATATCATCATCATCTGCCTAGCCTTTTCCCAACTATGTTGGGGTCAGCTTTCAGTCTAACCGATGCAGCTGCATAGGTACTAGCAATAAAAACAGCATTGTAATAAAATTAAAATAAGTTCATGAAGAAAATTTTCTTTATTTTAGAAATATTGCACAGCTTGACGTTTGCGAACCTGGATGTTTGTATGGGAAATACGACAGTTTTTAAATAAGACACTCCAGATTTGATATCTAAATTTACTCTTTATTGAAATCTCGAAACGGCTGGTTGACAAAGTCAAATAATTTATTTCAATTAGGCACAAAAAGGCACTTTTGAACGTCAAAATTTACAAAAAATGGAATTGATTCTAGTCGCCCCTTCTAAAAGCTAGTTTTCGTATGGAGAAGAATGGGCAAGAAACTCCACCGTTACTCTTTTAAAATGTTTTACAATATTTTGAATACATTAATTATATGTGAAGACGATGCACCTGGAATAAGATTACTATACCACAATAGGTTAAAATAATTAATAAATGACGCAGTGACAGAAAAAAAAAATTATGAAAGTAATGGATACATGGTGTTCACATATTTACAAGCATTGTAAAAGTATGTATCTATACGATATTCCTAAAAAATACAAGTAATACTAATCAGTCAGTGTGTGAGTTCAAGTAATCACAGAATGTAAAATAAATGTTTTAATAATTAATTACACAATTAAATAAGCAAATAGTTTGATTTTGTCTAGACTCTAGATTGTCTTATGGAGCTAGACCAGCATGCTTCCAAGCATTCTTATCTAGAATATGATCCTCTAATTTGTAACATGTTTGTTTACAAAGAGTACTTTTAATATGAGTTTTAAATTTTCTTTCAGTTAATTGTAATATATCACAAGGTATTTTGTTGTAACATTTAACACAGTACTCCATAAAAGATGTATGTACTTTAATAATCTGAAAAATGGTTGATCTATTTTAATTTTAACCGACTTCCAAAAAGGAAGAGGTTATATGTTCGTCGAGTATGTTTTTTTTTTTATGTATGTCCACCGATTTCTCCGTCAATTGTGGACCGATTTTGAAAATTCTTTTTTGTTTGAAAGGGTGTGCTCTCGAATTGGTCCCATATAAATTTTATTAACTTTGCTTGGATAGTTTTTGAATTATCTACAAAATACGTATTTTTTTCCCACTTAGTATGTAGATGATATGATAAGTTTCTGTCACTGGTAGCAGGTAGTGGTATTCGAATGCGTGTAGGGTAGATATCACAACTAAAAAGTGAAAAATAAAAACTTAGGTCGGTTGTTTTTTTATTTCTAGTATTAAAATTATGTCTATCACTTATTTTATTAAAAAGATATAGATTTATCCTTACATGGACACTTCCCGTGCCCCAAGGCCTGGCTTTTACCTTGGCCAGAATTCCCCCAGTTTATTTTTGAGTAGATCAGTCGAAAGCGCTGCGAATGAATTTTTTGACGGTATATTTTAGTTTGTGAACAGTTTTTGTGAAGTTAGTACATTACTTTTGTTATTTTTATTAATTAATTAGTCATAAGTTGTTATGTACCTATATATTTGCATCGTAACAACGAAATAGTAGTTTATGAAACTGTTGCATAATGAGGGGTATTAAAACATGAGTGTTTGTAGGCGAGGTTTTTAATAGTATCACACGAATGTTTTAATACCTAGTCATGTGCAGTTTCATACACTACTTTATCTACTCTCATACATTGAGATTGAACCTAATACTAAATAGAAGATCAAAGTTAAAGATCAAGAATAAATTTGAAAAATCCCACGAAATTCAGTACAACAAAACAAATGAATGTCGTCTGCACCAGCACATCACCGCACATGCGCTACAGCGGGTGCTGCTGTCCCCCGCTTAAACATTCCAATGTAAAAGTTGATGGAAACTCCTTGGTGATATTAACTTCTTGGAATAGCCCTGTATCGTAATAGAAAAAAAATTGTTTTATAGTATTATTTTATTAGAGAAAAAATGTTATAATATGATTCTATTTTTAAATTAAGGTATTGTTTTTATAAAGTATGTCAATATAAACTCGTTTTGAATTTTATAATTCGAATATTACGCTATGAGAGTAGACAAAAAAAATTGATTATACTGTTGTGTTTCAGTGCATACCTCTAAACGTATTATTCTTTATTAAAATTTCATTTGCATCAAACTAACCTTTTCCCAATGTTGGGGTCGGATACCAGTCTAACTGCATTTAGCTAAACACCAGTATATTACATGCAACGAATGCCTATCTGACCTCCAAAATCCAGTTACTGGGTAACTCGACACTGTTAAGATTTGTTATCAGAAGTCTTCTGACTATCAAGTGAAGTCAGGGCGTGCCGTTAGTCAAAAAAAAAGGCAGCCCGTCTCGTCTCACGGTTACCGAGATATTTAATAATTTATCTCGTATTAGCAATACGGTATACCCAAACACACACATACCTCCACACACACCCCCACACGCACCCCCACACTCTCATATACACACACACATACACTAAGAGCTGCTAAATTAATGTTTAATTTAATTTAATTTTTAACCGACTTGAAAAAAGGAAGAGGTTCTCAATTCGTCAGTATTTTTTTTAAATGTTTTTTACCTCAGAACTTTCGACTACCCTGAACCGATTTTGATGATTCTTTTTAATTTGAAAGCTGGTGCTTCCCGTGTGGTCCCATTTTAATTTGGTCCAATTCTGACAATGGCATCCATGAGAAAATCATATAAGTCTTAAATTTGCAATAAGTATGTGCGCGACAAATGGACGAATAACTCAATATCACGCCAACCGATTTCGATGATTCTTTTTTAACCAACTAAAAAGCGAAAAATAAAAACTTAAAAAAAAAACAACCGACTTCCAAACAAAACACTACAAACTGAAAAATAACTTTCATTTCGGAAGTCGGTGGCAAAAAACTAAAATTCAAAACCAAAGACACCGATTTCCGAAATGAAAGTTATTTTTCACTTTGTAATGTTTTTTTGGAAGTCGGTTGTTTTTTTTTTCTAAATATTTTTTATTATTTTTCTATAAACTCTATTTAACCTCATCATTGTCAAACTACCACGTAAGGGAAGAGTGAGACAGCTTCGACACAAGCACTATATTGGGGCTGTCTCAATTTATATATAAAACAATGATTAAGTTGAAATAAATATTTCTGTATTTTGTATTTGTATTAGCAAGAACTATTATAAAAACAGATACAGTGATAAAAGGTGCACGGCGGTTAATAAAACACACATTTTCTTTCAAATACTTTTAATCTTAAATAAAATAATAATAATAAAATGTTTTATTGACATTAAAAGATGTCACATTTCAATTTAAAGCCCTGACTCCTGAATATCTAGGAGGTACCTGTGTTAGAGAAGTCAGTGTCAATATAATCTTTAACTTGATTACATTTCAATTTTCAATAAGTGTGTATAAAATAATGATAGCATCATTTATACCCTTATAAATAATTATAATAAATTAAAAATATACATACATAAACTCACGCCTTCTTCCCATGGGGGTAGGCAGAAACTACAGAACGCCACCTGCTACGATCCTTACATAGTCCTTTTGCCTCGTTTACGTTCATACATCTGGTCATACAGGCACGCCGGTTGCGAGTACTACGCACCTGGCCTTTCTGAAGAACATCACCAATAAGGTCAGTATAAGTTCTCCTAGGGCGTCCTCCCCCTGCCTTTCCCTTCACATCAGCCTTGTAAATACATTTTGTTAGTCGCCTTTCATTCATCCTCTCAACATGTCCAAACCATTTCAGCATACCCTTTTCAATTTTTGTCACTACATCTCCTTTTAAATCACACCGTTGTCTTACCACATCATTCCTCAGCTTATTATTCATGGTCAGACTACACATGCTTCGCAAGGAACGCATTTTCACAGCATTTATTCTACTTTCATGCTTGTTTTGCCACACCCAACATTCACTTCCATACATAACCGTGGGCTCCAGCACACCATTGTGAACAGCCAGTCGAGCCTTTTAGACATCGACTCGGTTGGTCACAATCGCATGTATAGCACCATTCATTTTATTTCCCGCATTTACTCTCCTTTCCACATCTCCATCAATCTTCCCATCCCTTGTAAACAGACTCCCCAAATATATAAACTCACTTACTTGCTCCACACTTTTATCATATATTTTCACATCACACACCGATACATCCTCTACTCTTTCAAACACCATGGCCTTCGTCTTATTTACATTTATATTCATCCCTTTCATCTTATACGCTTCATTCATCACAGTCAGCATGTCTTGCAATTGTTCTGCTGACGATGCAAGTAGAACTTGATTATCTGCGTAGATAAGGCATTTGGCAGGCAACTCGTTCATTCTCAATCCGCACTCACCCTCTTTCAAATCTGTCAGACAACTATCCATGTACAAGTTGAAAAGCCACGGTGACGCTACACAACCCTGTCTAACACCCCTCGAGATACAGAATCAATTGTGTATCCTAATACAAACACTGGAATCCTTGTATAAAGATTTTAGTGCCCGTACCAAGAGTCAGTCCACACTGTACATGGATAGTGTCGACCACAGTTCTTCCCTCCACACACTGAAAAATATAATATTAAATTATAATATATTTAAATAAATAAAAATGAAATCCTGTTCGTTAGTAAGCGCATAACTTCCTAATGGCTGGAACGATTTGGCTATCTTTTATTTTTCTAAATGTACGTTAATAGACCATTCCGGAAAAACTGAACGTTATTTTTTCTATGAGTTTTTTATTTTATATGAACTCAAGACCGTAATAATATTGAAATTTTTATGGGACAAAGTCTGTCGGTTCAGCTAGCTATGTATATTATTATGTCGTGATTAATTTCATCATCTTTCGAACGCCACTTAAAAATTCTATTAAACTAGCTGCGCCCCACGGTTTCACTCGCATAAGTCTCGATCTTATGAGAATATCGGAATAAAAAGTATCCTATGGTCTAACCTAGGTCATGGTCTACTCTTGTGCTAAATTCTATCTAAATCCGTTCAGTCGTTTTAGTGTGAAAGCGTAACAAACAAATATAAACAAAATATTAAAAAATCAAATCTTTTCGCTTTATAATATTATTATTAACGCCAACCAAATCTTGCACGATCAGCAATATGGTTTCACCAAAGGACGTTGTACAACTGACGCTGGTGTCACCTTATTAAAACACATATTTACAGCGTGGGAGGAGGCCCAAGATGCCATAGGAATCTTTTGTGACCTCTCCAAGGCATTTGACTGCGTGAGTCATGAAACCTTGCTCTTGAAACTTGAGCATTACGGACTAGGTAAACTTGCGCTCAGTTTAGTAAAATCTTATTTAAATGATAGACAGCAGCAGGTTCAAGTAAATGGTGTCCATTCAATCGGTTTAAAAGTAAAAATGGGCGTTCCACAAGGCTCGATATTGGGTCCTTTCCTCTTTTTAGTATATATTAATGATCTACCCCATTTATTAAAAAACCAACCACAAATGGTGTTATTTGCTGACGACACTTCCTTAATTTTTAAGATAAATAGACGTGCATCAAATCTTGACGACGTAAATAACGCCCTACTGCAGGTTCAAAATTGGTTCACTGCTAATAATTTAGTATTAAATGGGAAAAAAACTAAATGCATAAGATTTGCTTTACCAAATGTTAAAAGTAGTGATTGTGACATAGTATTGAATAAGGAGAAACTAGAATTTGTCGATAAAACTGTTTTCTTGGGGATCACGCTCGATTCAAGGCTGCAATGGGGTCCTCATTTAACATCTCTAGCAGGACGGCTAAGTTCAGCAGCATATGCTGTGAGAAAAATCCGTCAATTTACTGACGTAGATACCGCGAGGCTAGTCTATTTCAGTTACTTTCATAGTATCATGTCTTACGGTATTTTACTATGGGGACGGGCTGCAGATATCGAGTCTATTTTTATTCTGCAGAAGAGAGCCATCAGAGCAATATATCGTCTCCGCAGACGCGATTCTCTAAGGGATTTGTTTAAAGATATTAACATCATGACGGTACCTTGTCAATATATCTATGAAAACATCATGTACGTAAGGAAAAATCTAAGTCTTTTCAGTAAAAGAGGTGATAGACACAATTATAGGACTAGAAATAGGGACCAATTAGTTCAACCGGGTTTCAGATTGGCTAAAGTAGACTCATCCTTCATGGGGTGCTGTTTAAAATGTTATAATAAAATACCTTCCCACATACTCCAACTGAACGAAACGAAATTTAAATCATGTATAAAACGCACACTATGCTGCCAAGCATATTATAAGTTGGGGGATTACATCGCTGATAAAAATGCTTGGCTCAGCGCTGGTCCAGCTCCACAAGGGCGCATAAACTAATTGATTAGCATTCGAAAATATTGTTGCAGCTGCTGAAGATTGTAAAACTATCTTTTCCTTGTATAAATTCAATCTCTTTGTATTGTATAATTGCATATCACATGTGTGAACACTGTGACCATGTTGTACATTCCATAAAGCTACCATTTACTGGGTACGTCTTTCATTGACTTGAATGTGCTCTGGCAGCTGAGAGTATGTCATGCTCACTCAAATGTCTCGCTGATGGTGGCGTGTGTGTTGGATCATTAAGTTCCCTTCAAAATGGTTGAGCTAAATGGTGCTGATCCATGCGTCATGTTCGTGAACGGGCGCCGTCAGTAGGGACTGGTCATCTCTTAGCTGCCACGGTTTATTTTATTTTAATTTATTTAAATTTTTGAATTGTTATTATATTTTTATTACGGACGCTTTTAACGTGCACGTCTTTCTACATTGTTCTCACATGTATAAATTCAACACGAATGATGTAACCAATATTTTGTAACAATATTTTGATTTAAAAGAGTGTCCGTGGAGTTTCTTGCCTGTTCTTCTCCATAGGTACCTACTACGCTTTGGAATGGGCAACTAGCTTCATTTTTCTGACTGACCGACCCCTTGACAATTCAAAAGTACCTGTAATTGGTTTATTTGAAATAAATGCTTTGAGTTTTGAGTTTTGAGTTTTGAGTTTTTGAGTTTTTATTATAGTTTAGACAAGGCTTGAAAAGATGGGGTTTTCATGTTTGCACACTGAATAAGTTATAACAAAATTAAGACATAAATAACGAGGAAATGATTTTTAAATTGGAATAACATTACAAAAGTGAAAAGAAAAATGATATGATGAATGAATGAATGAATATTTTATTTGCTAAACACAGGACATACATTTTGTCTTCAGTAAAAATTCAGTTGACTCTCTATATTTTGCCAGTGGCGTACAAATTTTATAGCTACATACAGTAGGTACACACGGCTACACATCAAGCTATACATTTCCAGTTTATGCTGATCTCGCATTGTATATGATTTTCTTACAATGCGAGGTCAGCTTATACTGGAAAAATATATATCTTGATGTGTAGCCGTGTGTACAATAATATTAAAAATAAATTCAGAATAATTATGAATTATTAAATTAAGTATTTACAAATTCAAAGTACTTGTTTATATTAATTAAAATCAAATTCAATAAACAAATCACACAAAATACAACAAAATTACACACATGCATTACTTAGTCAAACTATATTAATATTATTGTCATTAAGAAATTCATCAACAGGGTAATAACATTTATGGATTAGAAACATTGATAATTTCTTCTTGAAACTTGTAATCTTTAATTGCTTCAAGGAGTCTAGTAACTTATTATATATTCTGGGTGCTATGCCTAGCAAGCTTTTGCGCATCAAAGCTGTCTTACATTTCCTGGCGCATAAAACGTTTTGATATTGAACACGTATAGGATCTCTGCGTATTTGAGATAGTTTTGTAAATAGCATTGCATTCTTTTTGACAAATGTTGCAACTTCTAGAATATAAAATGATGGAAAAGTCAATATTTTCAAAGATTTAAACATTGGTACACAGCTATCTCTTGTTCTCAGATTGCACACTGCTCGAATGCATCGTTTTTGTGCTCTGAATATCATAAGGATGCATAACTTATTTCTAAAGAACTGAAAATCAAACTAAGAACATCTATTGTCATTCTGAATCATGTCCGCTGCTTTTTCTGCCAACATTAAAACAGCCGGATTAGGAGTTGCTCTAGGAATCTTAGGCATGGAAGACAGGTCGTCTGGTCCTGCTCAGGAAGGTGGGACGCCCAGCAGACTCGCCGTCCGCATACCGGCCTATAGTGCTGCTAGACGAGGTGGGTAAGCTTTTTGAACGGATAATTGCAGCCCGCCTCGTCAGTCACTTATACAGAGAGGGGCCGGATCTGGACGACAGTCAGTTCGGCTTTCGGCATGGGCGCTCCACTGTTGACGCAATAATGCGGGTGAGAGTCCTGGCGGAGGAAGCGGTATCCCGGGGAGGGGTTATGTTGGCGGTGTCCTTGGACATCTCCAACGCATTCAATACCCTACCCTGGAGTTGTATTCGGGAGGCATTGCGATACCATAGGGTGCCCCGCTATCTCCGCCACATCGTTGGGGCTTATTTGGCGGAAAGGTGTGTCACCTACAGGGGACGCGACGGCGAGGACCGGCGCGATATGTCGTGCGGTGTTCCACAGGGCTCGGTCGTGGGCCCGCTCCTGTGGAACATCGGTTACGATTGGGTGCTGAGGGGCGAGCTCCAACCGGGAGTGGACCTGACGTGTTATGCGGACGACACGCTGGTTACGGCCCGGGAGAGCTCGTATAGGGAAGCAGCGTTGCTGGTGACGGCTGCGGTCTCATAGGTGGTGGGTCGCATACGACGCCTGGGCCTGGAGGTGGCTCTCAATAAGTCGGAGGCCGTGGTCTTTCACGGCCCTCGGCGAGCGCCACCGCCGGGATCAAGCGTCGTGGTTGGAGGGGTCCAAATTGCTGTCGAGTCTACCATGAAGTACTTGGGACTGGTGCTCGACAGCCGGTGGGACTTCGGCCCCCACTTTCGACAACTGACGCCTAAGTTGATGGGTGCCGCGGGTGCGTTGTCGACGCTGCTTCCCAATCTGGGAGGCCCGAGCACCGCCTGTAGGCGGTTATACTTGGGGATCGTGCGATCCATGGCCCTGTACGGAGCCCCGGTGTGGGCTTCTGACCTGACGGCCGGCAGCATCGCAATACTGCGAAAACCGCAGAGGGCGATGGCCGTCAGGGCTATCAGGGGGTATCGCACGATCTCCTACGAGGCGGCTTGTGCACTGGCCGGATCCCCGCCCTGGGACCTAGAAGCGAGAGCCCTCGCTTCACTGCACTGGTGGCGCGAGGAGGCGCGAATACGGGGAGGTGGACCGGTGCAGCGTGAGATCGAGCTTCGTCGGTCTCAGCTCCGCGAGGTCCTGGTGACGGAATGGCGGGACAGGCTTCTGCGCCCTACCGCCGGCCTTGCTACCGTCGACGCGATCCGACCAGTGCTCGACGAATGGCTCGGGAGGAGGCACGGTTCCCTGTCGTTTCGGGCGACGCAGGTGCTCTCGGGGCATGGCTGCTTCGGGAAGTACCTGTGTCGCATAAACAGGGAGCCGGACGCTCGGTGCCATCACTGCACCCACTGTCGGGAGGACACGGTGCAGCATACACTAGCAGAGTGTACCGCATGGGAGGAGCCGCGCCGTGCCCTCGTATCTGAAGTCGGAGCCGACCTGGCGCTGCCGGCTGTCGCTCGTTCGATGGTCGGGAGCGCCGAGTCGTGGGATGCGGTGATCTCCTTCTGTGAAACCGTAGTTTCGCAGAAGGAGGCTGCAGAAAGGGAGAGGGAGATTGAGACCACTCTCCTGATCCGTAGCAGGCGGACTGGGCGTCGGCGGAGGGCGGACAACGCCCTCTTCCAGCCCCCATAAACAGATCTGGAGGGACGGCGGACTCGGGGACGTCCGCCGCCCCCAATCCAGCAGGACCCGAGGTGGCAGTGCGTTGTGTTCCACGCGCGCCCCTATTTGATGTCGCGGGGGGAGTCTCACCTCACTCCCCCCGCGGGTATGAAGTGGCCTGCAAAAGCGGGCCGGCACCAGTCGGGGATCATGGAAGGCGCACTAGATCTCATGATCCCCGGTCCAAGTGTGGGAAGGGAACACCGGGGTGGTTTTTAGTCAGTAGGAGTCTGACAGACCCCTTCGTCTGCCCCAGGGCGGAGGACATCCATGAGGATTTTCCACCCCGGAACAAAAAAAAAAAAAAAAGGAATTGTGTGGATCGGCCTGAGGACACGGTGGAGCATACGGTGGAGGTCTGCCCGGCTTGGGCGGAGCAACGCCGTGTTCTCGTAGAGGCGATCGGCGGCGGTGATCTCTCGCGTCCGGCCCTGGTTCAGGCCATGGTACGGAGCGAGAGGAAATGGCAGGCCGTCACCTCCTTCTGCGAAGCGGTAATGCTCGCGAAGGAGGAGGCGGAACGCGTGAGGGAGAGGCAAATTTCGCGCCCTCACGCCCCTAACCGCCGCAGGAGGAGACGCCCGGGGCGGGAATCGCGAGCCGATTTCCGGCCACCGTAGGCGCGGGCTTGCGGACGGTGAGCAATGGGTAGCTCGCTGTCCGATAAGGACCAAGCCCGGGTCGACGGCGCGTTGTGTTCCACGCGCGCCTCAAAGAGATGTCAGCAGAATTGAAGGGGTCCACTAGGGCCAATGCCTGCCGGGGGTTCGAAGAAAACCGATCGGGAAATCGTGGCCCCCGGCAACAGGGCAACCGAAGGAACACGGGTGGGTTTTAGTCAGTAAGAGTCTGACACGCCCTCCCGCTCCGCCCAGAGCGGGAGAAGTTATTTGATAATTTCCCACCCATAAAAAAAAAAAAAAAAAAAAAAAAAAGGCATTACATTACACTGGCATCAACTACTCGAAGCCTTTCTACCCCTATTACTCTTAATTTACCATCTACCACTTTGCCCATAGGACATGTACTAGTAAAATGATAGGTGCTGCCAGTATGTGTCAAAACATAACATTTCCAAAATTCTTCTGAGTCCTTTTCTTTTCCAGCACATTCTGGAAAATCTAGCCCAGCTAATTCAGCTCCAATTTTTCTAAAGTATTTCGTACCGCCAACAGTAATGAAATCTTTAACAATTTTCACCATCACTTTCAAATCGTCTGTTTTGTTGTTATAGTATCCAGTTGTAATGACTGGATCTGCGTGCGGATCGTTGCTCCCCAAACGGACCGTACCTCTTGATTTCGGTTGGAGAAGCGCAAGAACGGTGTACAGGGAATCTCTACCCTTAACCTCTTTTTGCCATTGGTCACATATTTCATATGGCAGGCCAAAAACTGTGGCACAGGCTATTGTCAAAAATGGTAAGTCGTGTCCGAAGAATAAACTGTATGCCTGATAGTCTGGGCATGTTTGAGACTTGTTAAGAGCGTTTACGCCATCCGTGCGCTGTTTAGCTCAAAAACAGTACTTTTCGATCCAGTTAATATCCATCAAACATTATTTTAAAAACATATTAATTACTAATCATTTTAGGAAATATTGTTGTCTAAACACTTAGTTAGGAAAATTTTTAGATTATTAGAGTATTTGTGAATTATATCAAGATTACTGAACAGAGGTTTTGTTAATTTTACTTCGAGCGTCAACTTTGACGCTTAAAATATCTTAAATCACTGATCACCCTAACAAACAATATTTTTTATCTAACTGCAAAGATTCTTAGGAAAAAAGTTAGTTAAAAGAAATTTTCAGTTTAGGTTCCCTACATGAGAAATAAAAATCCAAACAATGCGAAATTATAATGAAATTTTGGTGAATAAAATGTTTTTTTTTACCAATATATCTTCCTTAATTTAATATAATAAAGGGTTACTGTAATAGAAAAACATCTTCTTAAAAATTTGCAATCAAAATTTTTAACTATATGAGTTTGGTTATTTTTCTAGATTTTTTTTAAAACTACTCTAAAATTACTATAAAACTCCACGCGCAAACCGTTTCAAATTAGTCCGCCGTGAGGCCTTTCAGAGAGTGGATGTGTCGCTCGGCGCTCTGCCTGACCGCTGTTGACCTTTGTCGTGCGTACAACGATAATGCACGAATATAGCATGATCGCCACATCTTAGTACTTTAGTAAGTAAAATATTTTATTGAAGTGAAAACTAATTTAGGGTGCTAAAGTCGATATCGGTGCCGATTCTCTTGTCACAAATGCCTTCTGTTGTCACAAATGACTAGACAAAAAATCACCATTTAGTTTGGGTAGTAATAAAAGCTCCGTAAAAAGTTAAAATATGAGCATACTAAAAATTTAAAATTTACTGCTATAAATGCTAATTTTCTGACAACTTATATGCCAATACAAATAAAGAAAGGACCGAATAAAATACTGAAAATTCCGAAAAATCAATACAGCATTTCCTGACGTAATATTTTTCAAACAAACAAACAAGCATACACCAAAGTATTAACTCAGTGCCATCTTAGTGCAAGATGACACTGAGTTAATACTTTAGTGAAAATGGCAATTTTGCTATTCTGAATTTGACGTTTTTCACGAAAAATTTTGTTTGCCTAACTAAATCTGACTACTTTTAATCGCCATTAAAAAAGTGTGAATTAAATTAGTTGTCATGAACTAAAATTCATACCCACACCTCGACTTCAGCTGCAAAAATAGTACTGTATAATTTTTTCTTTTCTTTTGCTTATATTTCGAAAATGGTGTGATCTATCGCAAAAGTAATGAAAATTTCGACCCCCTTTGTAATGCCCATAAACCCATAAAACTCAACATATAGGTAATAATTTTTCATGGTCTCCATACAAAAAGTGAAAAATTCTATATAAAACACGGCTGCTTCGGGAGGTTCCTGTTCAGGATAAGGCGGGAGGAAACACCCGGGTGTCACCATTGTGTGGATCGGCCTGAGGATACGGTAGAGCATACGGTGGAGGTCTGCCCGGCTTGGGCGGAGCAACACCGTGTCTTCGTTGAGGTGATCGGCGGCGGTGATCTCTCGCGTCCGGCCCTGGTTCAGGCCATGGTACGGAGCGAGAGGAAATGGTAGGCCGTCACCTCCTTCTGCGAAGCGGTAATGCTCGCGAAGGAGGAGGCGGAACGCGTGAGGGAGAGGCAAATTTCGCGCCTTCACGCTCCTGACCGCCGCAGGAGGAGACACCCGGGGCGGGAATCGCGAGCCAATTCCAGCAATGGGTAGCTCGCCGTCCGATAAGGACCAAGCCCGGGTCGACGGCGCGTTGTGTTCCACGCGCGCTGCAAAGAGATGTCAGCAGAATTGACGGGGTCCACTTGAGCCAATGCCTGCCGGGGGTTCGAAGAAAACCGATAGGGAAATCGTGGCCCCCGGCAACAGGGCAACCGAAGGAATACGGGTGGGTTTTACTCAGTAAGAATCTGACAGGCCCTCCCGCTCCGCCCAGAGCGGGAGAATTCATCATGGGTGTCGTTTTCATATACCCCGTTTACATGCAGCTCACTTCCACAGCAATGAGCAGGAAAGTGGGCAGGATGAGTATGTAAACACGATACTTCTCATACTGCTGCCACTGCTACTCGCGTTGCCCTACGCTCCCCAAATGAGCGGTTTTTTTATGCGGAAGTCAAAGAACGAGCAGCACGAGTGGCAGGGCGTGTTTACGTTCAGCTCCGCAGCTCACTTCTTACTGAGCGCCTGGACGAATCGGACGTGCGTGCCGCCTATTTATGCGATCTGTGAAAATGCCCTTCGAGTGGAATAATAAAAACACTATAACATTTTTGGAACTATTGGAATCCAAAAAAAGTATGTAGGATTTAAGTGACAAAAACCACAAATTAAAACTAAGTTCACGACGTCTGGACACGTAGCATGACCACAATAGAAACGGGTTTTGTCGACGGAAGAATAGACAAAATGACAGATTGTGATTGTTTATCTGTCATTTTGTCTATTGTTCTATTATCTATGGTGGTCATGCTACGCGTGCTGGAAGAGAATTAGTGAAGCTTTGGAAGGTACTCCTTCCTATTGACGAATTGAAATCAAAGAAGTCACTGATGGTCACGTTTAGGCCTCTTTTGAAAATAAAAATTCATCTAGCCGATCTGTACCCCAATAATTGCGTAATAGAAAAGAGGTCCACGCTCGAGGTTTTCCAGAGAGCTATGGAACGGAGTATTCTTGGTATTAAACTTGTGGACCGGGTTAAGAATACAACAATCCGTTCCATCACTAAAATATCTGATGTCACTCGGAAAGCTGCCACGCTTAAATGGAATTGGGCTGGACACATCTGCCGCATGTCAAACGATCAATGGGCCAAACTTACGACCCAGTGGGTCCCGCTTAATGGCAAACGACATCGCGGCAGGCCCAGACGGAGATGGCGGGATGAGCTGGACTCCTTTAAGAAAGATTGGTTCTTGGAAGCTCTAGACAGAGAGAGGTGGAAAGAGGGTAGGGAGGCCTTTGCCCAGCAGTGGGACAATAACGGCTAATAAAAAAAAAAATTGCGTAATGCACGATCAATCACAATTGTTTCGATTTGAAACAGATTGCTAATCCATTGCTTCATAAGTTGGAAAAAAATCTGCTCAATAACGTAAATAATGCAATAAATGTTGTTGAACTGTCAAAATGAAATAAATTTGTTATAATCGTTTATGAAAATAAGTTACGCAATTAGGGTACCTACTGGAGCAGATGCAGACGATATATTTCATCCGATATGGTTTGTATTCGATTTTATCGAGAGGATCCACCATCTTCTACGAAGATACATTTTCTTTTTTTAAATTTGTTTTCTTTTTAAATAAAGGACATAATTATGTATTGTGTTTTCTACACAGCGACGCTGTAATTATTTCGACGTCTACCATTGTTGAAAGTCGAAAGCGATATGAGTGGTAGGGCAGTTCTTTCGATCCTTCTACGGCAGTATTTAGAGAATTATGGCTGGCAGCGCGAACAGTAGCGGCAGGGGCAGAATGTAAATGAGGCATTAGTTTTTGAGGGTACTAAAGTCGATAGTGAGGTCAAAATGTAAATCCAAGATGGCGGCTGCGAAAATTTTATTTTGTTTTAAATGATACGTGAGAAGGAACTTTATTCCTGAGCGGGTTCTCACAAACGCACACGTTTTTTTTCAGGTGAAAGCTTCTTTAGGCGCGATGAGCGATTATTGGTATAGGAAAATCTTATGGGTTCGCGACACCGACATGCTAATATTAACAGTACCCATAATGTAACTATGAGTATGACATATTGCGCTTGTTGTTACTCGGAGTGATAATAAGATAAGATGTTTAAAAGAAATAAATATGATTCATCAAATTGTTATGCCTAATATAAAATAAACACGAGAAGAAGCGTATAAATATGTAAACTGTTCCAATAAAATATTGTAAAATTATTTATTTAATTCGTTTTTTTAATAATATTAATCATAGGTGTAACAATAAATTGAAGTTGGATTTAAATTCCAATTAAATATTTACTAAAACAATTATTGCTCTAAATCGAACGGATCAACGTGTGTTAGTCTGACTATAAAGATAGCGAACGCGCCAACTCTACGCACACATGTACGCGCGCTTCTGTGTGAGTGAATTTTGCGAAGAATTTACCTAAACTTGACTTCCCGCGCTAGACGTAAACGCTCTTAAATGCAACTGACCCTGCTACGGTCGGGAAAGGAAATTTAAAAAGGTCTGGTACAACAGCAGGTAGATTAGGAATCGATATTGGATACTTTTTAGGGTTCCGTTGCCAAATGGCAAAAAACGGAACCCTTATAGATTCGTCATGTCTGTCTGTCTGTCTGTCTGTCTGTCTGTCTGTCCGTCCGTATGTCACAGCCACTTTTTTCCGAAACTATAAGAGCTACGCTGTTGAAACTTGGTAAGTAGATGTATTCTGTGAACCGCATTAAGATTTTTACATAAAAATAGAAAAAAATTTTGGAGTTCCCCATACTTAGAACTGAAACTCAAAAAAATTTTTTTCATCAATCCCATACGTGTGGGGTATTTATGGATAGGTCTTCAAAAATGATATTGAGGTTTCTAACATCATTTTTTTCTAAACTGAATAGTTTGCGTGAGAGACACTTCCAAAGTGGTAAAATGTGTGTCCCCCCCCCTGTAACTTCTAAAATAAGAGAATGATAAAACTAAAAAAAATATATGATGTACATTACCATGTAAACTTCCACCGAAAATTGGTTTGAACGAGATCTAACAAGTAGTTTTTTTTTAATACGTCATAAATCGTAAACCGCAATTTACCTTTCATTCAATGTTACTTGCTGCTACGGAACCCTTCATGGGCGAGTACGACTCGCGCTTGGCCGGTTTTTTTTAACTTATATACCACCGTGACGGAGACTTGGTCTACCAAATTTTCTCCTACGGTAAATCTTTTAATACTTTTATGTTAAAAGATTCCAAGTGTTCTTTAGGACCAATGCCTGAAAGCAGAAGTAGCTGAGGAGTATTGAATACTCCGGCACTTAATATGATCTCTTTCTTGGCTCTAAATGTATAAGTTTTACCTTTATAAACAGCTTCGACAGCAACTGCAACATTACCCTCAAATATGATTCTAGTTACCCTTGTGTGTTTGGAAACGTGAAGATTGGAAAAGTCTTTGACAGGATACAGGTATGTGTAAGATGGTGTCTGCCTTTTACTATTAGCCAACATATACTGTGTATTTGTATAACCCATATACTTATTAGCGTTCAGGTCCAAGAGGGTTGGGTTGCCGACTTCAGCAAAAGATTTCAATATTTTACGAACTCTTTTATCAGGTTGCCTTGTAAGTCCCGTAGGTCCATCGGTGCCGTGAAACTCGTCATATTGACTGAGAATTTCGGCATCCTCAAGTCTTTCACTTTTTTTTAAATATTTGAGTATATTTTTGTATTTCCAGGAGTTGTCTTTAGCAAGTTTAGCCCAGCAGTCGTAATCTGAGCTAGTCCCTCGTATATGTATGAAATGGTTTAGAGAATCGCTGCCTCCAAGCATTTTGCCTGCTGTTATCATAGTGTTGTGACCTCTGGCTGAGTAGTCGTCTGGAGTTGACGTGTAATTGTAATCCACGGAAGAGAGCGGGAGTGTAAAAAACAGGGAAGCTACCTGAAATAAGATGTTTAGAAAATTATTATCGTATTATTTGTTGATAATATTTGGATGATTTTTCCTTTTTAGGGTAGAGAAAAAATATCCATTTTAAGTCAGGTCTCGTGACACGGTGGCCGGAAATCGGCCACCGTAGGCGCGCGGGCTTGCGATCGGTGAGCAATGGGTAGCTCGCCGTCCGATAAGGACCAAGCCCGGGTCGACGGCGCGTTGTGTTCCACGCGCGCCTCAAAGAGTTGTCAGCAGAATTGATGGGGTTCACTAGGGCCAATGCCTGCCGGGGGTTCGAAGAAAACCGATAGGGAAATCGTGGCCCCCGGCAACAGGGCAACCGAAGAAACACGGGTGGGTTTTAGTCAGTAAGAGTCTGACACGCCCTCCAGCTCCGCCCAGCCACCATTTCCAGCGTGCATTTTTATGAAAGAAATATTTAAAAAACTCAAACTGGAAGAATGAATCTGTAGGCAATGTATGAATTAAACATAATTCTTCAATGTTCAAGGTAAAGTCAGGGAGATAACCAACTTAAATTGTCCGTATAATCAAATCACAATTGTCATTCTTTTTGACAGTTGTTTGAAATGGCTTTGACACAGCAAATTGACTGACTGCCAATTTACTTAACAAATTATTTTTCTGAGTACCCGTTTGGTAGTTTCCATTAAGCAATCTGTGGTGGACTATAGAATCTGTAGTAGAGCGTCAATCATAGTGACGTCAGCTTGATATTTGATGTCCTGTGATTTCACGGTTTGACGTGACGCGTAATTGGTCAGGTAGACAAACGATAGTCCCTGATAGGTACAGACAACACCATATGTTGTTGATGAAAACCAGCAATATAAGTATTATGTACTTATTTTGCTGGTTTTAGAAAATTCAAAAGAGATTCATTCATGGAAACTTGCTGATTATAAGCAGTTTGTTACAAATCATTGAAGAGTAGTAGTTTATGAAACTGTTGCATAATGAGAGGTATTAAAACACTCGTGTTTTAATACTCCTCATTGTGCAACAGTTTCATGTTGCAATACCTAGTTGTGTGCAGTTTCATACACTACTTGAGGAGGTTCTTTTCAAAACTGGAATCTTTCACATTTTTTTTTGCAGAATTTGAGAAAATGTGTTTTTAGGAATTAATTTCGAAGTGGATTAACCTCTCCATTCGGACGGTACGGGGGGGTTTGGTATCACTGCAAGACCCAGATTACCACTCACCATCCGGTTGCCTCTCCGATAAAATGTTACGTGCCATTGTCTTGAATATTTGTAAAGTCACTACTATCACTTGGTAAATCAGGGTTATTAAAATAATTCTGCGCCACGAAGAGTTAGAGGTTAACCTAGAGTTAAACTTCTAAATAGTTAACCCACCTATGTGGGAGGGTTAAGTCGCAAAACTCTGGGTTAGTGTAAGTAATGTCAAAATAAAATTGACGTTACGAGGTACCGCTGTATTTATTTTGTATTTCAAATTGTTCCATTGTTATAGTATAGCGTCTCACACACTAAATATCAATCTATCTACATATGTATGTGTTGTATATTAAGTTATGATGTGTGAACGCAGCCATAGCTGTGATTAGTTGACATGTGACACAACTGTCAGGATGACATAAGCCCACCCTGTTGTCAAATAAAACGTCAGTGCGTAAACCACTTCCTTGTGTATCACTTGCCTTTATCCTACAAACACTGAACTGCTGGGGAGTTTGTTGCGCCACTTCTTCTTCCCAGCTAAAGGCACTAGGAAGTGGTGAAGGGTGGGCGTTTTTGGGGGACTGTCTTATGTAAATTTGACGTTCGAAAAGTGTTGATTCTCAGCCTAATTTGAATAAATGACTTTTGAATGTTGAATTTGAATTTGACACAACAGAGGCATACACAGATCATCGATTCAGTGCCACTTTATGACGAAGGAAGAGAGAGTGAACTGGGGTCAACAACTACTGTAGAACAGTCCTCAGTTTCTGCAGCAACGGTTGATGAAGAATTCTTCGAGGCTTCAGATATTGATGTCAGGGCTGCATCAGATAGGGTGTTGCGTCCCCTTAGACATGTTAATTACAAACCATTCTTTTGTACTAGTTTGAAATAGTGTACAAATATTATTGTGTGTCATAATAAAAGGGGAGAATTGTTGTATATTAAGTTATGATGTGTGAACGCAGCCATAGCTGTGATTGGTTGACTTGTGACACAACTGTCAGGATGACATAAGCCCACGCTGTTGTCAAATAAAGCGTCAGTGCGTAAACCATTTCCATGTGTATCACTTGCCTTCATCCTACAAACACAACAGTATGTTACGGCTAAAACCCGAAGTGCTGGTACACCTAGTTTTAGCCGGCTAGAACTAGGTGCGGCCGGTAGCAATTAGTTAAACTTGCCTAAATGGACTCTGGCACTTGCCGGTCGCTGCCGCGGCACCGCTCGCTTCGCTCGCTCGGCTCGTGCGGTGTGTTATGTGGTCACAGTTCTAACCTAACCTAACTTCCAGCTATTTGCATTTCATCATCATCAGCCTATAATGTTCCCACTGCTAGGACACAGGCCTCCTCTCTGTGAGAGGGAGTGGGCCGTAATCCACCACGCGGGCCCAGTGCGGGTTGGTAGATGTCACATGTCTTCAAATTTTCGGTTCTAGGACATGCCGGTTTCCTCACGATGTTTTCCTTCACCGTTTTGAGAGCAGTGGCGATGAAATAATTTACACAAAGTAAAGCACCTGTCTGGGTTCGAACCTATGACAACTCGTAAGTCGCGGCCGTTACCACTGAGCCACCACTGCTCTATTTGCATTTGCTATAACTAAATTTAACCAACTGCTACCTGCCGCACCTAGTTATAGCCGGCTAAAACTAGGTGTAGCCGCACTTCGGATTTTAGCTGTGACATATATATAAAATGAATTGCCGTGCGTTAGTCTCGCATAACCTCGATTATAGCTCTACCGATTATGATGAAACTTTGGTCAGCAGGCAATATATTCATGAACTTATTTAAAAATAAATACAAATTATAAAAATACCTAAAAAAATGTTTCCTTGTCTGATTTTTTCGTCAAAACAATACGATTAAAATTAAATATCATGTTATAAAATTCAAAGACAAGAAAGTATTACGTATCGTTATGTAGTGTAAAAGAGATGGGTATTCAATTTCCGTTAATTATTCGTTCATTAATTTTTGGTCGGATTACATATCAGGGCTCGTCGATAGAATTGCAATGTTCCCAACTCAAAAAACACAAATGTCAGGTTAATATTAATTACTTAACTCCGAGTTTATAAACTCTACATTTATTTAACACATTCGGGTCCACCCACTTCATAGAGCTCATAAGCCATGCCGCCATACATATGCGCCATATATATGTCCAGTGGGTCACCGGCATTACATTTGCGCTAAAGTGAACCCTTTAGGAAGGCTCCTGATACTAAACGTGTCAACTAACCCGACTAGACGTGAAAGTGGGCCTAACAGTCTTAAAATAATGTCAATCTGCCTAGCCTCGTCCCAACTATGTTGGGGTCGGCTTCCAGTCTAACCGGATGCAGCTGAATATCAGTATTTTACATAGAGCGACTGCCTATCTGACCTCCACAACCCAGTAACTGGGTAATACGATATCCCTTGGTAAGACTGTTTGTCAGACTTTCGGGCTTCTGACGACCCGTAACGACTGTCAAAGATCTACGAATGACAGCCGGGACCAACGGCTTAACGTGTTTTCCGAGGCACGGAGGAGTCTAGGTATGTAATGATGGTTACCCATCCACAGACCAAACTTGGCAAGCGTAGCGTATTTCCAATCTATACAAGGCCGAGCGAGCGAAGCGAGCAGTGCCCCGGCAGCGGCCGGCGAGCGCTACTTCCAAGTTGCTCGCAGCCAGGCAGGCTATTTAATATTAGCGCAAGGTGCATTACGTCGCAAACAAGTTGGTTACCAGTTCACAATTTCTCGCAATCTAAACTTGATTAGTCCGTATGCGTACTGGCACTGTATGCTATGGAATGAGGTAGTTAATTTGGTCACTACGAAGTATACGCGAGTATTTGCGTACCACTCTTGTATAGATTGGAAGACCTTAGTAAAAAAGTGTTTACCAATCTATACGCGAGCAGTTTCCTATGGCTGCGTTCTGGCTTTGTATATAATGGAAAGACGCGCAAGCGTAGCTTAACCTGATGAATCGACCCATACGGCTGTAACTATTTAGCCACGAGCTCTAGTCTTCAAATAATGTGTAATCTATGTAATTTGTATGAATTTCAGCCATGAGTGTCACTTGAATTAAAAACCTTAATACTATAACTGATAGGTACAGTTTAGTTTACCACAAAATGGTTTCAGAACATTTTTAATCGTTTACTTGGATATCACATAAAACATTAACAATATTCTATAATTGTTTTTAAACTAGTAAAGGTATGCCATCGGAATTAAGTCTAGTATACAATGTCGCTCATCGACATGTGCCCTCCCGAATTTTTCAGAATATTCGTGAAAAGTGGTCGAAAAATAACTTTAAAAGGGGGGTCCATCTTTAATATTTTTCATGTTATTAAATTTTTAAGTTTTGAGTAGCATTTGCCATTTCTCCGATGTTATTGGCTTGATTAAGAAAGAAAGAAAGAAAGAAAAAGTATTTATTGAGACTCGCACAGGAAATCACAAATTAATAACTAAACACCTTCAATAGGAAAGGATTAGGATTCTGTTTATTATTTCTATAAGCTTATGAGTTATTTTATCGGACTAACCAACATTTTTATTAAAATTTGTCAGCTATGCAAAAAAAACGGAGGTGAAAACATTAAAAAAAAAACATGTGTAAGTTCATAATGTAATGTAAAGTAACTAGCCTGTATTGTTCCACTGCAGGGCAAAGGCCTCCCTCTCCCTTTTCCACACAATTCTGTCCATTGCTAGTGTCGGCCAGTTCGGTAGGAGTCAAGCTCGTCCCGCCATCTTCATACCGGCCTGCCGCGATATCGTCGTGTGTTTAGTGGGACCCAATCAGTAGTTCAGAAAATAATTTAAAAAAACGTGTGGCACTCGGGGACTGCCGCGGTAAAGCTATTGCATTTGTAACCTCGATACTTCCTATTTGTCAACGCTACACTTGGGACGATGACGTGATGACATAAAACAAAAATTACGTTCCCATGACAACGTGATGACCGGGGTTCAAAGTAAACATAGGTGGCACAAACAATTTAATTTTAAAATCTAAATACAAACTAACACCTTAACAACTACAAATCTTCATCGGAAACGAAAAACTAACAAAATCTTTAACGGAAAATTAACCATAACAATGAAAAACAAAATAAAAGTAAACAACATGCAATAAAATATCTTTGAACAAATACAAAAAGAAATCCATGTGGCCGGAATTGAACCCGAAGACAAGAAATGTCGATCCACCGTTGTGCCTCGAGACGGATTGGTTTCTTGTCTACCGTGGCGAATATGTTGAACCGTCATTACATGGTAGGTGGAGTGGGGGGTGTTAGGTTTTTATTTTCGTTACGTTACGGAATTTCTTGATTCGGTCGCCGCGCTCAAAGCCCGCGATAAAAGCTATGCAATAGCTTAAAAACGATGTTTTTTAAAAAAAACCTAAGTGTAAAGTGTAAAATAATATTGAAAAAAAAAAATTGATAAAATGAAAAAAAGAAAAAATAAGTCAAGATAGTTTTTATTTTTCGATAATTTATCATGAACATTCAGAAAAATGCGGGCACATGCTGATGGGCGACATTGTATAGTCTCACAAACACAAAGAGTTTTAGAAAATATATAATTAACATATGTGATGATTTACTTATAGAAGTTTTTCGTTTGAAGGACATTGCCAAAAAGGTGCAACTCCCAGTTTTCAAACATCAAAAAATCCTCGCCTAATGAATTCACCTCATAGGGTGAAGCAACAAATAGTCGTCCGTCACACAAGCGGCGGTGTATGTAAAACAAAAACGGGTTCGTACGTAACAAGCGGTCATGCGGGCATGGACAGCGCAGACCTCGTTCGCCTCGGGAGAAAATAGGCTGAGCAGAGGTCTTGGTTTAGGGAGACTGTCTTGAAATACAAGCGCTGAGATTTTTCTTAAGATAAGCAAGTCTTACAAGGACAGGTCAAAGTTTTCTTTTGTGCAGTTTACTTAGAAACTATATCTTCCGAGAAAAGATAAAAAACAATCTGCCTAGCCTTTTCCCATGTTGGGGTCGGCTTCCAGTCTAACCGGATGAAACTGAATACCAGTATTTTACATGGAGCGACTGCCTATCTGACCTCCACAACCCAGTAATTGGGCAATACGATACTCTTAAGACTGGTTGTCAGATTTTTGGGCTTCTGACGACCCGTAACGACTGTCAAAGTTCCACGAATTGCAGCCGGACTAGCTTAACGTGCTTTCCGAGGCACGGAGGATTTTCGGTATGGAAAGATGGTCACGAACCAACCCCGGAAAGCGTAGCTTAAGGTAGTCGCGTACAAGTAGTCGCGGGCTCGAACTCATTGGTGGGCTTGGTCAAAAAGCACGCTGTGTCACCTGACATCGCGTCCGACAGAGATAGTATCAGTGATGAGCAGTTAGACGCTGGTCTACATGCACAAACTCTAGTTCGCACGCACCTAAACACCGTTCAGAACGATTTTAGTAAAACGAGCGCGTAAAAAATTACGAAAAGTCCTTTGGAAGGTGGAGTTTTATGAAAAAACTACTGCATAAATCAATTACGAATAAAGTTTATTATAATCTTCGACAACTGAGCTTTGTCGGAACGAGCTTTGTTTTGGAGATTTTATATTTATTTTATTACTTATTTACTCCTAAAGTTGCGTTAAAATTAGAAGGAAAAACGAATCTTTGTTGGCTCGTAACTTTTTATTTGCATTTTTTTTACTATTCTGCATCTGTACAGACAAAATTAATAATAAGACAAAAAGATTTCATGTTTTACTTTGGATGTACAATGTGTAACAGTGGAGTAAAACCCCCCGAAATTTGTATGGACAAAGTATCGGCTAGTTGCGCCTTAACCTTTTTCTTTTTTTTTTTGTGTGGGAAATTATCAAATAACTTCTCCCGCTCTGGGTGGAGCAGGAGGGCGTGTCAGACTCTTACTGACTAAAACTCACCCGTGTTCCTTCAGTTGCCATGTTGCCGGGGGCCACGATCTCCCTTTCGGACTTCTTCGCAGCCCCGGCAGAAGCCGTAGCTTAATCTGATGGATCGACCCGTGCGGCTGTTATTACTTAGCCACGAGCTCGAGAAAAGTCAGTTATACGCAATTATACACACTTTTTAATTCGATGGCATTACGCTCGCCACCTATTATATGGGACGAAATGTGGGTGTAACATAGGTCACACCTCTGCCTAACCTTTCGGGGGTTACAGGCGTGATGTTATATTAAATTCGATTATTTTGCTTGTACATATTTTTGTAGGCACAGTCAGGTCTAATTCAGTACTGACTTTTCCTCAAGCTCCAGTGACCAACGAAGCTGGCGACAAGCTGTTGACATGTTTACACGTTTTGTATGGAATCGCCGCACACGTGTATGTAGCGAGTGGCGTCCACTCGCGACTCATTGTTCGCGTCACGCCACCGGTGGCGGCCGCTCGCGACTCAGTTTCCGCGACACGCCACCGGTAGCGGCCACTTGCGACTCAGTGTCTGCGACACGCAATCGGTCGCGGCCACTCGCGACTCAGTGTCTGCGACACGCCACCGGTGGCGGCCACTCGCGACTCAGTGTCCGCGACACGCCACCGGTGGCAGCCACTCGCGACTCAGTGTTCGCGACATGCCACCGGTGGCGGCTACTCGCGACTCAGTGTCTGCGTCACGCCACCGGTGGCGGCCAATCGCGACTCAGTGTCCGCGACACGCCGTCGGTGGCGGCCGCTCGCGACTCGGTGTCCGCGACATGTCACCGGTGGCGGCATTGTGAGACTGCACAGCAGGAGTGTTTACAAATTGTAGCGGCCACCGACTATTAGTGGTGGCCAATGACCACCTTCGTTTGCGCGGTACCAAAGAACGTGGCGCGTGACAGCCACCGGTGGCTGTGGTCGGTGACCCGTTTGCGCGGAGCCTTCAGACAAGCATCTTAAAAACAAAACTGTTTTCCAATAGCTATAATTTTAGTCTTTAAGTTACAAGTGACTATGTTACCTTTAGGCTGTGTACCATTGCCGACTGCAACATCACTTAACATTAGCGGAGACAGAGAAACACTTTTCCGTGAAAAATCCTTCAAATCACAAACACACATCCACCCTCATTCTAGACAAACTAGAAAGAAGAGATGGAAAAATAACCTAGTTTAAAATGTAGACTCTACGCAGTTGCCTTTATAGGGTTCCGTAGCGAAAGGTTAGCATAATCAGCCTGTAATGTTCACACTGCTGGCACACAGGTCTCCTCTCTTTGAAAGGGGGTGGGCCGTAATCCAACACGCGGGTCAAGTGCGGGTTGGTAAATGTCACTATCTTATTTTTTTTTGGTTTTAGGACATGCCGGTTTCTTCACGATATTTTCCTTCAGCCAAAGGTTGCCAATCTTTTTTTCTTTTTCGTGTGGTTAGTGACTAACCTGGTGCCAGAGTTTTTATGCCCCCCATGGGCCTCTGACTTGGCTGCACATGCCGTCGAGAAATATCTCGCAGGCATGCCGGTTTTCTTTCGATGTTTTCCTTCACCGTTTTTGGAGCAAGGTGGATTTTATTACAAAGCCTACGCCTTTTTCTGCTGGAGAGTTTGTTGCGCCAGTTTTTCTTCCCAGCTGAAGCACTAGCAAGTAAAGGGCGAGCGTTTAGGGGACTGTATAATGTAATTTTGACGTTCAAATAGTGCTGATTCTTAGCCATTGAAAAAGTTACTTTTGATTTTCATTTTGTTACATGACTGTGTTTTTATATCCGTAATAGCTTACTAAGGCTGCTATTATGTAAATTAAAATACATAATAATAAAAAGGTCCCAGTTTCTTGAAAAATTTGATTTATTCTAGCCTATTCATTACCATTTTAAAGTAGAGTCTACTGAAACAGCAACTCGTAGTAGAAGGTAAACAAAAATAGTTTTTGTAGTACAGAACTCTTAGCACGCGAGCCCAACTCTAACTGAGCCAGTTTTTTAAAAGTCTCGCGACAAAGCTGTAGCCAAGGGCTTCAAATGAACAACTGTATGCAGGATGGATATTAGATTCCTTTTTCATCTTTTTCCTCCTTTGAAGATAGGTGCGAGATGAACATTGTTTTAATTATCATAAAATGAGTTTTTCAGCTCGTTGGTTTTCAGTTGGCTTTGTTTATTGTTTTGGGTTTATGAGGATTTGTGATTATTGGTCTGTAGATAATTCATGGTGAGTTTTGTCAGATTGTTGAATCGGAATAAATAATTACATTTGAATGTGTCCAGTTTATTAAGCTATTGCATAGCTTTTATCGCGGGCTTTGAGCGCGGCGACCGAATCAAGAAATTCCGTAACGTAACGAAAATAAAACCTAACACCCCCCACGCCGCCTACCATGTAATGACGGTTCCCATGACAACGTGATGTTGTCATGGGAACTGTCACGTCATCATCCCAAGTGTAGCGTTGACAAATAGGAAGTATAGAGGTTACAAATGCTATGCAATAGCTTTACCGCGGCAGTCCCCGAGTGCCACACGATTTTTATTTACTTTTTTTGTTTCTTCTATATTTTAATCCAGTGTACAATTTAACACTAAATATTTATATAGGGTGGCAGGGACATTGACGCGAAAACTGTTACCATGGATTCAGTACATGATTCGGATGCCCCTGCGTTGAAATTTTTTGTCGGTTATAAAAAAAATAGGCATTTTCATAGAAAAGTGCAATACCTACGTTGTCAAAATGTATAAAACAGCTGAAAGGGTAGAATGGGCTCTGCTTGTGAGACCGGTCGGAAGTGCAGGTGCTGTGCCAAGGTTGCTGATGTGGCTGAGAGGGATGACCAGGAATACGTGTTCGCTACATGCTGGTAATCAGGATACCTGTTTGAAGCCTAGCTGCTAGCTAGCTGTGTGACACGCCTCATGAAAGCTTGCAGGAGTGATGATGATGATGATGACGTCATGCTGAAGTAGTTAAAAATTATTAAAAATATACTAATGATGAGGTGGCGAGACGACCTACACGCGTACCGCAAGGGTTGGATGGAGGTGGCCTTGGAAAAGAATGCATGGAAGGATTTGGGGGAGGCCTTAACTCAGCAGTGGGAGAGTGTAGGATAATTTAAAAAAATAAAATACTAATGATATATTTTTAATCATTTTTTTTTGTTCCTCTCAAACAGAGCACCTGCCATCCAATCTCTTCACCACTCTTGGTTGACTGTTAAAGAATACCTAAGGCATTAAGTCCACCTTTGTACCTTTTTGAGTGTGAAAAGTTTTATAAATTAATTCATTTTAAGTGAGAATGATGTGAAATAAAAGACGTAAAAAAAAGTAAAAAATCGTTTATTTAAATATAATTATAATTAATTAGGTATAATTTCGGTTTATGCTGCTGTTCTGTATTATACGAGTGTATATGTGTGTGCGAGTGTGTGGGGGTGTGTGTGTGTGTATGTGAGTGTGTATACGGGTGTTTGTATACATACATGTTAAAATCGTTCAGAGTACAGTAAATAGAAACGAAAAAAAAAAAACATTCATTTTTTTACCACTGAGGCATTATGACCCTCATGCTCATCATGAGGCACTCATGCACTTTTTCAATTCATACATTACTGACATCGATGAAGGAAAAATATCGTGAGGAAACTTGGACTTATAGTGAATATAAAATTGAAATCGCCAACCCATCTTGAGCAAGCGTGCTGATCAATGCTCGTGCCTTCTCTGTATGAGAAGAGGCCTTTGCCCTGCAGTGAGACAGTAATAGGCTGGTATTATTTTTACATTTTGTACCCTAGATCTAATACAATTAAGTTTACGTGAATTGTTACACCCGTCTACGGGATGTACGTCACAATTTCGAGTATTTTAAGTCATACATGTATTGGACGAAATATGTTTTTTATTATTTTAAATTACAATTTTAGTTTTTTTATTTAAATAACCGAATTTAGTTTTTTCTAGTTTTTATTTTTATTTTTTAAAGTCTTCTGCGACCCCAATAATGTTCAGTTTTTTTATAACACTGTCGAGAATATCACGCCGCACTGGGCGCCCGCGGGTGACAGCTGCGGTCGCGGAGGGCGCTCGAGCAGCACGCGCGCACAGTCCGGCACGCCTCTGCGTCTTCGACCACCGTACAACATATTCATTTAGTAATTCTCGCCAATACATTGCAAATTGTAAACCGTTTGTTTCCCTTCTTAAATCTTTATATTATACAGTCCACTATTGTCAAGTTACCGTTGTTTTAGTTCTCGTACCACCTGGAGGATTTACCCATTCCTTTCTAAACACAGATGCTTTGTACTTCGTTTATTAGATTAGGTATACATCAGTCAAACCAGAATAATAAAAAAAAATAACATATCAACTTTAACTGGGGCACTGTTGGCAATTAACTGGCAGAAATTGGGTTATTTAAACAAAAACTAAAAATAACAGTAAAACATTAAAAACCTACTTCGTCTAAGACATGTATGGGTCAAAATGCCCTAAATGGTGTTATAATATATAATACTATTACTTCCTTTAGGCTTTACACCCAGCTTCCAAACAACCTGTATAACCTAAACAATTTTTAATTAACAGACGATAAGTTTTGTTCAGTGAGCTCACAATTTACGAATTAATAATGTCCCGGCGCAACGCAGGTCTTGGCAAAGCGCTGGATTACCAGTTGGCAAGCATTTTACTATTATTTAATCCGAATACTGGGATATTTGAGGTGGATACGGGAGGAGGTTGGGTAGAGCACGTTGGGTTGGTTCTTGCCGATGAGAAACTTCATCCATGTCACTTCCATCATTCAAAATTGAAAATTTCATATATGGCTATGAATGCGCCTATGATATTTGTTTGATGTCATCAACCTGTTATGTTGTGAGACAATCTTGCGCACTCAGGGGCAATTCCTCTAAAAGCAATTAATTTTCTTAATTCCCAGCAATTCCTTTATGGTGACACATAGTTTAGCTGAATTCCTAAATTCCTAACAGAATCATATTTGGTGTAAATATTACCGCATGAAAAAACGAAGACCTTTATTTTGCCGGATATTTTTTTTTTACAGTTTTTATTAATCAAATGAGATTTAATTTTTTATTTCTACAGTTTAAATGTTCTTTCATTAAAATACAAAACTGTCAAACAGATGAATTGGGTAATATGAATTGAAGGCAGATAATATTATGAATTATCAGTTTGTGTAATTCATAATATTATCATATAATAATTCTGCCAAAGCGGCCATTTTAAGCCCCTTGGTTTTACAAAATGCTTTCACCGGTTGATAAGCATATCTATCCTTGACATAATCATCATCTGCCTAGCCTTTTCTCAACTATGTTGGGGTTGGCTTCCAGTATCGTATCCATTCTTGATAATTTAGGTTAATAGGTATTTAAATTAAAAAACAACTGACTTCCAAAAAATACTACAAAGTAAAAAATTACTTTAATTTCGGAAGTCGGTGTCTTTGGTTTTGATTTTTTTGCCACTAATAAAAACCAAAAGTTTTTCACTTTTTAGTTGTTGTACCTATCCCACACAAATTCGAATAGGTACCATACCTGCGATATGTAAATAGCAGTGACAGGAACTATAACATCACCCATATGGACTAAGTGCGAAAAATACGTATTATTGAAGCTAAATTACCCAAGCAAAGTTAATAAAATTTTGATGGGACCACCTCTGAAGTATGACCTACCGATCAAAAAAAGAATCATTAAAATCAGTTCACAATTTTACTGGCGGAGTAATCGCGTGATAAACATACAAAAAATAAATAAGCACACAGTCGAATTGAGAACCTCCTCCTTTTTGAAGTCGGTTAAAAAAGAAGAGATTGTTATTGTACAAAGTGTCTATATCTAAAGGCTTCCTAAAAAGACAGGTAATAGGGCATTAACAGGTGCCCAGCTTCTTGCTTCTTACCAGACCAAACTAGAGGAACTACCTTGAAATTCTTCCGATTATAACAAAACCATTTTCAATTGGACCGCTTCTCAAATTTCATTCGTTCATTTTTATCTACAACGGTTTAGCTCTTGGACTGCATCTCATCTGATGGTAAGTGATGATCAGCCCGAAAGTGAAAGCGAGCTTCACCCGGAATCCTCAACCACAGAGGAACTGGCTATCTTACCTCTAACTGCCGAAACACAACAATGCTGTTAACATTGTTGTTATGGCGACAGACTTAGATAAGATGGTGGTAGCTAGCCAGGCAAACTTAGAACAAGCCCTAGCACCAACCAAACTGAGCAGAAAATTTTAACCCACTAGGAATCGAACCCGAGACTTCTGGTTCTGAGACAGGTGGTCTAACCACTAGACCACAAAGGCGGTTAACTACTACTAGTGGTCGCAAGCGCTACTGCTGAGCATGAGGTCCTGGGTTCGATTCCCGGGTCGGGCAAAGTGTTATTGGGTTTTTCTATCTGAAATTTCTCAGTAGCAGCTCGGAGTCTGGATTTGTGCCCAGTTGATGGCAATAGGCTCGCCTCCTATTACATGGGACTTAAAAACATAACTGGCGAAATGCGGGTGTACCTGCTACAGGAACACCTCTGCCCAAGGCTTCGGGGAAAAAAGGCGTGATGTTATGTTATCATCATCATCATCATCATTTCAGCCGAAGGACGTCCACTGCTGGACATAGGCCTCCCCCAAGCACCGCTATTTCGACCGATTCTGTGCTTTACGCATCTAGCGGATTCCTGCGGCCTTCACAAGGTCATCGGTCCATCTTGTGGGAGGCCTTCCAACGCTACGTCTTCCGGTATGTTATGTTATGTGTAGGTACTACTAATACCTGTTATTCAATCAACCAATCACAACCACAGAATCATGCTCACCATCTACCTCACAACTCAGATTTCCTCAAACATTCGCTAATCCAACAAGCTCGGTACAACACTCCCCCGTATCATCCCACCCCTAACTTCGAAGGAGAGAGCTATCCCATGTTAGTCGCACACAAATTTACTGCACTGCCGTCCACCTAGTCTGACGCTTACTTGGACATCACCCATGTTTAATGCTTAAGTCCAATGCTGACCAATGTCCGAAGCAATGAATAGTTAATATACTTGAATATAGGAAATTAGAATTGGTAGGGAAAATTTAAAGAGCTATAACGCTTAATAGGTAGGCCTTGACCAACTTTATTTACTGACTTATGTTTTTACAGAGTCAAGAAATAATATTAGAATCTTTATTTTTCGTGTGGTTAGTGACTAACCTGGTGCCAGAGTTTTAAAGCCGCCCATGAGCATCTGACTTGACTTCACATGCCGTCGAGAAATATCTCTCAGGCATGCCGGTTTCCTCACGATTTTGTTGTTTTACACATAACATAACATAACATCACGCCTGTAATTCCCGAAGGGTTAGGCAGAGGTGCACCTTATAGTACACCCACATTTTGCCAGTTATGTATAAGTCCCATGTAATAGGGGGCGAGCCTATTGCCATCAACCGGGCACAAATCCAGACTCCGGACTGCCACTGAGAAATTCCAGATGGAAAAACCCAATAACATTGCCCGACCCGGGAATCGAACCCAGGACCTCATACTCAGCAGTAGCGCTTGCGACCACTAGAACAACGAGGCAGTTGTTGTTTGTTGTTTTAAGCAAGTGATAATTATACAGTACACACATGAAGCCAAAAAGACAGAGGTGCCTGCCTTGGATTCGAAATAGGGGCCCTTTGATTGGGCAGTCCGACGGTCACACCACTAGGCTATCACTGCTTAGCTGAGCGCACGTTGCAGGAACTGATTCACGCTACTGAAGGCGCCAAACTCGTACCAAAATTTTTGCTCCGATTCAATTTACTTTGCCAACGACACGGTAAGAAGAATACATTTTACTGCAGTATGTTTTAAGATGAGGTAACGTAAGGTAGTACGCCCTCAGGCTAGGTGGAGCGACGAACTTCACAGGAGGGCTGGTAGTACCTCGATGAGAGTTGGCGAGAATCGAGCTGCTTGATCAGCCTACAATGTTCCCACTACTGGAACACAGGCCTCCTCTCTGTGAGAGGGAGTGGGCCGTAATCCACCACGCGGGCCCAGTGCGGGTCGGTAGATGTCAGTCATGTCTTCAAATTCATTTATTAATTTTGTGAACATAGGGTAAAAAATTATACAGATGTTACAAATAAATATCGGTCCATACTACGTCCCACCAGAAGGCATACAAAATTGTTTAGGTAAATAGATAATCAAATGTAACATTAACAAAATGAAAATAAAAATATATATGTCTTAATTTCATGCCAAACACTAATAGTTACTAAAAATAATAAAATGTCAATAAATTAAGACGGTACATAAACAAATAGGTATTTAGTCACATTCTTGTCTAAAATAATATATTAAATAAAAAAATAAAAATGTTAATATGAAATAATTATTACAATATTACCATAAGGGAGCAAAATTTCAGCAAAAGAATCGTCTTCTTCTTCTTTCTTTCTTCTTCTTTTTCTTCTTTCTTTCTTTCTTCTTTCTTTCTTTCTTCTTCTTTTTCTTCTTTCTCAAAATCTTTGGTTCTAGGACATGTTGTTTCTTCACGATGTTTTTCTTCACCTCTCGAGATTATGCGACCGTTCCGTTCTTAAAAATACGAGGTATTCTTCTCTGCGTCCTTACCTTCCGCTTGACGCAAGTCCTCACCGGACACGGTTGTTACGGGAGGTTACTATTCCGGATAAGGCGGGAGGAAACGCCCGGGTATCACCATTGTGTGGATCACTCGGAGGACATGGTGGAGCGGGTTGGGCGGAGCATCAGCGATCGGCGGCGGTGATCTCTCGCGTCCGGCCCTGATCCAGGCCATGGTACGGAGCGAGATGGCATGGGAGGCCGTCACCTCCTTCTGCGAAGCAGTAATGCTCGCGAAGGAGGAGGCGGAACGCGTGAGGGAGAGGCAAATTTTGTGGGACTATAGTCCAAACTCTCAATGAATAAATACATGCATAAATAAACTCACGCCTTCTTCCCATTGGGCAGAAACTATAGAAAGCCACCTGCTACGATCCTTACATACTCCTTTTGCCTCATGAATTTTGAATAATTAATCTCATTTTAATTTTCTCATTGTTTAATATTTTAATTTATTTTCAAATATTTCATCATGGGTGTCGTTTTCAAGGTTTTCGAGAGTGCTAAAGCCGATAGCGTAGTCAAAATAAAAATCAGAGATGGCGGCTGCGAAAATATTGTTTTTTATTTAAATCATACGTGAGAAGAAACTTCATTCCTTAATTGCTGTTTATTTGATAACGAAAAAATGTTTTGTTTATTTTTGTAATATTAGTCATAGCACTAAGATTTCTATCAAGGTGTAACACACCACAAAACCTCCATAAAGCAAATTAACACATACACACAATCACACCATTTAACAAAACACCATGGGGTACCTTTATCAACCGAGTTCGAACGACATTATTGTGACCAAATTGACCGTGATTATCCCGAGATGGGGTACAAATGACGCCATTAGGGGGGCACAACATATAAAACTATTATTATATCTTTAGTTCACGTAATGGAGACCGGTTAAGGGTTATGTGTGTCGTGTTTATTAACTTAGTGAAGCAAAAAAATAAGGAGCTCGTGGCAAGTAATAACAGCCGCACGGGTCGATTCTTCCAGTTAAGCTACGCTTGCCGGGGTTGGTCTGTGGATGGGTGACCATCTTTACATACCGAGACTCCTCCGTGTCTCGGAAAGCACGTTAAACCGTTGGTCCCGGCTGTCATTCGTGGATCTTTGACAGTCGTTACGGGTCGTCAGAAGCCCGAGAGTTTGACAACCAGTCTTACCAAGGGGTATCGTATTACCCAGTTACTGGGTTGTGGTGGTCAGATAGGCAGTCGCTCCATGTAAAATAAAAAATAAAAATTCTACTGCATCCGGTTAGAATGGAAGCCGACCCTATTATTGTTGGGAAAAGGCTAGGCAGATTGATTAGAGCAAAAAAATAAGGCATAGAAGAACCTTTTCCGGAAATAATTAAACAATTGTTTTGATGTGTGCCAAAATAATAGTTAAGCCTAATAAGGTACCACTAATTTAAACTAAATTAATTAATTTAATTTTAATTTAATTAATTTAAATTTATAACTGGCGAAATGTGGGTGTACCTACTACAGGTACACCTCTGCCCAACCCTTCGGGGAAACAAGGCGTGATGTTATGTTAATGTTATGTATGTAATTTATTAGAATATGCATATGCAAATTTAGCCTATAGATTTCTCACTGCTGGGACATAGGCCTCCTCTCTCGTGAGAGGAAGTGGACCACAATCCACCACACACCAAGTGCAGGTTGATAGATGTCACATATCTTCGAATTTTTGATTCTAGGACATGCCGGTTTCGTCACGATGTTTTCCTTCACCGTTTCGAGAGCAGTGGTGATGAAATAATTTACACAAAAATTAAGTTTAAAGACTAAAACACGATTACTGAAAAATCACGCTCACGGTTTTTCAGTAGTCGGTTTTTAGACCTTTTTTAGTTCATGACTTATTATCCTCTAGAGGGCGCCATATTGGTATCCGCCATATAGCCTATAACCAGCGGACGATCAAGATGTTTCCAATGATACCTCATTTGTCAAATTATGATCGGTATTTTAAAAGTTATGAGGTAACAGATGAACATATATATACACCGGTCAAAATCATAACCCTCCTTTTTGCTTCGCCGTAGTCGGGTAAAAATAAAGCGCCGACCTGGATTCGAACCTACGACCTGCAACTTGTAAGTCGCGGCCGTTACCACTGGGTCCCCACTGGTCTCCTTCGGGGCATACAGAAGTGATATTATCCTTAATATTATAAATGCGAAAGTAAGTTTGTTTGTTACGCCTTCCCGCTAAAACGGCTGAACGGATTTGGATGAAATTTGGCACATATATAGATGATGCCCTGGAAAAAAAACATAGGATACTTTTTTTTTTCCCACGGGATTGAGACTTATGCGGGTGAGACCGCGGGGCGCAGCTAGTAAGTTATAAAGTACAGAAAATACGTGAATATTTTCTATGTAGCAACAGTATTGTGATAAACCCTTCAAAGCAAGAAACTGTATCACACACAAAGAATACACAAAGCACTATAACATCTAAGTGAACCATCGCCTTGAAATGTATCCTTTTATGTAGCACCGTGTATATAATATAATACATGTCGTTATTTACCTGGTTTGTCCGCTCCTAACCCCTCTCACGCTTTGAGGGATAAATGCACCGGCGACGGTAGGGTTGGCGCGAAGTAAACTAGACTGTCTTTTAAATCATTTTCAGTTTTCGACTTCAAAAAAAGGAGGAGGTTTGAATTTTTTTTTTATGTGTGTTCGTAGATAACTTCGTCGTTTATGAACCGATTTTGATAGTTCTTTTTTGTTGGAAAGAAAATATCCCAAGGGTGGTACCATGATAAGGAAACCAGGATTGGATGATGGTGTCCCAGAGAAATCGAGGGAACTCTTCAAATATTACAGGCAAACCTATAGCGATTTGGGTATTTTTTATAGTAACTTATGCAGTTGCTCTCGGAAAGCATCATTTGGTGAAGTGGAACTAATGATGAAGACCACAGATGGCCACCGGAACTTCTCAATAGTCAATACTAAGTATTTCACGGGTTGCGATTCGATTACTTTAATATGATTGCAATGCAATTTATGCTCGTCACAATGCATATGGAGAAGTGGAGCTGATGGTGAAGTACCAGGAGAACTCCTCAACGATGAACGTTCCTGAATCGGGAAAAGCAATATTTTGTAAAAGGTGATGAGCAGTTGGCATTAGGCTATTGTAACTTCGATAAATTACAAACTGACTCACCAAAAAGCGAGATTTTTTTTACAAAAAAAACAACCGACTTTCAAAAAAACACTACAAAGTAAAACATAAAGGGAAATGCCCATTTGATAAAGAGATTTTGGCCAAGTGACGCCCATGAAAGAAACAAGTTATAGGCATTAGGGTTGATATTATAGATGAAGAAACAACCACTATTTTTTACATAGAACTCGGTAGGTCTCTTATAAATTAAAGGTTAATAAAAAATATTTTATAGTTTTGGTGTAATCCATTCAGCAATTATTGTTCTTATTTGTATGTCTCTTGTGCCTGTTTTGCGTTGGTATAAATGATGAAAGTACTTTCTTAATACTGATTGACCACAGTTTACACAATTATATTTGTCAATGCCCAACATTTCGTTCTTGTGGTGCAGAAGACTGCTGTGCATTCCTTGCCAACATCTAACATTGGTCACACATCAAACTATTATCTGAAACATTTATACTGTCATTAAAATAATTTAAACCTATTAACATGCTGTAGCATCAAAAGGTCTTTATCTATAAATACATTGAACGACACCGGTCTCGTGATACCATTTTTGATGATCACACAATTCATTACTTATGTCACATAAAATATGTGGCAATGGTTTGAGACAAAACAAACTTCAATTATTTATTTCTATGGTTTTCGTGACACTAACCAACTGAATTATTTAATTCAAACTTAACGTAACGTAGCTATGCAGTAAGAGTTACTGAGTATGTACCTTGTATGTTCATAAAATAACTTAGTTTTTGTTGTGCAATCCATTGCTGAAATATAAACCGAACTTCCACGTTGCTTAAGGGAAAATAAGTCTTCGTGTACCCACGCCACAGTTGACACAGAGATGGCTCCGTGGTGAGCTGGTAAGTTTGTGTAATTCAGGTTCCATATTCGTGTCAGATCCTTGGCGAGAAACAGGTACAGTATCCATTGGCAAGGTGTCATCGTGGGAGGCGGGTAAAAAATCCAATGTAAAGCCAAGGTCGTCATCGGGAGAGGTTACAGGGTCCATAATCGTAATGAAAGTCTTCGGAAAATCAAACAGAAAAACGCAGTCGGAAAAATACAGCACCAAACAAAATGTGAAATATCAATGTCAATCAGTTGTCAATTACGATTACTATTGACGTAGGGATGCAATATGACATCAATTTTTCGAAAAATCGATGTTAAAAAAGAATCTATACAGAATCGTTTCAATAGATTATATTTAGAAGCCGGAAAATGAACAAACACATTGTTTTTTGTCTCTAAAGATAATAACAAAACCGGAACAACTGACGCTGACGAGACGCTGGGACAGTTAGACCAGATACTGCACAGCCTCTCGGCTGATTGGCCTCGGCATGAATTTGGACGAGACGAAAGTCATGTACAATTCGCATGTCTTGTCAAATGCAATCCACATCAAAGGGTCACTTCTCGAAGTTGTGAAGGAGTACGTCTACCTAAGGCAAGTCATCCGGCTCGGTGGACACAATTTTGAGAAAGAAGCCGACAGAAGGATCCAGTTAGGTTGGGCAGCATTTGGAAAACTTCGTCAATACTTGTCGTCGCCAATCGCGCAGTGTTCGAAGACTAAGGTCTTTAACCAGCGCGTCCTGCTCGTTATGACACGGTGCCGAAACGTGGACACTGACAGTCGGACTAGTCCACAAATTCAAGGTTGCTCAGTGCGCTATGGAGCGGGCTGTGCAAAAGTTTCTTTAAATAAGATCAGAAATGAAATTATCCGAAAAAGAACCGGATTTACCGACATAGCCTGCAGAGTAAGCAAGCTGAAGTGACAGTGGGCTGATCATATTCGTTGAAGGACCGATGGCCGGAGCACACGAGTCCTAGAGTGGAGACCGCGTATCGGTAGGCGTAGTGTGGGACGCCCCCAGCTAGATGGACCAACGACTTTAAAAAGGTGGCTGGGACAGACTGAATACGGAAGGCGGAGGTTGTGGCGCAGCCTAGGAGAGGCCTATGTCCAGCAGTGGACTGCGATAGATTGAGTTGATTGTAACAACTACATAATAAAAGATCGATTTTCCATAAATCTATTTTTGGTAACCGGTTTTGAGTGTATCGATTTCTTCAGTAAAAGTTGCCATCCCTACTTTGACAGGACTGACCAACAATCGGAAGTGGAAGTGGAATAAGGAAATAAACGATTGAGTGTCTTGATTAAATCGGCTTTTAATTCCGGAGGTTTCGTTACAAATAAGTAACAACAATATAAAAGTTACTAAATGGGTATTTTTTTTGTATTTACTACATTGCTGGGCAAACTATGGCCAAAAATAGGCGTTTCCCTTTCGGAAGTCGGTGGCAAATAACGAAAATACTAAACCAAAGACACCGACTTCCGAAATTTAAGTTATTTTTTATTTTGTAGTGTTTTTTTGAAAGTCGGTTGTTTTTCTTCTGTAATTTTTTTTTCAATACTAGCTTTCGCCCGCGACTTCGTCCGCGTGAAATTTCGGCCCATGACCGATCGCGTCGTATCCCATCGCCGGTCCGCGCTTTTACTTTGTTTTCACTTAGCGTTTTTTCTGACTTTTTTTTGCTCGGCTCCTAAGGGTCGTAGCGTGGGACCTTGGTCGAGAATTGGGCTATCCAATGCAAAAAGAATTTCTAACCACGCATATGTAACCACTTTGAAAACAAAATTCCGTGTACACGACCCTTTTTAAGGTTCCGTACCTCAAAAGGAAAACAGAACCCTTACAGGATCACTCGTGTGTCTGTCTGTCTCTCCGTCTATCCCGGCCAATTTGCTCCGTATCTAATGGACCGATTAAGTTAAAATTTGAAACACATATATATTTCTGTGACCCAAACACGAACGTGTAACGTAAATAAATTAATTTTGAATATAGGGGTCACTTTTGGGGGGCAAAAAAGAAATTTTTAAAAAAGTTTTGCTAACTGTACCGTGTGACATATCAAATGAAAGGACTTGTTGCGAGGATCTTAAACATACATTTTATATAATTTTAAAATAAATACTTTTAAACATATTTAAGAAATTCGATGAAAATTGACCATTCCCTCCTTATCTCTGAAACTACTGGACCTACAATTTTGAAAAAACTACATAGTATGGCTTAAAGAGCCATACTTTGTAGTTTTTTCAAAATTGTCTCATAGATTACAGGAAAACCTATAAGAAGTTTTAATATAACATGGTAAATCTCTCAAAATTGTGCTTACAAACTTACATTTGCAGTTGGAATATATGGGAGAACATGTATTTCAACTACAATGTTAAGTTTGCATTTGGGATAAATTCATCCCAACTACGGAACCCTTCTTGTGCGTAGTCCGACATGCACTTGGCCGGTTTTTTTTCGTAGGTAAGCGATACTATAGCGCTCGAGCGCTGCAAGCAAGAATAGTCCTTACAGTGTACAGATAATGCGTGTCTTCGATAGAAAGAAAGAAAATTCGTTTATTTGCGGTAAACATGACGCAAAGAAATAAAAAAAACACGTAAATCACAATTTGGGGGAAAATATGCGTCACATCCACGCAAAACGGCCATCGCTCAGCATAAAGCTGCGACCCCATGCGAGACAGAGCCCCAGCGCTGGTTTTCAGCGATAGCCGGCGCTGACGTGATGACGTCAACCGGTGCAGCATGTAGTGAAATAACAAACCAAAAATAAAATAAATACTTACTTAGGTTAGTCCGGTGAAATTATTTTACAATTATGTATGAGACATTTCAGCTTCGTCTCTAACGTGAACATTGCCCCTTGAATTTGCCAGAATCTATTCAAGGTACCTACTACGCTTTGGAATGGGCAACTAGCTTCATCTTTCTGACTGACCAACCCCTGATAATTCAAAAGTGCCTGTAATTGGTTTAAATGAAATAAACGCTTTGAGTTTGAGTTTTCAAAATCAACAATCAATCTGCCTGGCCTTTTCCCAACTATATTGGGGTTGGCTTCCACTCTAACCGGATGCAGCTGAATACCAGTATTTTACATGGAGCGACTGCCTATCTATCCTCCACAACCCAGTAACTGGGTAATACGATACCCCTTGGTAAGACTGGTTGTCAGACTTTCGGGCTTCTGACGACCTGTAACGACTGTCAAAGATCCACCAATGACAGCCGAGACCAACGGCTTAACGTGCTTTCCGAGGCACGGAGGAGTTTCGGTATGTAGATATGGTCACCCATCCACGGACCAACCCCAGCAAGCGTAACTTAACCTGACAGATCGACCTGAGTGGCTGTTAGTACTTAGCCACGAGCTCCTCGAATTTTCAAAACCAATATTAAAATTAATTTATTGTTTGTCATACCTATGTGGAAAGTCAGTTCTTATTATAAAGGATTGCTGAAAAATACCTGTACAGTTTACAATGTTTAAGAAGTACCTAACTCTAAATTTCATTCTGGGTGGCGGTAAGCACCCTTCGAAAGAAAGAAAAATGATTCAATGGCAAAACGTTTAAAAAAATAACAATGTTTTCCTACCGCGACATCCCTTACACGTGCAGTTAGTTCAGTTCCGGTTCGCTCTACCTCCCTGACTCCGTGCAGTCTATAAATACTGAGTACCTACTACAAACCTTATAATTTTCACCTTTCTTTTAACTTTAACACTGGTTTAATGCCATTATTAACTAATAATGGAAGGTAAACTAAATGGAAGATAGGATTATTTAGTGTAATGAAATGTCAGAAGCCATAGAATCCCAACTCCGAATTTATTCTCTTATATTTGGAACAATGGTGATACCGAAATGATGGCCAGTATGTCAGCTGCAAAACTGCATAAAAACTTTATCTCTGAATAATCCTATTTTGATGTTTTAGGCCTATTTAAAGATAAAATGCCAGGACCAGACCTCGAAATCTGTCTTTCTGTAGCGAGGTGTGAGACAGGGAGACGTTATCTCTCTGAAACTGTTTACCGCTGCACTGGAGGATATCTTCAAGATTCTGGATTGGAAAGGGCTAGGCATCAACATCAATGGCGAGTATATCACTAACCTTCGATTTGCCGACGACATAGTTATCATGGCTGAGACCATGAAGGACCTCAGTACAATGCTCGATGATCTCAGTAGAGCCTCCGAAAGAGTGGGTCTTAAAATTAACATAGACAAGACAAAGGTCATGTCAAATGCCCATGTGACACCCACTCTCATGAAGATCGGCGACACTACGCTCGAAGTTGTGGACGAGTATGTTCACCTAGGACAAACTGTCCAGCTAGGTAGGTTCAACTTCAAGAAAGAGGTCAATTGTCGAATCCGACTCGGCTGGGCAGAATTCGGGAAGCAACGCAATATCTTTTCGTCCCACATACCACAGTGTCTCAAGACGAAAGTCTTTGACCAGTGCGTGTTGCCAGTGATGACCTATGGTACTGAAACGTGGTCGCTCACAATGGGCCTTATCAAAAGGCTATAAGTCACCCAAAGGGCAATGAAGAAGGAGGCTATGCTTGGAGTTTCCCTACGTGATCGAATCAGAAATGAAGAGATACGCTGGAGAACCAAGGTAACCGACATAGCCCGAAGAATTTCCAAACTTAAGTGACAATGGGCAGGGCACATTGCTCGCAGAACGGATGGTCGACGGGGCCGAAAGGTTCTGGAGTGGCGACCACATACCGGAAGACGTAGCGTTGGATACAATATTATTGATGATTTTAAATATTTTAGTAATTTAGAGATTATAGTGATTTTGTTTATATGATATCGTCTGTCTGATATCTAATCTTAAAATAATAGTATGATTGTGGTGTGTATTTGAATATTTGGTTACTAACATAATCCTTAGGTATACCAACAAAAATATAGATCAGTGTCTGAATTTATTTATTTATTATTCCCAACACAACTAGTATATAGGTTCCCCAAATCGATAGCGTGGTCTTAAATAGTATTTTTTCAATACAGCTCACATGTAAAGTAATTTTTGTGAACTCATTCAGAGTACAGGTAAATAAATCCACCCTTTCCGCGATTTCATTAAGTGTGTGCAAGGCACGCGTCAAAGGTGCCTTACCAAGCAGAAAATAAAATAAATTAAATATAGGTATTTATTATATTTTATAAGTGGAATCGGAGCATTGGTGTTGGTTTGGCGATGAAATCGAGGAAAATAACGATTTAATTAAGCGACTTTATTTTTATTTTATAAGGCATTTTATATTATTTACGGCACCTCTTTAGGTCATGAGCAGTGATCGGAGTAGGTAGATTGATTTTAAGTACTCGCATCATGAATAGTCATAGAAATCATAACATGGATAAGCCTTTATTCCGGGATTTCATTTTGGTACTTACGGGATTGAATCAAATATTGTTAAAGTAAGAATTTTTAAACTACTACATTAGAAATTTATAGAATGCGATAGATAAACATTTAAAATATAATACATTACTACATTGTTTTTATAGTGTACCTATCCTTTTCTGGGAGTCCGATCACCTATATACTATTAAAAAGACAGCAAAAGGGTTAAACATTTCTTATTCATATTGATGTATTCTTTATTCTACATATTACAACATTTGAAATTCCTTAAAAAATCTTAATAATTTCAAAATCCTGGAATCCCGGAGGCATATCCATACTATCTAATATATACGTGCCAGTTCATTGACCCCAAATCACTCTACCTACTCCGATCTATGGTCATGAGTTATCCAAATATCAAAAAATATTTAACCTAGGCTTTAAGACGGAGGCGTGAAAATCGATTCGTGGTGACAATGTATAATAGATAAATACAGAGTATTAAAAACAAAAGTCTTGTCCGACAGTTAATTTGAGGATACAAAACATTTCTAAGCAAATGAAGCCACGAGTAAAAGTAAATAATCTCTAAACAAATACCGTTCAGAAGCTACAAGAACCGATTAGCAATAGAAATGGAACAATGGTATTGATGTGAACGTACCGGTTAATGTGTATAGGTCAATAATATACCAGGAGCTGGGACAATTCTAATCTACCTAGCCTGTATTGTTTATTTATTTACAATGCATGTGCTCGAAAAAAGCGTTTTCCAATTAGCCAAACTGGGCGGAAAGTGTCACTTTTTTGACTAGTGCTTTTTACTTTTGTTTTTTTAAGCTATTGCATAGCTTTTATCGCGGGCTTTGAGCGCGGCGACCGAATCAAGAAATTCCGTAATGTATCGAAAATAAAACCTAACACCCCCACTCCGCCTACCATGTAATGACGTGGAAACGTGATGTTGTCATGGAGGTTACAAATGCTATGCAATAGCTTTACCGCGGCAGTCCCCGAGTGCCACACGTTTTTTTTTTTTAATTTTTGACTCCGTCATCAGCCCAACGCAAAAGTTTTACAAATTAGATGATGATGATGACGATGGCGTCAGTGGCAATGATGATGGCGATGACGATGGTGATGACAATGGTTGAAGTCGCAGTCAAAGTCATGATGATGACGATGATGATAATGATGAATATTGTGTACATTATTTATGTACGTCAGCCAAGATATCAGATGTTACACATCATAATTATGCGACTACTGTAAGGTTCGCTCGGTTTTTTTTATTTCCTCGCACAATGCATAGCAAAACGTTGTATGATACACGTGCGTAAGATGATTTCCGACTCGTGTCGAGTTATAAACTCGCTCGATTCGCTCGCTCGTGAATAAAAATGCCACTCGTCGGAAATCACCTACTTTCCGCACTTGTTGCATAAATAACTATTATAATGGCAGTATGGAATTAGTATGTACTATCATGGCAGTATGGAATTAGTAGGTACTATCCTATACTATTAAATGAGCATTCTCTATTTTCACCAGAGCAGAGCTCGATCGACCAGGTACTGTTTGATTGAAAACAAACAAAAACAGCTGAAAAACATTGAAAGAAACCGGCATGTCCTAGAACCAGAACCAAGGCACTTGGAAGTGGTGAAGGGTGGGCGTTTTGGGGGACTATCTTATGTCATTTTGACGTTCGAAAAGTACTGATTCTCAGCCTAGTTTGAATAAATTACTTTTGAATTTTGATTTTTTTTTAATTTATTTGCATAAAACATCCCTTTCAACGGTCATTAATGAGACACAATAGAATTTTAATTGTTATCGATCTCAATGAGTCCTCCTAACCGTTGAACTCATAAAAAGGTGTTACATGAGTTAAGGATGAGATCATACATGTTTTACTTAAGACTAAAGCATGTAAAATGATTAACACAACTTATGTTCAAATTATTCCTTAATGCTTTAAAAATTGTTATACATACGGACAGCCACAGCTAAACAGCTTTTATTATATTTTTAAAATCGAGGGATTTCATCTAAAACGAGTCTATTCCTAGAGCTGTACCACTGCAAGATAAAAGCCTTCCTCTCTCTTTTCGATACAATTCTGTCTTTTGCTAGCGGCAAGTCCTTTCGGTAGAAGTCTTCAAGCTCATCCCGTCATCTCTATCTCGGCCTGCCGCAATGTCGTCGTCCGTTTAGTGGGATCCAATCGATGGTTATCTTACCCCAATCTGTAACAATTAATAATTATTAATAACTAGCTGACCCGTCAGACGTTGTCCTGTCAAAATACCAAATTTCGATTTTTCGGCTGTTTCTTTGGGTTTTTCCTAATTTTCTGTTTTCCTAAACTGCCCCAGTAATGAGGCTAACAAAACAAATAAAAAAATTAAAATCGGTTAAGTAATTTTTTTGGAGTTTCGAGTTTTTGCGAGACTAATGCACAGCAATTGATTTTCATATTATACAGGGTGGCAGGGACATCGACGCGAAAACTGTTACCATGGATTCAGTACATGATTCTGAACCCCCCTACGTTGAAATTTCTCGTCGGTTATTTTTTTTAAATCTGCTGTTTTATAGAAAAATGTAATACCTATGCGATCAAAATGTATGGAACAGCTGATTTTCTTAAAAGTAACCGACGAAAAATTTCAACGCAGGGGGTTCAGAATGCCGGGGTTGCGAAGAAGTCCGAAAGGGATATCGTAGCCCCAGGCAACATGGCAACTGAAGGAACACGGGAGGGTTTTAGTCAGTAAGAGTCTGACACGCCCTCCCGCTCCGGAGCTGGAGAAGTTATTTGATAATTTTCCACCCAAAAAAAAGGGAGGTTCCGAATCTTGTACTGAATCAATGGTGCCAGTTTTCGTGTCGATGTCTCTACTACCCTTTAAAGATAGGTAATTATATTAGAACAATAAATCACCTTTATTCAGCAACCTGTGAAAATCACGGCAGTTTGAAACGCAATTTATACAGTGAGCAAGTAATCTGATTTAATGCTCTCCCTGCAGAATAAACATCTAGGTAAACCTGTTAAGTATTTCTATAACACTCGTCAGCTCGATTCAGCAGAAAATCGATACCCTTAATTAAAAAAACCGGCCAAGTGCGTGTCGGACTACGCACAATGAAGGGTTCCGTAGTTGGGATGAATTTATCCCAAAAACAAACTTAACTTTGTAGTTGATAAACATGTTCTCCCATACGGAATGTATGGGAAAACATGTTTTTGCAACTGCAAAGTTAAGTTGGTCGATTATTACTCGATAACTAGTAAAGCCTACTTAGCTGTGATAGTTTTCCTTTTAATTTCGTTATATAAACTACTGCTGTGATTTTTTTCACACATCCAAAATCAACCATTTAGCTGGCAGGGGGGGGGACACTTGACTCTAACAAAAATTAGCACTTTAAAGCTTAATATTTTGCAAACAGATCCCTGAATCCAAAAATGGTCTTGACAAACTCATAATGTTTTTGTAAGACCTTTCCAATGATACCCCACACTATGGGATAAAAAAATAAAAAATAAAACATCACCACTTTACGTGTACCCTAAAAAAAATGTTTTTCATAATTTTGTTTTACCACTTTGTCTGCGTAATTAATATGTATACTTATGTCAAATTACAGCTTTCTAGTACTAAGGGCCTCGGAGCTAGACCGCGGACAGACAGACAGATAGACAGACAGACGGACGGACATGACGAAACTATAAGGGTTCCTTGTTTACTACGGAACCCTAAAAATGTTTAAAATTTAGTCGCAATCTCATCTCAGCGACAATTAATGTCTAAATCTTGTCAATAATGTAAATAAATTAAGAGTATACAGTGTGAGTCTTCATAATGTGCACATATCGAAATGAGGAAATCTATGCTTAATTTTAACGACAGAAAAAATATTTAAAAAATCTAAATATTGTTTTTTATACTTTTTATGAAATTAAAAAAAAAATTGTAACAAAACTGTGTAACTTTTAAACTGAATCAGCTATCGCGATGAAACAAACTCCATAATGATTGAAAGTAAGTAGCCGTCCACATAAAATTAAAATTGAGAAAAAAACTACCCTCAATTGAAAATAAACATGTTTTTTTAGTAAAAATCTGTATTTTTTTCTTCAATTTTTAATTGTAAAATTTATAAATAAGATAATAATAAAAAGAGAGCAAAAAAAAATTTTTTTAAAAAACATTTTTTTGTAAAATTTTTTTTTTTTTTTTTAAACTAAAAAAAAAAATTACCATTTTTTCCGTCGATAAAATTAAGCATAGACTCCCTCATTTCGATATGTGCACATTATGAAGACTCACACTGTATGTCATTAGTTCGACAAACAGGTGTGCGACATGTCATTGGCTCGACAAGTCATAAGGTCGACAGGTCGTTAGTGCGACAAGCAATGTACCTACGTTTAACAAAATTACTTCTAGGTAATACGGTGCTCAATACCGATGGGGCTACGACTTCACCTGCGGGAATTCTAAATCTTTTTCAAAAATAATAGCAGCCTCAGTTACTCCTTAAAACATCAGCTATTTGCCAGTGGAAGTCCCTTCAAAATCGGTCCAGCCGTTTCGGAGATTAGTCGGAACAAACAGGCAGACAGATTTTTTTATGCGTACCGTATATACTTTCATATGCATTTAGTAAAAAGCTGTTATATTGACATTATTACATATAAACACTTCTATTTTATTTATTTGAGTAGATGTATAGATATAGAAATGTATATGTAAATATACCTATATATTAGACGACACAAAAAAAAAAACACATAAACCTACAAGGGCACTTATGAAACGTCAGAAGCTAGGTGCACGGTCCCAATTGGTCGCTTCCTATGGAGAAGAGCCGGCAAGCAAGAAACTCCACAAACTTGATTGATTTGACTTGATTTTGAAAGCAAAAGATTAAGGCTTAGTGGAAAATTATTTTGATTCGTACCTTTAAGGTACTATTGGTAATATGGAGTGTTATGGCTCAAAATTTAATCTCGTGGGAAGATAATGCCGTTCTTGAAATCTCGATCGAGATTGGTCGAGATTACGAACGATTTTTGACAGATTGAGACAGATGCGAACTTTCTTAAAAATATTTAAATTTAAGATATTTTTTAATTTTTTTCTACTAACAGGCAAAACCTGAACTAACACGTGATTGTGATCCAATCTGTCTTCCAAACAAATAATTATTTAAGTTTCAGTTTATCCTAAATCGTCACTTCTACTTTTTCCAAGCAATAAGTAAGTTTGACAGACAATTCAAATTCCTTAACAGTCGAACGTCCGAAAAACAGCGCTGCAAACACAAACGCACTAACAAAGAAATAACAAAACCCCTAGCATGCATAAAAAACTTTGAAAAGAATTTCCCAACTCCCGGACTAAGGTTTTATCGGCCGCCTGCCGCAGTGGGCAATAAAAACACGGCATTAAGGAAACATTAAAACAATCATAGGCATTGATTGATTTATATCATATTTATGACTATTAACTTTGTAGGGGATATATTTTCTTTGGTATTTTGATGTGAGAATGCATGGTTATGGAAAAGGGAAAACATTGTGGATATAACAGTCTGAATGATACATCAATCAGCTCAGCCTATTACAATCCACTAATACTGGCCTCTCCCAGACTGCGTCACAACACCCTATCCTCCACCTTCCGCATCCAGTCCCAGCCACATTTGTAAGGTCGTCGATCCATCTAGCTTGGGGGCGTCCCACACTAAGCTTGCCGATACGCGGTCATCATCATCATCATCAGCCTATAGCAGTCCACTGCTGGACATAGGCCTCTCCAATTGCACGCCACTCTTATCCAACTGCTACCAGCCACCCTGCGAAGATCGTCGCTCCACCTAGCCTGAGGGCGTCCTACCTCACGTTTGCCGATCGCGGTCTCCACTCGAGAATACGTCTACTCCAACGGTCATCGGTTCTACGGCTGATATGGCCGGCCCATTGCCACTTCAGCTTGCTTATTCTGTGAGCTATGTCGATAACTTTGGTTTTCTGCCGGATCACCTCGTTCCGATTTCGATCCCTCAGAGATACTCAAGTATAGCCCGCTCCATGGCTCGCTGAGCAACCTTGAATTTATGGACCAGCCGTACCGTGAGTGTTCACGTTTCGGCTCCGTAGATCATAACAGGCAGGACGCACTGATTGAAGACCTTCGTCTTTAGGCTCTGTGGGATACGCGGTCTCTACTCCAGGGCATCAAGTCTGCTATTACAATAGTGTCGGAATGGTCCATCATTGATTTCATAATTGTTGATTTTGACAAGTTTGGTAATCTACTAATATAATGGCGTCATTATGACTTTCCAATGATCAGCCACTGACACTCCATTGAAAGAAATGGCACTTATTGGTAATCTCGTACATAATGACAAATGAATGACTGACTTAGGCGGTATCATTGGTCGTATTGTACGACAATGCCATTATAACACAATTATATTACGAGACCATTGACCGACCAATGATCGACCATTATGAATTTAGCAGATTACGAACTTTTAGCAAAATGACAATGGGATCGTGTTGGAATGACGAATTTATAAAAATAGCAGACTTGGGCCCCTGGACTCGTCTGCTCCATTGGCCATCTAAATGATACATGTACAGCCTATTTTCCCACTGCTGGGACACAGGCCTCTTCTCTGTGAGAGGGAGCGGGCCGTAATTCACCAGGCGGGCCCAGTGCGGGTTGGTAGATGTCACATGTCTTCGATTTTTTGGTTCTAGAACATGCAGGTTCCTCACGATGTTTTCTTTCACCGTTTCTCAGTTGTTTTTGTTTGTTTTAAATCAAACAGTACCTGGTCGACCAAACTCTACTCGGGTGAAAATAGAGAATCCTCATTTAATAGTATAGGATAGTTCATACTAGTTCCATGCTGCCATGATAGTACATACTAATTCCATGCTGCCATGATAGTAGGTACTTACTAATTCCATGCTGCCATGTCATTATTCTAAGGTAGCCATCTTGTTCTAAACTTTGAGCGACCAAACCACAAAAAAAAAACTGTTTTTTGCAAAAAAAACATGTTTATTTTCATTTGAGGGTAGTTTTTTCCACAATTTTTAATTTAATGAGGACGCCGAATTACGTCTAATCATTATGGAGATTTTTTCATCGTGATATATCATTTAGTTAAAAAGTTACACCGTTTTGTATAAAACTCCACAAAAAAAAAGTTTTTTTTAAATATTTTTTCCTTTGATAAAATTAAGCATAGATTCTCTCATTTCGATATGTGCATGCAAATTATAAATACTCACACTGTATTGGTATCTAAGTAAGGTCTAACTGCATAGCATTTAATCTTATCTCAGGAAATCAAACAATCAAGTCGTTAGCGGATCAATAAACGGTTACAAGCATTGATTGATTTATTACGTATAAATAGGCTATAAACTAAGCTGCGATAAGCCCATTGTTAAGAACGGTTCACGTTCTACAGGAAAATGAGGAAAGAAAATTTCTTTCTTTAGGTATATAGAGGTATGAGGAACAGGGTGTAAAGTTCACTCATCCACTATAGAATAAGGAGGATCTTCCGACCAGGCCTTGTGTCTAGTCGGCTACTGCCCGACTTTTGATGTCGGGACGTTGTAACAACGTGTAACGTTAAATGCGCAAAACCTCAGACACCCCAACTGATTTTTAACCGACTTCCAAAAAGGAGGAGGTTATATGTTCGTCGCGTATGTTCGCTTTTTTTTTTTTTATGTATGTCCACCGATTTCTCCGTCAATTGTGGACCGATTTTGAAAATTCTTTTTTGTTTGAAAGGGTGTGCTCTGGAATTGGTCCCATATAAATTTTATTAGCTTTGCTTGGATAGTTTCTGAGTTAGCTACAAAATACGTTTTTTTTTTCCCACTTATTATGTAGATGATATGATAAGTTTCTGTCACTGGTAGCAGGTAGTGGTATTCGAATGTGTGTGGGGTAGGTACCACAACTAAAAAGTGAAAAATAAAAACTTTTTACAAAAAAAAACAACCGACCTCCAAAAAAAACACTACTAAGTGAAAAATAACTTTAATTTCGGAAGTCGGTGGTAAAAAACGAAAATACAAAACCCAAGACACCGACTTCCGAAATTAAAGTTATTTTTCACTTTGTAGTGTTTTTTTTTGGAGGTCAGTTGTTTTTTTAATTCAATTGACCTATTTCAGCAAAAAAAATCATTAAAAAAATTGTCAAGGTTTTATGTGCTTTTTTTAATTGACTTCAAAAAATAGAGGAGGTTCTCAATTTGTCTGTATTTTTTTTTCATATTTGTTACCTCATAATAGTTTGTAAGATTCGTATTTGCATTGAAATAAAAGCTATTATTATTCCGCGTATGAGAAAATTTAAATTGGTCGATAACAATTTGTGTTTGTTTACCTATTTTGGCGGGTTTGCGCATGTGATAACGAGAGTAACAGCCGCGACTTACGAGTTGTAGGTCGTAGGTTCGAGCCCTGACAGGCGCTTTACTTTATGTAAATTATTTCATCACCACTACTCTCAAAACGGTGACGGAAAACATCGTGAGGAAACCGGCATGTCCTAGAACCAAAAATTCGAAGACATGTGACATCTACCAACGCGCACTGAGCCGGCGTGGTGGGTTACGGCCCACTCCCTCTCACGGAGAGGAAGCCTGTGTCCCAGCAGTGGGAACATTTATAAGCTGATGATGCGCATGTGATGGCTTGACCCATTAATAAATAGACACGGCAACGTTTCTAATGAAGATTTTTTTTAAATGTGACCTACATTAAAAGGTGGTTCAATAGATTCTGCTCGTTATTTCGATCAAACTATTTTCAGGTTTTGCGCATCCAACGTTACACGTTGAATATGCTAGTCGCGCGTTAAACTTTGCTTGCGCGATGGAGGAATTTGCGTGATGTCAGTATTTGAACCAGGAATGCTACTACATATTGCAAGAGTTTTTTGAAGGAAAAGTATAATTTAATTGAATTTTTTTAATAAATAAATAGAAAGTAATGACGTTAATAGTTGACCATTGACGATTGTTTGTATACATACCAACATATTTAATTTATTTGTATTAATTAATTTTATTTTTTATTTAATTTGTTCTTATTCATTACTACTCATACACATACATACATAAACTCACGCCTTCTTCCCATGGGGGTAGGCAGAAACTACAGAACGCCGCCTGCTGCGATCCTTACGTAGTCCTTTTGCCTCGTTTACGTTCATACATCTGGTCATACACGCATGCCGGTTGCGAGTACTACGCACCTGGCCTTTCTGAAGAACATCACCAATAAGGTCAGTATATGTCCTCCTAGGGCGTCCCCGCCCGGCCTTTCCCTTTACATCAGCCTTGTAAATACATTTTGTTAGTCGCCTTTCATTCATTCTCTCAACATGCCCAAACCATCTCAGCATACCCTTTTCAATTTTTGTCACTCATAATAAATAATATAATATAATTCGATAGCTACAGTAACAAACAACAATAATTATTCTATTCTATTGATTTGAAGCATGTTTTGTAATGTAATGAAATGTAATTTATTAATTTTATTTTATTTTGTTTTGTTTTGCAGTGCCCTTACAGGGTGCATGTTTGAAACTAATTTATCTTATTCCAACCTCTGTACAACATGTTTGCATTAAACTGATTTGATTTGATTTAATGACGTTGAAAGAATGTGGTGATGAAGATGCCACCATAGGTACTATTTTCATCTTTCTTTTGTTTTATTAAAATAGTATGTTAAGGAGGAGTTTCTAGCTATCATCATCATCCACCTAGCTATTTCCCAAGTATGTTGGGGAGCTGGTTCCAGTCTAACAGCTAGTCGATGCAGCTGAAGACGGAAACTTCTGGAAGTTATGACTCTGTTCAATGTTTTCCGCAATCATTTTGATTGTCCGGAGTTAGGAGTCTGTGTTACCTGGTTCCTCGAACAGTTCATGTACGAGCGGTACGCTCTCGACGTGTATGTGCTACTCGGCTTTGTAAATCCAACGCTGGCTCGCGTTCACCACTTCATCGTTTAGTTGAGACATATAACAATGAGTTTAATTCAATCGACATTCTTTTTCTTAGTAAAAATGCGTTTAAAAAGCAAATCCAAGCAACCCTAAAGGATCAGCAAAGTATTGTATAATGACGTAATGTTTGATAATGTACGCACACAAACTTACTTTTAATTTTATTTTTTTGTTTCTTTTATAAATTAAAAAAATCCAGATATGAGTTCCAGGATAATGCCGGTTGTATAGGTATTGTATCTGTGTTACTAGCTAGTTTTTAAATACTTCATATTGTAATCTGTGGAAAACGTAGTGGGTAGCATAATTGTTTAAAATGTTATATTTAAGATATTGTGACTGTTTTTTATTGTGCTACTGTTTGTTTTTCCTTAAATAAATAAATACCAGTATTTTACATGTAGCGACTGCCTATCTGACCTCCACAACCCAGGTATTGAAGAGTTCCCAGCCATATCACCTTACAAGATTTCTTTGGTCTTCCCCTAATCTTACCAAGTCTTACAACAATCCACATTAATACTCAAAACTTCTCTCACGGCATATAATTAATTCTTTCCTGTTTCTAATAAAATTAAAACTTAATACAGCAATAATTTACAATCTGAAACAACAATGAAAAAAAATATATTTAAAAAACCAAAAAACCGACTGCAAAAACACATACTTAAAAGAGGAAAAAACAAGCATAATAATTTTGGTATTGCAGGCGGGACAAACCAATAACCTGAAATTATAATGTAAGTTTTGTTTGTAATACCAAAATTCTATAGATTATAATGCTTGTTTTTAAAGTGAAACTTTTATTACATCGTCTCAAACTTTTTCGTCTGTGTGTTGCGTCGCGTGACGGTCGGCCGCGGAGTAGGGATAAAGTGAAAGGCGCTCGTCAGAGCAGCCAAGGCCAATATGGCGGCGCCTATAGAAGTTTCACTTTTACCGTGGTTTCATAAAACCACACAATCCTTTTTTCTCTTTTCAGTTATGTGTTTTTGGAGTCGGTTTTTTTGTATTTTTATTTTTATTTTATTTCAAGCTTTTTAGTTTTATTAAAATAATATATATTGATTCATTACTAGCTTTTATTTGATACCAATAATGAAGATTTTTTTTAAACCTACTCCTCCCTTTTTTGTATTTGCAGATGCAATATATAAATATTATATAACCTACAACACTCCCACTATTAAGACAAATCTAACGACACCTCACATGTTAAAATCCATCAAGCCGTTTAGGCTACAGAGCGTGCCAAAGAAATAAACATACATACATACATACTCTCGAAAAACATTCTGAGGCAGTTGGGTAAAAAGAACTGCACACGTAGCAAGTGATCAATTGATCACCATAGAAACCGAAGAAATGAAAGACAACACGAGCGAGATTGTAGAAAGATTTATACAATGCGCAATGTCAAAAATGAATTTTATGTAGAGACATTAGAGTAACAAGTTATCTTACTAAGCGTACTGGTTTTCATGTTTGTCAGAAAATATTATTATAGTGACGTCACCCCTAAAATACAACAGCCAGAAGAACTTCTCATAGGTACCAGAACAAATAATAACTTTTTAAACGCAGTCAAACCCGCAAGGCATACGCAAGGCACACCCAGTCCTCTATAAAACAAGAAACACAGCTAGTCTAACAAATGTTGAGCTCAGACGAGGTACACGAAACATTTTAAAGGAGTGTACAACCAAAAAATACTTCATGTTAAAGTTTAAAACTATGTTGAAAAGACTTTGTTAGTTGTTCCAAAATGTTTACAGTATCGCTTTGAGAGCTAAAGTTGAGCTCACAACGGTGGAGTAAAAAAATAAAACATTTTAACAGATTTCCAGTAACTGGGTTATGGAGATCAGATAAACAGTCGCTCCATGTAAAATCCGGTTAGATTGAAAGCCGACTCAACAAGGCTTGGCAAGACGAGAACAGTTCTACGGTAACTGCTGTCGAATGCTGAGCATGGAATCCTAGGTTAAATTCCCAGGTCGGAAAAAGTGAAGCAGTGATGCTCGCGAAGGAGGAGGCGGAACGCGTGAGGGAGAGGCAAATTTCGCGCGTTCACGCCCCTAACTGCCGCAGGAGACGCCCTGGGAGTCGCAGGCTGATTCCCGGCCACCGTAGGCGCGGGTTTGCGAACGGTGAGCAATGGGTAGCTCGCCGTCCGATCAGGACCAGGCCCGGGTCGACGGCGCATTGTGTTCCACGTGCGCCTCAAAGAGATTTCAGCAGAATTGACGGGGTCCGCTAGGGCCAATGCCTGCCGGGGTTGCCGAAAAGTCCAAAAGGGATACCGTGCCGTACCTGACAACATGGCAACCGAAGGAACACGGGTGGGTTTTAGTCAGTAAGAGTCTGACACGCTCTCCCGATTCGCCCAGAGCGAGAGAAGTTATGTGATAATTTCCCAACCAAAAAAAAAGAAAAGGTTGGACCAAGTGTTATTGGGTTTTTTCTATCTGGAATTTCTCTGTAGCAGCCCGGAGCCCCTGGCCATGAACTGGAACAGACCCTTCGCATTATCACTATTGGGTTGAGATAGAATTTTATGACATATTTATTCTTTAAATCAATTTCAAGACCCCAAACAGATAATTTCTATCAGACTCATATCGAACACAGTCCACAAAAATAAGTAATTTATGGGCTAATTTTTCAATAGTCATATCACTTTATCTAATGAATAAATAACATATTTTTTATACAAAAGCTGCCAAATTGAAATATTTATTCTTAAGATAAAAGTTATCTGACTATTAAAAAATCTGCACTAAGTCTTCAATAAAACAACAGATAATGGTGCCGATTCCCTTGTTTACAAACTAAACTAAATTTAAGTACAGTGCATCTTTCTATTTCATTAAGAAAAGGACAGAAGATTTTTTTTAGTTTAGTCCTGTCAAATTAATCAGCGCTTGATGTAAATTGACATAATTTTAGTAGGCAAGTATTTAATCACGTCTAAACTTGTATGGAGTAGTGACAGGCACTGATTACTTTGACAGGACTAAACTAAAATTTATCTTCTGTCCTTTTCTTAATGAAATAGAAAGAAAAAGATGCACTGAACTTGAATTTAGTTTAGTTTGTGAATCAAGGCAATCCATTATAAGCCTTGTTGGTGACAGTGGTCGTAAGCGCTACTGCTGAGCGTGACGTCTTGCGTTCGACTCCCGGGTCGGGCAAAGTGTTATTGGGTTTATTCATCTGGAATTTCTCAGTAGCAGCCCGGAGTCTGGATTTGTGCCCAGTTGATGGCAATAGGCTCGCCCCTTATTACATGGGACTTAAACGTAACTGGCGAAATGTGGGTGTACTGTGTAGGTACACCTCTGCCTAACCCTTTGGAGAATACTGGCGTGAGTTTATGATGTCTTTTTCTTTTCGTGTGGTTGGAGACTAAACCGGTGTCAGAGTTTTAACGCCGCCCATGGGCCTCTGACTTGGCTCCACATGCCGTCGAGAAATATCTCTCAGGTTCCTTCACCGTTTTTGAAGCAAGTGATAATTATACAATACGCACATGAATCCAAAAAGTCAGAGGTGCGTGCCTTGGGTTCGAACTCGAGACCTATGACTTGGCAGTCTGACGGTCGCAACAAGAGTCTATCACTGCTTTCATGATGTTGTGTAAAACAATAGGTTTTCTAGATAATAACTCGCCTGTCTATTTATATTTTGTTCGTGACCAGACGACACCAAGATTTAAACCTTCAAAGTCACGGTATACAGGGTGTTAGGCAGACGATTAAACATACAAAAATGATGGATCGGTGGGGTCGTCTGCTACGTGTTTAGAGGTACAATAACAAGACTCAGGCCATACGGATCTTTTTAAATGTTTTTTTAACCGACTTCCAAAAAGGAGGAGGTTATATGTTCGTCGCGTATGTTTGTTTTTTTACCCGACTGCCCCAGAAGGAGGGTAATGTTTTTTCTAAACGACTTGATGGAATTTAACATGTAAGGTGTCGTTAGATTCGTATTAATTGTGGGAGTGTCATAGGCTATATAATATTTATATATTGCATCTGCAAATAGAAAAAAAGGGAGGGGTAGGTTTAAAAAAAAACATTATTGGTATCAAATAAAAGCTAATATCTAATCTAAATATATAAAAACCGGCCAAGCGCGAGTCGTACTCGCCCATGAAGGGTTCCGTAGCAACAAGTAACATTGAATGAAAGGTAAAATGAAAAGTAAAAGGTTTACGATTTATGACGTATTAAAAAAAAACTACTTGTTAGATCTCGTTCAAACCAATTTTCGGTGGAAGTTTACATGGTAATGTACATCATATATTTTTTTTAGTTTTATCATTCTCTTATTTTAGAAGTTACAGGGGGGACACACACATTTTACCACTTTGGAAGTGTCTCTCACGCAAACTATTCAGTTTAGAAAAAAATGATATTAGAAACCTCAATATCATTTTTGAAGACCTATCCATAGATACCCCGCACGTATGGGATTGATGAAAAAAATTTTTTTGAGTTTCAGTTCTAAGTATGGGGAACTCCAAAATTATTTGTTTTTTTTCTATTTTTATGTAAAAATCTTAATGCGGTTTACAGAATACATCTACTTACCAAGTTTCAACAGCGTAGCTCTTATAGTTTCGGAAAAAAGTGGCTGTGACATACGGACGGACAGACAGACAGACAGACAGACAGACATGACGAATCTATAAGGGTTCCGTTTTTTGCCATTTGGCAACGGAACCCTAAAAACGAAAGATCACTCACTCACTCACTCACTCATTCACTCACTCATTCACTCACTCAGTCATCAAGAAAAATCGAAAACCGCTTGACGTATGACGATAAAATTTGGTAGGAAGGTAGTTTATAGTTAGTAGACGTCCGCTAAGAACGGATTTTTGGAAATTCGATCTTTAAGAGGGTGAAAAGGGGGGATTTTGTTTGTATGAAAAATCTTATTCCTTGAGTTAATAAACTTGAAACTTAGCCGAATACTTATCTATGTAAATTATAAAGTTTGCCACTTTTAGTTTTTCTAAAGCACACCCCTTAAAGGAGGATTGGGGGGTATCAAAGTTTGTATGGAAGAATTTTAACGAGCGGTCTAATTAACTCGAAACTCAGTATTTATAATTAAAACTGAAAATAAATAAAAAAGTATATCAGGGTTTTTTGAACCCCTAATGGGGTGAAACGGGGTATTAATTTTTAGAATGGAGGATTTTACTGTGTAGCTTAATTAACTTAAAAATTGGTATAAATAAACTTTATAGTCAAATAATGGAAACGTCACAATAGATTTTTCAAAAATTATTATCACGTTATTTGCTATGGGGGATGAACAATATAGCATTATGTTCGTATTCTTATATAGTTTACCGCAAATTGTAAAAAGACTAGCCAAAAGGTAAGAATATTGCAGATAGTTACGGATTTAACCTTTTGTACCCTTATGGAGCTAAGCAGTCAATCATAGCATATACAGGATGGATTTTGAGATGGAGCAATAAGGGCAGGTACCTTAACCGTTGTCGCTACAAGAAAACGGTCTTAGGAGACTGTCCTTAACATTTTGAAACATTTTGATCTGCATTCACAGATTTTGAAAAAAAAATTACAGTCAGTAAGAAAATGGCCAATTTTCACAAAAACTTTTTTGATGCCAGTCGATCCTATTTCTTATTATTTATTATTAGGATCAAAAAACTATATTGGGCCAACTGAGGTTTGAGTACGAGAAAAGTCAGAAATTGAAAAATAACTCCCATACATTTCGTAGGAAATGAGAGGAGATAGAACACAATACTAGTATACCTTTGTATGTTGAAAAATATTTTTAATGAGGTACTTACTATTATTCAAATGAACACAATATACTATGCAACAGTTGAATTATTCCAATACTTCACTGGGCTGAATAAGGACCGAATGTAGCAGATAGTTACAGATTGAACTTTTAAATGATTATCAATCCGCTATACTTTTATGCAGCTAAGCAGTCAATCATCAATTCATCCATCTATACTAATATTATAAATTCGAAAGTAACTCTGTCTGTCTGTCTGTCTGTATGTTACCTTTTCACGCCTAAACCACTGACCGGGTTTCGATAAAATTTGGCAAGGAGATAGATGGCATCCCGGAGAAGGACATAAGCAAATTTTTGTCTCAAAAATAAACCTAAGGGGATGAAAGTTTGTATGGGAAACCTATCATTTCTTAAGTTAGGGCTATGAAAATTTAAATTTGTGCTTTTGGTAACAAATCAAGAATGACGTATTTCAGCGTTATTCAAAAATTATCCCTCAAGAGGGTAAAATAGGGGATGATATTAAAATTCACATGTAATATTGTTTTTTTGTCTTCTTTTCAAGAGATTTTTGTGATTGGAAATATAGTCATAGTCCGTATCTTGGATTAACATTTAGTCTTTATTCAAAGTTATTACAATTTAAATTCATAAACTAACTTTTCAAACATGCAGGTCCTGTATTAATATGTTCAATGGCGGCAAGAGTAGGTACTACAAATCAATGGTGACAATAATAGTAAAACGAACAATTTATTTTAAGAAAGGCATTTAGAATCATATAAACTTAATTAGAACCATATAAAATTTGTTAAAAAAACCGGTCAAGTGTGAATAGGACTTGTGCCCTGAGGGTCCCGTTTCAAAGCTGTGCCTGCTCGGCTGCCCGAATTTCCAAATCTGGATTGAAGGACAAACTTAAAATGAATAACAACATATTATGTTGTAATGTATTAATGTTAATGTTGTTCTTTTTCAATTGAAAAAGAACTTTTATTAGAGTAATTAAATACAGACTAAATGTTACTTCAAGACACGGCCTTTGAATTTTTAATCTCAGATTGCAGAAAAAACTTAACTTTGCCGTTCATTATAGAACTATAAATTACCAATTTTAGGATTATCCTCTTTACTTGACCTTACTTCTCGCCAAACTTCATGCTGCTGGTCCAACGGGAAGTACCAAATAGACTGGTTTATTTGCGAGTGTCAAAATATGCGGCATAAATGGCTATATTTTTTATATCGTTAACTTTTTTTTTGGGTGGGAAATTATCAAATAACTTCTCTCGATCTGGGCGGAGCGGGAGAGCGTGTTAAGCTTATACTAACAAAAACCCACCCGTGTCCCTTCAGTTGCCTGTGTGTTGCCATGGGCCACGGTAACCCTTTCGGACTTTCCCGCGACCCTGGCAGGCATCGGCCCTAGCGTACCATGGCTTGGACCAGGGCCGGACGCGAAAAATCACTACCGCCGATCGTCTCCACAAGGACATGGCGGTGCCCCGCCCAAGCCGGGCAGACCTCCACCGTATGCTCCACCGTGTCCTCCGGGCGATCCACACAATGGTCTCACCCGGGCGTTTCCTCCCACCTTATCCGAAACAGAAATCTCCCGAAACAACCGTGTCCGGTGAGAACCTGCGTCAGGTGGAAGGTATGGACGCCGTGGCGCCTCTTTAGCCACTCTTCAATGAGGGAACTTATTGCCACAGTTGTGGCGTGCCCATTATTACGTTGACTTGGAAATTTGATTTTCGTTACACTTCCAAGAGACCGTAGATCTAAGTTTTTAATATCTATTTCAACTTGATGCCTCGACGCGTTCCTGAGAAAAAGGGTCTTGACAGACACTGAAGTCATCCTTTAAGGGCTTTAATGTTTCATTTTGAGGTACGGAACCCTAAAACAGATTTATTATCAGCCTGTTACCTTTTCATGCCGTAACGGCTAAACGGATTTAGATGATAGGCATACGGATAGGCTATGACCTGGGTTAGGACATAGGATACTCTGAATCCCGGTAGCACGTTCCTGTGGGAAATTTTCTGACATCCACGCGGGCGAAGCCGCGGGCAAAAGCTAGTTATTTTAATAAAACTAAAAAGCTTGAAATAAAAAAAGTTATTTAAAAAACAAAAAACCCGACTGCAAAAACACATAACTGAAAAGAGAAAAACAAGCATTATAATCTATAGAATTTTGGTATTGCAGGCGGGACAAACCAATAACCTGAAATGATGGTGTAAATTTTGTTTGTCCCGCCTGCAATACCAAAATTCTATAGATTATAATGCTTGTTTTTCTCTTTTCAGTTATGTGTTTTTGCAGTCGGGTTTTTTGTTTTTTAAATAACTTTTTTTTTATGTATGTTCACCGATTTCTCCGTCAATTGTGGACCGATTTTGAAAATTATTTTTTTGTTTGAAAGGGTGTGCTCTCGAATTGGTCCCATATAAATTTTATTAACTTTGCTTGGATAGTTTTTGAGTTAGCTACAAAATACGTATTTTTTCCCACTTAGTATGTAGATGACATGATAAGTTTCTGTCACTGGTAGCAGGTAGTGGTATTCGAATATGTGTGGTGTAGGTACCACAACTAAAAAGTGAAAAATAAAAACTTTTTACAAAAAAAAAACAACCGACCTCCAAAAAAAACACTACAAAGTGAAAAATAACTTTAATTTCGGAAGTCGGTGGCAAAAAACGAAAATACAAAACCCAAGACACTGACTTCCGAAATTAAAGTTATTTTTCACTTTGTAGTGTTTTTTTTGGAGGTCGGTTGTTTTTTTTTTTGTAAAAAGTTTTTTTTTTGTTTTATTCGAAATTCATTGTTGCTCAAACTCCAAACGTAAATAATTTCATTTAAAAATAACAAAACTGGCGACGTTTTTATTTTATTTTTATCTAGAGTAACTGTAAAATTTTATAAAATTCGTATTTGACGCAGGTGATAGTTAGAAATTAAATACGAGAAATTAAAATAATTGCCGAAAGCCCGCCTTTGAACTGCGTTAAAAAAACTAAGACTGATAGAGCAGTTCTAATTCTAGTTCATTGATTCAGGCGTGACCTTGCGGAAATCCATTATAAAATAAAATAGACGTGGATAATTATATTTAGTAACCTGTTCCACTTATCTGTTTCTAAAGAGCCATAAAAAACTTCTGAAAGAAATCGACACGCCGTGTTCGAGTTCGCAACAAGTCCATCGTCATCCTGAGGATGCCTCGTTGACAGGTGAAACACGTGTCGATTTCTTACAGGAGTTTTTTATGGCTCTTTAGTAATAGCTAAGCGGAACAGGTTACTAAATATATCCACGTATATTGTATTTTAGTTCTAATTCTAGAAAAATAACTTTGGTTCATGTCCGTTCTAACGGTATGCAATATGCAAAATTTCTTTTAAAACATTTAGAATAATTCACCAATTTTAACTGGCTGGGCCTTTTTTCACGGAACTCTACAATATTTTTTTACATGTTACATTCTACAATTATTCTATGTATAATTGTAATTTTCATATGTTCAACCGTCTGCTTAACACCCTGTATAATAAGACATGAAGCTCTAAGTATATTGACGACCTGCTTGTCATCCAGACTCTAGATCTTAATCTATTTTCGTAACCTAGCTTGAATAATGGTCCATGTAGGTTAAGCAGCTGGGACCTAAGTATTATAGGAATTTTAGATTCTATAGTGATCCATAATGAGATTAGAATTTTGAGAGTGATGTTAATTTTAAATTCTAACGTTTTGGTCACGTAAGGACTCTGCCTTTAAAAACATTATCTAAATTAAAAGTCATTTATTGAAGCTAGGCTGCGAATCAACACTTTTTGAACGTGAAAATTACATCTTAAGAACCGTCTTATGATATAATTTTCACGTTCAAAATAGTTTTCCAATAATGATGTAAAAGCAGAGAGACTTGAGTAGTTGGTTGGATTTTGCAGTCAAAAATCTTGTCATCTGCAAAATGAAACAATTTCAGAGCAGAATAATATTCGTAGATTATTCATTACGAGGCCTGCGAACACGGCTCGCAACTACAAATCGAGATGTTAGCAAAATTCAATTCCAAGCATGTTGCGCTAGTGTGAGTGCCTGCCGGAGTGATGTACACCTACAGTGAGCAATACTACCACGCACATATTGACAATTATTGCTTGACGCAATAGCACTACTTTCGAAAATTCATGATAAATTTGAATGTGTTCCGTAATACCAAAAATTATGAATGAAAACTTAATATTTTTCAATTTTTTTTTCGATAATTTGTAACTTGATAATATAAGCTATGCTTCTGCAGAAACAATATTATAAATATTGTAGTTAATAATACAGAAAAAACAATAAATATGAAGACATGTCATTTACGCTGTAAAAATATGCGAAATTGAATTCGTTTAAACTTCATTTTAGAAAAGTTTTTTGGGAAAAAATGATATAGGAGCTTAGATAAACACTGTCTCAATCCGAATAATAACATAACATGGTGGAAATATGCCCAAATTGCAAATGATTTAGGTATTACGTTTGTATGGACAATTCATGCGTCGCCGCGTTCTTAAGGGGACAAAGCAGTGTCTTAATGTCGCGGGCTATATTTTGAATCTCGAACGCAACGAAGGATTCTAGGGCTCTACGTTTGGGGACCATCCCCAAAATGGCGGGCCCCTTCACCACTTCCTAGTGCTTTAGCTGGAAAGAAGTGGCGCAACAAACTCCCCAGCAGCATAGCTGTCTGTTCAGTTATAACTTGATTGATATCTAATATAAATTTAATCTTTTTTAGTGATGTAGGTAGGTGCAGCAAAATTAATTTATTTCGGTTATTTCAAATTTCTTCGGTATGAGGAGAGATCTTCTGCCTACAAAGGGACATTGACAACCCATATATTGCCTGATTGAAACTCTACCTCCAAATGAAATGGTGTTTTACTTGTTTGTCCTCATAATGAACGTGCGATTAGATATGCGTCAAAATGAGTTCACCCATTCACTAGATGATTACTGACGCACCGTTGATTACATAATGCTCCGCACTGAGTACAAAGAATAAATTGATAAGAGACTGGACACTTCTAGGTACGGACAATTGTACATTCACGGAATGAAACAGTTGGAGTGTTTTATAATTATTAACCGACTTCCAAAAAGGAGGAGGTTATATGTTCGTCACGTATGTTTTTTTTTTATGTATGTCTTTTGTTTGAAAGAGTATGCTTTTGAGGTGGTTCCATATAAATTTTATTAACTTGGTTTTGACAGTTTTTGAGTTAGCTTCACTAATACGTACCTTTTTCCCACTTAGTATGTGGATGACATGATAAGTTCCTGTCACTGTTATTTACATACCAGGTAGTGGTTTTCGAATTTGTGTGGGGTAGGTACCACAGCTAAAAAGTGAAAATTAAAAACTTTATAGTGTTTTTTTTTTAAGTCGGTTGTTTTTTTTTTGTAAAAGGTTTAATACCTAATTATAACAGTTGTACAAGACTTTATCTACACCCATGATATTAATTCTCTATAAAAGTTTCTGAAACCATTGGATGTTTGTAATTCAAGATCATGAATAAAGAAATTCCCACGAAATTCAGTACAACTGCACCTATGAATGTCGCCTGCAGCAGCACATCACACACACATGCGTGCAGCGGGTGCTGCTGTCCCCCGTTTGAACGTTGAAACAAGTTGCATAATGAAATTTAGTACAACATTGTAACTCTCGTTTGGATGAGGTAATGGTTACTATGACAATGGCTGTTATAATGTTGCCAATGAGCTAACTGTTCCAGAAACTTTTATAGAGGTTTTATTGCATGGGTGTAGATAAAATACATTCCTTTACCGCATAGCGCAGAGGTCAGCTGTTATTACGTGACCTAAGTATTTGACCACGTCGACTTTCTCAAGATCAGATCTGACCAGCTGTTCGGACTTCCAAACACCATGTACAGTGATTTGTCCGGGTTGTGAAACATGTTGTGGTCTTTAGCGTAATTTTCACACAGACAATAGTTTGCGCAACGCCAATTTTTGGCGCATAATGCAATTCACGAGGGCACGTCCATGTGACTCTAATCTCATTAAAATAAGGTAAATATTGGAATGATTGATGCGCATCTGTACCCTATTATCATCAGGTAAGTCTTAGGTTAAATGTCAAGTATGTTTATGATAACTGATAAATGATTTTATTTCTGTAAGTAGGTTTGTACAATAGTAATTTATGAAACTGTTGCATAATAAGGGGTATTAAAACATGAGTAGTAATAATATCACACGAGTGTTTTAATACCTAGTTATGTGCAGTTTCATACACTACTTTATCTACTCTCAAACATTGGGATTGAAACAAATACTAAATAAAAGATCAAAGTTAAAGATCAAGAATAAATTAAAAAATTCCACGAAATTCAGTAAGTACTACAAAACAAATGAATGTCGCCTGCAGCAGCACATCACCGCACATGCGCTACAGCGGGTGCTGCTGTCCCCCGCCAAAAGTTGATGGAAACTCTTTGGTGATATTAACTTCTTGGATTAGCGCTGTATCGTAACAGAAAAAAAATTGTTTTATAGTATTATTTTGTTAGAGAAAAAGTGTTATAATATGATTCTATTTTTAAATTTCGGTATTCTGTTTATAAAGTATGTCAATATAAACTCGTTTTGAAGTTCATAATTCGAATATTACGCTATGAGAGTAGATAAACACTTTTACACGTCAGTCATATTTTAAAACTAGATGAGGTCGGCGTTTCCTATCTGACTACTCTGAGAAGAAAGGCCGAAACAAACTCAGAGGTCACAGTCTCTTTTAAAGTCCGGACATAATCTTGGTCAGATCATGTGAAGGCCATGTGGATTGGTGTCTGAAGTGGTCTTTTGAGGAAAGCACAGATTGAGAGGGTCTGTGCAGTCAGTGCACGCATTTGTCAGTTATCGCGCAGCTCAATTCAGAATTTAAGGAGCTCAACGATTCGACGAACAATACCAAAAAAAGGACATTTGGGTAGGCCACTTAAATTGCTCAAACAGTCAGACCATGATTAGAACTAACTGAAAAAATAAAAATAAAACAAAACTAAAAGGAATGACCCACATAGTCTTCACATTCACAATAATTATATACTTTAAAAGTAAATATTCATGTCATTGTATAAATAAAATTCATTAATGTCAATGTGTATATAAAAACCCGGAAATAATCTTGGTCAGAGCATTTCATTTCAGAACCATGTAGATTTGTGTCTGAAATGGTCTTCTAAGGAAAGAACCACACAGATTTGAGTGGACCTGTCCAGTCAGTGCACGCATTTGTTTGTTAATGTATAATATGAAGAAGCAAAATTGAGCAAGGAGGTATCGACTGAATAAACCCTCTGCAGTCATTTCAGTGCTAATACTTAGTCTATGGTAATTGGATGGATGAATGAACGCACTGTGTAACTAGGAAGGTCCATAAAATGATATCCTATATTATTATTCAGGTTTTGATTTAAATATTAATTATCTCGGTAGTAACTACACAATATTAATTAATATTCTAAAAATGAATAGGTAAGGTAAGCTGGTAATCACACCTCTGCAATTAATTTGGGCAATTACACTTTTCAGTATTTAAATTAAATTATGCATTTTGAATACTATTGTATAGAATCATTTTTTCTAACTTGAACAGACAGCTGTGCTGCTGGGGAGTTTGTTGCGCCACTTCTTCTTCCCAGCTAAAGGCACTAGGAAGTGTTGAAGGGTGGGCGTTTTGGGGGACTGTCTTATGTAATTTTGACGTTCGAAAAGTGCTGATTCTCAGCCTAGTTTGAATAAATGACTTTTGTTTTTTTTTTTAATTATATGGAATCCCCATGAAAAAGTGTATACACTGGTCATCATAAAGGTTCAAAAGTCTTTTGTTCGCTGCCCATACTTAAACTGTATGGATATTACCCATATATGTACCCTACACCATTTGTGCTAGTTATGGTGGGCTACCAAATTTTAGAAGTAAGAAGAAATCTTGGTCTCGTCAAATATTTCATCAGGATAATTCGTGGTACCCAAAATCAAAATCAAAATATTTTATTTCACATAAACCTACAAGGGCACTTATGAAACTTCAGAAGATAGGTGCACGGTTCCAATTGGTCGCTTCCTATGGAGAAGAGCCGGCAAGGAACTCCACGGTTACTCTTTTCAAAATAAATGGTTTCTACAATGTTTTCAAATTAGTGTTAGGGAGGACAGTGTAGGCCTATCAACAAGTACCAGGTACTTAGTAAAATAGAAAATGGTCCACAAGTCTACAGCCTACAACGTTTTCACATTCACAAAATCTAAAAGAAAAGAATCTATATAAAAGATAAACAAAATAATTAAAATAAGGACCTATTTAAACCAAATGACATGATTGCCACTACAGCTGTAACAAGTATAATTTGATATAAAAAAAAATAGGTATATAATGTCAAATACTGAAAAGATTATGTCAATGAAGTATGTAAAAAAAGTAATATAAAATAATCATCGTTTCAATTCTTTTTAACTACAGCACATCTCCTTTAACATCCCACTACCCATTAGACATACACTACACCTTCGCCAGCGTCCTCTATTCTCAATACCTCAAACCAGTAACCCTTAAGGCCAGTCCATTGTACCTAGCTCTAACCCATATTAACAACATTTTGCTGTATGACGAATCCTCAGATGTCTTCGCGAGTACTGAACTGAGATTCCTGAACACTGCTACTCGATACCTGGAATCTATTGCCACTCCCAGTACAATCTCCTTGGAGTGAATAAATTAATGTTTCTTATTATTTATAATTTTACCCCAATTATATCTAATTTTATCTAATTTCGTCTAATTTAATCTAATTTTGCCTAATCTTGACTAATTTCATTTAATTTCAACAAATTTTGTCTACTTTTATGTAATTTAATCTAATTTTATGATTGTATGTGTTATAAATATAATAACTAATAAATATTGACCTACAACTCCGTAGCCAAATGGCAAAAAAACGGAACCCTTAAGGATTTTAGTCATGTCTGTCTGTCCGCCCGTATGTCACAGCCACTTTTTTCCGAAACTATAAGAACTATGCTATTGAAACTTGGTAAGTAGATGTATTCTGTAAACCGCAATAAGATTTTCACACAAAAATAGAAAAAAAAAAAATTGGGGTTTCCCCATACTTAGTACTGAAACTCAAATTTTTTTTTCTTCAAACCCATTTGTGTGGGGTGTCTATGAATAGGTCTTTAAAAATGATATTGAGGTTTCTAATATCATTTTTTTTCTAAACTGAATAGTTTGCGCGAGAGACACTTCCAAAGTGGTAAAATGTGTGTCCCCCCCTGTAACTTCTAAAATAAGAAAAAGATAAAACTGAAAAAAATATATGATGTACATTACCATGTAAACTTCCACCGAAAATGACATAGTTTGAACGAGATCTAGTAAGTAGTTTTTTTTAATACGTCATAAATCGTAAACCGCAATTTACCTTTCATTCAATGTTACTTGCTGCTACGGAACCCTTCATGGGCGAGTCTGACTCGCACTTGGCCGCTATTTTAATAAATAAATAAATTTTACATTTTCGCTTTTGTTGATGTATCCACCTATTATTTATTCATTTATCGAGGACATCCAACAATAGATGTACGCAAAAAATCTCAATTTAAACAGAAATTTAGTTTTAGTCTAGTGCATTCCTTCAATTACAGCCACAAAGGTGGCTTGTAATGGTTATAAGAATAATCTGCTTAAGAATGCGGCGACGCATGAATTGTCCATACAAACGTAGTACATAAATCATTTGGAATTTGAGCATATTTCCACCATATTATGTTGATATTAATTTATTTGCTCATTACTAGGACCTTGATGAAGTTATACTCTCAATTATTTAATAATTTTTTTGACATTGAATTTTACATGATATTTGCTATTTATTTTGACATTGTATTTATTTGTTGACATATTTTAAATTAATTTGACTTTATATTTGCTATTTAATTTGACATTGTATTTGTTAATTGTCATATTTTAAATTAATTTGACTTTTGAACTAACTTTTCACTTCAATTTTAATTAGGCTTTAAATGTATTATTTCTGCATGTGATAATTTTATAATATGTAATGTTCAACACAATGTTAATTGTTAATGAATAAATGAAATGAAATGAAATATTCGGATTGAGACAGTATTTATCTAGGCTCCTACGTCTTTTTATTTCCAAAAATTTACCTTTAAATGAAATGTAAGCGAATTGCATTTCATACATTTTCACAGCGTAAATGACATCAGCGTAAATGTTTTCATATTGTTTTTCCTGTATTATAAACAACAATATTTGTAATATTGTTTCCGTAGAAGCATAGTTTATGTTATCAAATTACAAATTATCGAAAAAAAATGGAAATAGGTACATTAAGTTTTCATTCATAATTTTTTGTATTACGGAACACATCCAAATTTATCATAAATTTTCGAAAGCTAGTAGTACTATCGCGTCAAGCAATAATTGTCAATGTGTGCGTGGTAGTATTGCTCACTGTAGGTGTATATCGCTCTGACAGGCACTCACACTAGCGCAACGTGCTTGGAATTGAATTTTGCAAACATCTCGATTTGTAGTTGCGAGCCGTGTCGCCGGCCTCTTAAGACGCAGATATACAATGACAGTGACCTTAAGTGGTTAGCTTGCGTGTTCTGTACTGAGCTCACGCAACGCGTCGTACGTCCAGCCAGTAATAGGAATCGCCCATCAACGAGCAATGTCCCAAATTAGACGCATTATCAATTTATTATACATAAAAGAAAAGGTACGAGTATTTTAATAAAACGCGTATACTAAAAGATCAATAATTAAATTATCTTCAAAATGGTGAATGTTTCAGAAAAATACGCTTGATAGATTTTGCGTGATTCTCAGTTTTTAACCCGCGTTAGATATAAATACACAAATTAATTTCACTATGTTATAAAAATATAATCCAAAATATGCCTATATGAAAATATTAAGAAAATGCTCTAGTTTAACACATAGTTTTTCCGAATCATTAACACTACTGGTTTAGACGTAATCTTCAGTATAAAATCATAAAAAATCGGTTAACGTCGCCTTAAACACGTTCCACCTGCTGGGACACAGGCTTCCTCTCTGTGAGAGGGAGTAGGCCGTAATCCACCATGCGGGCCCAGTGCGGGTTGGTAGATGTCACATGTCTTCGAATTTTCGGTTCTAGGACATACCGGTTTCCTCACGATGTTTTCCTTCACCGTTTTGAGAGCCGTTTGGTGCGTAGTACCTACTTGCAACCGGCGTGCGTGTATGTCCAGCACCCTAATTTCCGTACCTAAGATACTTTCAATCACATTTTAGCATTAGCATTATCAGCCTATAATGTTCCAACTGCTAAGAAGCTCGTGGCTAAGTAATAACAGCAGTACTGGTCGATCCTTTAGGTTAAGCTACACTTGCCGGAGTCGATCCGTGGGTGACCATCTTAACACACCGAGACTCCTCCGTGCCTCGGAAAGCACGTTAAGCCGTTGGTCCCGGCTGTCATTCGTGGATCTTTGACAGTCGTTACGGGTCGGCAGAAGCCCGAAAGTCTGACAACCAGACTTACCAAGGAGTATCGTTTTACCCAGTTACTGGATTGTGGAGGTCAGATAGGCAGTTGCTTCATGTAAAATACTGGTATTCAGCTGCATCCCGTTAGATTGGAAGCCGACCCCAACATAGTTGGGAAAAGGCTAGGCAGATTGATTTTTGAGTTGACAAGAAAAAAAACTCAAAGTAATGTTAACGATAAAAAATACTAAAACATTTCTGTAAAATGTTTTTTTTATTCAATAACTCAAAAACAGTACCTGTTTAACAGTTAATGAGACAATTTACAAAAAAAAAAAATCTTTTAAATTACATAAAACAAACTTCTATTCGGTGTAGTCACAAAATTATGGATCAATTCAGGTTTTTATTTTTCCTGTAAAATTGACTTTTTACACTTGCGCGTTTATTCTGCGGGGACGGCGATATTATTATAATAATCGGCATATACTTTTTTCCGGGAAAATAAAAACTATATGTGAACGAAGCAGGAATACCTAGATAATTATATTTTTATTATAAAACCAGTCCTGCACCAAGTATCCTTTAAGAGAAAAACAAGTCGCTAGTACATTACGGTCTGCGAGAATAAATTTTATGTCTTTTACGAGTTTTAATTATAATTTTAACGCATAATTTATAAAATGTGGGGACTTAAGATTTAATATTATGTTTCTTTAGTTTGTATGGATATTGAAAATATTTGTACCGGAAGACCAAAATTTATGCAAACTCTACTTACCCATTTTACAATTTTTAACCGATTTCAAAAAGGAGGAGGTTCTCAATTCGATTGTTTTTTTGATTTGTTTGATCGATTTTGATGATTCTTTTTTTTTTTGGTAGGTCATACTTCACACGAAGTCCGATATAAATTGTATTAACTTTGCTTGGGTACTTTTTGAGTTAGCTTCAATAATACGTATTTTTTCCCACTTAGTATGTGGATGATATGATAAGTTCCTGTCACTGGTAGCAGGTAGTGGTACTCGAATTTGTATGGGGTAGGTACCACAACTAAAAAGTGAAAAATAAAAACTTATAAATAATAAATGTTTTGATTATTGAATGATAATAACATAACATAACATAACATCACGCCTTGTTTCCCCGAAGGGTTGGGCAGAGGTGTCCCTGTAGCAGGTACACCCACATTTCGCCAGTTATGTTTAAGTCCCATGTAATAGGGGGCGAGCCTATTGCCATCAACCGGGCACAAATCCAGACTCCGAGCTGCTACTGAGAAATTTCAGATAGAAAAACCCAATAACACTTTGCCCGACCCGGGAATCGAACCCAGGACCTCATGCTCAGCAGTAGCGCTTGCGACCACTAGACCAACGAGGCAGTCAAGTGAATGATAATATTGAAGAGATAATATAAATAAAAGGAAAATATTATCACCATACCTGTTTCTGTTGTGATTTCGCGAAGCGTCATTCTAGTTTGAAGTTTTGAAGAGTACCTATCGTCGGTACAATAGTCAACTAACCAATGTGAAATTTTGGCAGTTTTGACTTAAATACAGGGAAATTTTTATTTTCTGGCGACACATACTGTGGCAAAACATTGTATCTGTGGCATTTCAAATACACAAGATACAGACAAATCATTATCTGCCTAACTGCAAAAAATACAATTTCTACTGAGGTAAACTAATCTAACTGATTTGCACGACAATGCAAAACTAGCCAAAGTGGCAGATTGAATAGTTTACTTTAGTGCAATATACCCTACAAAACAAAAGCCACAATACGTAACTGGCCTAAGTGGCAGATTAAATACTTAACTTTAGTTCTAAAACTTATTAAAATATGAAGGTACAATAATAATATGAAGCTCCTGTGAACTGGACTAGGTAATTGACAGATTGAACACACACAGAAATAATAAAAAATATTTTTCTACTAATTTTAACGTTTTTTTGTCGTACCTATCGTCATTTTAATGAAAATACAAATATTATTTTTATTTACCCAGTTAATTCCTTAACAACTGTATGCACAAGTCGAGCAAACCATAAATAACGTGAATAGTCTGCGTTTGCGTGATGTGTAGCCTCTTTTTTATTTTATTTTTTTGTTATAATTGTTTAATTTCGTATTATTTATAATCAAATAATATTTTGTTTTAGTTTAAGAAAAGTGCATCCTTCTTTTTTCTTCTTGTCTTTTTCTTTGTGTTTTTGTAACTTTGTGTCTTCACTGTATCCTTAACGTTGGTAATCTGTGGAAACGTCGTGGATTGTACATTTACCCACTTCCAATTGTTTGTAATTTTAGATTTAATATACATTGTACAATTGTTTGTTTTCCCTAACAAAATAAATAAATAAATAAATACTTACCAAACTACCACATTGGCAACTTTCATAGTGCACAAAATCAGTAACTCTTATTCTATTGCTATAGACAACTAATCAATCTGCGATATCTTCATAACCGGTGATAATGCCATTATTTTGATTTACTGTATTTAAAGAAGGTCAACAATATTATTCAAATTCATTAACAGGAATTGATATAAAGAAATACCTGATTTACGGCAACATTATATTTATTAAAATCATCCTCCTCAACAATTTGATATTGGCAGATTGGCGAGTTGACTTCTGACCCGACGCTATGTTATCTCATCATCTGTTACGACGCCTCATTGAGGTGGATAACAATTAAAATTCTATTGTGTCTCGTTAATGAGTAATGACAGTTGAAAGGTTATACAAATGCGGTGCCCCTAATTACAGGCGCAAGAGACAATATAGCTTTGTCTCCAAGGCAATAACCAACTTCCACCAGGAGTAGTGATAGCCTAGTGGTGTGCCCGTCGAACTGCCAAGTGATAGGTCTCGAGTTTGAACCCACCGTATGCTCCACCGTGTCCTCCGGGGGGATCCACACAATGGTAACACCCGGGCGTTTCCTCCTGCCTTATCCGGAACAGGAACCTCCAGAAGCAACCGTGTCCGGTAAGGAGCTGCACGCGTAGCATGAACACCGTAGAAACGAGTTTTGTCGACGGAAGAATCGACAAAATGACAGATAAACAATCACTATCTGTCATTTTGTCTATTCTTCTTGGGTTAGGGGGAAGGTGAGGACGTCGTGGCGCCTCTCTAGCTACTCTTCAAAAAGGGAAACCAAATGCCTGAGAGATATTTCTCGACGGTAGTTGAAGTCAAGTCAGAGGCTCATGGGCGGCTTTAAAACTCTGACACCAGGTTAGTCACTAACCACACGAAAAAGGAAGAAAGACCAGAAGGATTAGGATCTTTGGCATCCTTGATAATATGACGTAAGAAACATAAATTAGTTGTCTGTTTACTTTATCTTTCTGTGACATCATGAAAACTGGCTCAAGATTGTGCCAACACACTCGCCACAATCAATAAATAATAAAGTTTATTATATTTTATTAATCTTTCAGACATCGGAATTAGTACTTGATGTTAGTTTCGTGAGAACCATTCGCACTAACTTTTACAATCTTACTTTGCACTTGTATTGAATCTTAACGTTTTAGAAACAAGGTTGGTTTTCATTTGTTTTTGAGAGTAAATAATTTGGTAAAGGTTTAAATAGGGCAGTTTTAAGCGAGTACGATTTATAAGCAGCATTGCAAATAAAATTAAAAATAAGGTGCACATGTGCGATTTTGTCAGTAATAATTATGACTCCTGGCTTATGGGAACTGCAGGATTTTTCAATTTGTTTTTAATTTTTTTTCAGACTGAGGCTAAACCCTCAGACCAAATAAAAAAACCGGCCAAGTGCGTGTCGGACCACGCACAATGAAGGGTTCCGTAGTTGGGATGAATTTATCCCAAAAACAAAATTAACTTTGTAGTTGATAAACATGTTCTCCCATACGGAATGTATGGGAAAACATGTTTTTGCAACTGCAAAGTTAAGTTGGTCGATTATTACTCGTTAACTAGTAAAGCCTACTTAGCTGTGATAGTTTTCCTTTTAATTTTGTTATACAAACTACTGCTGTGATTTTTTTCACACATCCAAGACCAACCATTTAGCTGGCAGGGGGGGGACACACTTGACTCTAACAAAAATTTGCACTTTAAAGCTTAATATTTTGCAAACGAATCCCTGAATCCAAAAATGGTTTTCACAAACTCATAATTTTTTTACCTTTCTAATGATATCCCACACTATGGGATAAAAAAATAAAAAATAAAACATCACCACGTTACGTGTATGGGAGGTACCCTAAAAAAAAATGTTTTTCATAATTTTGATTTACCACTTTGTCGGCGTAATTAATATGTATACCTATGCTAAATTACAGCTTTCTAGTACTAAGGGTCTCGGAGCTAGACCGCGGACAGACAGACAGACAGACGGACATGACGAAACTATAAGGGTTCCTTGTTTACTACGGAACCCTAAAAAGCAAGACAGCGCTGTCAACAGTGACGTGAAGCCGGTTTTGTAAACATGTGTGCACTTAGTGAGGTGTAGTTTGATTGTAGTTCTATTGTAAATGGTTGTAAATGTGTGCGTGTGAGCGTGTATACAGAGCGGAGGTGTAGTTTTGGCATGCTTCACTTATTCATGTAAATCAATAATTTCAATAAACTATTAAACTGTATTGTTCACAGCGCTCTGTCTTGAAGAGATGTATGGGCAACCATATTCGCCCATTTTATTTTTTATTGTATTGAATACTTAAGTGGCACTTGTCAATGCTAATCCTTTGAGTGGACCATAATCCACCACATTGGCCCAGTGCAGGATGGTAGATGTCTTCGTACATATCTTCGAATTTTTAGTGATTGCCTCATGATGTTTTCCTTCACCGTTTTGAGAGCACTGGTGTTGAAATGAAATACCTACACAAAGTGCCTGCCTGGGTTCGAATTCAGGAAATACAACTCGTAAGTCGGGGCCATTACCACTGGGCCACCATGCTCTAACTCTCTAGCTGCTTACATACATACATACATAAACTCACGCCTTCTTCCCATGGGGGTAGGCAGAAACTACAGAACGCCACCTGCTACGATCCTTACATAGTCCTTTTGCCTCGTTTACGTTCGTACATCTAGTCATACACGCACGCCGGTTGCGAGTACTACGCACCTGGCCTTTCTGAAGAACATCACCAATAAGGTCAGTATATGTCCTCCTAGGGCGTCCCCGCCGGGCCTTTCCCTTTACATCAGCCTTGTAAATGCATTTTGTTAGCTAGCTGCTTACTTAACAATATTTTATTGTATTCTTTCAGTTGGTCTTCAACCTTTGTCTCTGGATAGAAGGCAGAATGTGATGATCGTAACAGGTCTTATGACAATGTTACTATAACCCTAGGTATATGGGTTTTGGGTCGAAATCATCATCTGCCTAGCCTTTTCCCAACTATGTTGGGGTCGGCTTCCAGTCTAACCGGATGCAGCTGGATACCAGTATTTTACATGGAGCGACTGCCTATCTGACCTCCACAACCTAGTTAGTACTAGGTAACACGATACCCCTTGGTAAGACTGGTTGTCAGACTTTTTTGGGCTTCTAACTACCCGTAACGACTGTCAAAGATCTACAAATGACAGCCGGGACCAACGGCTTAACGTGCTTTCCGAGGCACGGAGGGGTCTTGGTATGTAAAGATGGTCACCCATCCACAGACCAACCGCGGCAAGCGTAGCTTAATCTGATCGATCGACCCGTGCAGCTGTTGTTATTTAGCCACAAGAAAAAATCAAAATAAAGATTTTTATTTATTTACTAGGTTTTGCTTGAGGCTTCGCCCGCGTGGAGATCGGAAATTTATTCCACGGAAAGGTACTACTGGAATATAAAAAGTATTCTATGTCCTAACCCAGATCATGGTCTACCCGTATGCCAATTAATTTCATCAAAATCCATTCATCCGTTTTAGCGTGAAAGAGAATCAAAATCACTTTCACATTATTAATATTAGGTAGGATTATGTTGACGTGACTGACGATTTATTGCAGTAGTATTATGTAGAGATTACTTAAGAGGGCTTATACTAAAAGTTGGCAACGTCGCAAATAGCTGTCAAATATTTACCTGTTTTGATTAATTTGGCAATATTACTGTATGGAAACATGAAATGTGGCTAACTAGTGCACTAAAATATTGATTATGAAATGCAATAATTAATATCGTAACACCGAATATTTAGATTTAGATATAAAAAAAGCATTTGGAAACATTCCAAGTGCCTTTTTTACACCTAAAACGGTTACAACATCAAATTCAGTGTTATAATTGCAATTCATTATTAATATTCTAGGGAACTAGTTAGCCACATTTCTTATTTCCATACAGTAATATTGCCAAATTAATCAAAACAGGTAAATATTTGACAGCTATTTGCGACGTTGCCAACTTTTAGTATAAGCCCTCTTAATATCTGGTGACATTTACCAAACTGCACTGGGTCTTCCTAGTGGGTTACGGCCCAGAAGTGGGAACATTATTCTGCTAATTATGTTTGTTTTAATCTTGACCAATACGTTTTTAACCAAAAGAAGGAGGTTCTCAATTCGACTGTATGTTTTTTTTTTCTTTTTTTTTGTATGTTTGATTCGCGATTACTTCGTCAATTATGAATTGATTTTGATGATGCTTTTTGATGATATGATAACTTCCTGTCACTGTTATTTACGTAGCAGGCAGTGGTATTCGAATTTATGTGGGGTAAGTATCACAACTAAAAAGTGAAAAATAAAAACTTTTTACAAAAAAAAAAACAACCGACTTCCAAAAAAACACTACTAACTGAAAAATAACCTTAGGACTTCCGAAATTAAGGTTATTTTCACTTTGTAGTGTTTTTTTTTGAAGTCAGTTGTTTTTTTTTGTAAAAAGTTTTTATATAATTACCTATATGTTTTCTAAACTAATAATATTATAAAGAGTAAAGATTAGATTTTTTTGTTTGTTTGTAATGAATAAACTCAAAAGCTCATGAACAGATTTAAAAAATTCTTTCACCAGTAGAATGCTATATTATCACTGGGTAACAACATAGGCTATAATTTATAAAGATATCACGCGGGCGAAGCTGCTGGCGGAAGCTAGTATTTAATAAGTGAATTGTTTTTTTAATGTATTTTATTTCTCTTCTATAACTCTTACACACGGTGTGTACATCTCTTTTTATACTTTGTCCTATCGCAGTTATGCTGGAAGAGATATGTCCAGAAATAAGCATCACCTTTGTACGTATTTTTCTGCTTCCTTGCTTCTTATCTGTTTATTTGTGTGTACATTAATGGTTAAATAAATAAATGCTCGTTTTAGAAGTTGTTATCGACCTGCGAGGCTTATGCAGAGGAGCATGGCTTCGTTTACAACTCGAAGAAGAGTGAACTTCTTGTATTTAAGGCACCCAAGCAGCAGCCGCGCAGTGTTCCGCCCATAAGTCTCAACGGCGTAGCACTGAAAATTGTTGACAGTTTTAGATACCTTGGCCACATTGTCACGAGCGACCTAAGAAATGACGTAGATATAGAGAGGGAGCGCAGGGCGTTGTCTGTGAGGAGCAATATGCTTGCCCGCAGGTTCGCTCGTTGTACTACAGACGTCAAAGTAACCCTTTTTAAGGCGTTCTGTCAATCCTTTTACACGAGTGGCCTGTGGGTGTCATACACGCGCCGAGCCTACAACGTCCTGCGTGTTCAGTTTAATAATGCTTTTAGGATGCTGTTGGGGCTACCATGGCGTTGTAGCGCTTCAGGAATGTTCGCGGAGGCTCGCACAGATGGCTTCCATGCCATCATGCGAAAGAAAGCGGCCTCATTACTACAGCGCCTGCATGGTAGTGACAACAGCATTCTAAAAATGATCGCTGCTAGACCGGACTGTCCCTTTCAGGGACACTGGGTGGGGACAGTCATGGGTCTGCATAAATAAATAATCTTGTAAAAAAAAATAACAATACTAATCTTTATTTAAGCACCATTGTTACTAACACACTAATATACTAACAAAATTATGGACCTTAGTCTGAAATAAAGTTTAATTTAATTTAATTATTAATTTTTATCGAAACAATAAAGTAGCATGTTTGACTGCCTGAGAGGCCTAATAACCTATTGAAATATCCGCAAACAAAAACAATAAAATCGTTCAAACTCAAACAAAACATAACGTATATTTTCTTATCACTCATTTGCTCCCCTTTCTCAACTTTATGGTGGCCCATAAAACTGCATAAGTACCCCATAGACAAAGGTATAAGAATCCCACGCTCCCCACGACTACCGTTTGTTTTTTTTCGTCAACGCTCGGTTTTCTTCGTCCCACGTTCGAGGCACGCGTCTTCACCATTCGGCGTCACTCGGGCAGCCTCGGGAACCTTCGGCACGCAACCTGTTCCCAGCTACCGGTCGTTTGGTCCTTGACCTACCCAGTTCTTTTTTTGAATTTGTACTTCTCGAAGCGTTAAATGCTTTGTAACTTTTTTGTTTATCGCTTTGTAGGTTTTTGAATTTGGAATTCGGGGGTTCTGTTTTAGAATGTTTTAATTTATTGTCGTTTTTCTTTTTAAATCTGGGTAATTTTGGGATTAAAGGTGAAATGGTAAGGAAACGGGGTGACAGCATCTTAGAAATATTTTTTAAAGTTTATTACAAGTCTTACTAAGACTAGACAAGATAAGTAGACTTTTCCATAAAAATAATTATAAATATAAAATATTGTGGATGGTGCCAATAGACAACAATAGCAAGTAAATCTATGGAAACGCCTTATTTAGAATTACCACACTTATATAACATCACGACTGTAATTCCCGGAGGGTTAGGCATAGGTGTACCTATAGAGTCAGCCTGGAACTATCCCACTGCAGGCAAACGCCTCTTCTCAGACAGAATAGGAACGACCATTTTATTCCATAAAAACTTTAGTGCTATTGTGTAAAGTTCACTCAAGTGACAAGCATACAATTCGAAAGCGAACTCATTTGTTTAATTATATCATGGCGGATTTAGAACGAGGTATAGTCCGATCGTTCAGACAATGCGTTCCTGACACTTGTTAGTTAGACAATTTCTAGTAGTAATAAGGATAAAATTCGCAAAACACAGATTCGTTAGTATGAAACTGACAGGTGTCAAAAACGCGTTCTCTCGACGGTCGGACTGTAGAGTACTACAAAGATCTTTCAGCGTTTAAATGACGTTAAAAAAAATTAAAAAAACTTTTTACAAAAAAAAAAACCACCGACTTCCAAAAAAAATACTACAAAGTGAAAAATAACTTTAATTTCGGAAGTCGGTGGCAAAAAACAACCCAAAACACCTACTTGCGAAATTAAAGTTATTTTGTAGTGTTTTTTGGAAGTCGATTGTTTTTTTTTGTTTTTCAAAAGTTTTTATATTTCACTTTTTAGTTGTGGTACCTACCCCACACACATTCGAATACCACTACCTGCTACCAGTGACAGGACCTTATCATATCATCCACATACTAAGTGGGAAAAAATACGTATTTTTTAGCTAACTCAAAAACTACCCAAGCAAAGCAAAATCGGTCCACAGCTGACGGAGAAATCGGCGGAGACACATAAAAAAAACAAACATACGCTACGAACATATAACCTCCTTCTTTTTGGAAGACGGTTAAAGATAAGATGGCGGCATTTTTGAAAAACAAGATGGCAGCGTTAGTTCTGATTTTGGTCACGCAACAAATTACCTAACCTTGTAGCGCTTTATCGTTTGAATTTCGAAATGTTTAGAGAATAACCAATACTGGCTTTCAATATTATCATCACGCTATTACCCTTACGAGGTAGGTAAATCAACTGTCAGTTACAACCTTTGAACTGAATTAGTTAACTTTTATATTTATTAGACAAACTGTTAAATCGTGAAAGGTTGAGTTCCCTTGGCCTGTATTTGTTACCAATACCATGTTAAAGCGTAATGTTAATTATACACTTTAGCAGTGCCGGATTACGGAAGCGCGGGGCCCGTAGCAAGTTTTATCGAGGGGCCCTTGATCTGCTATGGGTTCATAAGCGTAAAGTGGTAAAAACAAAAAAAACAAAACAATACAATACGTTTATTTGCCATCCACTTTTGTCTAACGTGGATTGTCTTAATCGAAAAAGGTGTAACGTACCACGTTTTTGTGATATCAAGTAAATTTAATATTCTTAATAGGTTTCACTTTAAAAAATTACGCACAGGCGGAGGTGGGCGGATTTGGATATGCGGGGCCCCCTTTTGCGCGGGGCCTGTAGCAATTGCTACTCTTGCTACGTAGTTAATCCGGCACTACACTTTAGTATAGTATTTGGTTACTTGGCAAGTGTATTAAAAAGTCCTTCCAGCTACAACGAAAAAACATAGTTTAAATCAGGTAGGTACCTAAAATGATTGCTTAGCAAATTGACTATCAAAATAAATTGTCCGTACCTATATTCAAATGACAACTGTGAAAGATTGACAGTTGTATAAAATAGCTATAACACGGCCAATTGACGTAGTGTGAAATTATAATCAAAATGACATGATTACTTTATAAAGTATTATATATTATTTTAATTATTGTGAATGTGAGGACTATGTGGATATTATTTTTATTTCTCTTCTAGTTTTAGTGATGGTCTGGCAGTTTGAGTAGTTTATGCGGCCTACCCAAATGTCCTTTCTTTGGTATTGTTCGTCGAGTTGAGCTCCTTATGTTCTGAGTTGAGCTCCACGATTACTGACAAATGCTTGCACTGACTGGACAGGTCCACTCAAATCTGTTTGGTTCTTTACTCAAAAGACCTTTTCAGACACTAATCTACATGGTCCTCATATGGCCTGACCAAGATTATGTCTGGACTTTAAAAGAGACTGCGACCTCTGAGTTTGTTTCGGCCTTTCTTCTCAAAGTAGTCAGATAGGAAACGCCGAACTAATCTAGATTATTTTTGATATTTTTTTTATAAAAGTGATTCCGATATCCTATTTACAGAATAAACAATTTCATTTCATTTCATTTGTCAATCTGATTATCAATTAACTTCCCTGACTACTTTTTTTTTTCTGTTTATTTTTTTGTTTGTTTTACTTGTATTACTATTAACTATCAAGTCGTTGACACCCACGACTCTTTATCTACAATTAATCGCGTTCATGTTCCAATCAATTTAACAAGATTCCCGTTGTTTTACAAATAGACTTATTGATAGTTCTTTAATTTATCACTTAGTTCTTTGTTTAGTTGGCAACATTGCACATAGCTGTCAAATCATCATCTGCCTAGCCTTTTCCCAACTATGTTGGGGTCGGCTTCCAGTCTAACCGGATGCAGCTGAATACCAGTATTTTACATGGAGCGACTGCCTATCTGACCTCCACAACTTAGTGACTAGGTAACACGATACCCCTTGGTAAGACTGGTTGTCAGACTTTTTGGGCTTCTAACTACCCGTAACGACTGTCAAAGATCTACAAATGACAGCCGGGACCAACGGCTTAACGTGCTTTCCGAGGCACGGAGGGGACTTGGTATGTAAAGATGGTCACCCATCCACGGACCAACCGCGGCAAGCGTAGCTTAACCTGATCGATCGACCCGTGCAGCTGTTATTACTTAGCCACAAGCCCCTTCATTGCAAATAGCTGTCAAATATTTACCTGTTTTGATAAATTTGGCATTATTACTGTATGGAAATATATAATATCGCTAACTAGTGAACTAGAATATTAAATTATATTTCAATTATAACACTGAATTTGACGTTGTAACCGTTTTAGGTGTAAAAAAGGCATTTGGAAAGTTTCCAAATACTTTTATTACATCTAAAACTAAATTTTCGGCGTTATGATATTAATTATTGCATTTCATAATCAATATTTTAGTTCACTAGTTAGCCATATTTCATATTTCCATACAGTAATATTGCCAAATTAATCAAAACAGCGAAATATTTGACAGCTATTATTTGCGATGTTGCTCACTTTCAGAATAAATGCTCTTAAGTATTTATTTATTTAAAAAAAGGCTTACTAACTAAACACATGCAAAGCATTAGACACAGTCTGTGTCATTATTATAAATCTCGCATATACCCAAATTATTTGAAAGCACGACATAAAAGTATTATCAATTGTCTTTATTAATATTATTAGGAAAAGAAAAATGTTACTTTCTCGGAAAACTCTGACAATTAATACACGAACTCGGCCAAAATACCAACGGAAATAAATTACAAATAATAAAATAAAGTTATGTTTCATATAACGGATAAAACACACAAACAGACACACATGTCTAACACGTTTATATCTTCATGTTTTATAGCTTTTAAGGGACAGACGGACGAACAAAACGTGTATAATAAAAACTATAAATATAATATAAACATTGTGGGTGGCCGGATTCGAAAGATGCTTTTTATATATTTTCTTGGAATATTTTAAAATAATTTTCGTTTATAAATTTTTATTTACTAGCTTGCTTGCCGCGACATCGCTCCCTCTCACATACAAACTTCAACCCCCGTTAGAATAGATTAAGGCTTCTTCTGATAAACATACAGTGTGAGTCTTCATAATGTGCACATATCGAAATGAGGAAATCTATGCTTAATTTTAACGACAGAAAAAATATTTAAAAAATCTAAATATTGTTTTTTATACTTTTTATGAAATTAAAAAAAAATTGTAACAAAACTGTGTAACTTTTAAACTGAATCAGCTATCGCGATGAAACAAACTCCATAATGATTGAAAGTAAGTAGCCGTCCACATAAAATTAAAATTGAGAAAAAAACTACCCTCAATTGAAAATAAACATGTTTTTTTAGTAAAAATCTGTATTTTTTTCTTCAATTTTTAATTGTAAAATTTATAAATAAGATAATAATAAAAAGAGAGCAAAAAAAAATTTTTAAAAAAAAAATTTTTTTGTAAAATTTTTTTTTTTTTTTTTAAACTAAAAAAAAAAATTACCATTTTTTCCGTCGATAAAATTAAGCATAGACTCCCTCATTTCGATATGTGCACATTATGAAGACTCACACTGTATAGTAATCTTTCCTTTTTTAAGAGATTTAAAGACAACAGCGGGTCTAAAACGGCCTCATTTGCAATTCCTCTAAAAGCAATTCATTTTCTGAATTCCCAGCAATTCCTCTATGGTGACACAAATATTTTAACTGTCATATTCAATTCAATTCATATCAGAATCATATTTGGTGTAAATATTGCCGCATAAAGAAATGAAGATAATAATTTTACCGGATAATTTTTCTTTACAATTTTTATCAATCAAATGAGATTTTTATTTTTTATTTCTGCAGTTTAAATGTTATTTCATTATATTAAAAAACTGACAAACAGATGAATTGCGTAATACGAATTGAACACAGTTAATATTATGAATTGCAGTTTGTGAGGTTCATGATATTATCATATTATGATTCTGGCAAAGCGGCCGTTTTAGGCCCCCTGGTCAGTTTAAGCCCCCGACCCGTGACTTTACTCTGAGCACTATGCTATGATGTCCCACAGCCGAGTACGCTAATGTTTGTAGGTCTGAGTTTTATTCGTGTCAAACTCAAACTAAAACAAACACTTCTGAATTGTCAAGGTCAGTCAGAAAGATGACGCTTGTTGCCCATTCCACATCAGAGTAAGTTCACTAGGTTCCTATGGAGAAGAACGGACAAAAAAATCTATAGCCTGTCCATGGAGTTTCTTGTCCGTCGTTTCTATATAAATCTCTACAAAAAGAGGAACATATAATGTACCACGTTTTCATTGCAATCTGAAGGAAACTAACTTCTTGCCCATGGAACTTGGAATAAACAGTACAATTACATGAATATTAATTCTATTCTATTCTATTTTTCTCTATGGCAATGGTGCCGATGTCGACAATTCTGCCAATGTCAGCTGTGTTAGCAGAAAACGTGCGAAGGAAGGAAACAAAAAAAAAAAAAAACAAAAAAAAGAATTAAAAAACTACTATCATTGAATTTAGTGTGAAACTTGTTGACGGGTATTAGTAGTACACTGAAACAAACAGATCAACATTATTGTTAGTTATATTATTAAATATGTACATAAATGATCACAAACCACACAAAAATCATCATAATTTGATTTAATTGACACGGATAAAAAACATCAAAGCCGCAAAGAGCTTTGGAGAAGAATGTGTTAGAAGGGATGGAAAGTTAGTTGGGACAGAGAATGAATACTAATTAAAGATACAGAGTAAGAGACACAATGAAACAATGCCAATATGACAGCAGTTGACATTGACAGATGACAGCTATTGGCTTCTTATTTGGTTGCGTTCTATTTCAATTTTATGCTTTATTGTGGGCTAAAAATATCTGTGCTTCCATCTTGACATCAAAAACGACTGCTATTTGGTCACAGATCAAGGTAGGTACCAACATAAATATGCCTTTTGACACATTCGTTAGCTAAGGTCAGCGGTTAAGCGTAATAAAATTAGGAGCGTAGGCGCACCCGTGGGCGACTGACAGGTGATCTATGTATGTGTGTGTCTAGACATTTTGTTTTTATGTCAAATTTACATAACGGTCAAGCTTGTTTAAAGGGTGACGGAGGTGTATACTGGTTTTTTTTTAACCAGTGCGCAAACTTAAACATTTTACTCATCATTATGAACAACTTTTAGTATCGGACCAAACCTGAAAACGCGAAAAAAAATCAGAGGTTCCCTACATTTCAAATCTCAAATTTTTAATTGCGTACCATAATATATATATAGTCAAACCTGGGTAAATGAGAACTGGGTAAGCGAGAAAACTCTTTAAATAAGAGTACTTGCCAAGTCCCGTCATTTAACCGTCTAATACTTCTATAAATGAGAAACAGAAACCTCTATTAGAGAAAGTCGTTTTACACTCATGGACCTCTATAACTGAAACTGCTACTTGCCTGTACCTCTATAAGCGACAGTCGAGTGTAATTCAACATCTGCTATTTATGACTCATTCTTAAATTTCGTGGAAATAACATTGTTTTTTTCCTCTCTACCTTTCCCAACCAGCCTCAACCTCTATAAGTTCCAAAGGCCGCTGCAGTACCTTTGTAAGCTAGAAACTCGAGTTGCTGAGAAACCTCCATAAGCGAAAAAGAGATCGAGGTCCCTTGAACTCTCGGTTATCCAGGTTCGACGGTAGTTGGTAGGGAAATAATTATATTAGTCACAATTATGGACCCTGTCGGGCACAGCATGGATCAAGTAGGAGAGAGGAGGAGGATTTTGACGAGTTATGCGAACATAAATGTAGGGAACAGCTGTTTTTTTTTCGCGATTTATGGTCGGTAAATGGTTTAGGAGCTCGTGGCTAAGTAATAACAGCCGCACTGGTCGATCCATCAGGTTAAGCTACGCTTGCCAGGGTTGGTCAGTGGATGGGTGACCATCTTTACATACCGAGACTCCTCCGTGCCTCGGAAAGCACGTTAAGCCGTTGGTCCCGGCTGTCATTCGTAGATCTTTGACAGTCGTTAGATACGGGTTGTCAGAAGCCCGAAAGTCTGACAACCAGTCTTACCAAGGGGTATCGTATTACCCAGTTACTGGGTTGTGGAGGTCAGATAGGCAGTCGTTCCATGTAAAATACTGGTATTCAGCTGCATCCGGTTAGACTGGAAGCCGACCCCAACATAGTTGGGAAAAGGCTAGGCAGATGATGAATGTATATAGTTGGTAGGGAAATCATTATATTAGTCATAATTATGGACCCTGTCGGGCACAGCATTTATCAAGTCGGAGAGAGGAGGAGGATTTTGACGAGTTAAGCGAACATAAATGTAGGGAACAGCTGATTTTTTTTTCGCGATATATGTTCAGTGTATGAAAACCTTGACCATACTTAGAATCTTGACTTTGCACGATGCAATAAAAAAAAAAAATAGTTGAAGATGCGACGTAAAGTCCGCGCCACAACTGAAGCTCATTTGAAGCGGCGCTACTTTTTTTTTTGGGTAGGAAATGATCAAATAACTTCTCCCGCTCTGGGCGGAGCAGGAGGGCGTGTCAGACTCTTACTGACTAAAACCCACCCGTGTTCTTTCAATTGCCTATATGTTGCCAGGGGCCATAGAATCCCTTTCGGACTTTCCCGCGACCCCGGCAGAGATCGGCCCTAGCGGACCCCGTCAGTTCTGCTGACATCTCTTTGAGGCGCGCGTGGAACACAACGCGCCGTCGACCCGGGCCTAGTCCTTATCGGACGGCGAGCTACCCATTGCTAGAACCTATGTCATTGAATCACATTGCATAAAAAGGGCCTAATACAAAAGTAGTTAATTGATTCAGGCGTGAACTTGCGGAAAACCATTATAAAATACAATAGACGTGGATATATTTAGTAACCTGTTCCGCTTAGCTATTTCTAAAGAGCCATAAAAAAGTCCTGTAAGAAATCGACACGTGTTTCACCTCTCAACGAGGCATCCTCAGGATGACAATTGACTTGTCGCGAACCCGAATACGGCGTGTTGCCACACCGAGCGCTGATCGCAGAGAAGTACAAGTGTACAAGAAGTACTTACAAAAGATATTTATTTTTCGTTTGGTGATGAGTTCTGATCAAAGCATAAGTCAATGAATCCATGTGTCATTTTCATAACGTGTTTCTCCAGAAGGAACATTTTGAAAAAAAAAATGTGCTATACATATATACTTATGCCTCCAATTATGATGACAAAATACATTATAACATAAATATGTATTTAATACTTAATTATGATAATATCAAGTTATTGTATAATATGCTATAAAAATACCTGTGTAAAAAAATCTAAGTATTTCATTCATAAAAATGCTAAAATATTCTAATAAAAATAATTTAATAATACATAAATCTTAATACATTTATGCCGATCACAAGTCATTGTATTTAAAAACTCACTATGAATATTAAAATTCGCTTGAAAATACCATAAAAAGGATGGCCACTTCACAAAAATTTAAGAAGTCTCACTCTTATTAGTCTGCTAACTTAAAAGGCTAAGGCAGACTGGTGCAATGTAACAGCGCAACGCGACTCTAGTAGAATAATTTCTATGAAAATGTAATGGACATTTTTCTACCAGAATCGCGTCACACAATCGCATAGTGCCATTCTGCGGGGAGCCTTTATTCTTCGTCTTGAAAGAAAGAAGAAAGTTTGATAGGACTGACGGCCCAACGTTTGCCTGACGTGCTTAAGTGTCGACGTCAACTCTCTTTGTAGGTACGTAAGTAGGTACCCAACATTTAGACTGAGTTAGAAATGTGCTGCAGCATAATAAAATTACGTTCTTCTGACAGCTAAATCCATTTAGTCCCGATAAACCACAGTTAAGAGGGCTTATCTTAAAAGTTGGCAATGTTGCATATAACTGTCAAATATTTACCTGTTCTGATTAATTTGGCAATATTACTGTATGGAATTAAGAAATATGGCTAAGTAGTGAACTAAAATATTGATTATGCAATGCAATGATTAATATCGTAATACCGAATATTTAGTTTTAGATGTAAAAGAAGTATTTGGAACCTTACCAAATGTCTTTTTTACACCTAAAACGGTTACAACATCAAATACAGTGTTATAATTGCAATTCATTTTTAATATTCTCTCGCTCATAATTTGTTCAGTAGGCTAACAAAAACATAAATACCTAATAAAAATAAATACACTTTCGTATTTATATTTAATATCGGGCAGGATATTTTTTTACATTTAACTAAATATGCTAATTATAACTCCTCACTCTTCACACTCTCACCCATACTCACACATAATCACACGTAAACGCGCGACTTGGCCCTTTTTCTATGCATAACGCTCATTCATTTGCAAATGATTCACTTTTTCATTTTTGTATAATTTTAAGTTACCCATTTATTTAATTTTTCTGCATGTTTATATTATCTATATTCAATTGCATAGTAAGATAATGATAAGTAGAAGCGCGGAGTCTCTTAACACAAGCAATTCGTTGCTTAAAAGATGATCTCTAATATTATTGTGTCTAAATGCCTTTTGTAATTGAAATAAACAATTTTACGAAACAAATTGTGATTGTGTTGTATTACGCAATTAGGGTACAGGTTACTTAACCATTTATGTACACACATTTAAACAGACAAGAAGAAAGGAACAGAAAAATACGTACAAAGGTGATGCTTATTTCTATAGAAATCTCTTCCAGCATACCTGCGACAGGAAAGTATATAAAAAGAGATGTAGACAACGTCTGTAACCGTAAAAGAGAAAACAAAAACATAAGTCAAAGAAGAAAAAATAAAAAATATTGGAAAACATGTTTTTGACTGCCTCGTTGGTCTAGTGGTCGCAAGCGCTACTGCTGAGCACGAGGTCCTGGGTTCGATTCCCGGGTCGGGCAGTGTTATTGGGTTTTTCTATCTGAAATTTCTCGGTAGCAGCTCGGAGTCTGGATTTGTGCCCGGTTAATGGCAATAGGCTCGCCCCCTAATACATGGGACTTAAACATAACTGGCGAAATGTGGGTGTATCTGCTACAGGGACACCTCTGCCTAACCCTTCGGGGAAACAAGGCGTGATGTTATGTCTATGTTTTTGTAACTGCAAATATAAGTTGGTCGATTATTACTCGTTAACTTGTAGAGCCTACTTAGCTGTGATAGGTTTCCTTTTAATTTCGTTATATAAACTACTATTGTGATTTTTTTCACACATCCAAAACCAACCATTTAGCTGGCAGGGGGGGGACACTTGACTCTAACAAAAATTTGCAGCTTAATATTTCGCAACTGGATGCCTGAATTCAAAAATGGTTTTACAAACTCACAATGTTTTTGAAGGACCTTTCCAATGATACCTCACACCATGGGATAGAAAATAAAAAACATCACCACTTTACGTGTAGGGGAGGTACCATATTTTTTTTATTTCATAGTTTTGTTTTACCACTTTGTCGGCGTAATTGATATGTATACCCATGCCAAATAACAGCTTTCTAGTACTAAGAGTCTCGGAGCTAGACCGCGGACGGACAGACAAACGGACATGGCGAAACTATAAGGATTCCTTGTTTACTACGGAACCGTAAAAATTGTATGTAGTGAAACTTCTGTAATGATTATGTGATGACATCACTAACCATACAATACTATAATCAATCAAAATTTTAATGGCATCGTGTATTATACTTTGTCTTTTTATTGGTTTTAGAAGGTTTTATAGTGTGCGACTTGAATTTCTATGGGTTTAAAATAAATAATAAGATTAACAATTAAAAAAGAGAGTTTCTTTTTTAATTGTTAATCTTATTATTTATTTGATTTCCATTATTTTCTCTGATTTACATTAATATTGCCATAAAATGGTCGAACAGTTAAGTTTTTAAAACTGAATAAGTAAAACAGTAAAAAGGGAAACGGTGACAAAGTAAAGCCATGTCGCCCATGGGCATGTGACCGCCCTTATTTTTTTGAATATTCATGTAAAATTATCGAAAATTAACTTTTAAAAGGGGGTCAACATGGAAAAAAACCTTGTCCAATACGTGAGCCGTGAGGCTGTTGTTAGGTATCGTACTGAGAGTATATTAATGTGGTGACTTTAAAGAAAATCGAAAAAAAAAATCGTCCTATTTGTTTTAATGGGGAATTTTGCCGGGTTATTACATGGGGCGCGGGCGACAGTCCTTTAGGGGGTGTCTACAAGTCATAAATTATGACCCCTGTTGAAAATTTACTCATTTTTAATAAATTTGGGGTAATTTTGGTACAAAAAAACTGATTTTTAAATAGCAATATTTTTTATTTCTAATAATAATTTAATTTTTTATTTCAAAGTCAAAGTCAAATCATTTATTTCAAATAGGCACTTTTGAACGTCAAAAAATACAAAATAATAAAATTGATTCTAGTCGCCCTTTCCAAAAGGTAGTTTTCGTATGAAGAAGAATGGGCAAGAAACTCCACCGTTACTCTTTTAAAATGTTTTACAATGGTTTGTATATGTACGTACATTAGTTAAATAATTATTATATGTGAAGACGATGCACCTAGAATAAAATTACTATACCATAATAGGTAAAAAGAATTAAAAATGAAGCAACGACAGATAATTTAATATGTGATAGATACATGGTGCTCACATATTTACAAACATTGTAAAAGTAGACGATTTTCCTAAAAAATTGTAATTACTAAGTCAGTATGTGAGGAAGTAATCACAGAATGTGAAATCAATGTCATAAAACACAAAATAATAAATTTTACAGTTAAATTTTTATCAGTACCTATGAGCCTTTCGGATCAAGCAGGTTTTTTTACATATTGTATTTGACAACACATCAAAAGAAGTGCTTCAACTCGAACCATTTTAGTTTTTTTTAATGATCTGTCTATTACCTAATGAATGAGGTAACTTAATCAAAGAAATCATTTCGCTTTCACCCCAAAACAGTGAGCAGAAAGCTAGCCAGCTCGTCCACGCCTCTTTTAATCCATCGTTAAGTCATAATTAAGTGACATTAAGCAATTGCTTACTTATTAGTAACTTATTAACACCTACGTGGTCCTAACTTAATAATTTATTTATGTTGCAAGTCATAAGCGCTGATGCGGCTATCAATAATAAGTGTGAAGATGTGGTCTAAGTATTGGCGGTTTTGCTGGAGGCACAAACCTGGGTAGGTTATAACGAAATGAAATGTTTATTTCTTAAAGTAGATCTTTGAAAGACGCCAAATTTCGGTTGATCCCTGATAAGAAATACTGAAACAAACTCAGAGGTCATCTGGGAGTGGCGCGAGGAGGCGAAACGCCGGGGCTTAACTCCGATGCCGCAAGAAATCGCGGCACAGCGGACAGAGCTCCGGCGGGATCTCATGGCGTCATGGAGAGTGCGATTGTCGCAACCTCGCGCTGGGCACGCCACAATTGCGGCGATAAGACCCCTCTTTGAGGAGTGGCTGAAGAGACGCCACGGCGTCCTCACCTTCCGCCTGACGCAGGTCCTCACCGGACACGGTTGCTTCGGAAGGTTCCTGTACAGGATAAGGCGGGAGGAAACACCCGGGTGTCACCATTGTGTGGATCGGCCTGAGGACACGGTGGACCATACGGTGGAGGTCTGCCCGGCTTAGGCGGAGGAACGCCGTGTCCTCGTAGAGGCGATCAGCGGCGGTGATCTCTCGCGTCCGGCCCTGGTTCAGGCCATGGTACGGAGCGAGAGGAAATGGCAGGCCGTCACCTCCTTCTGCGAAGCGGTAATGCTCGCGAAGGAGGAGGCAGAACGCGTGAGGGAGAGGCAAATTTCGCGCCCTCACGCCCCTAACCGCCGCAATAGGAGGAGACCCCCGGGGCGGGAATCGCGAGCCGATTTTCGGCCACCGTAGGCGCGGGCTTGCGGACGGTGAGCAATGGGTAGCTCGCCGTCCGATAAGGACCAAACCCGGGTCGACGGCGCGTTGTGGTCCACGCGCGCCTCAAAGAGATCTCAGCAGAATTGACGGGGTCCGCTAGGGCCAATGCCTGCCGGGGGTTCGAAGAAAACCGACATGGACATCATGGCCCCCGGCAACAGGGCAACCGAAGGAACACGGGTGGGTTTTAGTCAGTAAGAGTCTGACACGAAGAGCGGGAGAAGTTATTTGATAATTTCCCACCCAAAAAAAAAAAGGTCATGGTCTTGTTTAAATTTACTATTGTATAGAATCATTTTTTTTCTAACTTGAACAGACAGCTGTGCTGCTGGGGAGTTTGTTGCGCCACTTCTTCTTCCCAGCGACAGGCACTAGGAAGTGGTGAAGGGTGGGCGTTTTGGGGGACTGTCTTATGTAATTTTGACGTTCGAAAAGTGCTGATTCTCAGCCTAGTTTGAATAAATGACTTTTGATTTTGATTTTGTTCAAACATTATCTAGCAGTGCCCCGGGATTTCACCCGCATAAGTCTTGATTTCGTGGAAATATTGGGATGAAAAGTATCCTATGTGTTAATGCAATTTATAAACTATGTGTACACCAAATTTAATCTAAATTCGTTCAGCAGTTTTTGCGTGAAAGAGTAACAAACTATCCTCACAAACTTTCGCGTTTACAATATTATAAGAAGAATAAATAAATAAATAATAATGATAAAGTAGGAAGTATGTCTATTGTGTGGAAGTGCTTGTTTAGCGGCAGACTAGCATTCATTCATTCATTTCATTAATTCATTCATTTCATTCATTTCATTCATTTCATTCATTTCATTCATTTCATTCATTTCATTCATTTCATTCATTTCATTCATTTCATTCATTTCATTCATTTCATTCATTTCATTCATTTCATTCATTTCATTCATTTCATTCAAGTAAGGAGTAAAGCATGCCGTATGTCTATTGTGTGTAAGTGCTTGTTTAACGGCAAACTGGCAGAAAACAAAATACTAGTAAGTACCTAAATGTGCAAAAACTCTAATAATCTTTATGCAAAATACGCTAAACTCTTCTAGCTTGGGCCACACTTGACCACTGACCTCCTGCCCACGCCATCCGGCCAGCAGTGGGCATAATAACTCATGTCGTTAAAAACTGTGTAACACTTTCCACTGATATATTAAAGTTTTGCATACGGCACGAGTTTTAAGTTAAATGGTCGTGATGGCCCGAGGTTAAGGGCATGGGTTTTAAAGTATGAGGCTGTGGGTTCAAGCTTGGCTTTTGGATTGGCTTTCCAATATTTCATTTACTAATTTTCACCACTTATTTGACACTTATTGGAAAACATTGTATGGAGACCAGCGAGGTAATTGCATAACAGACAAATAATTTATACCCGACCACGGTGAAGCATATATGAGGGTTATGATTTTGGCCGGTATGTATGCATGTATGCGGTATGTGTTCATTTGTTATCTCATAACTTCTAAACTACTGATCATAATTTGACAAATGAGGTAGGTATCGTTGGTCTTGATCGTTAATATGGCGCACTCAAGAGGACATAATGGTGCCGATTCCCTTGTACACAAACTAAACTAAATTTAAGTTCAGTGCATCCTTTTCTTTCTATTTCATTAAGAAAATGACAGAAGATAAATTTTTGTTTAGTCCTGTCAAATAAATCAGCGCTTGACGTAAATTGACGTAATTTTAGTAGGCAAGTTTTTAATTACGTCTAAACTTGTATGGAGTAGTAACAGGCGCTGATTAATTTGACAGGATTAAACTAATATTTATCTTCTGTCCTTTTCTTATTAAAATAGAAAGGAAAAGATGCACTGAACTTAAATTTAGTTTAGTTTGTGAACAATGGAATCGGCACAATTGTCATGAAATTTAAAAAAAACGTCCCATGTAATAAGGGGCGAGTCTATTGCCATCAACCGGGCACAAATCCAGACTACGAGCTGCTACTGATAAATTCCAGATGGAAAAACCCAATAACACTTTGCCCGACCCGGGAATCGAACCCGGGACCTCATACTCAGCAGTAGATCTTGCGACCAATAGAGCAACGAGGTAGTAAAATCTTATACTAAAATTCAAATTGTTTATTTGCAAGAAAATACACGGTTTACAAGGGAAGATCTTACAGCCTTAAAGTCATTGTATTCTACCTGCGAGAAAGCGTGAAATTATTAATGTTTAAATATCACAATTACTGTGCAGATTCTATTATACGAGTATATCTATCTGCCTAGCCTTTTCTCAACTATGTTAGGGTCGGCTTCCAGTCTAACCGGATGCAGCTGAATACCAGTATTTTACATGGAGCGACTGCCTATCTGACCTCCACAACCCAGTAACTGGGTAATACGATACCCCTTGGAAGACTGGTTGTCAGACTTTCGGGTTTCTGACGACCCGTAACGACTGTCAAAGATCCACAAATGACAGCCGAGACCAACGGCTTAACGTGCTTTCCGAGGCACAGAAGAGTCTCGGTATGGAAAGATGATCACCCATCCACGGATCAACCCCGGCAAGCGTAGCTTAACCTGTCGGATCGACCCGTGCGGCTGTTATTATTTAGCCACGAGCTCCTCGATTCTATTAATAGTACATTATTATGACATTATCATTACATTTTTTTATATGTCTTTGACACATCTCGGGGCCCTGGGGTCCCGGACCTTTGGAAGGCGTACGAGGGGCCGAAGCCAACTCGCAGAGGCCCGTTAGACATTTTTAATTAAATGAGGCACCAACCGACGATTATCCCTGTCCGCACTACGTAAGTGCATCCAAGGACAACCCCCGGTTGGTGTAGGACTATTGCAGGATATGGAAACAAAGATATTGGGTTATGGGTTTGGATGGCTAAAGTGAACTGGTTATCTAGGACTATAGAAAGACTATGGCCCCTGCCTGATCAATGTTTTATATAAAATACACAGATAAAATGGCAGGGGGTGACTTGCACGCTCAATAATGGGCCCCTGAAAACGGTCGCTAGCACATAGTGTGGTAGCGACAAGGGGGCAACACGTCCTGAGGTGCTTATGAGGAGTGGAGAGGTATTCCACGGCTATCAGGACAATCCCGGAAGTACGGTCAAGATCCCTACCAGCATCTTACTGGAATACTTCCTTCCTCCGAGCACTTTTGCTCTTGCGAATCTCCACTCAAGCCGGCCAATTAAGGCAAGAATGAGGCGGGGGAGCTCTGTTCCTCGTCAGTGTTCACTCCAGCCGGCCAATAAAGGCAAGCCAGAGGTGAGGAACAAGTCTTCTCCCGGGAGATAGGGTCCGTGGGGTCGCTACTGCCCAACAGCTCGCCACATGCTGCCCTGCGGGTTTTTGTATCTCTCTTGGTCTGGCTCCTAATCCCAGACCTGTTCCGGCAAAGTAAACTCTAACGGCACAGGCCTAGAGTTCGGAGCGCGCAAGCCCCACCACGACGTCAACGTAGAGATACGACGGTGGGGTCATTACATTATTATTAAGTTATAAATATACGAGAGTTACAAATGTACGACATTTTTCACAACATATTAAAAGTTATATCTAACAGTGCGCTATTCTAAATTGCTAAAACAGAAAAGTAGTTAGTAGTGAACTTAAACAAAAACAGGCATGCAAACAACAGAGAAGGAGAGAGGGAGAGAGAATGGATAAACATTAATCTAACTATTATGATCTAAAATTGTTTTGTATATAACGACTCAATTGACGTATAATTCATTTAAAAATATTAAAAGATAAACTATTTACGGCATGTCTATACATATAATAAAATCGTAGCGAAGTCAAAACTGTACATTGAATATTTTTGAAAAAAAGTAATTGCTACGAGGTCTAGGATCGATTCTAATGCCGAAAATATTTTTTTTAGAATTTTTGTCTGTTTGTCTGTATGTATGTTCCAGCATCACGCAAATTCTACCGGACAGATTCTGTTAAAATTTTGCATAGATATTCCCTGTGTGTCTGGTCAAACTATAGGGTATAAACTATCACGCTATTTACTATGGGGGACGAGCAATATTACATTATGTTGTATTTTTATGTTCTAGCATGACGCAAATTCTACCGGATAGATTTTGTTAAAATTTTGCATAGGTGTTCCCTATAAGTCTGGTCAAACTATAGGGTATAAATTATCACGCTATTTACTATGGGGGACGAGCAATATTATATTATGTTCGTATTTTTGGGAAAAAACGCGCCAAAATTTTAGGATATTGTAGATGGTTATCGATTTAACTTTTTAAATGATTATCATCACGCTATACCTTTATGGAACTAAGCAGTCAATCAAAAAATATATAGGAACGGCTATTTTAGACAAGTTTCAACAAAGCAATTAGCTCAGCGGTTGGGCGGTTGCTTTGTAAACGTGGGGTTGTAAGTTCGATTCCCACCTACGGTTTTTTTTTCTTTTTTTTCACATTTTGTTATACGATTATTATTTTTTTTGATAATCTACCTATAATCTATAGATATAATAAAATCGTAACGAAGTTAATTTTTTTTAAAGAAAGTTATTGCTATGAGGTCTGGGATCGATTCTTATGCGGAAAATAAAGTTTTTAGAATGTTTGTCTGTACCAACCGTAGGGCATAAACTATCACGCTATTTGCTATGGGGGATGAGCAATATTACATCATGTTCGTATTTTTCTCTGCAAATTGTAAAAGGACGCGCCAAAAGGTTGGGATATTGTAGATAGGTAGTTACCGATTTAACTTTTTAAATGATTATCATCACGCTACCTTTTATATAGGAACGGCTATTTTAGCTAACTTTCAACAAAGCGAATAAGTAAGCGATTGGACGAATGATTTGAAGTCCTGAGGGCCTACCACCAGCTTAAAAGCAGTATTATTTTAATATTACTTTAGTTTACTTCAGTGTGGGAAAGAGATGAAGCTCTACAGGATGTATAGCTCCATCTCTTTCTCCCACTGAAGTAACATTAAAAAAATACTGCTTTATGAGCTGGTGGTAGGCCGCCCGGGGTAGTAAGTTCGATTTACATCTGTTTTTTTAAACTCTTTTTGTAAAACGATTTTTTTTTGGATTGTGTATGTAATAGTTCATAGAATGTATTAATTCACAAAAAATGGAAAACTTCGTAAGCTATGGGAAACTACTAAGTTACAAGTACTTTACAGTCACAAAACATTCAAGGTTGTATTCTGATCATTTTAGAGCAAAAGACTGTAGGAATAAAATGTTTTTTTTTCATTTTGACAGCAGATTTGTCCTAGCGATTTTATTATATGTATGTGGATCTTCTGGAATCGCTGCCACACTGCTTCCTGGTGGCAAAACAGCGCACGTCATGTTTAAGATTCCCATCGATTTAGAGAGCAACGAAACACCTGTTTGTGGGGTGTCACGCAACAGTAACAAGGGATGTGTGCTTCGGGGATTGCGCTTCGTTGTATGGGATGAATGCGTTATGGCAAAAAGGAAAGCAGTGGAAACTGTAAACAGAACCCTGCAGGACATCCGCAGAAACCAAGATATGATGGGTGGTGTCACAGTTTTGACAAAAAAAGTGAAAACTTCGTTGAAAAGGTCGACTCTATGGTCGAGAGTTCATAAACTGCGCTTGACCATCATCATACGAGCTCGGCTTGGCGGTAATTCAAATGCTCAAGAATTCTCCGATGTTCTTCTAAAAGTTGGTGAAAGCACTCTACCAGAGACTCTTGGTAGAGTAGATCCCACTTTAGAAGATCTTATTTGTCTGATATACGGGGATATCAGTCAAATACCGTACCAAGAGAATTCTTAGGTGTGTTTCCGTTTTAACTCCGAAGATGATCAAGCTACAGCGATCAACCACAGTATTCTCTCACAAATTGAAGGGAGTGAAGTGATATACACCTCCATTAATAGTGATGTGGAGGAAGATGATGCCAAATATCACCCCGTAGAATTTCTCAATTTACAAATAGAAAGAAAAGAAAGAAAGATAGAAAAAACATTTATTTGGACACAGTTCGCGAAACACAAAACACAAATTACAGTGGAAATAAAAAATAGTGTTTTTAAAACAATAGTGTGTGCCTCACGGCTGCGCCAAAAAGGTTCATTTCAGCATTAAATGGCAAGTGGACTTCCGGTTGTATATCTGTGTAACGGAAACCAGCTCAAAGTCATGTCTTTGCAGAGAAACGTCATCGAGGTGGAAATTCTAACAGGTTGTGGCGATGGTGAGACAGTGTTTATAGCGCGTATAAAGTACAAATTCCCCACCATTACCAGTTAAAGCGCGTGCAGTTCTCTGGGAGTGTATGCTTTGCGATCAACAAGTCACAGGGGCCGACACTAAAGGCTGAAGGCTGCGGGTGTCGACCTCAGGATAAGCTGCTTCTCACACGGACAACTGTTACGTCGCTTGCTCCCGAGTCACCATTCCTGACTCTCTGTATATTTTGGCTGCTGAGAATAAAACTACAAACGTAGTATACAGGGAAGTTTTATAAAAATGTGGATGTTATTGTAGTATATTGTGATGTCTTACGATTTCCACGCGAACGAAGTCGCGGGCAGAAGCTAGTTTAGAAATATTTTTCCAATGGTGTCGAACGACCGAACTTTAGCGCTCACTTCACAGCACTATCATAAAATTATTCGACTGAATACAGGTTCACAATGGCACTCACTGTGTTGCTACATTATTGAACTAATGTTATAAACAATTTTTGACCCGCTGAACCTTACTGCAAGCGAAATAGAGCCGAAAATCGAAACACAGTCTTTAGCAAAGCACTTTACGAAAAAAAAAAATTGGTAGCTTGCGCAAACAAAAGCACGTGAGTCGATAACATTTCTAAATTTTTGAGCAGAGACAGAAAAAAAGTCGATGATTTCAAAGATCTTGTTATATTGATTGGCAAGGTGACGTAGGGGTGCACGTAAGTCTGCGCTAGTACGACAAAAACTTATTACATTGTATATCTCTTGCCGCCTCAGCCATCATGGCCAGGGAAGTTAAGGACCACTCAATACGAATACTCTCAGACAGCATGGCTGTTCTGCTAGCGCTAAACAGTCACACTGTTGACCTGGGCTGATATACGAGTGCCACCAGCGCCTTAACCAGGTGGGTAGCCTCAATAATATAACCATTCAATGGATCAAAGGACACAGCGGTTCGCGGGGCAACGACGCAACCGATGAACTTGCCAGAAGGGGGTCGAGAATGGCACCAGTGGGGCCTGAACCCATTGCGCCACTCCCCTTCGGGTATCTACGCACTCTGGTAAGGAAACGAACCAGGGACCAACATCACAAAATTTGGTTGGACCACGGTGAATGGAGGCAGGCCAAGGAGGCACTACCTTTAATAGATGGCTGCCTTGCGAAACGGTTTCTCCGACTAACGAAACAGCAGCTGCGTACAGTTACAGCAGCTGTAACTGGCCATGGGTCATTTAATAAATACCTCTTTGTCATAGGAGTCACAGACAGTCCGCTGTGCAGAGCCTGCATGGAGGACGACGAGACAGCAGCTCATGAGCTGTTAAACTGCCCGGTGGTGGCCACATACAGGGCCAAGTACTTCGGTAACCCAGGTACCCTACGTGAGATTGCCAGTGACACCAAGGCGTTGCTGGCCTTCTTTGAGGAGCTGGGGTGGATCGAATAACAAATTTTCCCATCCGTACGCAAAATACGCGCTTGACGTGGAGTTGCGGATATCAGTCCATTTTACCTATTACTTACCTATTACATTGTATATAAATTCTGAGCTACCGAACCAACAAGGCAGTTACAGAAAATTATAACAATCAAATGAAAATACTTCTAGGTACATATTCCCCCATTTCTCACACCAAACACAATAACACGACCTCTATACATCATACACCCTCAAATCGGCCACAAACCTAACCTCATTATGGCCTCTAAAACGGATGGATGATCCGAAAAGTCCATTTAGCTGGAAATAAACGAAGTAACATAGCCTCACACGGTTTAAATTTAAGGAATAGTGGCCGCAACCTGACCGGCCGTAGTGTGGAAATGTTATAGTGGACGGTGACGAAGATGTCAGTTTAATGGAAATACTTTCAACTAAAAAGGTTTAAACAAGGCATCACAGACGGACTAATTAAAAATTCAGAGTCACACGTGCATAAATCAAACAGATTACGTTTAACTCCAGATTTTTAAGCTATTGCATAGCTATTATCGCGGGCTTTGAGCGCGGCGACCGAATCAAGAAATTCCGTAACGAAAAAACTTAACACCCCCCCCCCCCCGGCTTCCATGTAATGACGGTTCCCATGACAATGTGATGTTGTCATGGGAACGTAATTTTTGTTTTATGTTATCACGTCAACATCCCAAGTGTAACGTTGACAAATAGGAAGTATGGAGGTTACAAATGCTATGCAATAGCTTCACCGCGGCAGTCCCCGAGTGCCACACGTTTTTTTTTTGTCTGTCTGTGATGTCTTGTTTGTACAACGTGTAACGTTAAATGCGCAAAACCTCAGACACCCCAACTGATTTTTAATTCAATTGACCTATTTCAGAGAGAAAAATAATCAAAAATAAATTGTAAAGGTTTTATGTGTTGTTTTAGTTCGTAAGATTCAAATAAAAAATAAAAGCTATTATTATCCTGCGTATGAGAAAATTTAAATTGTTCGACAACTATTTGTGTTTGTTTACCTATTTTGGCGGGTTTGCACATGTGATGGCTTGACCTATTAATAAATAGACACGGCAACGTTATTAATGGAGATTTTTTGAAAAATGTGACCTATACTAAAAAGTGGTTTAATTGATTCTGCTCGTTATTCTGATCAAACTATTTTCAGGTTTTGCGCATTTAACGTTACACGTTACATACTACTTTCTTTATGTCAAATTGTATGTTTCTTCTTTTCACCATCAGCCTACAGCAGTCCACTGCAGGCCTCTCCAATTGCACACCATTCAGCTCAGTTCTCGGCAACTCACGCTGTCCTATATCGTTGCCCTCCCCGCTAACTGTCGTAACTAGCAATTTATATTTTTCCAGGGCAACAGTTTTTCAGTCGGGCGCTACAATCATGTTAATATAGTTGCGTTAGCTGTGGCTTTATTAATGAATTAATAACTTTTATAAATAGCTCTTGACTTAATCTTTAACTCACTAACTGTAGATGTGTGCGTATACGACAGGTGGTGAGAATATTTTTTCCCTCAAACAAAACTCACGCAAAACAAAATACGTGATTATCTTCTAAACGGTAAACGACACAGACACAGACAGACATACGATTAGAGAGAACTTTTTCGAAACAAAGTTCTGAACACGTAGGTAATGTCAGTGCAGATACGTCAGTTTGTGAGATACGACAGTTAGCGGGGAGGGTGACGATATATGGGAGGATTTGAGAGATATTGGTCTATACCGTTGCAATGGATAACATTAGATTTAACTACACAATTAATTATCGGAGTAACTGAGAGTTAGCCACATACTCCGGTTGATATTGGAAAGTAGCTATGAGCCCCCTTTTCGATAGATGCCACTTCTAGTAACACTTTATCTTTAGTTACCCTTAAAACGAAATGGCACCTAAATTACGTGGAATTCGGCTTAGTTCGCACGGTATTACATTTTAAAACTTACGCTATCCTTTTCTAGTGCCTTTTCATCTTGATTTATTTGCATTAAAGTTGACACATACCTATATAACAGTAAAGCATAGTCAGCCTATAATGTTCCCACTGCTGGGAAACAGGCCTCCTCTCGGTGAGAGGGAGTGGGCTGTAATCCACCACGCGGGCCCAGTGCGGGTTGGTAGATGTCACATGTCTTCGAATATTTGGTTCTAGGACATGCCGGTTTCCTCACGATGTTTTCCTTCACCGCTTTGAGAGCAGTGGTGATGAAAATAAATTACAGAAAATAAAGCGCCCAAGCAGGCGCTTTATTTTGTTCGAATCCATGACCATTGATTTTGATGATTCTTTTTTTGTTTGGTGGGCAAAAAACTACAAAGTGAAAAATTATTTCGGAAGTCGGTGGCAAAAAACGAAAATTCCAAACCAAAGACACCGACTTTCGAAATAATTTTAAATTTTTATTTTCGAATTTATCATCACCATCATTTCAGTCGAAAGACGTCCACTGCTGGACATAGGCTTCCCATAAGCACCACTATTTCAACCGATTCTATGCTTTCCGCATCCAGCGGATTCCATCTTGTGGGAGGCCTTCCAACGCTACGTCTTCCGGTACTCGTTCGCTACTCCAGAACCTTTCGGCCCCATCGACCAACCGTTCTGCGAACAATGTGCCCTGCCCACTGCCACAATTCTTCGGGCTATGTCGGTTACCTTGGTTTTCCTGCGGATCTCTTCATTTCTGATTTGATCATGTAGGGAAACTCCAAGCATAGCCCTCTCCAGCATTGCCCTTTGGGTGACTTATTTTTGAATTCAATATACTGAATTGTGCATTATGGTATTGCTAATCTCGTATTGATAAAACGTCTAGACGTAACCACGGTTTATTTTCGTTAGTACCTACCTATTTTATAATTTATAAATTACTTAGACAAATTAAACAATTTTCTCAGTTATGTCAAACTATCTGTCGCTTGGTAATCAAATTAACGTTGGTAAAAGTGTATCGTGTCAAACTTGGTCAAGTAATTTTGCTATAATATGCTAGATGGCGTCATTAAGACATTGGAAAACAATTTTTCATTATCTATTACATTTCATTATATAATTGTCACCGTTTAGTTAAGAACTTTGTTAGTTTATAATCGATCGGTATTATTTCCGTTAGATTATAAACTGTCGAAAAATTGTGAACTGCGACAAATCATTTACAATTTAACGCATAATTTTTCGATAGTTTATAATGTATCCATGAAAAACTGACAAATTGTGAACTGGTAACCAACTTGTTTGCGACGTAATGCACCTTGCGCTAATATTAAATAGCCTGCGTGGCTGCGAGCAACTTGGAAGTAGCGCTCGCCGGCCGCTGCCGCGGCACCGCTCACTTCGCTCGCTCGGCTCGCGCGCAGTTGGTCACAGTTCTAACCTAACCTAACCCATTTACAATTTTTTGACAGTTTATAATCAAACGAAAATAACACCGATAGATTATAAACTTATGGTTCTCACAATCTTACGGTGACATATACATACATTTCTTCTGATAGCCGTTCTATATTATCTTAAAATTTAGTCGTTATAAAACGACAAGATACAAATGGCAATCGTTTTCAAAGAATTTCGTATTTCTACAAAGACTTTCAAAATGATTGACATAAGGTTTTCGGACTTTTGACTTTACTGTCATCGTTATCATAAGAATGTCACTTTGATAAGGCCCTAAGATCTATTTGTCAATGTGACAGCTAGATAGTTTCAACCTAAGCGAAGTTTCAAATTACTGGAACTTTTTTTAAAGCTTTATTCACTAAAAAGAGGAATTCAGATTCTTAATATTTTATTTTTAAAATTTTATGTATCATAAAGTAAATGCGACCTTGTTAAAAATGTTAAATTGCAAAAATGTCTTACGATGATGAAAAAAGTTGCATACTATTTCCTTAATTTGAATTAAACCATAATTTATATTTGTTGGAATCTTAGATAAAACTTATGTATAAGCACTTGAGTGAGATACCTGAGATACAGGTTTATTCCTAGTTCAGGTAGAGTCCAATTATTTTATACCTTAACCTCTAGTATAAGGCCCTATTTTGTAAATATTCATGTAAATCAATAATTTCAATAAACTAAACTATTAAACTAAACTATTTCATATAAACCTACAAGGGCACTTATGAAACGTCAGAAGCTAGATGCACGGTTCCAATTGGTCGTTTCCTATGGAGAAGAGCCGGCAAGAAACTCTACGGTTATACTTTTTTTTTAATAATTGGCTTTTACAAAGTTTTCAAATTACACTGTTATAAGTAGGTATGGGAGGACAATGTAGGTCTGCAACAAGTACTAGAAAGTTATCATTTCTAACATGAGTGTTTTTTGTAACACTCGTTTTCGACATTTTATTAAGATACCCTAAGTTTTACATATTTATTGTCACAATATTATATTCATAATAAAACAAAGATACCATACGATTTTATTACATTTTGTATGAATGAGCATTATAAATTAATGACTCCACTGACCGGTTTATTAAGTTTTATGTATTCATTTACATATATATTAGGGCGCCCACGTGCTATAACGTAAAGCCTAAAAATAGACTGATAAGTCTTCGGATATAATGATGAATAAATAAATAAAATAACATTACATCAAAGTCAAATCATTTATTTCAAATAGGCACTTTCGAATGTCAAAATTACAAAAAAAATGATCTGATTCTAGTCGCCCCTTTCAAAAGGTAGTTTTCGTATGGAGAAGAATGGACAAGAAACTCCACTGTTACTTTTTTAAATGTTTTAAAATATTTTTTGGACACATTGGTAAAATTATGTGAAGACGATGCACTCATACTCCATTTGAAATAAGATTACAAATTTAACTAAATCTTTTTTGCAGTCCGTTCAACCGATTTTGACTTCTATTGCGTTGGTGGCAGGACAAATGGCAGCTGCAGTAAACAGCTGGTATTGTAACCACTTTTTGCTTTTAATGTCATCCTTATGCTTACGGTCTTAGAAGTCAGAATCGGTTGAACGGACTGTAAAAAAGGTTTGTTTAATCTTATTTGAAAGGGGATCCTCCCTTTTCTATGGTGGATGAGTGAACTTTACACTCTGTTCCTCATACCCCTAAATTGGTGACCCCGAGTATGAACGTTAACGCAGCCTTCGTGCAAATACTTCGGCGTGACGTCATCATCATCATCACTCCCGCAAGCTTTCGTGAAGCGACTCACACAGCCGGCCAGCACCCATGGCTTCAACGGGTATCCTGACCACCAGCATGCAACGAACGCGCATTCCTGGTCATCATCCTCAGCCTCATCACCCCGACTCACTGGGGAATCAATGCTGTCAGCCTCATCACCCCAACTCACTGGGGAATCACCGCAATCACCCCGACTCACTGGGGAATCACCTCAATCACCCCAACTCACTGGGGAATCACCACAGACAGTTCCGACTCACCACGAACTATGTGGCACCCGGTTCCGACTCACTGGAACCATAGCTGGCACCGTGACGCATCTCAAGATTCAGCCTACTATCGACCTCCGGTCTCCGGAGGGGAGTGATGTAGCAGTTACACCGCCACATACGAACTACGCATCATAGACATGACGTCACACAAATCCTGCATCGCGCAGTTAGAGTTTACCGAGCGATCGACATACATCAATTATCCGAGGGGATTGGCGCTGATAGCCGAAATACAGGTTTTTGCCTAGTTCGGCTACAGATGCTTAACTCATTTGTACTCAAAACTAGCCTAAGTTTAATTTGTAAAACATTTGTAAACAATTTAGAAAATAAACTTATTATTATTATTATTATACAAGATTTCAACTTCAAACCGATGGGCAGTTGCCCGCCAGACACAACACCCGTCTGGTCGGAGGAGTCTCCCTGTTCTATGGTGGATGAGTGAACTTTACACCCTGTTCCTCATGCCACTAAACTATCATGCCTGTAATACCTAAAAGAGAAGGCACAGGTGTACCTATTTAGTACACCCACATTTCACCGGTTGTATCCCATGTAATCGGCGAGCAACAATCGGGTATCAATCGGGCACAACTCCAGACTCAGACAGAAAATCAAAGGTTGATAAGCCGCTTAAAATATTATGGCTAGTGATCATAGTGAATCTTTCTTAGATTGAAAATAAAGAAAATAGTATGGATTTGCGCAGATAACATATTATAGAGAAAGATGTATGAAGTGTATCTATACTACAAATAATATAATATATGTACTTACAAGTTTTTTTCATTTGATTGAAGTCAAGTCAAAGTTAAATCATTTATTTCAAATAGATAAGGCATTAAACTTTTGAACGTCAAAATTTACAAAAAATTGAATTTATTATTGTCGCCCCTTCCAAAAGGTAGTTTTTGTATGGAGAAGAATGGGCAAGAAACTCCACCGTTACTCTATTAAAATGTTTTACAATATTTTCTGTAGGTACATTAAATAGATACATAATTATATGTGAAGACGATGCATCTAGAATAAAATTACTATACCACAATAGGTCAAAAGATTTAAAAGTGAAGCAACGACAGATCATAAATTAATCTTTAGAAGTAATGTTAAGAAGAATTTACATAACACAACATCACGGTTTGACTATACTCCATTTGAAATAAGATTAGACGTTTAACTAAACCTTTTAACAGTCCGTTCAACCGATTTTGACTTCTATTGCGTTGGTGGCATGACAAATGGCAGCTGCAGTAAACAGTTGGTTTGTAACCACTTTTTTTGCTTTAAATGCCATCCTTATGCCTACGCAATAGAAGTCAAAATCGGTTGAACGGACTGTAAAAAAGGTTTGTTTAAATGTCTAATCTTATTTCAAACGGAGTATAGTTAACTACTATACTAATCTATTCACACATCACTTGAAGATTATTATGTTATAGTACCATGACTTCGACTTCGTTAAAGTCCTCACTCTTTGTCACATCCTATACCCACAGTACACCCACATTTCGCCAGTTATGCTTAAGTCCCATGTAATAGGGGGCGAACCTATTGACATCAACCGGGCACAAATCCAGACTCCGAGCTGCTACTGAGAAATTCCTGATGGAAAAAGCGAACAACTCAAGTCTGGATTTCTTTCCAGTTAAAAGCGATAAACTCATCCCAACTACATGGGACTTATAAGCAATGGGTTTACTGAATCTCAAAGTCAAAGCATTTATTTACTAAACACACACACACATTTGAATTGTCAAGGAGTCGGTCAGTCAGAAATATGAAGATGAGATAGTTAATTGATTCAGGCGTGACCTTGCGGAAATCCATTATAAAATACAATAGACGTGGATATATTTAGTAACCTGTTCCGCTTAGCTATTTCTAAAGAGCCATAAAAAAAACTGAAAGAAATCGATACGTGTTTCACCTCTCAACGAGGCATCCTCAGGATGACGATGGACTTGTCGCGAACCCGAACACGGCGTGTTGCCACACTAAGCACTAAGCGCAGGGGCCTGCGCTTGTCGATTTCTTTCAGGAGTTTTTTATGGCTCTTTAGAAATAGTTAAGCGGAACAGATTACTAAATATATCCACGTCTATTGTATTTTTTATATGAAGCTAGTTGCCCATTCCAAAGTACACTTCTACCCCCCTCAGAAAATACAGCCGTAATGTCATATTACATAATGCAGATCATTCCCCGATATTATAAAACTAAGTTCTAACCCTGCCATGCCGGGTCATACGGAATGCACATAACTTAGCAAGTCATTACTGTGTCGCGAACGTCAACAGCCTGTCACAATATTGAAGCCGACGCCATGTTGTTTCAGTGTTCTGTGGGGTTGTGATTTCTGTTCTAATTATTATTATTTTAATTTATAATCAATGATGGTATTGATTGCGTGAGCAGTGGTGGCCCAGTGGTAACGGCCCCGACTTACGACGGCGCTTTACTTTGTGTATTTAATTTCATCACCACTGCTCTCAAAACGGTGAAGAAAAACATCGTGAGGAAACCGGCATGTCCTAGAACCAAAAAATTCGAAGACATGTGACATCTAGCAACCCGCACTGGTCCCGCGTGGTAGATTACAGCCTACTTCCTCTCACCGAGAGAAGGCATGTGTCCCAGCAGTGGGAACATTATAAGCTGATTATGATGGTATTGATTTGTTGAATGAACTTACTATTGCCAGCAGTTAACGTTCATTAGGCCCTGCTCACGCCTCAGGCGATGCGACCAGCGACGCGACTTGCGTCAAGCCTCCTGTTTCCGTCTGTTGTCGCTCCTCAAGTCACGTCACGGTAGCTCGTGACACGCTCTGTACAACTTTTTTCATTTGTTTTCTTCGCAGTCGTGTCGCTTGAACGTGTTACTCGTGGTCACGGGGTTAGTATCAATGAAGCACGGGACTCACTACTCACTACAGCAGTGATAGCCTAGCGGTGTGACCGTCAGATTGCCAAGTCATAGGTCTCGAGTTCGAACCCAAGACACGCACCTCTGACTTTTCGGATTCATGTGCGTATTGTATAATTATCACATGCTTCAAAAACGGTGAAGGAAAATATCGTGAAGAAACTGGCATGTCTGAGAGATATTTCTCGCCGGCATTTGAAGCCAAGTCAGAGGCCCATGGGCGGCTTTAAAACTCTGACACCAGGTTAGTCACTAACCACACAAAAAAGAAGAAAGTCGGGACGAATTAAGTTGCCGGAAAAACATCTCGTTACATATCCAGAATTGTACAAATTATACATTTGAATAAAATAAACAAGATATTCAATATTGTATTGGATAATTTTATTTTCTCGCAATCGTAGTCAAAAGTAGAGTATAACTCGGTTTCTATTTACTCCCTCGCAAAAGCTCGGGAGTAAAACTACCTTGTTACAATGGGTTATTTTAGCCCCTCGTATAACAATCTACTATTTCACTCCTCTTGCTCAAAAAGTCTTTCATTGTAGCGTACCAGAGCGGGGAAAAATAGCATATCTTGCTCTAGGGAAAAAAAATATTTTTATCTGTGACCAACGAGCCTACAAAAACGAAAAAATCTTTATTCTTATGTAAAACTAGCTTTTTACTACCGCATTCCGGGATGAAAAGTTTCCTTAAAAATTCAGACTGAACAAATTGTATATTTTTTTAAATAAAATAAACTATTTAATATTGTATTGGATTATTTTAACATAACATAACATTACGCCTTGTTTCCCCGAAGGGTTGGGCAGAGGTGTCCCTGTAACAGGTACAAACACATTTCGCCAGTTATGTTTAAGTCCCATTTAATAGGGGGCGAGCCTATTGCCATCAACCGGGCACTAATCCAGACTCCGAGCTGCTACTGAGAAATTTCAGATAAAAAAACCCAATAACACTTTGCCCGACCCGGGAATCGAACCCAGGACCTCATGCTCAGCAGTAGCGCTTGCGACCACTAGACCAACGAGGCAGTTTTCTCGCAATCGTAGTGAAAAGTAGAGTACAATACATGGTGCTAAAACCCATTGTAACTCGGTAAAACTACCTCGATAGAATGGGTTATTTTAGCCCCTCGCATAACAATCTACTATTAAACATCCGTTTGATCCACTCAGGAATTGAGTCTTGAAAAATCCTTTCTTATAGGCAAACCACCTTTATATTTTCTTGTTCAAATCAATATAAGTATTCCAAATCCTAATTATACATATAATATTACAAATGCGAAAGTGAATTAATTTGTTTGTTACGCTTTTACGCTAAAACGGCTGAACGGATTTGGATGAAATTTGGCACATGGGTAGACCATGACCTGGAAAAGGACATATGCTACTTTTCTTCCTGTATTGCAGACGAAGTTACGGAAAACACCTAGTAAACACATAAAAGGCACTTTTGAAGGACAAAACAAAACAAAAAAAAAAAACAATGGCACTCCGGGAGTGCCGACAGAAGTGGAAACTTGAAAAAAATCGGCACCGCGGTTATCAACGCGTTGATGTCTTTTACTCCACGGTGTCGGTAAATTGCCTTACAGTGTCGCGAATTCAATGGTTTAGTCCCATCTCACAGTGTGTTATTTTGCCTTAGTTGCGGACATGCTTGTTTTATGTGTTTTTTCCACCACATTAAAACTCCGCCGGGTCTAACTACCATAGTTTAAGAGAAATTAAGAAAATCGAGAAAAATCCTTAAAAACCGTAGAAACGCAATACCTCGTTTTTGGATTAAATTTTTGCACTAAATGTTCTACGGTATGATAGGAATTGACTATAGGAACCAAATTTTTCTTGATAACTTTAATAATCTTGCTCACCCAGGTGTGATTTTTTTTTTTATGATTCTGTATTTTTTTTTTCTGGCAGTTCTCTTCATAGTCGCGTTTTTTTTAAATGTCTATATGTTGATAACTATAATAACTATCGCCACAAAAAAAACCAGGTGCAACAAACCCAGGATTTCAGAAATATCGAATTTTTAAATTGTGGGCTAGGGTTGTCAAACAAACCTGTGTGCAATATACAATGCTCAAACAAACATTACTTTTTGACTCAGGTATTAGCGCAATTACCGGTTTAAATTATGACGTGCCTAGTTGACATACTTTAAGTATGTAATTATGGAAAAATATTTGAACAAAGTTAAAATTAAAAAATATTTACGGTTGAATTTTTACCATTACTTTTGTTTATAACATCTATCTTCGATGTTTTTTTGGTTTGGTTGATGTTGTCCGTCCAAATTCGGGGACAACAAATGATGGAAACTCAGCACAAACAGCACTATCAGACCAACATCGGAAAAAATTTGCAGATTTCTTAGGTATAGAGACATGGCTGGTGGATGACCTGCATACTATTTTAGTAGTACTATCGAGTGGCTTAATTATAGATGCTGCAAAATTTGACGACTTTTGTAAATCTATATCTGCGAAGTATGTAGAAAAATACAATTGGTTTTATATGTCTGTTACCATACACAAAATATTAATGCATGACCGGCAAATCATAGACGCCAGCACCTTACCCATAGGTATGCTGTCTGAGCAAGCAGGAGAGTCTAGAAATAAATATTGGCGCTATGATAGACGACACCATACCCGAAAATTGAATAAAAAAACCACAATTTTAGACTTATTTCACCGTGCATTAGAATCATCTGATCCTTATATATCCTCGTTAGCAAATGCTAAACACACGCACGCATGCAAGCAAGCAAGCAAGCATGTACTAAATAGTACACGTCAAAAATATAAAAAATCTTTACCCTTGCCGAAATCAGCGCTTCAACTTTTAAGCGTAACAACAGACAATGTTTACTACAGTCACTCAGAATCCGAAGAGTTTGAAGCAAATGATATCATGCTGACGACTGACGAAATGGTTTTTGAATCTGATAGCGAGGATATGTTATAAATAACCATTCAGAGGATAATTGGTTTAATCGATTGGTAATTTTTTAATTAACCTATTTTGTCCCACTGCTGGGCAAAGCCTCCCCCATAGCCTTTCAAAAGTTCTTTGATCTTTGCCATCTCCGGTCAATCCATCAAAACGAGTTTAAATCGATTGAATTAATCGACTTAAATGTCTACTAGTTTGTGACAACCCCATTTCCATAGAAATTAAAAAATAACTTAGAAACGCAATATCTCCGAGATCTCGCTAGATAAATATTTACAATTTTGTCGAGTTGAAGGTACTATACATAAGTATATTCTACAAATAAAAAAAATGCGACCAGTAAATAGTTAATTTTATAAAATTTGTTTTTGTTTATTTCGAAAATAATTATTTACTCTCGTTCCTGTTATGTTAGGGACTTGAAATTTTGACACCAAATATATTTCAAACCAACAATTAATCTGTATTTTTACAAGAGGCTGAGATTTATTTTATTCAAGAAATACAGACGAAAATCTTTTTCAGCGAGGTCTTTCACAAATATATTTTTATCTCCTAAATTAAGTGAAATATCAAAACGGGACTTTTTTAGAATGCTTTATTAAGGTTTAACCTATGTAGATAAAAAATAAAACTGGCATGTCCGCGACTAAAGCAAAATAACACACTGTGCATCTCAAAAATGCTCAACGCGCCTAAAGAAGTTTTCACTTCAAAAAAGATTCTAGTTGCCCCAAGAGGTAATGGTGAAGAATGGGCAAGAAACTCCACCGTTACTCCCATTTCCCATTTCCATACGTTTAAAGGCTTTGCTTCGTCTATTTCGTGTAGTTTCTATTAATAGAATTTCTAATTGATAGCTACTCCCAAAATTCTCATTGCTATCAGTACCCTACCTTACCACATACATTATGTACATCTGCCTCTTCACACTGAAGTGTCATTGTAACGTCTATTAAGTTATTAATTATCCGGACATACGATAATGTGACGTCACTAAGACGGTGCTGACGGCTATGACGTCATAATGACGTGTTTAATTATGTATCTGTCAAATCAGAGATAACTTACGTTTATTGTGTTCGTGTAGTAGAGTGTTATTATTTTGGTTGGCATAGGTAGAAGCTCAGACTAAATAAAAACCGGCCAAGTGCGTGTCGGACCACGCACAATGAAAGGTTCCGTAGTTGGGATGAATTTATCCCAAAAACTAACTTAACTTTGTCGTTGAAAAATATGTTCTCCCATACGGAATGTATGGGAAAACATGTTTTTGCAACTGCAAAGTTAAGTTGGTTGATTATTACTCGTTAATCTGTAGTCTACTTAGCTGTGATAGTTTTCCTTTTAATTTCGTTATATAAACTACTGTTGTGATTTTTTCACAAACCCAAAACCAACCAATTAGCCGGCAGGGGGGGGACACTTGACTCTAACAAAAATTAGCACTTTAGAGCTTAATATTTCGCAAACGAATCCCTGAGTCCAAAAATGGTTCCTCACCATGGGGTAAAAAAATAAAAAAATAAACATCACCACTTTACGTGTATGAGAGATACCCTAAAAAAATGTTTTTCATAATTTTGTTTTACCACTTTGTCGGCGTAATTAATATGTATACCTATGCCAAATTATAGCTTTCTAGTACTAAGGGTCTCGGAGCTAGACCGCGGACAGACAGACAGGCAGACAGACAGACGGACATGACGATACTATAAGGGTTCCTTGTTTACTACGGAACCCTAAAAACCAAGACAGCGCTGTCAACAGTGACGTGAAGCCGGTTTCATAAACATAATGTTTGACTATAAATGGTTGTAAACTCATAAGTCATTCACAAGTGCATACGAGGTCAACTCGTTGCAATACATTGTATCGATTAGATTTTTTGCATGTGGGTGTACTTTAGCACAAGATAAAATTCAATTATTAATTAATTACCTACTCAAAGTCAAAGTCAAATCATTTCTTTTAAACGTCAACATTTACAAGAAAATAGAATTGATGCTAGTTGCCCCTTCCAAAAGTTAGTTTTGTATAGAAAAAAACTCAATAGTAACTCTTTAAAAGGCTTTACAGTATTTTGTAAAGCTACAGTAACAATTATAATTATATGTGAAGACGATTATGACTACTTTTATTCCAATAAATAATTACCGATAACGCCCCACCGTGTACATTGTTACACGGCCGGTACCTACACGCGACTTAATTCACAATTTTACTGCTAAATAAGGTCTAATATCGTCCGTGGGTTGTTTCACTCTATGGCCTGACGTGAATTGTCAATTAGAACAAAATTATTCAAAAAATGACATCATCATCATCATCATCAGCCTATAATGTTTCCACTGCTGGGACACAGGCCTCCTCTCTGTGAGAGGGAGTGGGCCGTAATCCACCACGCGGGCCCAGTGCGGGTTGGTAGATATATAATATAATATATTTTTTATTCACACAAAAACAAAGCATTGTTAAAAAGCGTTAAAAAAACAGTTTTACAAAATAAGTACTATATCTACAACGTGTGGGTGAGCACTGCTCTCCTAGCTAGGTTATGAAAACCTGTGTTAAGGACAAGCAGTTCGGTCCCCTTAGGTATAATGACGTAAAGGTCATATAGTGCTTCTGATGATACTGTGACAATTTTGAAGTATTGTGATAGACAATTAAAATTGATGACACATGTCTTCGAATTTTCGGTTCTAGGACATGCCGGTTTCCTCACGATGTTTTCCTTCACCGTTTTGAGAGCAGTACAATGGTGATGAAATAATTTACACAAAGTAAAGCGCCTGTCTGGGTTCGAACCTGCGACCTACAACTCGTAAAGCATATTATAAAATTAAAGACTATGTTGAAGATAAGGAAGTTTGGCAATAATTCCTTCTGCACATGTGGCTTCCCTGGTACCTCATTAACGGCATAAATAAGTAAGAGTCTATTAACTGCTCCCAAATTACCATGTTTATTGAAATCTTTACTTTTTTTTGTTTTTACATTCGTCCTTGACATATTTATTATTCTATTATTTGACATTATATACCTACGATTTAATTTCAACTTTTTTTTTTGTGACTTTTGTGGACATGATGATTACTCAGATTGATTACAGTTGTAACAGCAATCATATAATTGCGTTTTATTAAAATAGGTTTTTTACTTTTATTAATTTATTTATTTTTTGTATAGATTCTTTTCTACATATTTTGTGAATGTGAAAACGCCGTAGGCTTAGTGGATTGTAGACCTGTTGACCATTTTTTATTTTGTAAAGTAATTGGTACTTATTGAAAGACCTACACTGTCCTCCCATACCTAGAAACACTGTTATATGAAAGTATTGTAAAAGCCAATTATTTTTAAAAGAGTAACCGTGGAGTTTCTTGCCGGCTCTTCTCCATAGGAAGCGACCAATTGGAACCGTGCACCTAGCTTCTGACGTTTCATAAGTGCCCATGTAGGTTTATGTGAAATAAAATATTTTTTGATTTTGATTTTGTAAGTCGCGGCCGTTACCACTGGGCCACCACTGCTCTTTCAAAAATGACTGATAACACCGATATTTTTTTTTTAATGTCGAAAGTCACGGGAACCGCTCGTCATTGTTAAACCGCGGAGGCTTGACAGTTACAATGTTACATTAGAGATTGGGCTTTAATTATATTTATATAAAAAATACTACAAGTAACATCATACCGATTACAATAGCAATAAACGAACGTCTGTAAATTCTACCATACCGCACCGCCAAACACCGTGATTCCTTGCTTTTATCCACCAATTTCCATAATCTCAGATAGAACATGACGTTCGTCGTGTATTGTGACGTGTTGACATTAGTGACTGACTAATGACATGTCTAATTATGTGTAGCGGCAGAGGGTTAGTCTACAGGTGACAACAATTTATGACGGTAGATATCAATAGATAATGTTGTTTTTATTTTTTATTTCTTTGGTCTATGGTCGCCAGCGCTATTCCTGAGCATGAGATCTTGGGTTCAATCTCGGGTCAGGCAAAGTTAACTTTTTCAATCTGGAATTTCTCAGTAGCAGCTCGGAGTCTGGATTTGTGCCCGCTTGATGGCAATAAGCTCGCCCCCTATTACATGGGACTTAAACATAACTGGCGAAATGTGGGTGTACTATAGGTACACCTCTGACTAACCCTTCAGGGAGTACTGGCGTGATGTTATAATATTGTTTAGTTTCTTTTAACTTGATCTGACATCTCATTCCAGGTAATTTTTAAAATAAAAATTTTTGTTTTTGATTTTTCAATTACAATTTAATAATGTTATTCATAAGGAGCTCGTGGCTAAGTAATAACAGCCACACGGGTCGATCCATCAAGTTAAGCTACGCTTGCCGGGGTTGGTCCGTGGATGGGTTATCTTTACATACCGAGACTCCTCCGTGCCTCGGAAAGTACGTTAAGCCGTTGGTCCCGGCTGTCCTTAATGGATCTTTGACAGTCGTTACGGGTCGTCAGTAGCCCGAAAGTCTTACAACCAGTCTTACCAAGGGGTATCGTATTACCCAGTTACTGGGTTTGGCTTGTGGAGGTTAGATAGGCAGTCGCTCCATGTAAAATACTGGTATTCAGCTGTATCCGGTTAGACTGGAAGCCGACCCCAATATAATTGGGAAAAAGCTAGGCAGATTGAATGCCTATCATTTGGACACTTCATCAACATTCATTGCTTTATTTACGTTATTGAGTAGACGAATTTTTCAAACATATGCAGCAATGGATTAGAAATTCCCTTCAAAATCTTCTGGAATGTGATTGAAAGTGTGTAAGGTAATTAGGGTGCAGGTTTCAAACCTTTACCTAAAGTCAAAATAATTTATTTGCCAGAAAAAAGATACATGGGATATTCATCATCATTCAGCCGAAAGACGTCCACTACTGGACATAGGCCTCCCCCAAGCACCGCCACTTCGACCAGTTCTGTACTTCTCGCTTCCAGCAAATTCCTGCAGTCTTAACAAGGTCATCGGTCCACCTTGTGGGAGGCCTTCCAACGCTATGTCCATCGGTACGCGGTCGCCACTCCAGAATTTTTCGGCCCCATCGGCCACCTGTTCTGCAAGCAATGTGCCCTGCCCATTGCCAATCAAGTTTGGTAATTCTTCGGGCTATGTCAGTTACCTCGGTTCTGCTGCGGATCTCTTCATTTCTGATTCATTGTTGGATGTTCGTACATTCAACGAAACGATACCTTACTCCAACTAATTGACATTACAATTTAGTTCATAGTCATGTTCGTGAACGGGTGCTGTCAGTAAGGACTGGTCATCTCTTAGCTTATTTTAATTTAATTTTTGAATTGCTTTGTTTTTTATTACGAACGCTTTAAACGTTCTGCATCGTTCTCACATGAATAATTTCAACATTAATGATGTAACCAATATTTTGTAACCACATTTTGATTTAAAAGAGTGTCCGTGGAGTTTCTTGCCCGTTCTTCTTTCTACGCTTTGGAATGGGCAACTAGCTTCATCTTTCTGACTGGCCGACCCCTTAACAATTCAAAAGTGCCTGTAATTGGTTTATTTGAAATAAATGCTTTGAGTTTCACCTTCCTTTTCCACTTTTCATCTCACTATTCCTCACCTAAATTAATAATAAAACATAACCCACCCGTAATTTCCCACTATTTGGGGTAGAACGCTCATTTTGAAGCTCCGAATCGAACCGAGACCTAATGGGGCATGAAGGAACAATTAAAATAGTCCGTTTGCCTATATCCAGTGCAGTGTCGGTAATGAGACGTAAAGGGTAGGAACTAGGGGATGCGACGAGGAAGGTTACGCATGAAATGTGTCTGGAAAAGTTGTAATTGGCTGATTTTTAACCGACTTCCAAAAAGGAGGAGGTTATATGTTCGTCGCGTATGTTTGTTTTTTTTTTTTATATATGTCCACCGATTTCTCCGTCAATTGTGGACCGATTTTGAAAATTCTTTTTTTGCCGACCTCCAAAAAAAACACTCATCATCTGCCTAGCCTTTTCCCAACCATGTTGGGGTCGGCTTCCAGTCTAACCGGATGCAGCTGAATATCAGTATTTTACATGGAGCGCCTGCCTATCTGACCTCCACAACCTAGTAACTAGGTAACACGATACCCCTTGGTAAGACTGGTTGTCAGACTTTTTGGGCTTCTAACTACTCGTAACGACTGTCAAAGATCTACAAATGACAGCCGGGACCAACGGCTTAACGTGCTTTCCGAGGCACGGAGGGGTCTTGGTATGTAAAGATGGTCGCCCATCCACAGACCAACCGCGGCAAGCGTAGCTTAACCTGATCGATCGACCCGTGCAGCTGTTGTAACTAAGCCACAAGCCCCTTGTAACTAAGCCACAAGCCCCCAAAAAAAACACTAAAAAGTGAAAAATAACTTTAATTTCGGAAGTCGGTGGCAAAAACCGAAAATACAAAACCCAAGACACCGACTTCCGAAATTAAAGTTATTTTTCACTTTATAGTGTTTTTTTTTGGAAGTCGGTTTTTTTTTTGTAAAAAGTTTTTTGAAGGCGATGTTTGGTAGATAAAATTTGTTTTGTATAAATTACATTTAACAAAAAGAGTATAATCTATATATATATAAAACAAAGTCGTGTTAGTTACACCACTTATAACTCAAGAACGGCTGAACCGATTTTGATGATTTTTGTGTTTTTGGATTTGTTCGTAATAGAATATAGGGTAGGTAGGATAGGTAGAGTAGGTAGGGTGGGTAGGGTGAGTAGGTAGGGTAGGTAGGGTGGGTAAGGTGGGTAAGTAGGGTAGGAATTTTAAAATCCCAAACATGCACATTCATTGACTGTTAGGCGGAACGAAGTTCGCCGGGGTCAGCTAGTAAGAGAAAAAATTTGTTTGTTACTTTGTTTGTATATTTGTTTATTTGTTTGTAAGTTTGTATGAAGGGGTAATCTCCGGAACTACTAGTCGGATTTGAAAAAATATTTTTGTATTGGGTAGGCCAATTCTTGGGGAAGATTAGGCTCATGGACGAAGTCGTGAGTAAATATTATACAGGCACATCGATTTTGCCAACTAAATCGTTAGTTTATTTTTGTATCTTTTTTTTTACAGTACTTATTTTATTTTTTGAAGGTGTTTAAATTTTCACTTTATTTTCTTTCTAAAAATATAAAAAAATAAGAAAACAGCTCTCCTTCAAAATCCATACTTTAAGCATCAAAATGTGTACTCAAATATGTAATTGTCAAAAACATATTTTCGGAAGCCTCAACTCGCTTGTATTTTTAAGGGTTAGGCAGTGTAGGTATAGTACGCCGATATTTCGCTAAGGGGTTCAACGCCGTGTCCTCGTAGAGGCGATCGGCGGCGGTGATCTCTCGCGTCCGGCCCTGGTTCAGGCCATGGTACGGAGTGAGAGGAAATGGCAGGCCGTCACGCGTCGGGAGGAGGCGGAACGCGTGAGGGAGAGGCAAAGTTCGCGCCCTCACGCCCCTTACCGCCGCAGGAGGAGACGCCCGAGGCGGGAATCGCGAGCCGATTTCCAGCCACCGTAGTCGCGGGCTTGCGGACGGTGAGCAATGGGTAGCTCGCCGTCCGATAAGGACCAAGCCCGGGTCGACGGCGCGTTGTGTTCCACGCGCGCCTCAAAGAGATGTCAGCAGAATTGACGAGGTCCGCTAGGGCCAATGTCTGCCGGGGGTTCGAAGAAAACCGATAGGGAAATCGGGCCCCCGGCAACAGTGCAACCGAAGGAACACGGGTGGGTTTTAGTCAGTAAAAGTCTGACGTGCCCTCCCGCTCCACGCAGAGCGGGAGAAGTTATTTGATAATTCCCCACGCAAAAAAAAAAAAAGGCAGTGTACGTATAGTACACCGATATTTCGCTAAGGGGTTCCCGAAACGATCAATTGCCATCAATTTCTATTGTAGTAATAATATATTAAATTGTCAATCGCTTCAATTGCATTCAGTAGACGACCAGTTTGCACATCAATGTGTTTCAATCACGTAAAAATTTACAAATGCAATTGATCGGTTCGGGGACCCTAAGTCCCTTGTATTAAGGCTTGTATTAAAAGGCATATTATAACTATCCAGACTCCAGGCTGACTGAATAATGGGAATAATGTATTTTTTTGTTAATATATATATTTTTGTACCTACAACTATGTTGTGACTAACAACATGTATTTACAAGGCTGATGTGAAGGGAAAAGCCGGGCGGGGACGCCCTAGGAGGACTTATACTGACCTTATTGGTGATGTTCTTTAGAAAGGCCAGGTGCGTAGTACTCGCAACCGGCGTGCGTGTATGGACGTAAACGAGGCAAAAGGAGTATGTAAGGATCGTAGCAGGTGGCGTTCTGTAGTTTCTGCCTACCCCCATGGGAAGAAGGCGTGAGTTTATGTATGTGTGTACCTATGTTGTCTTTTTAACTCAGAGGTTGCCTGGTAGAGAATGCCTTGAAGATTAAAAAAATAACATGAAGATATTTTTCAGGCTTTAACAATTGTATTGCTAGTGTATGTGCTAGATTTATCAAACGTTTTGTTCAAGTTCAGTTACCTATTTTTATTCGTACAGAAAGCGTTCACTTTATTCCTTAACATCATTCTCATCTGACACTTCTTTCATAAGATAATTCTATATTTGGCCCTTTTGTTGTACTCAGACGGATCACAAAAAGCTTTGACACAATAAATAAAAGATAAATGTATTCTTGTTTCTTATTGTACTGCGTTTATTCATACTTTGTTTATTAAAAAAAATCTCAAAAATAAGCATAATGTAGTTTATCCATAAAAACCAAGGATTTGATTCCCGACTAAAATATATTTTAAAAAGGTATTTTAATAATTAATTATAATTTTTGTAGATTTTTGACACTTGTTATAAGAGTAATGTTGCAACAGTAATTACGTAATATTGTCTTTGGTCCGTGGCCTTGACATCAACCAATGAACCAGTGTTTATAATAAGCTATGAACAACGTTGTCAAAGTTTTTGTTTTTTTTTTGGATTGAATACGAGGCTTTTGGCTACTTTTGTATTGTGTGTATTTTATTTGTAGTTTTTTTTTTTGTTTGTGCAGAATAAACAAGTTTTCTTTCTAGTCAGAAGCCCAATAATCTGACGACCAATCTTACCAAGGGGTATTGTGTTACCCAGTTACTGGATTGTGAAGCTCAGACAGTTGATCTATGTAAAATACTGGTCCAGCTGCATCCGGTTAGACTGGAAGCCGACCCTAACATGGTTGGGATAAGGCTAGGTAGATGACGCTGCCTTCAGTATTGCAGATAGACTAAGGGCAGGTTCTTTTTTCTTTTTTTTTCAGTTGAAGATAATTGCTTTTTAGCCTCACCATAATATTTGCATGCCAAAATATGGCGAAATGTGTCATCGCACAAGAATACTTAAATAACATCTTTGTAACCGCATTTAAAGCAAATAAATGACTTTGACTTTGACTTTGAATCAAAGTCAAATAATTTATTTCAAATAGGCACATAATAGTAGTTTATGAAACTGCTGCATAATGAGGGGTATTAAAACATGAGTGTGTGTTTAAAAACCGAGCCGTAGGCGAGGTTTTTAATAATATCACACGAATGTTTTAATACCTAGTTATGTGCAGTTTCATACACTACTTTATCTACTCTCATACATTGGGATTGAACCAAATACCTACTAAATAAAAGATCAAAGTTAAAGATCAAGAATAAATTTGAATAATCCCACGAAATTCAGTACAACAAAACAAATGAATGTCGCCTGCACCAGCACATCACCGCATATGCGCTACAGCGGGTGCTGCTGTCCCCCGTTTAAACGTTCCAATGCAAAAGTTGATGGAAACTCCTTGGTGATTTTAACTTCTTGGAATAGCCCTGTATCGAAATAGAAAAAAAATTGTTTTATAGTATTATTTTGTTAAAGAAAAAATGTTATAATATGATTCTATTTTTAAATTTCGGTATTGTGTTTATAAAGTACTAGCGACCCGCCCCGGCTTCGCACGGGTATAAACCGGGTTATTATACATATAAACCTTCCTCTTCAATCACTCTATCTATTAAAAAAAACCGCATCAGAATCCGTTGCGTAGTTTTAAAGATTTAAGCATACATAGGGATATAGGGACAGAGAAAGCGACTTTGTTTTATACTATGTAGTGATTGACATACTTTATAAACATGACATATAAACTCGTTTTGAATTTTATAATTCGAATATTATGCTATGAGAGTAGATAAAAAGTGTTATAATATGATTCTATTTTTAAATTTCGGTAATGTGTTTATAAAGTATGTCAATATAAACTCGTTTTGATGTTTATAATTCGAATATTACTCTATAAGAGTAGATAAAAGGCAGTTTTGAATGTCAAAGTTAAAAAAAAAATGATTCTAGTCGCCCCTTCCAAAAGTAGTTTTCCTCTGGAGAAGAATGGGCCAGAAACGTAACATGGTATGGGTAATATTATTTATCCATTTTGGCGTATCCACATTAGTAACAACTAATGAATTCAAAGTACGTCGTATAAAATAATATTCGCATGTCTGTTGAGATATTTTTGATATTAATTACGGGTACACTTTTATAATTGCATCTATGTTAATTGGTCCAGAGTCTAGACGTGAAGGTAACATGCTTGGAACAAAAACTTGTTTGTTTTTGAAGTGAAAACTTCTTTAGGCGCGTTGGGCATTCTTGAGATGGGACTAAAACATTGATTTCGCGACACCATGACGACACCTCATTTTTGTAAATGCGATTGTGGTCTTTATTTATACATATAACGTTACGGATCAATGTTCTATGCAAGTATTTTTACTTTAAAGGTTTTGTAAACGCGATTATGCTCTTTATTTATATTACGTTACGGATCTATGTTCTATGCAAGTATTTATACTTTAAAGGTTTCGGAAGTCATATTTTTTGTAAACGCGATTGTGCTCTTTATTTAGATAAGGTTACGGACCAATGTTCTATACAAGTATTTTTTTTCCATCGAGGCGATCTTGTTCAAGATTTCACTTCTGTCGGCACTCCGGGAGTGCCGACAGAAGTGTAGAAGAAGGTGCGCTTTTTTTTGCAGGAAAATTACTGATGACTTGGTCTTGTGGTCGTAAACTTTAGAAATGGGGAAATAGTTATTTATGCAACTGTTGTATAATAAGGGGTATTAAAACACGAATGTGGGTTTAATAGTATCACATGAGTGTTTTAATATCTAATTATAACAGTTACATACAAAACTATATCTACACCCATGATATGAATCCTCTATAAAAGTTTCTGAAACCATTGGGTGTTTGTAATTCAAGATCAAGAATAAAGAAATTCCCACGAAATTCAGTACAAGTCCACGTATGTACGTCGCCTGCAGCAGCACATCACACACACATGCGTGCAGCGGGTGCTGCTGTCGACCGTTTGAACATTGAAACGAGTTGCATAATGAAATTTAGTACAATATTATAACACTCGTTTGGATGATGTAATGGTTACTATGACACTGGCTGTTATAATGTTGCCAGTAAGCTGTTTCAGAAACTTTTATAGAGGTTTTATACCATGGGTAGATAACATTTTTAGTGCTTCGTTTGATTTGAGAGTCCCATTACGAACGTCTCGTTGCAAGTACGGCTGCTTAGCGCTGGGTCTTGGGTTTAATTTCTTGGTTGCTTGGTTGGGTAATACTGGGTTTTTTCATTAAGTCCTAGCAGTATGGATTTCATCATCCTTACAAATGTATAGGCAGAGGTTCGCCATTTGTATTGTCCATTCAATATTATTTTGTGTTCAGATAAAGTACCTACATAGGTCTTCTATACATTATTAGATATAAATTAAAGTTACTTTTCATGTCTGTCTGTGTGACTGCATTGTTTTTAAACTGCGCAACGGATATTGATGCAATTTTCACCAACATTTAGAGAATTTATTCCAAAAGGTTTATGTGTATAAATACGTTATTATATCAAAGAAATCTCGAAGTTTTGTCAAGTCGTAAAAACCATGCGAAGCAGGGGGTCTTACAGAAGCCCGGAGGACACGGTGGAGCATACGGTGGAGGTCTGCTCGGCTTGGGCGGAGCATCGCCGTGTCCTCGTGGAGGCGACCGGCGGCGGTGATCTCTCGCGTCCGGCCCTGGTCCAGGCCATATGATACGGAGCGAGAGGGCATGGGAGGCCGACGCCTCCTTCTGCGAAGAAGTAATGCTCGCAAAGGAGGAGGCGGGACGCGTGAGGGAGAGGCAAATTTCGCGCCTTTACGTCCCTAACCGCCGCAGGAGATGCCCTAGGCGTTTGGAATTGCAGGCCGATTCCCGGCCACCGTAGGCACGGGCTTGCGGATGGTGAGCAATGGGTAGCTCGCCGTCCGATAAAGACCAGGTCCGGGTCGACGGCGCGTTGTGTTTCACGCGCGCCTCAAAGAGATGTCAGCATAATAGAAGGGGTCCGCTAGGGCTGACGCTTGCCGGGGTTGTGGGTTTGTCCGAAAGGGTTACCGTGGCCCCTGGCAACATACAGGCAACTGAAGGAACACGAGTGGGTTCTAATCAGTAAGAGTCTGACACACCCTCCCGCTACGTCCAGAGCAGAAGAAGTTAAAAAAAGGGGTCATACAGAATTCCGTCAACGAAGATACGGGCCAATATACGTGTTAAATTCAATTTTTCGGACAGGCATATACATATCGGGAGTAAGATCAAATGTCAAATCGTGCTGTCATTAATTTTTAGTTCGGGCCCCGAACTTATTTTATGTCCTTAGGTGATACAGAGTTGGGCACGCCACAATTGCGGCGATAAGACCCCTCTTAGAGGAGTGGCTTGAGAGGCGCCACAGCACCCTCACCTTCCGCCTGACGCAGGTCTTCACCGGACACGGCTGCTTCGGGAGGTTCCTGTTCAGGATACGGCGGGAGGAAACGCCCAGGTGTCACCATTGTGTGGATCGGCCTGAGGACACGGTGTAGCATACGGTGGAGGTCTGCCCGGCTTAGGTGGAGCAACGCCGTGTCCTCGTAGAGGCGATCGGCGGCGGTGATCTCTCGCGTCCGGCCCTGGTTCAGGCCATGGTACGGAGCGAGAGGAAATGGCAGGCCGTCACCTCTTTTTGCGAAGTGGTACTGCTCGCGAAGGAGGAGGCGGAACGCGTGAGGGAGAGGCAAATTTCGCGCCCTCACGCCCCTAACGGCCGCAAGAGGAGACGCCCGGGGCGGGAATCACAGGCAGATTTCCGGCCACCGTAGGCGCGGGCTTGCGGACGGTGAGCAATGGGTAGCTCGCCGTCCGATAAGGATCAAGTCCGGGTCGACGGCGCGTTGTGTTCCACTTGCGCCTTAAAGAGATGTCAGCAGAATTGACGGGGTCTGCTAGGGCCAATGCCTGGCTGCGAATACGAGCCGAAAGGGACATCGTGGCCCCCGGCAACAGGGCAGCCGAAGCAACACGGGTGGGTTTTAGTCAATAAGAGTCTGACACGCCCTCCCGCTCCGCCCAGAGCGGGAGAAGTTATTTGGTAATTTCCCACCCAAAAAAAATAAAAAACGTGATACAGAGTGAGAACCGCCCGTAACTTTAACCAAAACTACGGATTTCGTGCTTACAGCAGTACAGGTAGGTGTGTTAAAAACTACGTTCCATCAATGCTTCTTCCTTCTCAATATGAGAAGATGCCTTTATCCTGCAATGGGATAATTGCTAGCCAATATTATTGATGCGTAACAATAATAATTATTACCAACTGATTGCCTTCAATGCCAATTATACTAATTAATGGTAATTAAGCTTCCCGTAATGATGTTATAGTGCTATTTATTTAATTACCTACTGTCCCTGTATTGATAAGGGGGTGGGCAGTGTCCTCTTGTTTGGTAATAACGACCAAATCGATCGCCTAATTGGTATAAAGGTTCGTCCGTACTAGGAGGCACAGGTCGCATTAAAGCAGGGCTTCCCAAACTTTTAACAAACGCGCCCCCCTAACATTTTTTTTAAATCACAACGCCCCTGAGTTACTTTGTCGATATAAACAGAAAATCAAATCAAATCAAATCATTTATTTCTTTGCAAAAATGGGTATAGTACATAGGTGTTTTTATAATAAAGTTCTCCAAAAAAAAAGCAAAAAAAAGCAAAATGTTAAAAGCATAATGTTTGCACTCCCTTGGATAGGTTACATTTTCAATTATCATTCAAACAGAAATAAAAGTTATTTTGTCGAGTTTTGCAAAAAAAAACTCCAGAATTATGAGAATGCATAATGTAAGCGCGAGTAAAGCGAGCTCGAAATATGTTGTACAGTTTCGGATTTGTTACATTTTTCTTTTGACCATTGATACAGAAAAAGGAGTTACATACTTTGTCGACTTATGCAGAATAGTTGTAGAATCAAGAGAATGTAGAATGGAAGAGCAAGTAAAGTGAGGTTGAAAATTGTAGCACGCCGCCTCAGATAGGTTCGGATTTTCTTTGGTCCATTCAATATAGAAGTAGGAAAACTTATTAAAACTTTTTACAGTAGCTAGGTGAGTACCTACAATACAGTGTGAGTCTTTATAATGTGCACATATCGAAATGAGGGAATCTATGTTTAATTTTATAGACGGCAAAAAGTTAAAAAATATCTTTTTTTTTACAAAACGGTGTAATTTTTAAACTAAATGATCTATCGCGATGAAACAAACTCCATAATGATTGGAAGTAATTAGGCGTTCTCATAAAATTGTGGAAAAAAGCAACCCACAATTGAAAATAAACATGTTTTTTTTAGCAAAAATATGTTTGTTTTTTTCATTTTTTTTCCAATAATCGTGAAATTTCTCAATAAGACGCCCATTACGTACGTTAAAAAAAAATTTGATGTTTTTTTTCGAAATTTTTTGATCGATTTTTGCTATTTTTTACACAAGTTCAAAAAACAGTACTTTATCAAATTAAGTAAGCTTCATTAGAGTAGAATAACTAAACATGATAAAAAAAACCGGCCAAGTGCGTGTCGGACCACGGTCCGACACGCACTTGGTCGGTTTTTTTTGTGCTCTTCATTATGCGTGCACAATGAAGGGTTCCGTAGTTGGGATAAATTTATGCCAAAAACAAACTTAACTTTGTAGTTGAAAAATATGTTCTCCCATACGGAATGTATGGGAAAACATGTTTTTGCAACTGCAAAGTTAAGTAGGTCAATTATTACTCGTTAACTTGTAGAGCCTACTTAGCTGTGATAGTTTTCCTTTTAATTTCGTTATATAAACTACTGCTGTGATTTTTTTCACACATCCAAAACCAAACATTTAGCTGGCAGGGACCCCTCCCTGCCAGCTAAATGTTAACACATGACTCTAACAAAAATTAGCACTTTAAAGCTTAATATTTCGCAAACGGATCCTTGAATCCAAAAATGGTTTTACAAACTCACAATGTTTTTGAAGGACCTTTCCAATGATGGGATTCCCCAAACTATGGGTTAAAAAAAAATCACTTTACGTGTAGGAGAGGTACCCTAAAAAAAATGTTTGTTTTCATAATTTTGTTTTACCACTTTGTCGGCGTAATTAATATGTATACCTATGCCAAACTACAACTTTCTAGTACTAAGCGTCTCTGAGCTAAGCCGCGGACAGACAGACAGACAGACAGATGGACGTGACGAAACTATAAGGGTTCCTTGTTTACTACGGAACCCTAACAAAAACGAAATTTTATGTTTTTTTTCACCAAACAGAAATCAATATCAAAAATTAATTTAGGTTAAGGTTGCGGCTCGAACTTGTTGGTAACGTGTATAATATGCATGCTATTTAGTAAAGATATTTATTTATTTAGTTGTATTTATTTAGTATCTATTTATCTAGTGTTTATTTATTTAGTGAATTAGACCTTCTGAGTTGGTTGATATTTGGTTGATTTGGTAATAAATTAGACTGGTTTAATGATATGAGATAATATGGTTTAAAGGTTGTATTGAATACTGATTATTATAAATATTAAATGGTAAATCTAAGCTAAATTAACACTAAGATGGTTTGATTTGGTTTGGTTTGAGTTACGCGGTTAGTATCCGAATACGTACTGAATGGAAATAGATGAGAGAGATTGTCAGGCTCATTAAAATGTCTCGCTGATGGTGGCAAGTGTGTTGGATCATTCGGTTCCCTACAAAATGGTTGAGCTGGATGGTGCTGATCCACGCGTCATGTTCGTGAACGGGCGCCGTCAGTTGAGACTGGTCATCTCTTATCTGCCAGGGCTTATTTTTAATCTTATATTTTTCAATTGTTTTGATTATTTTTTGTACATTGTTCTCACATATAGAAGCAACCAGAATAATGTACCCAGAATTTTGTAATATCTATATTTAAAAGAGTGGCCTTGGAGTTTATTGCCCGTTCTTCTTCTCCATAGAGATCTACGTTTTGGAATGGGCAACTAGCTTCAACTTTCTGACTAACTGACCGATTCTTTGACAGTTCAAAAGTGCCTATAAATGGTTTAATTGAAATAAATGCTTTGAGTTGAGTTTGAGTTTGATGCGATACATGCATTTATAGAAATGCACGCAGGCAAAAGTGCTGAGCTGTTCGGTTGCGAATATTGTACCGAACATGATGATTTGTGACGAAAGACGGCGCGTAAAAGGAGATGTTTCATTTTCGGCCATAAAGTGTACGTTAATGAAAAAAAGGAAAAAATTCCACGAATTGAGGAAAAATATTCTTTCCTATTTATTCCCCTGATTACTTCGGCACAAAAAAAATAAAGTATAACAAATTATTGCCATATTCTATTCATCATGGCGTCGTCTTACTTGCATACTGCTTTCGTCCAGAAATCATGTTACATTTCAACATAACAATATCACGTAGACGTTATTTAAATTTCAAACTCAAACTCAAAGCATTTATTTCAAATAAACCAATTACAAGTACTTTTGAATTGTCAAGGGGTCGGTCAGTCAGAAAAATGAAGCTAGTTGCCCATTCCAAAGCGTAGTAGGTACCTATGGAGAAGAACGGGCAAGAAACTCCACGGACACTCTTTTAAATCAAAATATTGTTACAAAATATTGGTTACATCATTCGTGTTGAATTTATACATGTGAGAACAATGTAGAAAGACGTGCACGTTAAAAGCGTCCGTAATAAAAATATAATAACAATTCAAAAATTTAAATAAATTAAAATAAAATAAACCGTGGCAGCTAAGAGATGACCAGTCCCTACTGACGGCGCCCGTTCACGAACATGACGCATGGATCAGCACCATTTAGCTCAACCATTTTGAAGGGAACTTAATGATCCAACACACACGCCACCATCAGCGAGACATTTGAGTGAGCATGACATACTCTCAGCTGCCAGAACACATTCAAGTCAATGAAAGACGTACCCAGTAAATGGTAGCTTTATGGAATGTACAACATGGTCACAGTGCTCACACATATGATATGCAATTATACAATACAAAGAGATTGAATTTATACAAGGAAAAGATAGTTTTACAATCTTCAGCAGCTGCAACAATATTTTCGAATGCTAATCAATTAGTTTATGCGCCCTTGTGGAGCTGGACCAGCGCTGAGCCAAGCATTTTTATCAGCGATGTAATCCCCCAACTTATAATATGCTTGGCAGCATAGTGTGCGTTTTATACATGATTTAAATTTCGTTTCGTTCAGTTGGAGTATGTGGGAAGGTATTTTATTATAACATTTTAAACAGCACCCCATGAAGGATGAGTCTACTTTAGCCAATCTGAAACCCGGTTGAACTAATTGGTCCCTATTTCTAGTCCTATAATTGTGTCTATCACCTCTTTTACTGAAAAGACTTAGATTTTTAAAATAAATATGAAAGGCATGTATTTCTGTACTATAATATGATGGCTATCTGATACAATTTTTTTGATTAATTAGAAAGTATGATTCATCATTTAAAAAAAAACTGCTTTTGTGGATTGTAGATTTGTAGGTATTTCTGGACGAAAATGGCTAGCTGTCGATGATTGTATTTCTCCTGACAAACGTCAAACATTTTCGGTTTTTATTTTGTGCCCAAAAAGTAGTGGATATTATGGAAAAAAAACAGTCTTTATTATATGTAGGGGTTCGTTTCCCAGGTTTTCTAAAATGTACATGTTATGGCCGGAGTCCCATACAAAAATGAAACGTCTCCTTTCTTGTATTCGTAATTTCGTCTACTTACAACAAAAACTGCAAGTATACTCTAGTTTCCCCAAGAATCCTTTGTCCAACAATGAACTCGTGTCCTCAGAAGTTGGCAGGCCACCGTAATTAGTGCTGCATCGGATCTGGTTGACTTAGCGCCGGGGAGCGCCTCTCAAACAAACACACGACTTACACAAGTTTAATTAATTACAAGAGTCGTACACTGTCGGGAGGAGTGAGGGATGCAGCGACGAAATAATTCTGGTGTCAAATTATTTTAGTTAGTGTAATGTAGAGAGAGACAGAACAGTACAGTGGTAAGGGGACAAGGGGGTATTGTGTTACCCAGTTACGGAGGTTGTAAAATACTGGTATTCATTCATCTGCACCCAGTTAGACTGAAATCTGACCCCTAAATAGTTGGGAAAAGGCTAGGCAGGTGATGGTAGATGCAAGAAAAAAGGTAGTCGGTAACCTAATGTTAAATGTTTCTAAATAATAGCTGAAGAAATGTGGGTGTATGAGGGTAATGTTGCTACATGTAAAAAAGTAGGTACATCTGTCTAGTGCTTCGGAAAATATACCGGTGATATTATGTAATTAAAAAATTAATTATAATCATGATACAATAAATTCAGAGTTTAAAAGTCGTTGCAATAACTACGATTTTCCACATAAAAGAACAAGCATTGAACTCATTATCACCACGCTAGTCAAGGACAACGTGTTTCCACTACGGATTTCAAAAATACATCGGTTTCCTAAAATTTTTGACTTTCCTAGAAATCTTTTCATCACGACCATTGACAATTACGCAGATATGGCTTCAAAGATGCTCTCAAATTTCAGAAAATAACTGTGCCGTTGATTCTGCACGACAGTGCACAAGTAACCTATTTCTACAGTGAGCCCGCAGCCATTGTCTTATCACATACTTGTAGCCTGTTAAATTGTTTTTACAAGTATATAAGTATGTACTGTATGTACCGTCAGCCTCAAAAACATGTATAAGTCGCAGTAAGATAGTTAAATCCGTGATATAGTTATATAAAAGCGGTTCATAATTGTCGGCGTGCCATAATTTTGTTACTGCGACCAATTTCGAGGTAGCGCTCGCCGCCCGTTGCAGCGGCAATGCTCGCTTTGCTCGCTCGGCTCGCGCAGTTTTGTTCACAGTTCTAACCGAACTTACCCTATTTGGTCGGAGTGCCCTAATGGTTATATTACTAGATCGTGCTCGTATCATTTTTATATTCCTAGTAAGACAGATATGAACTACTTTCATATACTTAACTATACATATAACGGTAGGTAGGTATATAGTTATATCCCTAAATATCTCTAGGGATATAACGATATCACGGTTTTCAACGATCTTACTGTGATATATACATAGACAAAAATTCATTTGAATGTCTACAATTCGTATTCCATAATAATGTTTCAATGTCTGGTTATAATTAAGTAGCCAATCCGCACTGGGCCCGCGTGGTGGATTACGTGATGCACTCCATCTCACGGAGAGGAGGCCTGTATCCCAGCAGTAGAAACGTTATAGGCTGATTATCATCATCATCATCATCATCATCAGCCTACAAATTGTTCCCACTGCTGGGACACAGGCCTCCTCTCTGTGAGAGGGAGTGGGCCGTAATCCACCACGCGGGCCCAGTGCGGGTTGGTAGATGTCACATGTCTTCGAATTTTCGGTTCTAGGACATGCCGGGGTTTCCTCACGATGTTTTCCTTCACCGTTTTGAGAGCAGTGGTGATGAAATAATTTACACAAAGTAAAGCGCCTGTCTGGGTTCGAACCTACGACCTACAACTCGTAAGTTGCGGCCGTTACCACTGGGCCACCACTGCTCATAGGCTGATTATGCAATGTGTAATTTGTTTTTTGGTTACACACTGACTCAATATTACAGTAGACATCGTCTAATTTAAAACTGCACGCCCCTCCACAAAAATGTCTAAACAAACATTTTGAAATGTGTATGCAACAATCAGTGAAGGGACGCGCAGATTTAAATGACACCATTTAAATATCTATCCACATACATGTACCCTTCACAGGAGCAGGAGGAACTCGTGGCAAAATAAAAACAGCCGCACGCCATCAGGTTAACAGCTTCGCTGCCAGCTCCGCGAATTAGCTTGGTGCGGGGGTCAGCGCGGGGTGCCGGCCCCGCTAATATGCGGAGTAGCACCGCTCGGTTTTGAATTAGTACGCATACATATTTTACCAAAAAGACTTCACCATATTCCAGTTGGTTGCTACGCTTGCTGGGGTTGGTCCGTGGATGGGTGACCATCTTTACATACCGAGACTCCTCCGTACCTCAGAAAGCACGTTAAACCGTTGGTCCCGGTTGTCATTCGTGGATCTTTGACAGTCGTTACGGGTCGTCAGAAGCTCGAAAGTCTGACAACCAGTCTTACCAAGGGGTATCGTGTTACCCAGTTACTGGGTTGTGGAGGTCAGATAGGCAATCGCTCCATGTGAAATACTGGTATTCAGCTACATCCGATTAGACTGGAAGCCGACCCCAAAGTAGTCGGGAAAAGGCTAGGCAGATTGATTAATACATCGACCCTTCACAAATATTATAGTAGTAGAGAAACAAAAGAAAAACAAACATACACTTTGGGTGGGTACTTAATTCTGTACCTTCAGTGATGAGACCTATATCAGTTTTAATATTCTTACACTAAGTTTAACAGTAAAAAAATACATATTTTTGGTCTAATTGGTACTCTTCTAAGATTAAAAAATTGAGCAAGCTTATTTTGGTGTAAATTGCTCTGACTAAGCATTTTTACATTTATTCATGTGTTATATAATACATCATCATCTGCCTAGCCTTTTCCCAACCATGTTGGGGTCGGCTTCCAGTCTAACCGGATGCAGCTGAATATCAGTATTTTACATGGAGCGACTGCCTATCTGACCTCCACAACCTAGTAACTAGGTAACACGGTACCCCACACTAATAAAATAAATAAATAATATCAATGTGAACTGAACAAATATTTCAAGTACCTTAATGTATATTAATACAAATGTATGTGACTCTTATTACGCGATCTATGTGAATTAGTACAAACTGATATATTTACACATAATCATCCAACACCAACCAATAAATAATGTGTAAAATGGTTCAAGTCATTTTAAATTAATTTACACATAAAACGACTTTAATATATGTTGTGTTAGGTGATACAACTGGATTTCTTTTTAAATTATAAAAAAAACTATACAAATTAATCAGTTTCTTCTTACACTAAATAATGCTCTAAGATATTGTTTACCATTGGTGCCGATTCTCTTGTCACAAATGCCTCTAAACTAAACTAAAAATCACCAAAATTTAGTTTATTCCTGTCAAACGACGATTTCCCATTCTGAAATAGACTAAAGTGACACAACTTAACTATATTTTAGTTTGACAGCACTAAGATGTCACTGAGATATTACTTTAGTGAAAATGGCAATTTTGCTATTCTGAATTTGACGTTTTTAACCTAAAATTTCGATTTTCTAACTAAATATGACTATTTTTAATCGCGACTAAAAACATGTGGAATAAAATTGGTTGTCATGAACTAAAATTCACACCAACACCTCGACTTCAGATGAAAAAATAGTACTGAATATTTTTTTTCTTTTGCTTATATCTCGAAAACGGTGTGTCCAATCGCAAAAATAATGAAATTTTCGACACCCTTTAAGCTTCAAACCCCTAACACTCTACATGTAGGTAATATTTTTTCTTATTTTCCATACAAAAAGTGAAAAATCCATATAAAACACGTCGAGGCTGCCCCCCTGCGCGCCTCCGGCTCTAAAAAGATTCACGTGGTTAGGTATCACGTGTGGAGTTGCGATTGTCAAATTCGATTTAGATGTGTCAAAATTATTTTTAAATTTAGAGAATTTATTTTGCAGAATAGCTTTGAGATTCTCATAGTCAAAAGTAAGGAATTTTAGTGATAGTTTAGTTAGTTTAGTTCGGTGTACAAGAGAATCGGCACCATTGTCAGTAATCAGTACTCATTTTAGTGAAGTAGACAAAGAGTCAGATTTTTTTTTAAACTTTAACATTTATTTTCTCAGAATCATGATTTTCCAGTTACATCACTTTTCACTGAAGGTACAGAATTGTAGCTACATATTGATAAGTATTATGGACCAAAAAATAGTTGACAACCAAATGAATTCTTGTCTATATCATGTAGATGTTTTTGAGGCTGACTGTATCTAGCCATGTAGTATGTAGGCTGGTAACTTATGTTATGTTTAAGTTACAATATAAAGTTATAGGTACATAACCTTAAAAGTTATAAGATGAATTATTATTCTTATTAAGTTAGGTAAGTCTGCCAAAGTTGTACAAACTAAAAATATTTGATTGGGTTTTATCGTTGTTTTCGAGTAGTTAGAAGACCAAAAGTTTGATACCAGTCTTACCATGAAGTATCGTGTTACCCAGTTGCTGGGTTGTGGAGGCCAGATAAGCAGTCGCTCCATGTAAAATACTGATATCCAGCTACATCCAGTTAGACTGGAAGCCAACCGAGTTTTATATAGATTCTTTTCTTTTAGATTTTTTGAATGTGAGAAGGTTGTAGTCTGTAGACTTGTGGACCATTTTCTATTTTGCTAAGTACCTGGTGCTTGTTGATAGGCCTACACTGTCCTCTCATACCTATTAACACTGTAATTTGAAAACATTGTAAAAACAATTTATTTTTAAAAGAGTAACCGTGGAGTTTCTTGCCGGCTCTTCTCCATAGGAAGCGACCAATTGGAACCGTGCACCTAGCTTCTGACGTTTCATAAGTGCTCTTGTAGGTTTATGTGAAATTTTTTTTTTTTTTTTTTTTTTAATTTTGTAAAGGCTAGGCAGATGATGAAAATGTTGTTTTCAGGGTTGTATCCACTGAACCACGCGCGCCTCAAAGAGATGTCAGCACAACTGACGGGGTCCGCTAGGGCCGATACCTGCCAGACTTGCGGGTAATTCTGAAAGAGTTACCGCAGCCCCTGACAACACAGGCAACTGAAGGAACACGTGTGGGTTTTAGTCAGTAAGAGTCTGACTCGCCCTCCCGTTCCGCCCTGAGCGGGAGAAGTTATTAATAACCCACACAAAAAAAGGGTTATATCCACATAATAACTATGGAAAGTTTTTCCAAAATCTCATCTCAAAAATGTTGCATTCGTCTGTTTGAGGGTAACTACTTGTTTTTAAGAATATTAAGTTAGCCATTAGCACGTTAGAGATACTACAAAATTTAAAAAGAAACCTACTCAGAGCCATCCTTATGATATTTAACTATATTCCACTAATGTCTGTTCCAAATGTATCAAAGTGTTAACCAACCCTGTTTAAATTCTTAAACAAAATGTCAAAAACTCACTAAACGGAAGTAGTAACATATTAATCTGTATTTAAAAGGTTTTAACTTTATATAACACCACTTTTTCTAACATTTATCATCTGAATAACATTATTAAATTGTGATCGAAAACTCATCGACGAAAATTGAGGTTATAAAACTAACCTCAATTGACAAATGAAAATAGTTATTTATGCAACTGTTGTATAATAAGGGGTATTAAAACCGAATGTGGGTTTATCACACGAGTGTTTTAATACCTAATTATGTACAGTTGCATAGGTTCAAGACTTTTATCTGCACCCATGATAATTATGAATCCTCTATAAAGGTTCTAAAACCATAGGGTGTTGTACAATAATTGTTATCTCGACTTTTCTGGTAATAATTGGATAGAAATGTCCTTTGCTACATTAGAAATATCTGGTGGTGTGTTATCAAAGCTTGTATCATTCATTTTTGTAAACAACAATGTTATAAAATTTTGCAATACTATTATCGAAACAAAATGGCGGGATAGGACGTAAATTCGAATAACCTGTAAGTTTTTTTTTAATTACAGGCAGCGCTGTGGTAGTAATGGACTGCCCGAGTGACATGTCAAATTTTTGTTCCGTATTTTAAAATTAATTTTAATTACCTAATTAAAATTAAAGTGTAATTTTATGTGTAAACGTTATATAACTGCACAAATAATCAACATTAATGTTTTCCTGTAAATATATGAAGTAAAACTGTGTTTGGTTATACACTGGTAACCTAAAAGCAACAGCTGACGATCGGACTACGGATTTTAAACGGGGAGTATTGCTTTACTTTTCATTTTTAATAGCACACAATCGTCACTTTAACTATGTTACACGTCTTCGTTAATTATTATTGTAAATAGTTCGCTGATTTAGCACTCAGCATTGGGTCTCAATCGCATTGTTTACATCGTAGAAAACGAAACTTAGTGAAGATTCTGTTATATCTAGATCTCGATCTGATCTTTATTATAATTACAACAATAATAACGATCATTAATTTTGCATTTTCGTTATACTTTAATATCAAATAATATTGTAATTAATCTAGGCAACCTACCCACATAAGGCAAAGTAAAATCCTGAAGCAATAAAAGCATCGAAATTTGACAGTCAATTTAATGATATAGCTTTGATTAGCTCTTCAAGCCAATTAGTAGTGAAACGCCCGTGCATGACAATGTTCTTTTTTTAAATTCGAGTTGCATAATGAAATTTAGTACAACATTATAACACTCATTTGGATGATATTATGGTTAATATGACCCTGGCTGTTTTAATGTTGGCAATAAGATAACTGTTTCAGAAACTTTTATAGAGGTTTTATAGCATGGGTAATAGTAGTTTATGAAACTGTTGCATAATGAGGGGTATAAAAACCGAGCCGTAGGCGAGATTTTTAATAGTATCACACGAATGTTTTAATACCTAGTTCATACACTACTTTATCTACTCTCATACATTGGGATTGAACCTAATACTAAATAAAAGATCAAAGATAAAGATCAAGAATAAATTTGAAAAATCCCACGAAATTCAGTACAACAAAACAAATGAATGTCGCCTGCAGCAGCACATCACCGCACATGCGCTACAGCGGGTGCTGCTGTCCCCCGTTTAAACGTTCCAATGCAAAAGTTGATGGAAACTCCTTGGTGATTTTAACTTCTTGGAATAGCCCTGTATCGTAATAGAAAAAAAATTGTTTTATAGTATTATTTTGTTAGAGAAAAAATGGTATAATATAATTCTATTTTTAAATTTTGGTGTGTTTATTAAGTATGTCAATATAACTCCGTTTTGAATTTTATACATACATACATACATAAACTCACGCCTTCTTCCCATGGGGGTAGGCAGAAACTACAGAACGCCACCTGCTACGATCCTTACATAGTCCTTTTGCCTCGTTTACGTTCATACATCTGGTCATACACGCACGCCGGTTGCGAGTACTACGCACCTGGCCTTTCTGAAGAACATCACCAATAAGGTCAGTATATGTCCTCCTAGGGCGTCCCCGCCCGGCCTTTCCCTTTATAATTCGAATATTACGCTATGAGAGTAGATAAACACCTTTATACTGTTTTAAAATTAGAATTTCGGGTTTATGTGTTCAAATAATCAAATCTAAATACTCAATTTGACGTGGCACTACATTTGTTGACATTTTAATCACCTACTTTTAGAACAGAGCATACCTACTCTTCAGGAATTTCAATCTCCAAACACAACGTAAACGTAAACGTTACGGTTAACACACATTGAGTAGTTCCGGAATACATAAACCTCTATTGATTCTGGGTCAACCCCGGCCATCGGGTAAAGGCTTCACTAATTATTTTGGGGTTCAAACTTAAGATATTTGTTACTAATAAATCTTTAGGGAAAGTTTGTAAAGTATTCAGTTTAAACTTTTCAGGTTGCTTATTGATTGTGGACGTTAAAAGTTTATAGGGTGCTTGAAGATGTCTATTAATTTTAATGGAACATTAACTTGAGTATAAAAACAAGGGAAGGTGAAATCAAAATCAAAATCTAAATATTTTTTTTCACATAAACCTACATGGGCACTTATGAAACATCAGAAGCTAGGTGCACGGTTCCAATTGGTCGTTTCCTATGGAGAAGAGCCGGCAAGAAACTCCACGGTTACTCTTTTAAGAATAATTGGTTTTTACAATACTTTCATATAACAGTGTTTCTAGGTATGGGAGGACAGTGTAGGTCTTTCAATAAGTACCAAATACTTAACAAAATAGAAAATGGTCAACAGGTCTACAATCCACTAAGCCTACAGCGTTCTCACATTCACAAAATATGTAGAAAAGAATCTATACAAAAAATAAATTAATTAATAAAAGTAAAAAACCTATTTTAATAAAACGCAATTATATGATTGTTATTACAACTGTAATCAATCTGAATAATTATCATGTCCACAAAGGTCACTAAAAAAAAGTTGAAATTGAATCGTAGGTGTCAAATAATAGATGTGTGTAATGTCAAATAATAGAATAGTAAATATGTCAAGGACGAATGTAAAAACAAATGAAAATAAAGATTTAAATAAACATGGTAATTTGGGAGCAGTTCTTGTGTATGTTCAGTGACTCTTACTTATTTATGCCGTTAATAAGGTACCAGGGAAGCCACATGTGCAGAAGGAATTATTGCCAAACTTCCTTGTCTTCAACATAGTCTTTAATTTTATAATATGCTTTCTTGATAAGGACACGTTTGATGTGGGTTTTGAACTTCCCATCACTAAGTTCTGTCACAGACTTTGGCAACTTGTTATAAAAGCGGATACTATTTATAAGAAATGACTTGCTTGTTTTAGTTAATCTAAATTTGGGTATCTCAATTTCATGTCGTGAATAATGGATGTTCTGTGAGATGATTAAAAGAGAAGTATGGGAGAAGAAACATGCTACACAGACCAAAAATAAATTAGTATAAAGGCAAAATGATGTTGAAGGATTGTCGTGAATATTGCCTTAGAATAAATTTGACCAAGCTTTAAAAAAAACGGGCCAGGTGCGTGTCGGACTACACACTATGAAGTTCCGTAGTTGGGATGAATTTATTCCAAATACAAACTTAACATTGTAGTTGAAAAACGTTGCCCGCTTGATGGCAATAGGCTCGCCCCCTATTACATGGGACTTAAACATAACTGGCGAAATGTGGGTGTATCTGCTACAGGGACACCTCTGCCCAACCCTTCGGGGAAACAAGACGTAATGTTGTGTTTGTTGAAAAACGTGTTCTCCCATACATTCCAACTGCAAATGTAAGTTTGTACGCACAATATTGATAGATTTACCATGTTATTTTAGGAACATAGACTTTTTATAGATTTTCCTGTAATCTATGAGTAAAGAACCACTCTACGTATTTTTTCAAAATTTTAGGCTCAGTAGTTTCGGAGAAGAGGGGGTGAATGATCAATTTTCATTAATTTTCTTAAATATCTTTGAATGTAAATTATGAAAAAAATTATATGTATTTGAGATCCTCGTAACAGACCCTTTCACTTGATATGTCACACGATACAGTTTGAAAAACCTTTTTTTTTATTTTGTGAAAGTGACCCCCAAATTCAAAATTCATTTATTTACTTTACACATACGTATTTGGGTCACATAAATACATTATGTGTACCAAATTTCAACTTAATCGGTTAATTAGATTCGGAGCAAATTGGCTGTGACAGACGGAAAGACAGACAGACAGACACACGAGTGATCTTATAAGGGTTCCATTTTTTCCTTTTGAGGTACGGAACAAAATTTAATTTCTGACAGCTTTTCCATACAAAAAAAAAACCGGCCAAGTGCATGTCGGACCACGCACAATGAAGGGTTCCGTAGTTGGGATGAATTTATCCCAAAAACAAACTTAACTTTGTAGTTGATAAACATGTTCTCCCATACGGAATGTATGGGAAAACATGTTTTTGCAACTGCAAAGTTCAGTTGGTCGATTATTACTCGATAACTAGTAAAGCTTACTTAGCTGTGACAGTTTTCCTTTTAATTTCGTTATATAAACTACTGCTGTAATTTTTTTCACACATACAAAACCAACCATTTAGCTGGCAGGGGGGGGGGGACACTTGACTCTAACAAAAATGAGCACTTTAAAGCTTAATATTTTGCAAACGGATCCTTGAATCCAAAAATGGTTTTTACAAACTCATAATGTTTTTGTAAGACCTTTCCAATAATACTCCACACTATGGAATAAAAAAATAAAACATCACCACTTTACGTGTATGGGAGGTACGCTAAAAAATTTTTTTTTCATAATTTTGTTTTACCACTTTGTCGGCGTAATTAATATGTATACCTATGTCAAATTACAGCTTTCTAGTGCTAAGGGTCTCGGAGCTAGACCGCGGACAGACAGACAGGCAGACGGACATGACGAAACTATAAGGGTTCCTTGTTTACTACGGAACCCTAAAAACTGTCAGACTGTCTTAACCGCCTCTGTAGTCTAGTGGTTAGACCACCTGTCTCAGACCCAGAGGTCTGGTTTGGTTGGTGGTAGAGCTTGTTCTAAGTCCGCCTGGCTGGCTACCACCATCTTATCGAAGTCTGTCGTGTGTTGTTGTGTTTCGGCAGTTAGAGGTAAGATAGCCAGTTCCTCTGTGGTTGAGGATTCCAGGTGAAGCTCGCTTCCACCTTCAGCCTGATCATCACTTACCATCAGGTGAGATGAAGGCCAAGAGTTTACGCGTTGTGGTTAAAAAAAGGCGACAAAAATTTATGATTAAGTATAAAAAAACTTTTTACAAAAAAAAACAACCGACCTCCAAAAAAAACACTACAAAGTGAAAAATAACTTTAATCTCGGAAGTCGGTGTCTTGCATTTTGTATTTTCGTTTTTTGCCACCGACTTCCGAGATTAAAGTTATTATTCACTTTGTAGTGTTTTTTTTGGAGGTCGGTTGTTTTTTTTTGTAAAAAGTTTTTATTTTTCACTTTTTAGTTGTGATACCTACCCCACACACATTCGAATACCACTACCTGCTACCAGTGACAGAAACTTATCATATCATCTACATAGCAAGTGGGAAAAAATACGTATTTTGTAGCTAACTCAAAAACTATCAAAGCAAAGTTAATAAAATTTATATGGGACCAATTCAAGAGCACACCCTTTCAAACAAAAAAATAATTTTTAAAATCGGTCCACAATTGACGGAGAAATCGGTGGACATACATAAAAAAAAAAACAAACATACGCGACGAACATATAACCTCCTCCTTTTTGGAAGTCGGTTAAAAATATGGTCGGATTCGACATTAAGATGGCAAATCTGGGGTTTTGGTGACCATAATAGGATGGTCAAAATAAGACAAATAAGGTGATAAATAAAAACATTCGATTCTGGCATCTCCAGTGGAAAGCAAATGGATCCAAACCCTTTTTCGAATAACTTCTTTAAAAACTTTTAACAGCCTCATAATATATTCAGTTTAATAACGTAAGTATCCAAGAGATGGCAAGAGATGTCGAGGACGACAACAAATGCGCTGGGAAGATGAGCTGAAACTTACTGCGGGACCCAAATGGAGGAGAGTCGCTCAAGACAGGAAGCAATGGAAGCTACTGAAGGAGGACTTTGCTAAAAGGCACACTGAGTTGACATCCTATAGCCAAACGAATCAAACAATACAGTCATAAAAAGTAATCTCACCTAGTTTAACGGGCTAAATAAATAAATAATAAAATGACAATTGATCGCAATAATAATAATAAATTCATTTATTTCAGGTAAAAAATAACACCCATAGCCAAATACAAATTAATAAATTAGATCAATTAAAATAAAATAAAAACAAAATAAATCAAATCAAATTAAATCAAATAATATCAAAAATAATAAATACATATTACATACATAACAAGCACAGACAAAAACGAAAACTCACACAGCAACAATATGTCTGCTGCAGCATTGCCGGATGTAAGGGCAATCCAGTCTGTTGGCAATCATCGCCAGGACGGTGGTGGGGCTGCCCCGCACTCTGCGCACCAGAGTCGCGCACCGCTTGCGCATCGTCGCGTGAAAGCAGTCGGTGCGCGCCTCCGCGAACATGCCTGAGGCGCTGCAGTGTCGGAGCAGCCCCACCACCGCCCTGAACGCGTTATTGAACTGGACGCGGAGGGCGCTGTATGCCGCACGAGTATACTTTGCCCACAGGCTGCACGTGTAGAGGGATGTACAATAAGCTCTAAAGAGCGTTATTTTTACCTCCCTCAAACAACGCACAAACCTACGCGCTATCATATTACCTCTAACTGACAACGCCCTCCGCTCCCGCTCAATGTCCGCAATGTCTTTTAGGTCAGCTGTAACAATGGTTTTCATTTTGACAGTTAACCCACGTCCATTGTGATATTTACGTTGTTGAGCAGACGAATTTTTGAAGTGAAAACTTCTTTAGGCGCGTTGGGCATTTTTGAGATGGGACTAAACCATTGATTTCGCGACACTGTAACGCAATTTACCGATACCGTGGTGTAAACTATATACCTAACTATTAATAAAAAATATAAATAATATATACGAGAATTTATATTATATCAGAAAGACTTAATTATAAATTTTTTACGTCTTTGACATTTCTCGGAACCCTAGGGTCCCGGACCTTTGGAAGGCGTACGAGGAGCCGAAGCCAACTCGCAGAGGCCCCTTAGACGTTTTTAATGAAATGATGTACCAACCGACGATTATCCCTGTTCGCACTATGCAAGGGCACCCAAGGACAACCCCCGGTTGGTGTAGGACTATTGCAGGATATAGAAACAAAGGACTATGGGTTTGGGTGGCTAGAGTGGACTGGTTACCTGGAACTATGGAAGGACTATGGCCCCTGCCTGATCAATGTTTATATGTACACGGATAAAATGGCAGGGGGTGACTTGCACACTCAATAATGGGCCCCCGAAAACGGTCGCTAGCATAAAGTGTCGTAGCGACAAGGGAGCAACATGTCCTGAGGTGCTTTTGAGGAGTGGAGAGGTATTCCACGGCTATCAGGACAATCCCGGAAGTGCGGTCAAGATCCCTACCAGCTTCTTACTGGAATACTTCCTTCCTCCGAGCATGTTTGCTCTTACGAATCTCCACTCAAGCCAGCCAATAAGGGCAAGAATGAGGTGGGAGCTCTGTTCCTCGTCAGTGTTCACTCTAGCCGGCCATTAAAGGCAAGCCAGAGATGAGGAACAAGACTTCTCCCAGAAGATAGGGTCCGTGGGGTTGCTACTGCCCAACAGCTCGCCACATACTGCCCTGCGGGTTTTTGCATCTCTCTTGGTCTGGCTCCTCACCCTAGACTCGTTTCGGCAAAGTAAACTTTACCGGCACAGACCTAGAGTTCGGAGCGCGCAAGCCCCACCACGACGTCAACGTAGAGATACGGCGGTGGGGTAATTACTAATATTGTTAATTTAGATAAAAATTGTATCGTTAGTTTTTACGACTGCATGATTTATTTGAAAACTGTATTTTTTAGTTTTTACGACTTTGCATGCGGTAAGGTAGAATGTAGCGGAAAAACTTAGTGATGTACCATCTTATACCTGTACCTACATTGTTGGCAAATTAATCTGAATCTGAATCTAAAAGACATCAACGCATTGATTACCGTGGTACACTCGGCTACACATCAAGCTATACAAAAAACTTTTTACAAAAAAAAAAACAACCGACTTCAAAAAAAACACTACAAAGTGAAAAATAACTTTAATTTCGGAAGTCGGTGTCTTTGGTTTTTAATTTTCGTTCTTTGTCACCGACTTCCGAAATTAAAGTTATTTTTCACTTTGTAGTGTTTTTTTTGAAGTCGGTTGTTTTTTTTTGTAAAAAGTTTTTATTTTTCACTTTTTAGTTGTGATACCTACCACACACAAATTCGAATACCACTACCTGCTATGTAAATAACAGTGACAGGAAGTTATCATAATATCATCCACATACTAAGTGAGGCAAAAATACGTATTATTGAAGCTAACTCAAAAACTACCCAAGAAAAGTTAATAAAATTTATATGGGACCACCTCTGAAGTATCTACCAAACAAAAAAGAATCATCAAAATCAATTCATAATTGACGGAGTAATCGCGTAACAAACATACAAAAAAAAAACATACAGTCGAATTGAGAACCTCCTCCTTTTGGAAGTCAGTTAAAAACAGTTTATGCTAATCTCGCATTGTAAAGGATTTCCGTACAATGCGAGGTCAGTTTATACTGGAATATTATAGCTTGATGTGTAGCCGTGTGTACAGATTTTTTTTTCAAGTTTTCACTTCTGTCGGCATTCCCGGAGTGCCATTGTTTTTAATCTATGTAGCACTGGATAACCATATTCTTCAAAATTATTCAGATTGTGATTGAAAGTATGTTTTGCAATTATGATGCGGATTTCTCCGAAAGGTATGGCAGAGGTATCATAACTAGAAATTTTCGCTAGTTATAGTTAAGTATAATTAATAATAATAATCATCCTAACATAACATAACATTACGCCTGTATTTCCCGAAGGGTAGGGCAGAAGTGTACTTACAGTACACCCACATTTCACCAGTTATGTTCAAGTCTTATGTTAGGGGGCGAGCCTATTGCCATCAACCGAGCACAAAGCCAGACTCCGGACTACTACTGAGAAATTCCAGATGGAAAAACCCAATAACACTTTGCCCGACCCGGGAATCGAACCCAGGACCTCATGCTCAGCAGTAGCGGTTGTGACCACTAGACCAACGAGGTAGTCCTAATAATCATCCCATTTAAAAAAAAAAATTAATCAACATGACATCACTCCGACACGAATCATCAAAATAAATTAAATTAAACAAAATCCGCAGTATTTAATTAAGTGTATTAATATGTTACAAATCCTTTTGTTGTAAAACAGACATTATACAAAAATATGGAAACACTTGTTTCAATAAAATATCATGTACAGAGGAAAATGGGGTTCATTGAGCCAACAATCTGCCTAACATTTTCCCAACTAGGTTGGGGTCGGCTTCCAGTCTAACCGGATTCAACTGAATACCAGTATTTTACATGGAGCGACTGCCTATCTGACCTCTACAACCCAGTAACTCGGTAATACGATACCCCTAGGTAAGATTGTTTGTCAGACTTGTCGACTGTCACTTAACCTGCTTTCCGAGGCACGGAGGAATTTCTGTATGTAAAGATGGTCACCCATCCACGGACCAACCGCGGCAAGCGTAGCTTAACGTGATAGATCGACCCGTGCGGCTGTTATTACTTATCCACGAGCTCCTTCTACTTACCTACATACTTTAATTTGGCTAAATACACAAAAAAACAACAGACCTCCAAAAAAAACACTACAAAGTGAAAAATAACTTTAATTTCGAAAGTTGGTGTCTTGGGTTTTGTATTTTCGTTTTTTGCCACCGACTTCCGAAATTAAAGTTATTTTTCACTTTGTAGTGTTTTTTTTGGAGGTCGGTTGTTTTTTTTGTAAAAAGTTTTTATTTTTCACTTTTTAGTTGTGGTACCTACCCCACACACATTCGAATACCACTACCTGCTACCAGTGACAGAAACTTATCATATCATCTACATACTAAGTGGGAAAAAAATACGTATTTTGTAACTAACTCAAAAACTATCCAAGCAAAGTTAATAAAATTTATATGGGACCAATTCGAAAGCACACCCTTTCAAACAAAAAAAGAATTTTCAAAATCGGTCCACAATTGACGGAGAAATCGGTGGACATACATAAAAAAAAAAAACAAACATACGCGACGAACATATAACCTCCTCCTTTTTGGAAGTCGGTTAAAAATACAATATAAAACCGACCAAGTGCATGTCGGACAACGCACAATGAAGGGTTCCGTAGTTGGGATGAATTTATCCCAAGAACAAACTTAACGTTGTAGTTGAAAAACATGTTTTCCCATACGGAATGTATGGGAGAACATGTTTTTGCTACTGCAAATATAAGTTGGTCGATTATTACTCATTAACTTGTAAAGCCTACTTAGCTGTGATTTTTTTCGCGAATTTTTTCACATATCCAAAACCAACCATTTAGCTGGCAGGGGGGAGACACTTGACTCTAACAAAAATTAGCACTTTAAAGCTTAATACTTCGCAAATGGATCTCTGAATCTAAAAATGATTTTGACACACTCACAATGTTTTAGAAAGACCTTTCCAACGATACCCCACGACATGGGATAGAAAAGAAAAAAAAACATCTCCACTTTACGTGCAGGGGAGGTAACCTAAAAAAAAAAAAAACATGATTTTATTTTACCACTTTGTCGACGTGATTAATATGTATACCCATGCCAAATTACAGCTTTCTTGTACTAAGAATCTCGGAGCTAGACCGCGGACAGACAGACAGACATGGCGAAACTATAAGGTTTCCTTGTTGACTACGGAATCCTAAAAAGCGTAAGATTTAATCGTAAGCTTTTAAAGCTTCAGAAGCTTAGAGAAACACGTGTACTGTGTATTAATGCCGTATAACTCCTGCCTCGTGTCTTCCTTGAAAAGGTTAATTTAATGAAATTGGAATAAGGTTATTTGGAGGCTTCCAAACCTAATCGATTTGATTGAATCAAGGTTGTCACTGATTATGCAGGATAAAACATAACATAATATCACGTCAGTATTCTCCGAAGGGTTAGGCAGAGGTACACCCATATTTCGTCAGTTAAGTTTAAGTCCCTTGTAATAATAATTCTATACAACAGACTGCATAATTTACTTTCAATTCATACCCTGAACAAAGCAACTTTTAAAAGAAAAATAACTGACTGGTTTATCACCTTTTTTTATTTTATTACTTTGGTGTTGTTTATTATTTTACAGTTTTAACACAGCTAACTATTTACATTAGGTACTAAATTAAAAGACTAACTAACTATCTGTATAAATAAAAATAATAAAAACAAAACGACACTTAGGCGTCGAAGTATTCGTCCGCATCGCTGTCATCCGGAAACGTGCCCAGAAGACTGGCAGCATTGCCACGTTGAATGGCAATGCTAATTCTTTGGCTAAAGAACGAGCCAGCCCTCTGGTCACGTGAAGTGTCGACCAGTCGACGAGAAATATCCTTAAAAAGGAGACGCGCACTCGGGCCCCATGATCCAAGCGTTTCGACCCCAAACGGCTCAAAACTGTAGTTACCAATAAGGTTACAGTATTTGCGCCGCTTGAGGGTCTCAGCAACCGCAGCAGCGGCGCCAGCACAGGCCGCCGTGCTAGGAACATGAGATGGCACAAGGGTGTCGACACAGGTCGCATCCCACACCAGAGGCCTACCCATCTTCCAAGGCAACAACGTCATCCCGTCTGGTCTCTTCCCATCGTCACGTACCAAGCCCTTTAGTTCTAATACCGCTAGTACGCCGGCGGTGACAAAGGCTCGACGAATAATGTCGTTGATGCTGGCGTGCCGTGCTATGCGACCTGCGCTCCTGCAGCAGGACATGCCATGGTGCCCGAGACTGTCGACAGGTTCACCGCAATGACACCGATGCGGATCAACACAAGGTGCACCCAAGCGGAGACACGTAGCGAGCCGAAACGATGAGTCATCCATCATAATGCCTATGGTGGATGACGGGAGCGCCTGAAGCCACAAGCCTGACTCCCATTCTCCCACAGCCAGCAGACGGGCGCGCTCAACAGTATTGGGTGACGTGTTTAACAGAGTGTTCCGTATAATACTGCAGAGCGGCACGTCCCATCGTCTCTGGGAAGAGGGGTTGTCGGGCAGATCCGTATTGGGACAAGCCATTTTCCAAGCGTTCAACGCTTCGGTCAGGCACGGTACCTCAAAATCGGCCAGTGAGGAGGATAAAATGTTCCTGGTCAATTTATTGATACTGTGGACCGAGGAGAGGAACGCCGGTAAACTTATACTTGAAATTTATCACCTTAGATTATACCCAAATTGAAGATCTTTTCAAAACCATGTCATAACATAATGTTCCCTTTGCAGCGCACATTACCCAACACCACACTCACGTACTCTACATCACACACACACCACACACATACACTTCCATCTTCCCTTGCATGTATCCTTAATAAATTACTTTACTTTCTATATTTTTATTTTTGTAAATCAATTTTTATGAGCATTATTGCAAACATTGTAATGGATGACATTTTTTATTTGAATAATATTAAATGCGAATAAGATCGTCTCCAGTACAACAATAAAAATGTAAAACTTTGTTTTAGGGGGGGGGCCTGGTGACCTGACTGACATACAGGTTTTGAAAAAAACTTAATTTAGGCACCAGTCTTCCACAAATTAATTATAAAATTGTGACTTTGTACTAACATTCTCTAAAAAGAAAGAAATAAATAATTGTTATTAATAGGGGGCGAGCCCATTAACCGGGCACAAATCCAGACTCCGGGCTGCTACTGAGAAATTCCATATAGAAAACCCAATAGCACTTTGCCCGACCCGGGAATCGAACCCAGGACCTCATGCTCAGCAGGTAGCGCTTGCAACACCTAGGCCAACGAGGCAGTTAAAATTATGTTATTGTGTTATCATGAAGTCCTTATACCTACAGTTATTCGTCATCGCCGTTTTCGTCTGACGAAAATCCATGTTCGTTTCAAACTCTTTGCTCGCCCATGCTCCAGATTCTAAACACAATAGCCAAGAATCAACACGTGTGGCATGTGCGCTTGTGACAACTTGTCGCGGGCGTACTGACTGAACCGTGTAACACTCAAAAGGATTCGCCAAAAAAACCGACAGCGGGGTTAGCACTTGAAACGAGCAACGGGCGGCTGGCTGCTCGCGTGTTCATGCCCGTTTCCACGTACTGACTGCACGAATGCTCGCTTTGTAACATGTTACATTACACCCCGTAACACCGGTCAGTACCCACCTTAACGATGATAATTATTATCACCATCATCTGCCTAGCCTTTTCCCAACTATGTTGGGGTTGGCTTCCAGTCTAACCGGATGCAGCTGAATACCAGTATTTTACATGGACCGATTGCCTATCTGACCTCCACAACCTAGTTACTAGGTAACACGATACCCCTTGGTAAGACTGGTTGTCAGACTTTTGGGCTTCTAACTACCCGTAACGACTGTCAAAGATCTACAAATGACAGCCGGGACCAACGGTTTAACGTGCTTCCCGAGGCACGGAGGGGTCTCGGTATGTAAAGATAGTCACCCATCCACGGACCAACCGCGGCAAGCATAGCTTAACCTGATCGATCGACCCGTGCAGCTGTTATTTCTTAGCTACAAGCCCCTCGATGATAATTATTTTGTTACCTTTAACTAAAAGACACAAAAATCTACTTTTGCAAAAAAAAGTGTCTTCTGAAAAATAGCAATATTCTCCCATTTTGATTGATACCTACCACTAGATTCCAATTTTTTTTTAAATTAAATATTATTTTGTACAAAATTAACTTTGCTATGATCATATTGACCCCAGTCGACTCTTCAAAAACAATAAATGTAAAATTAAATCAATCGTTATGCTGAGTATGAACAACTGAATACTGCTAACCGGATGTACATTTTACTATTTGTTATTTTAATGTGTTGATCCTGAAGGAAAACTATTTAGGGTTCAAATAATTCAGGTGAGTCATCATCAGACAATATCTATTATTTTTCTAATAATTTATTGAAACATTAATTTCAAGTACGTGCTGAAAAATACCATTTTAGAGATAAAAATGTTTAAGCCATGGCTTAACTCAAGAGAATCCCGCGCGTGATGCGGGACGAAAATCGCTCGCTCCGATAGTGTCAATTAATTTGTATGGTAGCGCGAATAATCGCGTGACTAATCATTAAAACATTAATAAACGTGCCTCGCGTCCCGTTCGGGATTCGACTCGGTGTTACCAGAGCCTAATCTTATATATAAAATTCTCGTGTCACAATGTTAGTTACCTTACTCCTCCGAAACGGCTTTACTGATTTTTACCAAATTTTATACGCATATTCAGTAGGTCTGAGAATCGGCTACTATCTATTTTTCATACCCCTAAGTGATAAAGGTTGTCCTCCCCAAACAAATAATTGGCAAAACAACGTTTGCCGGGGTCAGCTAGTTTATTATATACCTATTTAAAAATCTGTCTCAAAATGGTGTTGAAAAATAGCATTGTAGAGCCATATATTTTATGTGCAATAATGCCTTATAACTTAACATCACGCCTTGTTTCCCCGAAGGGTTGGGCAGAGGTGTACCTGTAGCAGGTACACCCACATTTTGCCAGTTATGTTTAAGTCCCACGTAATAGGGGGCGATCCTATTGCCATCAACCGGGCACAAATCTAGACTCCGAGCTGCTACTGAGAAATTTCAGATAGAAAAACCCAATAACACTTTGACCCGACCCGGGAACCAACTGACTGCCTCGTTAGTCTAGTGGTCGCAAGCGCTACTGCTGAGCATGAAGTCCTGGGTTCGGTAACAATTAAATTTTTATCAAATTCTGAAAGATAAAAATGGTTATTGTGGGTCATTCTTAGAAGATAGACATATGCCATCGCGAACCTTTTTGTTGATTTTTTTAAGATGAACAATACCGTAGAACATAAATTTGATGTATCTTTTTCGGTTAACGCAGCGCACGCCAGTAAAGCTCCCAGTCGGCACGATTTTTTCCGACTTCTTCAACAATAATCGTCATATTTCAGCCAATTTATACAAAACCGTAATGAATTATACATTAAAACCTTCCGCATGAATCACTGCGTCTATTGATGTAAACCGTTTGACAATCTATTCGGTAGTTTTTGAGTTTACCGCGTTCCGACAGACAGACGCGGCGGGGACTTCGTTTTATATGTAAGGATTTCAAAAATCTGTCTCAAAATGGTGTTGAAAAATAGCATTGTAGAGCCATATATCTTACATGCAATAATAATATCTTAATATTCTGTCTGGTTAATATTCTTGCTTGTTATTTTCAGTTCTACGAAGATGGATGTTATAGCCTTACTGTCAAAAACCAAACTGATACAAGCAGGCCTCCAACTCGTCGCATTATTGAATCTAATGTCTTATTTGTGGCCACAAGATACTCCATTAAATGGTAAGTTTTAATTATTATTGACTAATACTGTTCATTGTTATGGTTTCCAGCACTTATCATCAAGAAAATTAGTGATTTTACAGCTCCTAAAAACCTATCAATTAACAGCTGTTTAGTTTATTCATAACCATAAGCAAGATAGTCTGAATATTATAACGCTAAAAACAACCGACCTCCAAAAAAACACTACAAAGTGAAAAATAACTTTAATTTCGGAAGTCGGTGTCTTGGGTTTTGTATTTTCGTTTTTTGCCACCGACTTCCGAAATTAAAGTTATTTTTCACTTTGTAGTGTTTTTTTGGAGGTCGGTTGTTTTTTTTTGTAAAAAGTTTTTATTTTTCACTTTTTAGTTGTGGTACCCACCCCATACACATTCGAATACCACTACCTGCTACCAGTGACAGAAACTTATCATATCATCTACACACTAAGTGGGAAAAAAATACGTATTTTGTAGCTAACTCAAAAACCATCCAAGCAAAGTTAATAAAATTTATATGGGACCAATTCGAGAGCACACCCTTTCAAACAAAAAAAGAATTTACAAAATTGGTCCACAATTGACGGAGAAATCGGTGGACATACATAAAAAAAAAACAAACATACGCGACGAACATATAACCTCCTCCTTTTTGGAAGTCGGTTAAAAACAATCATAGGTTGGAGCATTACAATTTTATTAGACTTAACAGACTGTAGATTTGTACCACATGAATAAAAAACTCCTTATATAGTCATGATGTGTTTGTATTCAGACCATTTTCTATTTTGTTTCTTATTGACAGGCCTAAACTGTCCTCTCCTTCTTTTTGTATGGTTAGTGACTAACCTGGTGTCAGAATTTTAAAGCCGTCCACGGGCCTCTGACCTGGCTACACATGCCGTCGAGAAATATCTCTCAGGCCTCACAATGTTTTTCTTCACCGTCTTTGAAGCAAATGATAATTATACAATACGCACATGAATCCGAAAAGTCAGGGGTGCGTGCCTTGGGTTCGAACTTGAGACCTATGACTAGGCAGTCTGATGGTCACATTATTAGGCTATAACTGTCCTCTCATACCTATTAACACTGTAATTTTAAAACATTGTAAAGGCCATTTATTTTTAAAAGAGTAACCGTGGGGTTTCTTGCCGGCTCTTCTCCATAGGAAGCGACCAATTGGAACCGTGCACCTAGCTTCTGACGTTTCATAAGTGATGTAGGTTTATGTGAAATAAAATATTTTGATTTTTTTAAGATTTTTCTTAATCATTGTCAGCCTATCGTTTTGATAGACATTCACCTATTCACACACTAACTGCACAAAATAGAGCATGACTTCGAAAAAAGATTTGCTGTTATCTTTAACTAGAGCTATGAACTTTACGATTGTAAAACTAAGAATTTTTCCGAAAATACATTTTCCAGAATTATCCCACTACGACTTCATAATAGTGGGAGGCGGTACAGCAGGCAGCATCCTCGCCAACAGACTCACGAGGTGTGGAACTTACCGAGTGTTGCTGATAGAGGCTGGTGGAGATCCTCCTTTTGAGTCACTTGTGAGTACTGAGCCATTTGAAGCTAATGATACTTAAGAGCACAATAATTAATTACGTAATCAAATACTTATACACGTAATACAAGCTGTCAATATAAGTTGGTTAGTAAATAAAAACACTTATCATCCTGACTAATATTATAAATACGAAAGTGAGTTTCTTTGTTTGCTACGCTTTCCCACGAAAACGGCTGCACAGATTTTGATGAAATTTGGCACATGGGTAGATCATGACCGGTAGATGGACGTAGGCTACTTTTCATTCTGGATCGCAGACGAAGTCGCGGGAAACAGCTTATATTTAAATACATGGCACGCATATGGATATAGGCGATGATTTTAAACCGTTGCTCATATTATAATAACCATATGTTTGACCATAAAAGAAACAAAATAAAGTGATGACGCAATGGGTAATGAAAATATTTACGTATGAAAGTCAGAACCTTAAATTATATCAACATTCTACTGAGTAACGAGCATTCAACATTTTCAATAGTATGCCGGCAGTTAATATGCACGGAATCAAGTTATTACAATTATTACAAACTGTTAAAAATTTAAACTATTTTAATTTACAGTACCCTGGCCCATATTCCTACTTACCTAATTCACAACACGACTGGAATTTTACGACCATCAACGATGCATATACAGCACAAGAGCATAAAAGGAAAATTCTAGAACTCACTAGTGGAAAGATGTTGGGAGGAAGCAGCAGTCTTGGTCATCTCCTCTACATAAGAGGTGATCCTCACGACTACGAATCTTGGGCAAAAGCAATGAACGACGAAGCATGGAACTATGAAAATCTATTACCATATTTCAAGAAATCTGAGCATTTACATGATAAACAAATTTGGAATTCTCCTAACGGCATATACCATGGATATAAAGGAAACTTAGGACTAAGAAAACAAGATAATAAAGTCAGTCAGAAATATTTAAAAGCTTTCAAAGAAGCTGGTCATAATATACTCTTAGATGCAAATGGGATTCAAACTTTAGGATACTATGAACCTATGTTTATGATAAAAAATGGTTATCGACAAAGTATGGCTTATGCCTATTTGAGTCCTGCAAGATATCGTCATAACTTACATGTACTTAAAGAAACAGAAGTAATTAAAATTATTTTTGAAGGAAACAAAGCGGTCGGAGTAACCGCAGTGAAAAATGATAAGACGGTAACCATTAAAGCTAAAAGAGAAATAATTATATCAGCTGGAGCAATCAAATCTCCTCATTTACTAATGCTATCAGGTATAGGACCTAAAGACGAATTAGAAGGCTATAACATTCCTGTTAAATCTAACCTGCCAGTTGGAAAGCATTATCAGGATCACTTAGGAGTAATTTTAGTACACAAATTGAATATTAAAAACAAGAAATCGCCTCCTGATGATCCACACAAATTTCCTCTTCCCATAATTGTAGGTAATGCAGCTTTTGGTAAGTCACATAAATGTCCAGATTACCAAACATTGAATTATATTATACCAAGTGATTCTGACAAAATGCTATCCCTGTGTTCTGAAGATTGTTCATTTAAAAACGAACTCTGCCAATCGTTATATAATGCTACCAAGGGAAGCGAAGTAATTCTAACAAAACTAGTACTATTGCATCCAAAATCTAAAGGCCATGTGGTTTTAGAAAATGGTCATTATAAAAATCCACCCATAATAATACCCGGCTTCTATTCTCATGAAGAAGATTTAGACGATGTAGCAAAATATATTGAAGATTTCAGTCAAATAGCAAAGACTGTCTTCAAAAACTTCGATGTGGAATTTATATATCCTGACTTGCAAAAGTGCAAATTCTTACAACCGTTCGGACCAACTTATTGGAAATGCTATGCCTTAGCTATGATGGAAACTACATACCATTATAGTAGTACTTGTTCTATGGGTACTGTGGTCGATAGCAGATTAAAAGTATTTAGGGTTAAAGGCCTTAGGGTCATAGATTCTAGTGTTATACCTATTATCACTAGTGGTCATACACAGGCTGATGTCATGGTGATTGCTGAAAAGGGGGCTGATATGATTTTGGAAGATTCTAAAGATGAAACTTTTAAGTTTTGATTACTAATAGTCGCTTTCCTATCTTTTAACCGACTTCCGGAGGAGGAGGTTATATGTTCGTCGCGTATGTTTGTTTTTTTTTTTATGTGTGTCCACCGATTTCTCCGTCAATTGTGGACCGATTTTGAAAATTCTTTTTTTGTTTGAAAGGGTGTGCTCTCGAATTGGTCCCATATAAATTTTATTAACTTTGCTTGGATAGTTTTTGAGTTAGCTACAAAATACGAATTTTTTTCCCACTTAGTATGTAGATGATAATGATAAGTTTCTGACACTTTTTTTTGGAGGTCGGTTGTTTTTTTTTTGTAAAAAGTTTTTTAATTACTAATATGAACTTTTTCTTATGGCATATTAAAAGTACCTTGGTTACTGGAAGACCCATTGTAGTTTTTAATAATAGTTATTTAGGTACAATCATGCACCTTGCTGGGTAATTACCCTTTGTTAAGGATCATGTATGATCAATAGCCGTTCGTCAAGTCAACAAAGTAAATTATATTATTTTCAAAGTTGTACATGACGTAAAAAATGGCGTTGACGTCGAATTAGAAGTCGCTATGGTTTCGTTACGACGATTTACCAAGAGTCTTGTGGATTTTAGTAAATATTAAACCATCTTTATATTAGCATACAGTCTGGTTGTTTTATTTAAACTTTCAAACCCTACTAGTTAAAAGGTTAAAATTTAAGCACTGAGTACCATTCCCGGTGTTCGGTATTTCACACTTTTATTAAAGGTTATGTACTCAATATTAAACAATTTCTCATTTGAATTATTTATAATCTATTCCCATACTTTCCTATTAAAATTATAAATTCTTCAAAGTTATTTTCATTTATTTCCCAGTTCCATTCTCTTGATCCGATTTCATCATCATCATCATCAGCCTATAAATGTTCCCACTGCTGGGACACAGGCCTCCTCTCTGTGAGAGGGAGTGGGCCGTAATCCACCACACGGGCCTAGTGCGGGTTGGCAGATCTCACATATCTTCGAATTTTCGGTTCCAAGACATGCCGGTTTCCTCAAGATGTTTACCTTTACCATTTTGAGAGCAGTGGTGATGAAATAATTTACACAAAGTAAAGCGCCTATCTGGGTTCGAACCTACGACCTACAACTCGTAAGTCGCGGCCATTACCACTGGGCCACCACTGCTCTCCGATTTACATATTATAAATAAAGCTGAAAATATCATGAGAGACGTAAACTGTTTTGAATGACCAGCCATGTTGTAGCGTACAACCTGTTTGTCGATAGTTCCAAGAAATAAGAAAATAAAAGAACATTGTAATACACACTATACCTTAATTTATAACTCACCGGCTTGTGAATGAATCTCACGATGGACGTTGTTACACTGAAGCATACACTCTTGATGATTGGAAATTGTAATAAAAACAGTTATTGTAAACAGACTTTGTATTTTAAATTCTTAATTTGTTTAAGTCTTGCAAAACGAGAGTGCTATACAAATTCTGAAATATTTTCTTTAACAAAGTCTTATTTATTTAGGTAAACCAACTAAATACACACAAAGACATTCAAAATACATATCGTTTACAAATACAATAGCATTGCGTGCGTCTAAATTAAAGGTAAGCACAGCATTTTATTTAGATCTCACTATACAATAATAATGAATATAAAGATGGATAACAATGTAATTAGAACTAATTAATAGCCAGCTAAACGCACATAGAACCAGAACAAGAGTTAGAGCATTATTTTGTTGATATTCTTGACATTTTTTACACAAAAAGATTTCGGTAGAGTGGGATAGAATGTGCATTTGCTTGTTTGGTCAAAATTGACCTTTATAGGAATATTTATAGAAATCATTTTCATATTAAACCTAACATTCTTTGAATTTATTTGAATTTCTTTTTTGTCGAAATTTATAGCCGTAAAATCTATGGTCGACACACATTAGCAATCCCCTTTTGTATTTAAGTTGCATGCCTTAGGCTGTGGAAGTTACTGTCCTTCTAATAAGCCGTTGGCCTGTTTTCCAACTTTAGGAAAAACACAACAACTTTAAGCCCTCAAATCACTTTTTTACACCAGGTATAAATATGAACATCTTCACCAAATCATTGACCCTTTTATCATAACATTACAATCCGGTGTAACACCATCCCGTGTCGCTAAACCGTTGGCTTCCTTTCCATTCACTACTCCATTCTCGTGGCGACTGAGACCGGTTTGTACATTAACAGGAGCTGCAAGTTATAAGCGTTGTTGTTGTGGATAGTTGAATGAACATGACGTTAAGGTTAAGTTTAAGATCTCGGCTACCAATGTGGAGGTGAGATTCCTTTTCTTTTTGACCGATTCCTATAATATCATCACATCTGCCTAGCCTTTTCCCAACTATGTTGGGGTCGGCTTCCAGCCTAACCGGATGCAGCTGAATACCAGTATTTTACATGGAGCGCCTGCCTATCTGACCTCCACAACCTAGTGACTAGGTAACACGATACCCCTTGGTAAGACTGGTTGTCAGACTTTTTTTTGGGCTTCTAACTACCCGTAACGACTGTCAAAGATCTACAAATGACAGCCGGGACCAACGGCTTAACGTGCTTTCCGAGGCACGGAGGGAACTTGGTATGTAAAGATGGTCACCCATCCACGGACCAACCCCGGCAAGCGTAGCTTAACCTGATCGATCGACCCGTGCAGCCGTTATTACTTAGCCACAAGCCCCTCTTCCTATAATATCATCATCAGCCTATAATGTTCCCACTGCTGGGACACAAGCCTCGTCTGTGTGAGACGGAGTGGGCCGTAATCCACCACGCGGGCCCAGTGCGGGTTGGTAGATGTCACATGTCTTCGAATTTTCGGTTCTAGGACATGCCGGTTTCCTGACGGTGTTTTCTTTCACCGTTTTGAGCGCAGTGATGATGAAATAATTTACACAAAGTAAAGCGCCTGGGTTCGAATCTACGACCTACAACTCGTAAGTCGCGACCGTTACCACTGGGCCACCACTGCTCTTCCTAAAATATACGGACCGTTATTGGTTGATATAAAGACTCTTGTATCTTTACCAATAATGAAGCTAAGACCTCATATAGCTTTAGTATTTATAGTAGACCTTCCCATAAGGAAGTAGCTATTACAGCCAAAATTAACTCACCAATGCCAAGTTTGGCAATAAAAGATGCTACCATTGGTAAACAAAACTATTCGTTTTTGTTTATAGGAACCGAGCATTTATCAATCTAACTGTACCCAATGCAGCGCTACATAATACTTCGTCTAAAAGGAAGAAGCAACGTCTATTGATTTCTACGTTTGTTCACTGCAAGTTGGCGATTCCAAACCATTAGGCCCAAGTTTCTTTACAATTTTTTCCTTTACCGTAAGATGAGAAGACTTCAAATAAAAAGGAAAAAATATTCCTACGAATTGAGTATCTTCTTTTTTTAAAGTTGGAAATACGATGTAAGTATCCCCATAAATTGCGTGTTTTGGTATCATAGGTGCGTTTCCAAACACAAATCTAATAATTATGGATAAAAACACAGTATTTCGGAAAGGAATATTTGGAAGCACAGTATTTATTTCGATCAATGACAAAACCCGAGTCAAAAATCATCTAGAAGTCTCTGCAACTACAAATCAAATCAAATCATTTATTACGTTGCAAACATGGGTAATTATTACATTGATGTTTTATTAAGAAAGTCCTCCATGTTCTACCGTCACATGGGCATGCAAATCATGTTAATTTATACAAATTTAGAGACATATTAAATTTAAATAACAAGTAGGAAATTTTAACAATACATAATAAAAATTAATGTCAAATCGTTCAAATTACAGTAAATGTCAAATTAATACAAAAATGTCAAATGTCAACAAGGTGGCAGTAATCAAAAATCATACTTGGACAAAACTAAATATTAATCAACCTGCCCAGCCTTTTCCCAACTATGTTGGGGTCGGCTTCCAGTCTAACGGGATGCAGCTGAATACCAGTATTTTACATGGAGTGACTGCCTATCTGACCTCCACAGCCCAGTAACTTGGTAATACGATAGCTCTTGGGAAGATTGGTTATCAGACTTTCGGGTTTCTGACGACCCGTAACGATTGACAGGCACGGAGGAGTCTCAGTGTGTAAAGATGGTCACCCATCCACGGACTAACCCCGGAAAACGTAACTTAACCTAACAGAACTAAATATATAAATTGCATACTTTGTATGGCTTCAAATTTTTTTAATAGGCTACCAAATGACATAAAAGATTTAAACTTGACACAATTTAAACGTAAACTAAATACATTTTTAATAGACAAATGCTAATGCTACTATACTGTTGACGAATTCCTAGTTGATAAAATTTCATGTGACTGACCATTTTATGTATTTATGTTTTAATGTAATATTCATATGTCTACTAATTTATTACAATCTAATATATCTTGTTTTTAATTTTTATTGATTATTGATTGTTCATTATGTTTCATGTAATTTTTAACTTAACTTCTAATATTTTAATTTAACAATGCATGCCTTTATAGGGTAGATTTTTGAGCTACTATAAAATATTTTTAAGACCCTGTTGTATCACCAAAAATCGCATTAATAAAAACTTTGAACTTTGAACTTTGATAGTCAAAATGATATACTTGTCAGGATTTAAACTTGCATTCTCTCCAAGCTCCGTTAACCTCTCTATCACGTTCAAGTTACAAAGTAAAACCTCGCCACTCCATACCTTGTACCACAACCTCTGCTGCCCGTGAACCAGTTGCGAGCCGTAATGATAATAAAAATGTAACCACTTCCTTTGGAGCGATGTGTTTTATACTTTAATCAATAAGTATTATGAAACATTGAACGAATGTAGTTATTTTGTTATACTGTGTAGTTCCACTTTCTGTAGTACGAAAACGTTAAGTTCTGAAATAACCACTCGTCTTTTGGAAATATTTTGGAGGTTTTTTTATAAATTTACTATGGTTTCTTTTTTTACCGACTTCTAAAAGGAGTAGGTTCTCAATTAGACTGTTAGTTTTTTAAGTGAAAACTTCTGTAGGCGCGTTGGGTATTTTTGAGATGGGACTAAACTATTGATTTCGCGACACGCATACCGAATTTACCGACACCGTGGGGTAAAAGACATCAACGCGTTGATTACCACGGCGCCGATTTTTTTTCCAAGTTTTCACTTCTGTCGGCACTCCCGGAGTGCCACTGTGTTTTTTTTTGTATGTTTGTTATTACTCCGCCAATTATGAAGTGATTTTGATGATTATTTTTTTGTTTAGTAGGTCACACTTTAGAGGTGGTCCTAGTTTTTGAGTAAGCTTCAATAATACGCATTTTTTTTACTACTAACTCTAGTACTAAGATTCTGTGGATTTCAAAGTCCGAATTGAAAAGCTTTTGTTTTATTTATTGAGAATGATGATTTAATTTATTCGGGATCCAACCAACATGATTCTTCTTCCATACAGTCATCTATATCCCGCCTCTAGGTCTAATGGTCAGACCACATGTCTCAGACCCAGAAGTCCCGGGTTCGATTCCCAGTGGAGGCAAAATTTTCTGCCCGGTTTAGTTGGTGGTAGAGCTTGTTCAAAGTCCGCCTGACTAACTACCACCATCGTATCTAAATCTGTCGCCATAACAACAATGTTAACAGCATGGTTGTGTTTCAGCTGTTAGAGGTAAGATAGCCAGTTTCTCTGTGGTTGAGGATTCCGGGTGACGCTCGCTTTCGCGGCTGGCCTGATCATCACTTACCATCACGTGAGATGCAAGCCAAAAGATTCCCCGTTGCAGTTAAATAAATAAAAAACTTTTGCACAATTATTCATCCATAGTCACTTTCCTCTTCTCCTTCCAAATAAATTCATACTCAAAACTTTCTTTACGTCGTGTTTCTCATTTTCCTTGTCAATTTCAAAAGCAGTGCTAATCGTTGATTATACATTACATGGAGCGGCTGCCTTTCTGACCTTCACAACTCAGTTACCGGATAATACGATAAAGACTAATAACATGGTAGATAAATAGAGGGCAAAAGACCTAGAGGCCGAAGCCCAAAGAGGTGGTCGGATCAAATACCCGATCATTTGACGATACCTACAACGTCTAACGTTAAATGCGCAGAACCTGGAAATAGTTTGATCAGAATAACGAGCAGAATCAATTGAACCACTTTTTAAAATAGGTCACATTTGTCAAAAAATCTTCATTAAAAACGTTGTCGTGTCTATTTATTAATAGGTCAAGCCATCACATGCGCAAACCCGCCAGAATAGGTAAACAAACACAAATTGTTGTCGACCAATTTAAATTTTCTCATACGCGGGATAATAATAGCTTTTATTTCAATGCAAATACTAATCTTACAAACTAGGTTCTTTCTGAAACAGGTCAATTGAATTAAAAATCAGTTGGGGTGTCTGAGGTTTTGCGCATTTAACGTTACACGTTGTATAAGCGCTGCACTCCACCAGGCCACTGATCGTAACAGATGGAAAAAGACCGTTGATAATTTGATACGGAGTCACGATTCTCAGCAGTGAGAGAGAGAGAGATTGAAAAGAAGAGACATGGTAAGACTGGTTGTCTCAAATGGCTCGCTGATGGTGGCGTGTGTGTTGGATCATTAAGTTCCCTTCAAAATGGTTGAGCTAAATGGTGCTGATCTATGCGTCATGTTCGTGAACGCGCCGTCAGTAGGGACTGGTCATCTCTTAGCTGCCACGATTTATTTTAATTTTTGAATTGTTTTCATTTTCATATTTTTATTACGGACGCTTTTGACATGCACGTCTTTCTACATTGTTCTCACATGTATAACTTCAACATGAATGATGTAACCAATATTTTGTAATAATACTTTGATTTAAAAGAGTGTCCGTGGAGTTTCTTGCCCGTTCTTCTCCATAGGTACCTACTACGCTTTGGAATGGGTAACTAGCTTCATTTTTCTGACTGACCAACCCCTTGACAATTCAAAAGTACCTGTAATTGGTTTATTTGAAATAAATGCTTTGAGTTTGAGTTTGTCAAACTTTCGGGCTTAACGTAACCCGTAACGACTATGAATGATCTATGAATGATAGCCGGGACCTACAGGATTACATGCTTTCTGAGTCACGGAGGGGTCTCGTCAAGGAATGGTTAGTCAACCATTCACGACAAGACAAGGTGGCAAGATAAGCTTAACTTTTATCGGTCGACTTGGACGGCTGTTACATAGTCACGAGCCTTCTCTACCACTTTTAAAGCCTCCTTCATGATCATCATCATTTCAGCCAAAAGACATCAGCTGCTGGACATAGGCCTGCCCTAAGCACCGCTACTTCGACCGTTTCTGTGTTTCTAGCATCCAGCGGTGATGAAGAAATTTGTAGGAGAACCAAAGTAACCGACATAGCCCGAAGAATTGACAAACTTAAGTTGAAGTGGGCAGGACACATTGCTCACAGATCAGATGGCCGATGGGGTCGAAAGGTTCTGGAGTGGCGACCGCGTAACGAAAAACGTAGCGTTGCAAGGTTCCCTACAAGGTGGACCGATGACCTTGTGAGGTTATTCTTATCTAACAGAAAACAAAAACCCAATATTTTCATACTAAAATCGATATTACTAAAGATTAATCTTAGGAACGATGCGGTGTAGGAAATGATATAATATAAAGTATACACGTTGGTCGCGGACTATTTTTATAAGGCTGTGTACATGCTGGAGCTAGAATTGTTGTTTTTTCTGAAAACATCCAGACCTCTTAACAGTCGACAAAAATTATGGAATTCTGATTAAAGAATGGGTAACAAAATTAAAACCATTAAATATATAAAGAAATCTTTAAAAAATAAATGAATAATCCGAATTTAAAAGCAATTCAAAGTTGTGTCACAAAAATGGACTAGGTACGTATTTTTTTAAGCTATTGCATTGTTTTCATCGCGGGCTTTGAGCGCGGCGACCGAATCAAGAAATTCCGTAACGAAAATAAAACCTAACACCCCCCACTCCGCCTACCATGTAATGACGGTTCCCATGACAACGTGATGTTGACATGGGAACGTAATTTTTGTTTTATGTCATCAAGTCATTATACCAAGTGTAGCATTGACAAATAGGAAGTATGGAGTTTACAAATGCTATGCAATAGCTTTACCGCGGCAGTCCCCGAGTGCCACACGTTTTTATAATTATTTGATATTGCTACAAAAAGGACATCAATCTAATTGTTAAAATATTGAATTAGAAAAGAAACAATTAGAAATTATTCTATGTTTAGGAAGTAAAACTATTTTTTTGTTCTTAAATGTATACCAAGTTTTAACCTAAAAACTAACACCAAAACATATAGAAATGAAATTGAATTAAAAAAGAAACAATTAACACAATTATTCTATGTTTAGGAAGTACAAATATTTTTTTGTCATTAATAATGATTGTCAAGTTTTTACCTCAAAACCAGTAGCAAAACAAATGAAAATGAAGCTCATAGTCCTAACATAAACTCGAAGTTAGCTTTCCTCTTATCCCCATAAGAACCACAACCGTAACGCTCACATGACGAGAAAAAGCCAACAGTTTCTAATTACAGTTAATTATTTCCACGCTCACTTAGGTACCTACTTACTTTAGTACATTAATCAATTAGTAACTCACTGCGGCTGCTATATGTTTCAAGTAGTTTGCTGGTCTACCACCGATTTTCATAGCATTAATTAAGTGTCTTTGAGTACTCATTAGATGAGTGATCAATTATAATATGGTTTTGTGGCTTTTTAGGGTTCCGTAGTAAACAAGGAACCCTTATAGTTTCGTCATGTCCGTCTGTCTGTCTGTCTGTCTGTCTGTCCGCGGTCTAGCTCCGAGACCCTTAGTACTAGAAAGTTGTAATTTGGCATAGATATACATATTAATTACGCCAACAAAGTGGTAAAACAAAATTATGAAAAACATTTTTTTTTTGGGTACCTCTCATACATGTAAAGTTTTTTTTACCCCATGTTGAGGGGTATCATTGGAAAGGTCCTTTAAAAATATTGTGAGTTTGTGAAAACCATGTCAGACTCTTACTGACTAAAACCCACCCGTGTTCCTTCGGTTGCCATGTTGCCGGGGGCCACAATCTCCCTTTCAGACTTCTTCGCAGCCCCAGCAGGCATCGACCCTAGCGGACCCCGTCTATTCTGCTGACATCTCTTTGAGGCGCGCGTGGAACACAACGCGCCGTCGACCCGGGCTTGATCCTTATCGGACGGCGAGCTAGTGCCTTCTCGAAACCCTGAGAGATATTTCTCGACGGCATGCATGTGGAGCCAGTTTAGAGGCCTATGCTGCCCTGCTAAGCCCAAAGGCGGTATCTCTGAGATACGCCCTTTTCGTTTTTTTTGTACCATTCAATAGCTTTAACAATTTCCCATCTAATGGTATAAGCGAAATAGCGCTATCTAACTTAAAACATTTAAAAAACCACTAAGAAGGTTTTTATATCTCCATTTTTCCATACATAACAATTTACAAAAAGTCAGTTCTCTCAAAATTTACTCCGGTTGAGATACCGCCTTTGGGCTTAGCAGGGCAGTATGGGCGGCGTAAAAACTCTGACACCAGGATAGTCACTTTATATCTTAGAAAGTATTATGTATGTTCGCAAAAACTTAAGACTTTTCAAAATAAGAAGCGATTTCCATAATATAAATACACGTAGCCGACATGAAATTGTGATACCCAAATTTAGATTAACTAAAACAAGCAAGTCATTTCTTATAAATAGTATCCGCTTTTATAACAAGTTGCCAAAGTCTGTGACAGAACTTAGCGATGGGAAGTTCAAAACCCACATCAAACGTGTCCTTATCAAGAAAGCATATTATAAAATTAAAGACTATGTTGAAGATAAGGAAGTTTGGCAATAATTCCTTCTGCACATGTGGCTTCCCTGGTACCTCATTAACGACATAAATAAGTAAGAGTCTATTAAATGCTCCCAAATTACCATGTTTATTTAAATCTTTATTTTTATTTGTTTTTACATTCGTCCTCGACATATTTACTATTCTATTATTTGATATTATATACCTACGATTTAATTTCAACTTTTTTTTAGTGACTTTTTTGGACATGATAATTATTCAGATTGATTACAGTAGTAATAGCAATCATATAATTGCGTTTTATTAAAATAGGTTTTTTACTTTTATTAATTTATTTATTTTTTGTATAGATTCTTTTCTACATATTTTGTGAATGTGAGAATGCTGTAGGCTTAGTGGATTGTAGACCTGTTGACCATTTTCTATTTTGTTAAGTACTTGGTACTTATTGAAAGACCTACACTGTCCTCCCATACCTAGAAACACTGTTATATGAAAGTATTGTAAAAGCCAATTATTTTTAAAAGAGTAACCGTGGAGTTTCTTACCGGCTCTTCTCCATAGGAAACGACCAATTGGAACCGTGCACCTAGCTTCTGACGTTTCATAAATGCCCATGTAGGTTTATGTGAAATAAAATATTTTGATTTTGATTTTTGATTGAGTCGCCAACCATAAGAAAAAGAAAGAACAAAACGAAGAAAAATCTTTATAAATTTTAATAATATTTATGTCCGTTCAAAGATGAGGACGTCTAACTAACGGGTGTAGAGAACCTGGATTTAATCATATGGAATCTTCAATACGCAGTGAGCAAGCGTGACGACCAATGATCGATTATTCTCTGTATATTGGAAAAAACTTTTTACAAAAAAAAAAAAACAACCGACTTCAAAAAAAACACTACAAAGTGAAAAATAACTTTAATTTCGGAAGTCGGTGTCTTTGGTTTTTAATTTTCGTTTTTTGTCACCGACTTCCGAAATTAAAGTTATTTTTCACTTTGTAGTGTTTTTTTGAAGTCGGTTGTTTTTTTTTTGTAAAAAGTTTTTATTTTTCACTTTTTAGTTGTGATACCTACCCCACACAAATTCGAATACTACTACCTGCTATGTAAATAACAGTGACAGAAAGTTATCATAATATCATCCACATACTAAGTGAGGAAAAAATACGTATTATTGAAGCTAACTCAAAAACTACCCAAGCAAAGTTAATAAAATTTATATGGGACCACCTCTGAAGTATGATCTACCAAACAAAAAAAGAATTATCGAAATCAATTCATAATTGGCGGAGTAATCGCGTAACAAACATACAAAAAAAAAACAACATGCAGTCGAATTGAGAACCTCCTCCTTTTGGAAGTCGGTTGATAATAATAATACCAGCCTATTATTACCCAACTGCACTCCAAACAGAACAGCTTTTCATACAGAAAAGGCACGAGCATTGATTACCACGCTTGCTCAAGAAAGGCCAGCGATTTCAAACTTACCTTATAAGTCCAGGTTTCCTCACAATTTTTTCCTTCACCGTTGTCAGGCGATGAGAGGAGCTTGTGGCTAAGTAGCAACAGCCGCACGGATAAATCCATCAGGTTAAACTACGCTTGCTTGAGTTGGTCCGTAGATGGATGACCATCTTTACATACCGAGACTCCTCTGTGCCTCGGAAAAGACGTTAAGCTGTTGGTCCCGGCTGTCATTCGTAAATCTTTGACAGTCGTTACGGGTCGTCAGAAGCCCGAAAGTCAGACAACCAGTCTTACCAAGGAGTATCGTATTACCCAGTTACTGGGTTGTGGAGGTCAGATAGGCAGTCGCTCCATGTAAAATACTGGTATTCAGCTGCATTCGGTTAGACTGGAAGCCGACCCCAACATAGTTGGGAAAAGGTTATGCAGATTGATTTTTTGTCAGGCGATGCCAATGTTTGCCTTTGCTATAGTGGGGTAATTTGTAGACTTGGACACGTATTTTTTCTTTTTTGACGTAATCAAAAGATTACGGTGATACATTGGGTTAAAATGTGGCATGACGTCACGCCTTGCTAGATTTTATACGACGTTGTGACGTAGCGAGCCCGCACTCCCCAAATTTAATGCGTGTTTTCTCAGTTATTTTTGATTAATATGATAAAGCAAAAAATACGTGTCTAATATTTTTTTATTATCTGAAAGACGGACTAAATAGAATTTCTTTTTTTTTACCTACGAAACTACCCTATTTTATGGATCGTTTTTGCATACGAGATCTACAGGAAACAATTCTAGAATGCAACAATTTCCTTTAAAACGAAAGAAACTGGTCTCCAGTATACCCACGTCTTTACAAAGGAAGACCTAGCTTTATTTATGACACCACAATAAACCAGTTGGAATCCTGCCTCGGTATTATTGCGCCGTTTCCGAAACGGACCGGGCAGCTTTATAATAGTAACATTTTCTGTTGTAAAGAAAGAGGACAATATGACTTTATTTATAAACAAATGGTGTTGTTTGTTGTTGCTGTCCGTCTGATTCCATTAGTTGATGGCTCAAACTCTTTGGTGGCGCGGATAATATGCAATCTATTTAGTAAATAGTAATAGTTAATTATTTATTTAGTATTTATTTAAATAGTTTTAAGCTATTGCATAGCTTTTATCGCGGGCTTTGAGCGCGGCGACCGAATCAAGAAATTCCGTAACGAAAATAAAACCGTAACGAAAATAAAACCTAACACCGCACTCCGCCTACCATGTAATGACGGTTCCGATGACAACGTGATGTTGTCATGGGAAACGTGATGTTGTCATGGGAACGTAATTTTTGTTTTATGTCATCACGTCATCATCCCAAGTGTAGCGTTGACAAATAGGAAGTATAGAAGTTACAAATGCTATGCAATAGCTTTACCGCGGCAGTCCCCGATTGTCACACGTTTTTTTATTTATTTAGTTTTATTTATTTAGCATTTATTTATCTAGCTTTTATTTATATACTTAATTATTTTGTGTAATAGCTGATGATTTATAACGAAAATGAGCGCTTAAAATTTCATAAACAGACCTTTCGGCGTATAGATATTATGGAAAAACGCCTAAGTGTATCTACTCAAAATAAAATTATTTGTACTTTTCAATAAATTATCTATCCCCGTATGGTTTTTATTTTGCCATTTTCATACAACAAAAATAATTTATGTACGCCCAAAGATGAGTTGAAATTTGTGTTCAAAAATGGACGTTTCGACGCTCATAACTTACAAACCAATACTTTTCCCAATTCTGGTTCCTTATAGGGCTAGACAACAACAAAAATTGATAGAATTTTTAGTTTTGAACGTACACCGTCAGACAGACAAGTAATCACCATACTACGTTTTGCAATGTTATAACTGCATAATTCAGGAGAGCAGTGGTGGCCCAGTGGTAACGGCCGACTTACGAGTTGTAGGTCGTAGGTTCGAATCCTGACAGGCGCTTTACTTTGTGTAAATTATTTCATCACCACTGCTCTCAAAACGGTGAAGGAAAACATCGTGAGGAAACCGGCATGTCCTAGAACCGAAAATTCGAAGACATGTGACATCTACCAACCCGCACTGGGCCCGCGTGGTGGATTACGGCCCACTCCCTCTCACAGAGAGGAGGCCTGTGTACCAGCAGTGGGAACATTTATAGGCTGATGATGATGATGACTGCATAATTAACTTTTTCACACGAATATAGGTCGTTTAATTTTTTCGTAAAATATTTATTCTGACGTAGATTCATATTTTTTTAAAGGAAGAAAAAGATTGAGAGTTTTTTTTTTGTTGTGAACAGTCAGTCGTCAGCTACCGGAGATCTGGAAACGATTTAAAATTTCATCCAGTTGACATAATTACATTTTTATCGTGAACAGCCACGTATGGAAGTCTTTACTGGGGGATTGCGGCAAGTTCGAAGCCCTTGCTGCTAGATTGTGCCCATTTCCGGGACCAATTGGGGATATTCTCCCCGATTCCAAATTCCTTTTTGGTATCGTGAGTATTCCAGTTTGTCTATCACCTAACCCCTACACAATTGGCAAGAACACCTATATTTTTGCTACAGTTTGTATGGATCCTTATCTTTACATATACGAGACCGCTTCGTTCGTAAAGAAAAACGGTGATTTATTTAAAAAAGCTTCAGAACAAAGCTGTCGATCCATAAGCACAACAAATCGCCATGAATTATGCCTAAGAAGTTCTAAAACCGCCCTTATGCACAAGAGCATACTTTGCATGGCTCCAAATTTTTTTAATAGGCTACCAAATGACATAAAATATTTAAATTTGACACAATTTAAACGTAAGCTAAATAAATTTTTAATAGACAAATGACGAATTCCTAGTTGATAAAATTTCATGTGACTGACCATTTTATATGTATTTATGTTTTTAATGTAATATTCATATGTTTACTAATTTATTACAATCTAATATATCTTGTTTTTAATTTCTATTGATTATTGATTTTATTGATTGTTCATTATGTTTCATGTAATTTTTAACTTTATTTCTAATATTCTAATTTAACAATGCATGCCTTTATAGGGTAGATTTTTGAGCTACTATAAAATATTTTCCCTCCCTCTCACAGAGAGGAGGCCTGTGTCCCAGCAGTGGGAACATTTACAGGCTGATGATGATGATGATAAAATATTTTTAAGACCCTGTTGTATCACCAAAAATCGTATTAATAAAAACTTTGAACTTTGAAGAATGACCGACTAGTGTACCCATAAGGTTTAAAATTATTAAAACAGATCTATGAATAGTCTGAAAAACCAATCTTACAAAGGTGTATCGTGAAACCAGTAACTGGGTTGTGGAGGTCAGATAGGAAGTGGCTTCATGTTAAATAGAGGTATTCAGCTGCATCCGGATTAACTGGAAGCCGACGTCCATAGTTGAGAAAAGGAGGATGGAATGGAGGATGTTTCCATACCAGCTTGTAACTATCCAAATGCAAACGGCTCTTCTCATACAGACAACGAGACCACCACGCTTTCTCATTGCGCGTTTGTGGTTGCAGGCCATTCAGTCAAGATTGAGCAGTGGTGGCCCAGTGATAACGGCCGCGACTTACCAAGTTTTAGCTTCGAACCAAGACAGGCGCTTTACTTTGTGTAATAATTTCATCACAACTGCTCTCAAAACGGTGAAGGAAAACATTGTGAGGAAACCGGTATGTCCTAGAATTAAAAATTTGGAGACATATGACATTTACCAACCTGTAATGGGCCCGCGTGATGTATTACGGCCCACTGTCTATCACAGAGAGGAGGCCTGTGTCCCAGCAGTGGGAACATTATAGGCTCAAAGTCAAAGTCAAATCATTTATTTCAAATAGGCCCATGTGTGGAACTTTGAACGTCAAAATATACAAAATAATAAAAATGATTCTAGTAAAAAAAAGGTAATTTTCGTATGAAGAAGAATGGGCAAGAAACTCCACCGTTACTCTTTTAAAATGTTTTACAATTGTGAAGTCAAGATTTCCTTAGCATATTTTTCTAAAAATATCGGTATCATCAGAATTTGAATCCGCAACCAGCTGTTTTATAAGCCTACGTTCTCCCAAAATAAAAATCATAAATAAATAATTAAAATACCATTAATTACCCAATTCATCTTCTCACAAAATCAGCATGAATTTCCACTTACGGGTCATCCACCTAGATTGAAAATGGCTAAACAGCAACAAAAGATATTTGCCCAAATAAAGCATAAAAGAACCCTTAAATAAAGAGCCTCTATAAGGGTCAGCGCCCTTAATGAATCAAGTAATTAGCCTGTTTCTTGTTTTTCTTTACTTTTCATTCGGGCTTACAGTGAAATCTCTGTTATTTTAGTGTGCAATAAAAGTGCTTCTTCTTTTCTCTTATTACTTTCTACTAAATACATTATTTAATGAAAGAAAAAAAAGGCGTTTATTGGCATGAAATACATACATATATAAACTCCCGCCTTCTTTCGTAGGCAGAAACTATAGAACGTCACCTGTTACCCTTTTTTTTGGGTGGGAAATTATCAAATAACTTCTCCCGCTCTGGGCGGAGCGGAATGGCGTGTCAGACTCTTACTGACTAAAACCCACCCGTGTTCCTTCAGTTGCCATGTTGCCACGATTTCCCTTTCGGTCTTATTCGCAACCCCGGCAGGCATCGGCCCTAGCGGACCCCGTCAATTCTGCTGACATCTCTTTGAGGCGCGCGTGGAACACAACGCGCCGTCGACCCGGGCCTGGTCCTTATCGGCTGGCACATAATTTGTCACTCCTTAAATGGCATGTACCTATGACTAATTGACGGAGCGCAGACGCAGAGCATGGAGACATATCGAGTCGCCATCTCTACACTTTCTATACAAACCAAGCGTATGACCTCATACTCGCACTACGACGCAAATCAATCTGTCCAGCCTTTTTCCCAACTACGTTGGGGTCGGCTTGCAGTCCAACCGGATGCAGCTGAATACCAGTATTTTACATGGAGCGACTGCCTATCTGATCTCCACAACCCACTATCTGAGTAATACGATACCCCTTAGTAAGACTGGTTGTCAGACTTCCGGGCTTCTGACGACCCATAATGACTGTTAAAAATCCACGAATGAGAGCCGGGACCAACGGCTTAACGTGCTTTTCGAGGCACGGAAGAGTCTCGGTATGTAAAGATGGTCACCCATTTACGGATCAACCTCGGCAATCGTAACTTAATTTGATAGATCGACCCGTGTGGCTGTTATTATTTAGCCACGAGCACCTCCTCTACAAAACTAAAACGAACTAATAATATAAATGCGAAAGTGAGTTTGTTTGTTACGATTTCACGATAAAACGACTGAATGGATGCGGATGAAATTTGGCACATGGGTAGAACATGACCTAGGATAGGACTAGGATACTTTTGATCCCGATACTCTTGTGGGATCAAGACTTATGCGGGTAAAACCGCGGGGCGCAGCTAGTATATACTCTCTATATTTTGACGACCACTAGCCCAAATCATCTTTAATGTCTGTCTTGTAATATACAAGCTAACATTAATACTATGTGCACAAATATAATTTAAAAAAATACTGTACCCCGACTATGGAAAAATAAAAGTGATTTCATTAATCAAAATCGGTTTAGTAGTTTAGGCGCTACGGTGGAACTTTCACCGTAGCGCCTAAACTACTGAACCGATTTTCTTGATTGAAATTACGTGTGTTCCAAAGTGGAACATATGTAAATACAAACAAACATACATAAACTGCTAAAATCATAACCCTTCCTTTTGGCTTTTCCGTAGTCGGGTAAAAAGGGGAAGTTCCTGTATTTGAAATAAGAAAGTTAAAGTTGATTTGTCGATTTTAACAAAATAATTTATCAGGTTTTTCGTATTTTCTTTTTGTGATATTTTTGTTAAATTCGACAGTTTTGAGATTCTATCAGAAGCGCCTAGGTCCAGGGTTTAATCCCCAAGTTAAGCAAAGTGTTGTTGGGTTTTTCCACGAAAAAGGGGTTTTCCATTAGTAAATTCCTCGTCGAAGTCTGGATTTGTGCCCGGTTGATGGCAATAGGCTCGCCTCCTATTACATGGGACTTAAACATAACTGGCGAAATGTGGGTGTAATGTAGGTACACCTCTGTCTCTCCCTTCTGGGAATACAGGCGTGATGTTATGTTATGTGAATGACAAGTTAACATAAAATTGAAATAGTAGATACAAAATATAAACTCGCTTTCAGTGGTTTTCAACTTTCCACAATAACTTTATATAATTAATTAAAATTGAAAAGCAGGCCTATTTTATTTAATTATAATTAAGTAAAGCTTACACTAATTACATTTTAAAATTAACAATTTGTTTTTTAATTAATTTTACTTGATATGCCTTTGATGTATTTAAGCTTCGTGGTAACTATTAAATAGCTCATTTTATATTAGGTATTAATTAAGGGTTATATTTTTTTTTTAAAGCGGCCATATTTGTGGCGGTCCACGCACAATGAAGGATTCCGTAGTTAGGATGAATTTATCCCCAAACAAACTGAACTTTTTAGTTGAAAAACATGTTCTCCCATACATCGATAAACGTCACGGTCAATTCTCCAACTGCAAACGTAAGTCAGTAATCGCAAAAAAGTATTGTTTATGTGATAAAACTAACTACAAATCAACATTTTCGAACTTTTTCGAAAAAAAAACAAAGTTGTAAACTTGATTTTTTTAGAGCTCTAAGGGACCACAGACCTATACATTTGTTACTGATTTCAATTTGATACCTCCATGCGTTCCTGAGAAAAAGGGTCTTGACAGACTGACAGACGGACAGACGGACAACGAAGTGATCCTATAAGGGTTCCGTTTTTTTCCTTTTGAGGTACGGAACCCTAAAAACATTAATGAATGATAATATAACTACATAATCATATGGAAAATCAAAATGGCCCGGTTAAAGCCTTCGCAGACATGTTACTTTTAGCATCGTTGGTCTGCGATTTTGTGACTTAGGCACCTGTCCGACCGCCGCTGATTAACGAGGAGCGAGTAGAGCTAAGCACTATATGTTTTATTTTATTTTGTTATCTATTTTTATTTAATTCATTAAACCTATCTTGGTTTCCGTACGACTTTTTCGGGTGACCACTGAAAATCAGCGTTGTGCTGTGGGTCCCCCATAGCACAGCATCATGCTGAGTGGAAGCCTTCTTGTCACAGTCATGACGTGCCATCAGCTGCCGCATATTTCTGTTTGTGCTCGTGATTATATTTAAATCTATTGTTTTATTTTATTTTATTGTTCTCTTCTTTTATGCACGTGTTAAGTATGTCTATTTCTTTGGCACGCTTTGTAGCCTAAACGGCTTGATGGATTTAACATATGAGGTGTCGTTAGATTTGTCTTAATTGTGGAAGTGACATAGGCTATATAATATTTTTATATTGCATCTGCAAAAAAAACGTTATTAGTATCAAACAAAAGCTAGTAATGAGTCAATTCCAAATATATATATATATTTATACATATTAATAAAACTAAAAAGTTTGAAACAAAGCAAATTATTTAAAAAATAAAAACCTGACTGGGTAAACACATAACTGAAAAGAGAAAAACAAGCATTATAATCTATAGAATTTTGGTATTGCAGGCGGGACAAACCAATAACCTGAAATTTTGGTGTAAATTTTGTTTGTCCCCGGCCTGCAATACCAAAATTCTGTGTTTCTGTAGTCCGGTTTTTTGTTTTTTCAAATAATTTGCTTTTTTGTTTAAATTTTCAACATACCACACAAACCATCGCGAGTTTAACAATCGCTAGCCGCTTTCTCGACGGCGGTGGGACGGGTGCTTTAGTACATCATTACTGCAACGAGTTTTGGCGACTGCAAAGTGTAAATTTTTCATAGCTCATCAGTGATGTAAAAATTATGCCATGTCTGCTAAGGTCTTTAGAGGCTCTTTTTCTTTAAAGAACTAAGATTTCATCACGAAATATATAAATCCGGTGTGAATGCGGGATGATCAATACTCGTTGCTTCTCTGTATCAAAATGGCTGTACTGAATGTTGCTGATCCATGCGTCATGTTCGTGAACTGGCTTATTTTTACCTGACTGCGTCGAAACCAAAATAGGAGGATTATAATAATATGTTTAATGATTTTAATCGTTTACCATGGACACAGATTAGTATAGATTGGTCACTTCGCAAAATGATTTAAATAATAAACGACTCTTGCTACGACACAATAAAATGCAATTCCTAACCGCCGCAGGAGGAGACGCCCGGGGCGGGAATCGCGAGCCTATTTCCGGCCACCGTAGGCGCGGGCTTGCGGACGGTGAGCAATGGGTAGCTCGCCGTCCGATAAGGACCAGGCCTGGGTCGACGGCGCGTTGTGTTCCACGCGCGCCTCAAAGAGATGTCAGCAGAATTGACGGGGTCCGCTAGGGCCAATGCCTGCTGGGGCTGCGAACATGGGCCGAAAGGGAAATCGCACGCCCTCCCGCTCCACCTAGAGTGAGAGAAGTTATTTGATAATTTCCCACCAAAAAAAAAAGGTCGCACAGCGCTAATTACCTTCAGTTATATTCACCTAGAAGTTGCCTCTCGTTCTATCACGTAACTCTTATAATCTTCTGACTATGTTCCGCCCACTGAATTCGAATTCTTACCTAAAATGCGGAGTGACCCATCTGTATTTTACTGTGCTATGGACGCTTTTCGCGTCTTCCTACATCGTTGTCACATATTATATCATTTCAACATGAATGATGTACCTAACCAATATTTTCATTTCTCAGTAGTAGACCGGTGTCTGGACTTAAAAATAACTGGCGAAGTGTGGGTGTACTATGGGTACACCTCTGCCTAACCCTTTGGGTATTACAGGCGTGATGTTATGTTATGTTATTTTGATTTCAAAGAGTGTCCATGGAGTTTCTTGCCCGATCTTCTCCATAGGAACCTACTAAACTTTGGAATAGGCAAGCTTCATCATTTTGACTGACCGACTCCTTTTCAATTCAAGAGTGCCTGTAATTCATTCATCATCATTTCAGCCAAAAGACGTCCACTGCTGGACATAGGCCTCTCCCAAGCACCGCCACTTCGACCGATTCTGTGCTTTCCGCATCCAGCGGATTCCTGCAGCCTTCACCAGGTCATCGGTCCATCTAGCGGAAGCCTTCCAACGCTACGTCTTACGATACGCGGTCGCCACTCCAGAACCTTTCGACCCCATCGGCCATCTGTTCTGCGAGCAATGTGCCCTGCCCATTGCCACTTAAGCTTGTTAATGCTTCGGGCTATATCGGTTACCTTGATTCTCCTACGGTGTTTTTAATTAGATAAATTGAAATAAACGCTTTGAGTTTGGAGTTTGAGCAGTGGGAATAATTATAGACCTTCAATCTTCGACATTAAAGTTCAAACAATAAAATAATACGGATCAGGCACATACAAGACAGCAACATGACTCATATCCGGTCGAAACCTTAGAATTTATTCAATTAGATGCATATTTTAATTTCTCACAGTAATCTTAGACTATATTCCCACGGTATTAGCATATAGAGTCCCATAAAAGGAATTTGTAATATCAAAATAGATTCTAATGTTTAGAATAGGAGTCGTTTGGCTTAGAGTAAAACCAGTACGTAGGTCTTTATAGGTATTGCAGAACTGGTTAACGCGTGTGTTAAAGGTTGTGACGACCTGTACCATAAATAGAATGGACTGGGAAACTATTAGAGTTATGAGAAAGATTGTAAAGTTACGTATTTTTAACCGACTTCCAAAAGGAGGAGGTTCTCAATTCGAATGTATGTTTTTTTTTTTTTTTTTTTTTGTATGTTTGTTACGTGATTACTCCGCCAATTATGAATTGATTTTGATGATTCTTTTTTTGTTTAGTAGATCATACTTCAGAGGTGGTCCCATATAAATTTTATTAACTTTGCTTGGGTAGTTTTTGAGTTAGCTTCAATAATACGTATTATTTCCCACTTAGTATGTGGATGATATGATAACTTCGTGTCACTGTTATTTACATAGCAGGTAGTGGTATTCGAATTTGTTTGGGGTAGGTACCACAACTAAAAAGTGAAAAATAAAAACTTTTTACAAAAAAAAAACAACCGACTTCAAAAAAAAAACACTACAAAGTGAAAAATAACTTTAATTTCGAAAGTCAGTGACAAAGAACGAAAATTCAAAACTAAAGACACCGACTTCCGAAATTAAAGTTATTTTTCACTTTGTAGTGTTTTTTGAAGTCAGTTGTTTTTTTTTTTTTTGTAAAAAGTTTTTATTTTAATATTAGGAGATATTTGTGACATCCACAAATCCGCACGGTAAACTACGGACTACTCACGGAGAGGCCTTTTTTTTTTTTTTTTTGGGTGGGAAATTATCAAATAACTTCTCCCGCTCTGGGCGGAGCGGGAGGGCGTGTCAGACTCTTACTGACTAAAACCCACCCGTGTTCCTTCAGTTGCCGTGTTGCCAGGGGGCCACGATTTCCCTATCGGTTTTCTTCGAACCCCCGGCAGGCATTGGCCCTAGCGGACCCCGTCAATTCTGCTGACATCTCTTTGAGGCGCGCGTGGAACACAACGCGCCGTCGACCCGGGCTTGGTCCTTATCGGACGGCGAGCTACCCATTGCTCACCGTCCGCAAGCCCGCGCCTACGGTGGCCGGAAATCCTCTCGTGACTCCCGACGCCCAGGGCGTCTCCTGCTGCGGCGGTTAGGGGCGCGAGGGCGCTAAATTTGCCTTTCCCTCACGCGCTCCGTCTCCTCCTTCGCGAGCATTACTGCTTCGCAGAACGAGGTGACGGCCTGCCATTTCCTCTCGCTCCATAGCATGGCCCGAATCAGGGCCGGACGCGAGAGATCACCGCCGCCGATCGCTTCCACGAGGATCACGGAGAGGCCTGAGTCCCGCAGTGGGAACATATATCCCACGGGAACGTACTACCGGGATTTCATATTTAATAGCCAAGGAAAAAGGTCATTATAAAAAGGTCATCCTACCGCTGCGCCCGCGTTGCCGTCAACCAAAATTACTTTGTTACGCGTAATTTTGAATCTGTGTTATCTTTAAAGCATAAGATGTCAAGGATTATCTTAATCTAAATTAAATGTCCAAGTTAAATAACATACTTTATTGGATAAGGATTGACATAATACCGGTCAAAATATCTTCGGAAAATTCAATGAAATTTTTATGAAATTCTGAAAGATAAAAATGGTTACTGTGGGTCATCCTTAGAAGATAGACATATGCTATTGCGGATTTTTTTGTTGAACTTTTTAAGATCTTCAATCCTGTAGAACATAAATTTGAAGTATCTTTTACGGTTTATGCGTCGCGAGCCAGTAAAGCTCCCAATCGGCATGATTTTTTCCGATATCTTTGACAATAATCGTCATATTTTAGCCAGTTTACACAAAACCTTAATGAATTATACACCAAAACTTTTCGCATGAATTACTTCGTCCATTGGTGCAAACCGTTTGAAAACCTGTTCGGGAGTTTTTGAGTTTATTGCGTTCAAACAGACAGACAGACGCGGCAGGACTTTGTTTTATAATATCTAAGGATAAGGATTTCAAAGGACAATAGGCTTTACGCCATAACTGGCGAAATGTGGGTATACTGTACCATAGGTATGTTATGTTTTTGTTTGCTATAGGAAAATACAGGCCTTAAACATATTGATAACTAGATTAAACCGTTATCATTGTCACCTACACTGCTAACCCCAATTTTGATAAGAAAAATATGCAAGTATCAAATAATAGAATGTTTCTCACTATTAGTTAAAATGTTAATAAAGTAGATACAGAGATAATGGGATGTGGTGAAAGAAAAAAATAGTTCGGAGTCGCGTCCGGTCTACGATGCACTTAGGGATTGTGTTATGTTGGAGAGAGACAAGAACTTAATTAAAGTGCCAATGGTAAAGATGCTGGATTACCGATCAAAGTAGGAGAAGGATAAAATAAAGAGAGTGCCTCCGCTGCCAGCGCCGGCTCCCAAACATAGCGTTATTGGGAACTGGCGTGACATTACTGTAGACAGCCGAGATTAAAAACATCGGCTTTACATACTCTGTGGTCGGCACTGCCGGCTCCTATAATGGAAACCGGTGGCGCGGCGTTTATGGAAACCCTTCCAGTATTCAGAACTCCAACTAACTAACCCTAACTAAAGTATATTTTTCTTTACATTCTAGTCGTTTTTGCAACTCGCCGGCCGCTGCCGCGGCACCGCTCGCTACGCTCGCTCGACTCGTGCGTAGAGGGTCACAGTTCTAACCTAACCTAACCTTTTTTTGCAACTAAAAATATTTAACCTTTATAATCTAACTAGTTCGGTTCCGGGTACTTAGGTACTTCACTACTCGAATATGGAAATCTAAATGATTTCTATTATGGAAATATAATACTGGAAAAAAATTATGCTTTATATCGTTTTTTTAATTATGCCAAACATATTAAAAAATATACATACTCCAATATGCCAAATTGCCTACCCCGTTTTCCACTTTTGTTTTCAAACTCAGCGCCGGCAGCCAATTCAGCAACTAGCGCCGGCAGCCAATTCGGGAACCGGCGCCGGCAGCGGACGCACTCTCTAAAATATACATTAGTCCAGGGGCCCAAGTCTGCTATTTTTATAAATTCGTCATTCCAACACGATCCCATTGTCATTTTGCTAAAAGTTCGTAATCTGCTAAATTCATAATGGCCGATCACTGGTCGGTCAATGGTCTCGTAATAGAATTGGGTTATAATGGCATTGTCGTACAATACGACCAATGATACCACCTAATAAGTCAGTCATTCATTTGTCATTATGTACGAGATTACCATTATGTGCCATTTCTTTCAATGGAGTGTCAGTGGCTGACCATTGGAAAGTCATAATGATGCCATTATATTAGTAGATTACCAAACTTGTCAAAATCAACAATTATAAAATCAATGATTGACCATTCTGACACTATTGTAATAGCAGACTTGAGGCCCAGAACATAGATTACTTAGTGTCTGCTTGCATATAGCTTAAGCATAATCAACCTATAACGTTCTTACTGCTGGGACACAGGCCTCCTCTTTGTGAGAGGGAGAGGGCCGTAATCCACCACGCGGGCCCAGTGCGGGTTGGTGGATGTTACATGTCTTGATACCTGTATCCTGCCAACATTAACATACGCTAGCTAAACTTGGAAGTTCACTTACGAAATAAAATAAAAAATTTGGTCATGTCAAAGAAGTATGGAGAGAAGTTAAAATTAAAAGTAAAAAAATCCCTAATATAATTATTAGAAACAAGACTAAGGTTACTGATGCTTTGTGCCACTGTCAAAAACTAAAAGTGGCGGTGGGCTGGTCACGTAGCTAGGTTGACAGATCGATGGACTCACAGACTAACATCTTGGAACGGGTCGTCAGAAGAGGTCGATCTAAGGCCCGGTGGGCAGACGACATAGTACAAGTGGCTGGCGAACAAACTCAAACTCTTAACTCTTTATTGCATTCATGTGTACATTTAGTTGTTACATTTAAGTTAGTAAGTTCCAACACGAAACCCGGTTAGGGCACGGCAACATAATTAGTACATAACTGCCGCGGTCTATAATGACTACTTTGCTGGTCGCGCTGATGATGGCCGACAGCGCAACGTAGCGCAGCGTAGCGCAGCTCCAGGCCGACACAGCGCGGTCAGCGTGCAGCACTTGATGGACGAGCTGAGATAAAGGCCGAGGCCTTTACAGCGAGGACAGCAAGGGCTGCAATGATGGCCAAGCTGGAAGGCCTAGAGCGTAGCTAGGCTAGCTCGAAAAAATCATAGCGTGACCAGCGAAGCAGTCATAGTGGGCCAAGGCTTGTATAGTGCTTTACTCAAAAATGCAAGTACCTAATCTAAATAAAACCAGCAATAAAGATTTAGATTTCCTACTGATTTTCCACTGCACAAATTTTTCATATGCAAGCTTATATTTTTCCTTTGAGTTTCGCGGTATTAAATTTTCAACCACTAATTTAGCTTCATCTTTAATGTCTGGCGGTGTTAAACACATTGGATCGGAAGAATTTTCGCTTTGAGAGCTCATTTTTAGCAAAAAAGTCACTAAATAAAAATAAAATTTTCGCTGAACCGCGCTTTTGTTACTTCTTTGTTTTTAACCGACTTCCAAAAAGGAGGAGGTTATATGTTCGTCGCGTATGTTTGTTTTTTTTTTTTATGTATGTCCACCGATTTCTCTGTCAATTGTGGACCGATTTTGAAAATTCTTTTTTTGTTTGAAAGGGTGTGCTCTCGAATTGGTCCCATATAAATTTTATTAACTTTGCTTGGATAGTTTTTGAGTTAGCTACAAATTACGTATTTTTTTCCCACTTGGTATGTAGATGATATGTTAAGTTTCTGTCATTGGTAGCAGGTAGTGGTATTCGAATGTGTGTGGGGTAGGTACCACAACTAAAAAGTGAAAAATAAAAACTTTTTACAAAAAAAAAATAACCGACCTCCAAAAAAAACACTACAAAGTGAAAAATAACTTTAATTTCGGAAGTCGGTGGCAAAAAACGAAAATACAAAACCCAAGACACCGACTTCCGAAATTAAAGTTATTTTTCACTTTGTAGTGTTTTTTTTGGAGGTCGGTTATTTTTTTTTGTAAAAAGTTTTTTTTTTTAACAATGGTAGTTGGAACTATACAGCCAAATATGGAATAAAATCTTTTTGTACCTATCTCTATAAATACAAACAGCTGTGTTTTAAATAAAATCTTTTTGCATTTGATTTTTTAAAACGTTAAAACGTCAAAATAGCGGCCGGCAATATTTGCCGGCCTGTTAGAGCGACCAGCAAAACTTTGCCGGCCGCTCCTTGAAACAGAACGGCAAGGTCGACTTTGCTCAAACAAGGTTGTCAAAATAATGACCACATTACATGCATTTTTGAGTAAAGGTAATAAATTGGACAAAACAAGCATCCAGTCAGTAGGTACATGTACTGGATTGCAAGTTTGTTAAACAAATATAAATTTTCGATGATATCACTAGTATTTGGTTTATGTAGTTATTTTAATTAATATCATGAGGTTATTAAATTATTTTATTTTTGTATATTAATTATTATATTTCATTAATTTGTATTAATTATTACATTCTATTAATTTTAATATTTCATTAATTTGTATTAATCTATATTTTATTTATTTATATTCATAACAGTGGATGAACACAGCGAAGGACAGAGAGGAATGGAAATCTCTAGAGAAGACCTTCACCTTCAATTAACTGAGGGGTTCTTACTAGAGTTTTATATAAAATTAATATAATTTTACAATAGGTATGCAAGAAATTGTGAAAAGTAAGTTTAGTAAAATTTTGTTTAAAAAAAATATTTTTTACGATTTTAATAAAGTCACTTAGTTTATGACAGTTATAGTGGTAAACCTTCTTCGGGACATCTAACCTTATACAATAAAACATTACTTTAGACAACCCACTTCAGAACTAATCTAACCTCCCAACCAACTCAAGAATCCCACAAAACATTACAGAAACATTTTTTCTCCATTGTTCTTGAATGTTTGACAAGCTGAACTGCGAGTCACGTCGAAGATAGCTTACCTAAAGAAAATAGATTAGCACAGAAGGTCAGCTCCATACAACGTGCGCAAACGCACGCACACATAGACACGCTTGACGTATAAGCGAGTGCACGCGCACTCGCGACTGGCATTTTGTTTGAGATACTTTTTGACTATGAATGACAGCCGTTCGTGGTTGGGTGACCATTTTTTACACATCGAGAACTCTCCGTGCCTCGCAAAGCACGTTAAGTTGGCCCCCGCTGTCATTTGTAGATCTTTGAATAGAATCCCGAAAGTCTAACAACCATTCTCACCAAAGGGTATCGTGTTACCCAGTAACTGCTTTGTGGACGTCAGATAGGCAGTCGCTTCATGTAAAATACTGGTATTCAGCTGCATTCGGCTAGACTGGAAGCCAACCCCAACATATTTGGGAAAAGGCAAGACTGATAATGACTTTATTTAGACTGTCTATCTATTTGTCTATGCCTCAGCGGGGTAATTGCGTAACACACATTGTACGAGTCATGTATTGTACATGGCATACGCATATTGCATCGATCAGCACTTTACCGTCGCCTTGCACGAATTATAGTGTAACGCGACAGTACACGATCAGTGTTCATAGTCCTGTACTCATTCACAAAACATTAATATAGCATTTGTTACGTGGTGGTTAAATATATTCAATAAACCATCATCTTTGGCTATCCGAGACTTACCATTTCAAGCTAATATCCAAAGTGTGTACGACTCAATCAGCAGCACATACACACATAAAATGACAATTGATCTCAATAGGTTTCATTTTGACAGTTCACCAGTTCAGTTCTGACTTCACTCTAACTCACTTGGTAAGTTCCGAAATATTATATGCAAAAATTTGTGAAATCATTTCAGTGTGGAAATTTCGATTTTAATTTTTAGTTTTGATTTAGATTTTAATTTTAGTATTGATTTAAATTTGATGTGATTTTAATTTTTGTTTTAAATTCAATTATAGATTTTAAATTGGAATTTTGTTGAAATAATAATTATGTTCGGTGAGTATAAGAACTCGTCTAATTTTAAGTAGGTACTGAACAACAAATAAGTAATGCATGATGTGCTTACCTGTAAAAAATTGGACACTAGTCTATAAGTTTATTGCATGTATCTCATATCTTTGTATCCGTGTACTCAATTGTTGGTGAGCCAAATAAATAAAATTAAAAATAAAAGTTCAGTAATCCATTGCGTTATTTACGTTATTGCGAAGACGAATTTTTCAAACCTATAAAGCAATAGATTAGCAATATCCTTCAAAACTCTCGGATTGTTTTTCAAACTATGTTACGTAATTACGGTACTGGTTTCGCTCATTACCATACAGCTGGCCTTCTGTAATTATCTATTCTGTGACTTGTCTTAGAAACAAAAACGGTAATGACTTGTGGTAGGACCAAAATTGAAGAGGCGTGGAATATTTAAGTTTTACTTTTTAGGGTCTAAGGTAAAGTAAACTGTAGATAGTGTTTAGAAACTTGAGGAATTTAGAAAGATACCTATCATTGATGAAATTAGGTAGATGTTTGGTGATAATTTTGCGATTATTTTGTGGAACTAAACCTTAAGATTAACTTGAATGGACTTTTGGTTATTAAAAGGCTTATAATGAAAAGAGAGTTTAATAAATGCAAGCTTTAAAAGTACCTATAGAAACGTTTCATTTGAACGTGTCTCAAAAGTTAGAAAACGTATCAGTTTCACTGGCATCGAATGGTGACTAGGGATGTAAAACGGTAAAACTACCCTGTTAATACGGTAAAAAGTGTTACTTTACGTAATTTACGGTATTTTACGGTAAAATATGGTAATTTTTTAGTAAAAAACGTATTGAATGAATGATATATTTATTTGCAAGAATATAGGTACATATGTTCTTAAGTTCTATGGGTTTCACTATATTCGGCATTTCAGCCGTGCAAATATTTAGATTTACATCTTGGTTATACTTATAGCATGCAGTAGGTACACATTTAATAATTAGCAATAAAATAAAAATACTAATAATAATTTCATAATCTCGACTTAGCACACGAGGTTGTTGACATGTGGAATGTGAGCTCGGCTATCATTGTGCCGATTGTCGTAACGGCTAATGGCCTGATGGCCGAAAGCCTCGACCAACATCTCTCGAGGCTTTCGTTAGGCGGTTGGATCAAGCGCCTGATTCAGAAGGCAGTACTCCTCGATACGGCTCGCATTGTGAGGAGGTTCCTGTCTCTGCAGCCCTAACCACCGGTAGCTTGGACCCTGCTCCCGACACCGGCGGACCTCTATTTTTTATATTTTTAAATGTTTTTTTAATTCTTTTATTTTAAGAAATATTTAAAAATGTAACCTAATAGGAATCAAAATGAATAAACGGAATTTCATAATTTAAATTTAGATTACAATGCAATTAATAAAATTAGTACGATTCTATTCATTTAAAATAATAATTTATATTGAAAATAACGATCAATAACAATGATGTCAAGTCAATAAAAAATAGCAAGAATAATGAAAATGTTTCAATATTATATAAGTAATGTCAATTTGCACATGTCATGATAATTAAACGTACTCATACAGTCATACCCACTAAAACAATACAAATACGGAAGTGAGTATGTTGGTGTGTATCATGTGTATACTACTTCACTATTTACGAATAAATTGATTTGAATTAAAATTGCCAGAGATATAAGCAGTATAGGAACTTAAAAAAACACAGAAAACTGGGCTCTTGCGACTCATGCGTATCATCTTTCATCCTTCTTTTCACAAAAACTTAAACATTCACGGCACACATTTATCCAACTCCCAGCAAACAAGTCACATTTCGGTGTCGATGTTAGAAGAGCATTGAGCACAGTAAGGGCTCGAACGAGGGGCGAGTTAGTTCGCGACACACATAAATATGCTGGTATTATTATTTTATACTCAATAATAATAGTGCACACAGATCAGATAATCTAAATAGTTTAATTAGTATTTCAGATCACTCCAACAGTAATTAATTTACAATATTTATTTCTGCCTTCATCTTGCATAACCCGGTCCAAGCCAGTGTAAACCGGTTTGGCTATAAAAAGCGACAGTAACAGGTCGTCAGCCGCAGGTGCATCGCGACCGGACAGATGTGAGTCTGGGGTAGCCAGACTTAGAGGTAGGACAAATGGAGAACTTACTAACTCCGTCACTCAAAATGGCGCCCAAAACCCCAATTTTTGGGCGCCATTTTATGTGAAGTTTAAAATTGGGTGACGAATTTCGTAAGTTCGAATAAAAGTTGTTTGAAATTTTGAAATTAATTTCATCCTAGTGCCCTTGTTTTCTTAATTTTAATAATTATGAATCGTGTGCAAATATAGATGGCAAATAGCACAACAATTTACTATCACTAGATTATAAGTTTTCCATTAAAATATAACTAAATAGGTTGCACAAACTATTTAAAATAGGGCATTCAGAGTATTGGCAACGTCGCAAATAACTGTCAAATATTGTAAAATAACTGTTTTAATTAATCCTAACTAATATTATAAATGCAAAAGTGATTTTGTTTGTAACGCTTTCACGCTAAAACGGCTGAAAGGATTTGTATGAAATTTGGCACATGGGTAGACCATGACTTGGAGAAAGACATAGGCAGACGTAGTCACGAGCAACTGAGCTAGTTTGTCAATATTACGTTAATGAAGCAAAAGAAGTATGTAAGGATCGAAGAAAGTTGCGTTCTGTAGTTTCTACTTACCCTCATGGAAAGAAGGCGTGAGTTTGAGTATGTATGTTTTAAATAAAATTATGAAATATTTGTTAAATCCAAAAGTGCACGCCGCATAACGCTCATTCAAAAACAGAAAAATATTTAAACGACTTTTCATGAAGTATGTTTTGACTGCTTTTTTACCTGATGGGTAATATTTCTTAATTTTACTTAATACATTTTTGAAAACTACAAAATAAATCTTCATTAAATTATCTATACATAAACAAACATAACATAACATCACGCCTGTAATCCCCGAAGGGTTAGGCAGAGGTGTACCCATAGTACACCCACATTTCGCCAGTTATGTTTAAGTCCCATTGTAATAGGGGGCGATCTATACAATGGTATTTAAATTGACTAGGTTAGAATCTTCTTCAAATATTAAAAAAAATTAGTAACACCCAAGTTAAATTATTAAAGAGCTAAGCGTAGAAGCATTTAAAAAGAAAGTAAAATCTTTTTAGCTAGTAAAGCATATTACGATGTGAATGAATTTTTAAAGGAATCATTTTAAATTGACATGCTCTTTTATATATTATTTTAATCTGTAATATATGTAGTGTAATAATGAGTTTAATAATGATTTTTTGTATTAAATATTTTGGACCTGTGTTAACATTGTATTATTTTATATTATTGTTTAAAGTTTTTTATTTTGATAATTGAATATTTTACAATTTTGTATGTAACTCCTGTTTCTATATGAATCAATTATGTAATCAATCAATTCAATTTATTTAAATTCTAAACTTGTATTTTAATATTTGCACACCACGATATGGTAAACATGTTAGCACAACTCCATGTACTTATAACACCTTGCATGCATTGTATCGTATGTATACACATGTTTGAACAAATAAAGTTATCTGAATCTGAAATTCAAGTTGATGTTAAAAATGTCGAAAGTTCTTGTTTGTCTGCAACAAAATTCAAGTTACCTTTAGTGAGTCCGGAAGAGATGATCGATAATAACGTTGAGATATATTCGGCCCTTAATGAAGAGACAGGAAGAGGCATACAGAGAGTTTTTTTTAGAAAGCGAGTACTTATACGCAGGTTCTTGTATATCATTAACGCGTGTATAGGAACTGGGACAGGCAAAAGTAGTCTTTAATCTTCGTTTATTTTAACAATAGTGACATTTTTTTAAGTGAAACCTTGTGCATTAGGTGCATTGGGCATTTTTGAGATGGGACTTTACCGACACCTCATTTTTGTAAACGCCATTGTGCTCTTTATTTACATTACGTTACGGATCAATGTTCTATGCAAGTATTTTTACTTTAAAGGTATTGGAAGTTTTTTTTTTGCAAACGCGATTGAGCTCTTTATTTAGATAAGGTTACGGACCAATGTTCTATACAAGTATTTTTCTTCCACCAAGGCGATCTTGTTCAAGTTTTCACTTCTGTCGGCACTCCCGGAGTGCCACTGTTTTTTTTAACGATACTGTCCCACTGCTGGGCAAAGTCCTCCTTACTCTCTTTCCACCTCTCTCTTTCTTTTATTTTAATTTTGATTCTGTGAGTTCTTCAATTTTGTGTCTAATCATTCATTTATTTTAATTGCATTGACATTTTATTCTGAGAAGCTCGTGGCTAATACTAACAGCCACACGGGTCGATCCATCAGGCTAAGCTACGCTTGCCGGGGTTGATCCGTGGATGAGTGACCATTCCATACCAAGACTCCTCCGTGCCTCGGAAAGCACGTTAAGCCGTTGGTCCCGGCTGTCATTCGTGGATCTTTGACAGTCGTTACGGGTCGTCAGAAGCCCGAAAGTCTGGCAACCAGTCTAACCAAGGGGTATCGTATTACACAGTTACTGGGTTGTGGAGGTCAGATGGGCAGTCGCTCCATGTAAAATACTGGTATTCATCTGCATCTAGTTAGACTGAAAGCCGACCCCAACATAGTTGGGAATAGGCTAGGCAGATTGATTTTTGACATTTTATTTTGATTTATTCACTGGCAATATTGTGAAATTTTATTTTACTCAAAAATGCATGTAATGTGGTCATTATTTTGACAACCTTGTTTGAGCAAAGTCGATCTTGCCGTTCTGTTTTAAGGAGCGGCCGGCAAAGTTTTGCTGGTCGCTCTAACAGGCCGGCAAAACATTGCCGGCCGCTATTTTGACGTTTCAACGTTTTAAAAAACCAAATGCAAAAAGATTTTATTTAAAACACAGCTGTTTGTATTTATAGAGATAGGTACAAAAAGATTTTATTCCATATTTGGCTGTATAGTTCCAACTACCATTGTTAAAAAAAAAAACAAAGAAGTAACAAAAGCGCGGTTTAGCGAAAATTTTATTTTTATTTAGTGACTTTTTTGCTAAAAATGAGCTCTCAAAGCAAAAATTCTTCCGATTCGATGTGTTTAACACCGCCAGACATTAAAGATGAAGCTAAATTAGTAGTTGAAAATTTAATACCGCGAAACTCAAAGGAAAAATATAAGCTTGCATATGAAAAGTTTGTGCAGTGGAAAATCAGTAGGAAATCTGAATCTTTACTTGCTGGTTTTATTTAGATTAGGTACTTGCATTTTTGAGTAAAGCACTATACAAGCCTTGGCCCACTATGACTGCTTCGCTGGTCACGCTATGATTGCCTCGAGCTAGCCTAGCTACGCTCTAGGCCTTCCAGCTTGGCCATCATTGCAGCCCTTTCTGTCCTCGCTGTAAAGGCCTCGACCTACGGCCGCGGCCTTTATCTCAGCTCGTCCATCAAGTGCTGCACGCTGACCGCGCTGTGTCGGCCTGGAGCTGCGCTACGCTGCGCTGTCGGCCATCATCAGCGCGACCAGCAAAGTAGTCATTATAGACCGCGGCAGTAATGTACTATTATTTTATGTAATATAGGTTTTGCCTGAATTGAATGAGTTTTATTTAATTTTAAGTTAGTATAAGTAGTTTATCACAATGACAATACTACATAAATACCTACTAAGTTTCCATTTATTGATTTGTTGTGAGTAATGAGGTGTGACTATCCAAAACTGTAATGGCTCTCACAGATAGGCGTGACGCGACGGTTCGACGCGATTCTGATAGAACAATTCCCATGACGTTTTCAAAGAAATTGTTCAACTAGAATAACGTCGCACCTGTCTGCGGGAGCCGTAAACCAGGATAGCAAAAATGGTTCTGTTTTAAATCCCAGACAGAATTAATTTCACAAATTGTTCAATAAGATATTGATAGCGCTATATTTTTTCAATCATCAGTCTACTATTATATATTTTTATTGGAACGTAGCACTGTGAATCAAGCCTTTTTTTCTTCAAAAAAGATAAAGATGTTTAAGAAAATAGAAGAAAATGTATCATTCTCCCCCTTATCTCCGAAACTACTGAACCTAAAATTTTGAAAAAAATACAGAGAATGGTTCTTCACCCATAGATTACAGGAAAACCTATAAGAAGTCTATAGTCTTAAAATAAGATGGTAAATCTCTCAATATTGTGCGTAAAAACATACATTTGCAGTTGAAATGTACGGGAGAACATGTTTTTCACCTACAATGTTAGCTAGCAGCACTAGGCTATTACTGCCAACAGTAGTGATAGCCTAGTGGTGTGACCGTTAGACTGCCAAGACATAGGTCTCGAGTTCGAACCCAAGGCACGTACCTCTGACTTTTCGGATTCATGTGCGTATTGTATAATTATCACTTGCTTCAAAAACGGTGAAGGAAAACATCGTGAGGAAACCGGCATGCCTGAGAGATATTTCTTGACGGCATGTGAAGCCAAGTCAGAGGCTCATGGGCGGCTTTAAAACTCTGACACCAGGTTAGTCACTAACCACACGAAAAAGAAGGACCTACAATGTTAAGTTTGTTCTTGGGATAAATTCATCCCAACTACGGAACCCTTCATTTTGCGTGGTCCGACACGCACATGGCCGGTATTTTTTTTTTGTTTGTTACGCTTTCACGCTAAAACCGCTTAACGGATTCGGATGAAATTTAGCACATGGGTAGACCATGACCTGGAGAAGGACATAAGCCCCCTATCCTGGATCGCAGACCAAGTCGCGGGCAACAGCTGGTATTTAAATAAAGCAGTTGGCAATTTGTCATATTACTGTTTGAATTAACCCCGTGGAAAATGTAATATTAAGGGGACAATAACCGACTTTTAATGATTTTATACTGAAGATGACGTCTAAACGAGTAGTGTTAGTGATTTGTAAAAAAATTATGTTAAATTAGAGCATTTTCCTAATATTTTAATATAGACATATTTTTGATTATGTTTATATTACATAGTGAAATTAATTTCTATAGTTATGTCTAACGCGGATGAAAAAACTGAGAATGACGCAAAATCTATCAAGCGTGTTTTTCTAAAAACTTCACCATTTTAAACATAATTAAATTATTAATCTTTTAGTATAAGTGTTTTATTAAAATACCTTTTGTTTTATGTGTAATAAATTAATAATTCGTCTAATTTGGGCCAGCGCTCCTTGATGGGCGAATCCTATTACTGGCTGGACGTACGACGCGTTGCGTGAGCTCAGTACAGAACACGCAAGCTAACTATTCAAGGTCACTGTCATATATCTGCCTCTTAAATTATGATAGCGTCTTTTGGTACTGACTGACATTTTTAAAACAAACAACATAATCAACTCTATCAGTTATATACAGCCACACAACAGGTTTCCGTTCCACGTCCCGAGTAACCGACAACGTCTTGTAGTCCGTAGATAAATATAGACTGTCCATTCTCAAGAACTCGACGTGGACACAGTATAAATAACTAACAGTATTATGTCTTCATAGAATCGACGCGCTTCGAAAGATTAGTGAGTGCGCGGCAGTTACGCAAGGACGCAGATGGTTTATCTAGCGGCCGTAGGTAATTATTCCGAGGTCACTGCCGAGACATAATACTGTTACTTTATTGTACTGTGACGTGTATGTGTAATTGCATTTCTATATAATATCTAGGGTGTATAAGGAAAGGTAATATTAGGTTATCATGGACAGGATATAAAAGAATACCGTAGATTTGAGCGTATTAACTGTATGTAGAAGCAAAGAGTGAATTTCTTGGAGGAAGTTTGTGTTTTCCGATAGCTAAAGCTTCATCATCATCATCTGCCTAGCCTTTTCCCAACTATGTTGGGGTCGGCTTCCAGTCTAACCGGATGCAGCTGAATACCAGTATTTTACATGGAGCGACTGCCTATCTGACCTCCACAACCTAGTTCCTAGGTAACACGATACCCCTTGGTAAGACTGGTTGTCAGACTTTTTGGGCTTCTAACTACCCGTAACGACTGTCAAAGATCTACAAATGACAGCCGGGACCAACGGCTTAACGTGCTTTCCGAGGCACGGAGGGGTCTTGGTATGTAAAGATGGTCACCCATCCACAGACCAACCGCGGTAAGCGTAGCTTAACCTGATCGATCGACCCGTGCAGCTTGTTGTTACTTAGCCACAAGCCCCTCGCTGATAGCTAAAGCTTCATGTCAAGTAAATAAATAAAATAAATGTCACGATAGGTTTCTTCAAGCGAAGTGTCAACCATTACTACCGCACTAGTGAGTTAGCGGTCAAATGCCTTTAGGGCCTCAGAGTTGAAAGGTTTTAGATTAAATCCCAAGTACCTGTGTTGTAGCCTCTTTCAATTTCATAAATGCCCAATTTTTTCATACAAACATACATATACATACTTAAAAATAAATAAAAATCAAGTGTCTGTTTGTAATGTCAAAACAAATTTTAACTAAATGCATTTTATGAAAGTACATATATACAGTACCTACTTTTATCAAACAAACATTTTTTTTTTAAATTTTTGTTTGTCTCTGTTCGTTCCGGCTAATCTCCGAAACGGCTGAACCGATTTTGACTGGACTTTCACTGAGATAGCTGATTTTATAAGGAGTAACTAAGGTTAATTTTTATTTTAGAAAAATAATTTGATTCCACGCGGGTGAAGCCGTGGACAGTAGCTAGTTTTATATAAAAATAAACGTTTGTCGACATTTTGCATTATCTCAATTATAATTCTTATTTTAGTCTCGTATTGCAGTAATTAATCAAATCTGACTGATTACTTAGTATGAATTCTGTCAAGTTTAAATGGAGATAGTGGTCGCACTTTCGTTTAACGTATCGTTCTAAATTATAGACACATCACACGTTGAACTTCTTTTTTTTTACCTTTTCTTTCCCACTGCTGGGAAAGGGTCTCTCTCATACTTCGCCATTCATTTTTATTTGCTGTCTTTTCCGACCAATCAGTTAAGAAAGAGGTCTAGGTCGTCGCGCCAGCGCTGACGTTGACCTTTTCATAGAAATAATTAAATTGAAGTCAAAATTGAATGACAATAAATCGTCAACCAACACCAAAAACTTACTCCTCAAGTTTGAATAAACAACTGTATAATAAATCCTCCTAACATTACAATTACAAATCAACGCAACATCCCCATTAACAGAACTGTCACTCAAAACTTTAGTTGTCACCCAACACCTGTACCCAATTATGCTAACTATCCATCCGAACACCAATATCTGGTTGTAATCCGCATTAAACCAGTTTAATGCAGTTCCAACCGGTTAACCAGTGTTCCCCCGGGCGTTTTCGATAAGCGAACTACCCGGAAAATGGTTATTAGTTGAAATATTACGTTTTAATGGAACTAACTGCAAGGTTTAGGACAATAATAGTAATAAATTAATTGTTTATACTATTATTTGAATGGTCGGGATTATTATAATGGCTGTTTTGGTTAAATAGGCCGGGAAATTTGGGGGATTTATAAAGCGTTTTTAGTTGATTGCAAATTAATACTGTGGATTAAGGTCAACAAATACAAAAATAACAAACCAAAAATATTCAATACTCAATATAATTTATTGTTTCCACATGTGAACTCTCATACCTATTAACACTGTAATTTGAAAACATTGTAGACACCATTTATTTTGAAAAGAGTAACCGTGGAGTTTCTTGCCGGCTGTTCTCCATAGGAAGCGACCAATTGGAACCGTGCACCTAGCTTCTGACGTTTCATAAGTGCCCTTGTAGGTTTCATCATCATCATCATTTCAGCCGAAAGACATCCACTGCTGGACATAGGCCTCCCCCAAGCACCGCCACTTCGACCGATTTTGTGCTTTCCGCATCCAGCGGGTTCCTGCGGCCTTCACAAGGACATCGGTCCATCTTGTGGGAGGCCTTCCAACGCTACGTCTTCCGGTACGTGGTCGCCACTCCAGAACCTTTCAACCCCATCGGCCATCCGTTCTGCGAGCAATGTGCCCTGCCCATTGCCACTTCAGTTTGGCAATTCTTCGGGCTATGTCGGTTACCTTGATTCTCCTGCGGATCTCTTCATTTCTGATTCGATCACGTAGGGAAACTCCAAGCATAGCCCTCTTCATGTGAAATAAAATATTTTGAATTTTTTTAAAAACTTCGTTGGTAGGTTTTCAAAAATATAATCATTGTGGACCCTGTTGGACACAGTAAAGTAGGAGAGAGGAAGAGGACTTTTATTTGACTTATTATTTTTTCTAGCTTACGCTGTCCCACTCTTGGGCAAAGGTTTCCCTCCACTCCTCCCACCTTTCGTGAGCTTGCGCGTTCTCCTTCCAGTTTTAATGGAACCTATCCAACTCGTCCCGCCATCTCCTACGTGGTCTGCCGCGACCCCGCCTCACTGTCTCAGGGCACCAGTTCTGTGCTATTCGGGCACAGTTTGTCCGGCATGCAGCAGACATCTCCTGCCCAGTCCCATTTCAGTTGGGCAGCCTTTTGAGCGACGTCAGCTGTTTTGTTTTGGAGCGCAGTACTGTGTTTCGAACACGATCCGTTAATTTAACGCCTAGTATACTGCGCTCCATTGCTCGTTGGCAGACCTTGAGTTTGGACTTCTGGATGTTAGTCAAAGACCAAGTCTGTGCACCATAGGTTAAGATGGGAAGAATACACATGTCCATGAGCCTGCGTTTCAGTGCCATCGGCAACTCACCCTTGAATAGTTCCTTCATGGACCAGTAGCTTTTCAAGGCGTTTTGCGTTCGTCTTGTAATTTTCTTAACTTGCTTCGCCTGGAAAGAGACTACTTAATTCTTATTATTCTATATTGTTGTAATTTGTACCTACCTACCCATATTTTTTTAATATCTCAAGCTCAAAGCTTTTATTTTTACCCGACTGCCCCAGAAGGAGGGTAATGTTTTTCGAGAGTATATATGTATGTCTATTTCTTTGGCACGCTCTGTAGCCCAAACGGCTTGATGGATTTTAACCTGTGAGGTTTGTTAGATTCGTCTTAATTGTGGGAGTGTCATAGGCTATATAATATTTACATACTGCATCTGCAAATACAAAAAAAGGGATCTATAGAATTTTGGTATTGCAGGCGGGATAAACAAAGTTTACACCATCATTTCAGGTTATTGGTTTGTCCCGCCTGCAATACCAAAATTCCATAGATCCCTTTTTTAGTGTTCCGTAGTAAACAAGGAACCCTTATAGTTTCGTCATGTCCGTCTGTCTGTCTGTCCGCGGTCTAGCTCCGAGACCCTTAGTACTAGAAAGCTGTAATTTTATATAGGTATACATATTAATTACGTCGACAAAGTGGTAAAACAAAATTATGAAAAACATTTTTTTTAGGGTACCTCCCATACACGTAAAGTAGTGATGTTTTATTTTTATTTTTTTATCCCATAATGTGGGGTATCATTGGAAAGGTCTTACAAAAACATTATGAGTTTGTGAAAACTATTTTTGGATTCAGGGATCCGTTTGCAAAATATTAAGCTTTAAAGTGCTAATTTTTGTTAGAGTCAAGTGTCCCCCCCCTGCCAGCTAAATGGTTGGTTTTAGATGTGAGAAAAAAATCACAGCAGTAGTTTATATAACGAAATTAAAAGGAAAACTATCACAGCTAAGTAGACTTTACTAGTTATCGAGTAATAATCGACCAACTTAACTTTGCAGTTACAAAAACATGTTTTCCCATACATTCCGTATGGGAGAATATGTTTATCAACTACAAAGTTAAGTTTGTTTTTGGGATAAATTCATCCCAAGTACGGAACCCTTCATTGTGCGTGGTCCGACACGCACTTGTTGTATTATAATGCTTGTTTTTCTCTTTTCAGTTATGTGTTTTTGCTGTCGAGTTTTTTGTTACTTAATGAATGAATGAATGAATGAATGATATTTTTTTTTTTTATGGTAGGTACCTAAGCCATGATGCGGTCGACTATCAACAAAAGACGAACCCATTCATTCAAAACGTAAAGACTCCCAGGATAAAGCTAGATAAATATAAAGCTCGGGAAACACATTTGGGATTTCGGAAAGGAGAGGCAAAACTATCTGATGAAAAATTATACAAACGGATCAGAAAATATACCCAGGGAAGCCAATTTGTAGTTCCATTTATGAACTTTGATTTGATTATTTGAATACATAAACCCTTAATTTTAATTTTAAATCACCATAAGGATGTTTATCGTTTGATAATAATTGAGGTTATTTTACATCCTCAATTTTCAACGATGAGTTCTAAAAAAAAAAAAATGGAAGTGAGGTAAGAAGGAGAAGTGTTTGTCGAGTATAGAATACAACATAGATAGGGCAGAGATTTATGTATCCGTCCTTTCCCAACTCGACATCAAGACTCGATTGTCTACAGTTTGCTTACAGCGTATTTCGACCTATTTCGGCTACATAATGCAAAGGGGAGATAGCAGCTTTGAAAAGCTGGTCATTATTGGCAACACCGAAGGAAAGAGAGCACGAGGCCGGTCGCCAACACGATGGTCCGACCAAGTAAAAGAAGCTACGTCTTCAAGCTAATTTCAACAGGTGGTGATGGCAACTTCGGACCGGAGTCGATGGAGGCAGATTGTCCGCTTAATGGGTCCGTGACCACGATCCTCAGTAATGAGGGATCGATTGAAGTAGAAGATTTTAGCAGTGTATTTCTTAGGCTTGACAGTTTTGTAAAAAGATAACCAGAACCAGTCACCATCATGATAGGTTTGACCAAGATGTTAAGAGGGACACGCAAAGATAGAATAGAATAGAAAGAAGAAAGAAAGAAAGAAAAAACGTTTATTTGCGGTAAACATGACGCAAGAAAAAAAATTTATTATATTACAAAAATGAGAAAAAGTTGGGGGAAGCATGCGTCACATCCACGCAAATCGGCTATCGCTCAGCATTATGCTACGACCCTGTGCAAGACAGAGCCCCAGCGCTGGTTTTCAGCGACAGCCGGCGCCGACGTAATGACGTCGAATAGAATATACAGTTTAGAATATTTATTATTAGAATATACAGTGAGTCTTTAAAATGTGCACATATCGAAATGAGGGAATCTATACTAACTTACCTACTTAATTTTATCGACGGAAAAAATATATAAAAAACTTTTTTTATTTTTGTTTTGTTTGGCATCTTATTGAGAAAATTTACGATTATTGTATAAATTGATGAAAAAAAAACAAATTTTTGCTAAAAAATATGTTTACTTTCGATTGAGGGTAGTTTTTTTTTTCGATAATTTTTATTTTATGAAGACGCCTAATTACTTTCAATCATTATGGAGTTTGTTTAATCGCGATAGATCATTTAGTTTAAATAAGTTACACCGTTATGTTATTTTTTTTAATTCCATAAAAAATATAAATATAATATTTAGATTTTTTTAAATATGTTTATTATTTTTAATGTCTTATTAATATAGTTAGGATCTTACATGTTTCGCCATGGACTGACAGACAAATATTTAAACATGTTAAATGTATAAATTTTCTACAACACTTTTTTTATATTTTTATAATCATAACATGTATAATAACATTGATTGTTAGGGATTTGTATTTATTTGAACACTTAATAATAATAGATAGGTACATAAAGTAGTCAAAGTCAAATTCAAATCATTTATTTCAAATAGGCCCATGTATGGCACTTTTGAACGTCAAAAATTACAAAATAATAAAATTGATTCTAGTCGCCCCTTCCAAAAGGTAGTTTTCGTATGGAGAAGAATGGGCAAGAAACTCCACCGTACTCTTTTAAAATGTTTTACAATTGTTTGTATATGTACGTACATTTGTTAAATAATTATTATATGTGATGACGCACCTAGAATAAAATTACTATACCACAATAGGTAAAAAGAATTAAAAATGAAGCAACGATAGATAATTTAATTTATAGTCAGTATCATAATCTTATATTTATCTGTTACGTCTTATTAAAAAATATTTTACATTATAGAAACAATTACCAATGAGCCAATTGACAGGTCAGAGTTAGATAATACGTCTATCAAATATGATTTGCGACCGTAACAAATTTGTAGTAACAGAATTATAATAAGAACCATCCTTGTTCTAAAATAACTGATTTAATTCCGATTTAACCTCAAAATAGCTACCAATCCCCAAATGAATCTTAAAAAGTCGTTACCCCAATATCATAATCTAAAACTGTTTAATAAAACTACATAACTATTTACAATATTTCAGGGATAAGGAAAATAATATGAAACACCAAAATATTTTGTCATTCGTTTATATTTCTTTGCCAACATCAAATTCAATATTCTACACCATACCATCACATCTCCTATTCCCCACATATATCTTAATATAAAACTAATAGGTTGATTTACATTATATCTCCAACCAATACTATGCCAATCTATCTTTTAACCGACACAGCCATTAAGCACGTCTTACCGTCACGAGCACCCGACCTAGAAGGGCATTGTTCCGCCATTTTGACATATCGAATCTTTCAGTGTTTCCAGTACAATAACCAACAATTATGTATGAATAAATTTAAACCTAACAGAATCATAATCATTAAAATCAATACAATTCTCTAATCAATCAATCAATCAATCATTTATTTGCAATGAATGTAGGTTACATAAAATACAGGTGGAGTAGATAGGAGTGAGCCATGTACATTCTGCCTGGAAATAGGCACGCAAAAATTATAAACATTCTTATGAAGCTATTTAAAAAATAAATTACAAATTAAAATGTCACAGTTAGAATTATTACAATTATACATTAATTAATATTGGAAATGTCAAATTAAAATGTTATTAGTTATTATAGAATAAAATTAAAAAATAAATGTACATTAGGTCCCATATTGCTTAACAAGTTTTGTCCATTGAAAAATCATTGATCGAATAATAACATTTTTCTATTAGGAAGGCCACTAATTTCTTTTTAAAGTTTTTGATTGTATCATTTTTCATTACATCTGGCAATTTATTGAGGACCCATACAAATTACACTTTTTCTCAATAGAGCTGTGTTACAGGACTCGATTTGTAATAAATTTTTGTATTGGTTTCTGATTGGTCGTTTTCTAGTTTCTACAATTACTAAGTTACTACAATTGACCTAAAATCTAAGTCATGATTTCATAAAATAGTCATTCAATCAAGTAATTTGAATTTCGCGGGCTACCTTAGCACTTCCCCATAATAATGATTAAATAAAATAATTTATTTATTAACCTTCCTTAAAGTTAAGTAACGATTAATGTTGGAAGTTGAAACGTTTATAAATAAACCTAAAAGTGCGCAGTTATGGAAACTGTCTTTAATGAAAATTAATGTTAAAACCGTCAACTTTGACAAAGGACTTTTCCATGTCTATAAAAATCAAAACGATCAAATCCGTCAAACAAACAAATTAAATGAAATACAAAAACGCTCCAGGCTCATCAATCAAACCATTAACAATCTTCTCATCAACTGGCTTCCAAAATATTTACAACAAATAATCTTCCATCTTCACCATAATAGGTACTATAATGTCCGTGATAATCTCGCCCATAATCTACAATGATATAATTTAAAGGTACAAAGTAATTAACATTTAATTCCGTACCTTTCTTCAGCGGTTTGGGGCGGACGTAACCGGATCTAACCAGTTACGACCGGTCATAATCCGGTTATAACTGGCTAATTATCGGAGGATAAATAAGAGGGAATAGAAAAGTTTAGTAGGAGGGAAAATAATAAAATGGAATAAGAATTAGGTAGGTTTTACCTACCATTTTGTTTTTGTAGATAGTCGATATAATTATGAGTATGGGAGGTCGATCGATCAGTTTAAGCTACGCTTGTCACGGTCAGTCTGTGGATGGGTGACCATTTTTACTTACCGAGACCCCTCCGTGCTTAGGAAAGCATGTTAATACGTTGGTCCCGGCTGTCATTCTTCAGATTCAGATTAATTTATTTACAAAAACATTTGTGTAGATAATATTCATGGTATGATGCTTATTATTAGTAGGTGTTACATGGTATTTTTTGGCTCAACTTGATTGACCGTGGCTGGTGTACAAATTAGGTCGAAAGACAATAAGATTACAAAATAAAAAATACAAAGATTACGAATATAAATAAACCAACAATTATCATTAATTTTTAAATTAAAAAATTAGGTCAATAGTCATGCGATTCAAAATAAATAGAACAGATTCATTCAGTATCTTCAGAGCGATTTATCATTTAAAAATTCATTAATATTATAATTGGCTTTTTCTGTCAGTATTTTTTTGATTTTTTTTAAAATTGGTCTGTTTTTAATTTCTTAACACAGTTAGGCATATTATTATAAATAGATATTTGACAGTCGTTAGGGGTAGTCAGAAGCCCAAACGTCTGAAAACCTGTCTTTACTGGGTTGTGGAGGTCAGATAGGCAGTCACTCCATGTAAAATTCAGACTGCTGAACCCCAAAATAGTTGGGAAAATGGTAGGCAGATTGATTGGATATAATATGAGTAGTCAATAATGGAATCAGATTTTATCATTAAGGAATTCTCAGTAGCTGCCTGGACCCTGGATTCATGGCAATGAGTAATGGCAATCGGTTCACCCCCAAATACATGAGAATTTAGTATGTATACTAAGGTCCCATGTATAAGGGGCGAATTTATGGTGATATATTAGCACGTGCGCAAGAATGAAGACATGTAACATCTACCAACCCACACTGGGCCCGCGTGGTGGATTACGGCCCACTCCCTCTCACAGAGAGGAGGCCGCAGTCCCAGCAGTGGGAACATAATACCCTGATTATGCTTATTGTAGATGTTCTTACACTTTTGCCCTACCCCTTCGGTGAATTCAGGTTCTATATTAATTTCCTCTAAAATCTTCAATTGAAATTAAACATATTTTATTTCACATAAACCTAAAAGGGCACTTATGAAACGTCAGAAGCTAGGTGCACGATTCCAATTGGTCGCTTCCTATGGAGAAGAGCCGGCAAGAAACTCCACGGTTACTCTTTTAAAAATAAATGGTTTTTAGAATGTTTTCAAATTACAGTGTTAATAGGTATGAGAGGACAGTGTAGGCCTATCAACAAGTACCAGGTACTTAGTAAATTGGAAAATGGTCCACAAGTCTACAGTTTACATCGTTCTCACATTCACAAAATCTAAAAGAAAAGATTCTATCAATCAATCTGCTTGGCCTTTTCCTAACATGTTGGGGTCGACTTCCAGTCTAATCGGATGCAGCTGAATACCAGTATTTTACATGGAGCGACTGCCTGTCTGACCTCCACAACCCAGTAACTGGGTAATACGATACCCCTTGGTAAGACTGGTGTCAGACTTTCAGGCTTCTGACGACTCGTATCGACTGTCATAGATCCACGAATGACAGCCGGGACCAACGGTTTAACATGCTTTCCGAGGCACGGAGGAGTCTCGGTATGTAAAGTGACCATCACCCATCCACGGACCAACCCCGGCAAGCATAGCTTAACCTGGTAGATCGACCCGTGCGGCTGTTATTACTTAGGAGCTCGTACCTAAAAAATTGGTGAATTTAAAAAAATACCTGCATAGTTATGAAACAAATGAGGAGAGACAGTTGAGAGAAAGTACGCGCAGGAAAGATTTTCAAAGTAAAATAATACCCCAACTTAAGATTGTTCAACATAGTCCTCAATATCAAGCAGTGCGGATTTTTAACAGGTTGCCATTGGACTTAAAAACTATAATTTATAAGAGCTCTTTTAAGTCAAGACTCAGAGCATTCCTATTGGAGAAATGTCTGTATTCAATAGACGATGATATACACGTTTAAATAAATTGATATTAATTAATGTGAGACACGGTAATATTTATGAATGAAGTAGCTTGTTGTGTTATTGAATTGAATGTTTAATTTATAATGTTATTGAATTTTTATTTTTTGTTAATTTCTGTAATTTATTGTACTTTGAATGTGTTAGTTTTATAATTTTAATGAACGTGTTTTTATTTATATTTATTTATGTTTTCAAACGAGAGGCTTGTGGTTAAGTTACAACAGCTGCACGGGTCGATCGATCAGGTTAAGCTACGCTTGCCGCGGTTGGTCTGTGGATGGGTGACCATCTTTACATACCAAGACCCCTCCGTGCCTCGGAAAGCACGTTAAGCCGTTGGTCCCGGCTGTCATTTGTAGATCTTTGACAGTCGTTACGGGTAGTTAGAAGCCCAAAAAGTCTGACAACCAGTCTTACCAAGGGTTACTTACCTAGTTACTAGGTTGTGGAGGTCAGATAGGCAGTCGCTCCATGTAAAATACTGGTATTCAGCTGCATCCGGTTAGACTGGAAGCCGACCCCAACATAGTTGGGAAAAGGCTAGGCAGATGATGATGATTATGTTTTCAAACACAATGTGAATTGTTCCTGAAATAAATTGAATTGAATTGAAAAACAGAGCAATTAATTTCACCACTGCTGATTTTAAAACAGTGAGGATTGAAGGTAAGCTTGAATTCCAGCAATGGGAACATTAAACATTAGTGGCTGATCATGAGTGACTGCTTCGTTGATCTAGTGGTGGTAAGCGCTATGCTGAGCATGAGGTCCTGGGTTCGATTCTGGGGTCGAGCAATGGAGTCTGTATTTGTGAAATAGGCTCGCCCCTATTACATGGGACTTAAATATAACTGGCAAAATGTGGGTGTCATATAGGTACACCTCTGTTCAGCCCTTCGGGGATTACAAGTCTGATGTCCATTTTCTATTCTGGTAAGTACTTGGTACTTATTGAAAGACCTACACTGTCCTCCCATACCTAGAAACACTGTTATATGAAAGTATTGTAAAAGCCAATTATTTTTAAAAGAGTAACCGTGGAGTTTCTTGCCGGCTCTTCTCCACGGGAAGCGACCAATTGGAACCGTGCACCTAGCTTCTGACGTTTCATAAGTGCCCATGTAGGTTTATGTGAAATAAAATATTTTGATTTTGATGTTATCATATGTTACGTTTTGTGTTACGTAGGTTTAAGTTATGTGTTAACAAATTGCTATTCTTATCCAAAACCACGTCCGAAAAGGTCACCAAATAACACGTTTTTACAATAAATTATCAACGATAACAAAATCAATTAGCAGCATTATGGCTTCACATTTTATTACAAAACTGTTCAACAATTAAAATAAGCCCTCAATTTTCGTATTTATCAATATGGTGGATATTCGTGTTACAAAGCATTATTCATTATATTCAACTTGATGTATATAAAATAATGACAGATGATTTTGTAATAATATCAGCCTGTATATCGTCTGCTTACTGGTAAAATATGATAAATGCATTTTTAGGGTTCCGTACCTCATTTGAGCGCTTACAGGAAGACATAGACAGGGTTGTGGAATGGGGAGAGAAGAATAAGTTGGTGTTTAATACGTTAAAGCAGGGGCGGATCTACTTAAAGGCTTTTTGGGCTGCAGCCCAGGGCCCCGCGAATACAGAGGGCCCCCAACCGAACTGAAACCAATAGACGATATTGTCAATAATAAAAATTATCTCTTGCAGTGAAATTTTTTGGCTAATTTATGAAAAAAAAATTGTTGATGTTTTCCCAAACTGCTATACCATCTTAAAGATTTTTTTAACGATGCTGATCACTAGCTGTGAAGCGGAGCGTTCTTTCTCCAGGATGTCGTATATAGAAAACAAATACAGGACAACAATGTCGAACTATCGACTAAATCATTTATCAGTGCTTTCGATAAATTGCGATTTAACAAAGGACCTACAGTGCGATGACCAAATAAAAGAATTTGCAGCACAAAAATGCAGAAAGGTTGCTTTATAATTTATATAACATAACCATTTATAACCTGTCAATTTATTTTGCAATAAATAATGTTTTAATAAATGAATAAAATATTTTGTTTTCCTACTTTCTTCCTGTACTTAACATATATTACATTACATATACCTACATCACTACAGAAAACAGTTTTTTGTCAAAATGGCAATTAGTTGGGTAATTAGGTAGGGCCCCTAAGCAGTATTAGCCCAGGGCCCCACAAATTCAAGATCCGCCCCTGCGTCAAAGTGTTCGGCAATAACTTTTAGTAAGATGAAAATACCCAAGAAATATGATTATAGAGTGGACAACACGTTATTGAAAAGAACAGAAACGGTGCGTGACTTAGGAGTACGCCTTGACTCGGACCTGGCATTTCGTAATCACATCGTAAATGTTTGTGAAAAAGCCTACAGGAGCCTAGGGTTCGTCCTAAGAAGAGCTGAGGGTTTTACAAGCATCGCTGCGCTAACTTCTTTGTATAATGCATTGGTAAGAAGTCAGCTCGAATGTAACGCAATCATATGGGCTCCGCATGAAGCTAAATACAGTCTCATGCTGGAGCGTATACAAAATAAATTTACTAGGTTTCTGTATTTAAGGTTATATGGTGTATATCCATTTTATCCATTGATGTATCCAACCTTGTTTTTCATAGGCATGGTGGGATACAATAAATTGGAAACAAGGAGGGACACAGCTCTTGCTACCTATATTTTTAAATTATTGCGTGGCAAGTCTTCAAACCCGGGTATATTAAAAGAAATAAACCTGTGTGTGCCTGACAATTATGTATTGCGAAGGCGACGGCCACGTCTATTGACGGTTCCCAGTAGTAGGACCAATCTACTGAGTAAAGCCCCTATAACACGTACCTTGCGTATACTTAATGACGTAGCAGACAGCATAGATCTTTTTACTTGTTCTCTGGGTGAGTTTACAAAAATCACTATGTACAGAATATGTTATGAATATGGTAAATAATAAAACTGTAATTGTAGCCACACTATTGAATTAGGACAATCCTGTAATGATAGTGGTGATGAGTTGATAAATAAATAAATAAGGAAAAATGGAACCCTTATAGGATCACTCGTGTGTCCGTCTGTCACAACCAATTAGCTCCGAATCGAATGAACCGGGTACACATATATGTATTTTTGTGACCCAAACACGAACGTGTAACGTAAATAAATGAACTCTGAATATGGAGGTCACTTTTGGGGGGCAAATAAGAAAATTTAAAAATTAAGCTATTCAGTCTGTACTGTGTGACATATCACATGAAAGGGCTTGTTGCGAGGATCTTAAATGTATGTTTTGTATAATTTAAAAATAAACGCATTTAAAGATATTTAAGAAAATAGATGAAAATTTACCATTGACTGGCTTATCTCCGAAACTACTGAACCTAAAATTTTGAAAAAAATACTATTGTTCTTTACTCATATATTACAGGAAAAGCTTTAAGAAGTCTATGTTCTTAAAATAACATGGTTAATCTCTCATTATTGTGTGCGTACAAACTTACATTTACAGTTGGAATGTATGGGAGAACATGTATGTCAACTACAATGTTAAGTTTGTATTTGAGATAAATTCATGCCAACTACGGAACCCTTCGTGCGTTGTCTGACACGCGTCTGGTTAGATTTTTTTTAATATATCAGTTCAACACAATTTTAAGTTACTGTAAGTTTTCCGAATATAATAAAATAAAATAAAACAAAACAAAAACAATCTTATGGCTCAAATCACATTGATCACACTTGCTTAATGAGTGTTCGCAATTTCAGGGTTTCCTTATGATCTTTTCCTTCACCGTAAGTATAAATTTTCAGTTGAATGAGACGCGCCTAGTTAAAATATGTACGACTTGAGAGGAAAAAAACCAGTCCTTAAAAAAAATATAATTGAAAAAAAGACATTACTATTTAAAAATTCATATTTTTTGTACCAAAACTACCCCAAATCCATTAAAAGTCACAAAAGTTTCAACAGGGGTGATAAGTTATGACTTGTAGACACCCCCTAAATGACGGCCGCCCGCGCCCCATGTAATAACCCGGTAAAATTCCCCATTGAAAAAAAAAATGGGGCGATTTTTTTTTTCTGATAATTACCACGTAAATAGACTCTCAGTATGATACCTAACAATACCCACGGATCGAGCAGGGTTTTTTTTTACATTTTATATTGATAGCTATAAGTCCAAGTTTCCTCACGATGTTTTTCCTTCACCGATGTTAGTAATGTCCAAGATAAACACAGAAAGTACACATGAATTTAAAAAATCAAATTGGTACTTGAAATGGTTATAACACTGCAAATTTATTTATTTATTAATAGGTTTTAGGGGTATGAGGAACAAGGTGTAAAGTTCACTCATCCACCATAGAAAAGGGAGGATCCTCCGACCAGACGGGTGTTGTGTCTGGCGGGCAACTGCCCATCAGTTTGAAGTTGAAATCTTGTATGTATGTCGATCGCTCGGTAAACTCTAACTGCGCGATGCAGGATTTGTGTGACGTCATGTCTTTGATGCGTAGTTCGTATGTGGCGGTGTAACCTCTGCAAGTTAACCTACAATTGTTTACACATTTCATGTCTATTAAAAGCACACAATATACATTTATAAATGCAACAATTACTTAAAGGCTAACACCACATGCACTATATATTTGGACATCATATTTATATTACTGCAATTAATTGATAATTAACCGACTTCCAAAAGGAGGAGGTTCTCAATTCGACTGTATGTTGTTTTTTTTTTTTGTATGTTTGTTACGCGATTACTTCGTCAATTATGAATTGATTTTGATGATTTTTTTTTTTTGTTTGGTAGACCATACTTTAGAGGTGGTCCCATATAAATTTTATTAACTTTACTTGGGTAGTTTTTGAGTTAGCTTCAATAATACGTATTTTTACCTCGCTTAGTGTGGATGATATTATGATAACTTCCTGTCACTGTTATTTACATAGCAGGTAGTGGTATTCGAATTTGTGTGGGGTAGGTATCACAACTAAAAAGTAAAAATAAAAACTTTTTACAATAAAAAACAACCGACTTCAAAAAAAAACACTACAAAGTGCAAAATAACTTTAATTTCGGAAGTCGGTGACAAAGAACGAAAATTCAAAACCAAAGACACCGACTTCCGAAATTAAAGTTATTTTGCACTTTGTAGTGTTTTTTTTGAAGTCGGTTGTTTTTTTTTGTAAAAAGTATTTATATTGACAACAAACTGACGTAGGGTGTCAATTTCCCTATCAATTAATTTCCCTGCCTATAAAAGAACCCGCTTTGCCGTTAAGCATGCCCTGTTCACCCCCCAAAGAGAAAGGGGTGTTAAAATATTATTATAAATTATTCTTCGTTCACAATAAGAGTCTCATTTGCAGCGACGTATTCAGGCTTTAAAAGCGAATGATTTATGAACAATATGCCGTTTACACTGTTCAGTTACCTTTATTTTCGGTTGAGAGGCTTATTTTCAGGGCAAGTAATTATTTTATGTAATGGGTAAGATTATTTACTGTTTCACTGATGATGTCTTGTGTAATTTAGTACTGAACAACCGACCTCCAAAAAAAAACATTAAAAAGTGAAAAATTACTTTAATTTCGGAAGTCGGTGTCTTGGGTTTTGTATTTTCGTTTTTTGCCACCGACTTCCGAAATTAAAGTAATTTTTCACTTTTTAATGTTTTTTTTTGGAGGTCGGTTGTTTTTTTTTGTAAAAAGTTTTTATTTTTCACTTTTTAGTTGTGGTACCTACCCCACACACATTCGAATACCACTACCTGCTACCAGTGACTGAAACTTATCATATCATCTACATAATAAGTGGGAAAAAAAATCGTATTTTGTTGCTAACTCAAAAACTATCCAAGCAAAGTTAATAAAATTTATATGGGACCAATTCCAGAGCACACCCTTTCAAACAAAAAAAGAATTTTCAAAATCAGTCCACAATTGACGGAGAAATCGGTGGACATACATAAAAAAAAAAAAAAACAAACATACGCGACGAACATATAACCTCCTCCTTTTTGGAAGTCGGTTAAAAATAGCCTATTATTATGATTTTAAAACATTACCTAGGTTCCTATCTTGGCTGGTTACCAATGCATTTTTTTTCACTTATTTGACAATTTTCATTGATTTTAAGTCATCAAGATTTCCAGTCTCCACACGGTGGGTGCCTGAGGATGGACGGCGGTGACGAGGTCGGCCCAGGAAGAGGTGGCGAGTTGACCTAGACGCGAACCGCAAGGGTTGGATGGAGATGGCCTTGGAAAAGAATGCATGGAAGGATTTGGGGGAGGCCTTTGGCTCAGCAGTGGGACAGTGTAGCCTAAACTGTCCCACTACCAAAAAAAAAAAAAATTACTTGAAGTAGTAGATATCTGCATTCTACCTAGTTAATCTGCATATTAACGAATGCTACACCGTTAAATCGCGGTAGGCAATGAGCGAAACACAGCAGTGTTTCTTGTGTTTTGCTGACGTAATATTTTTCAAAGATGTAAACAAGCATACACCATGCATGCAGCATGCAAGCAAGCACGCAATATGCAGCAGGCATGGTTTCTGTCACAGCTCCGGTGCTGCGAGGCTCCGGCGGTCCAACGCGAGCTTATCGTCGCAGATGGTTTTAACGCTCACCACCACATAAAATCACCTGCTCCTCAGCTCGCAGGCCACTTCGCCCCTCTGTGCCTACGCAGCTTAAATTACACTCTAGGGATAGGGCAGACAAGACTTTTCTTGCTTATATGCTTGGTTGTCTGCTGATTACCTAAGAATTCTACAGATTATCTAGTTAATCTAGGAACTAAAACAATTATTTCCACTTTATCGGACTCGACCAGATAATCTGCAGATTAACAAGTTAATCTGTACTCTAACAAATTTACGCACAATAACGGTAACATATACATTGACATTAATGAATTTTATATAAACAATGACATGAATATTTACTTTTAAAGTATTACATTATTTTAATTATTGTGAATGTAAAGACTATGTGGGTCATTCCTGTTTGTTTTGTTTTTAATTTTTTCTCAGTTAGTTTTAATCATGGTCTGACAGTTTGAGTAATTTATGTGGCCTACCCAAATGTCCTTTTTTTGGTATTGTCCGTCGAATCGTTGAGCTCCTTAAATTCTGAGTTAAGCTGCACGATAACTGACAAATGCGTGCACTGACTGGACAGGCCCTCTCAATCTGTGTGGTGTTTTCCTCAAAATACCACTTCAGACACCAATCCAGATGGCCTTCACATGATCTGACCAAGCTTATGTCTGGACTTTAAAAGAGACTGACCTCTGAGTTTATTTCGGCCTTTTTTCTCAGAGTAGTCAGATAGGAAACGCCGACCTCATCTAGTTTTTAGAATATGATTGACGTGTAAAAGTGTTTGTACAAACCTACTTACAGAAATAAAATCATTTATCATTGATTGCTTGGACTAATTTTCCAACACGTTGGGAACTAGCATGGGCTGATCAATATTATAGCATTTTCATCTCAATATATTCGTTTTCAAATCATAAGCAAGTTTTCATTTTTATGAAACTTAAAATATTGTCCATTCAAGTTTGATTATTTCCATCCGAACCGCCCCAACCGTTTGTGCTAATGGGTGATTTACATTTTTGCAGTAGGTATGTAGCAAGGCAATTCCCTTGACGTCTATAAGTGATATATCACAATGGAAAACTGTAACTTTTGTTGCTTATTTAATTCAAAACTTAATAAGTTAATCTGCCATAAGTTCGAACTCACCACCTGTCACTCGAAAGATTGCACTTTAACTATTCGGCTATTGCCGGTTGGCGGATTGGTCTGTTCACACTTTCCCGAGCACAGTGATTATTTGTGTACAGTTAAAGAAGAATGCACTAAAATGTGGCACGAACACTTCGATCCGAGATCACTGAGCAAGGGAATCTGGTATCGGACAATCCAGCCTGCACTTTCTCGTTGTTCATGGTTCGACCAAGCAAACATGAGTCGTCCGGAAATTGTAATGGCTCTTCGGCTTCGATCGGAACACATTCCAATGAACAGTTTCGCATTTCTCATGGGTAAAGTTACTTCACCAAATTATCCGGAGAACCATACCACCATCATACACCACCACCACCACCTACCATATACTGATGGAATGCGTCCAGAACGAGTCCGAAAGAATCGCACTGTTATCGAAGTCACTGGATGTTGGAAGGTGTAATAGCATGCTTGCGTCCCCATTGTCGACGGACGCAAGATACTTGTATAAGTTGGCAAAACTAGGATTTAGATTATAAGGAACAATTGTTTGTACCGATGAGGGTGGCATAATCAGTTTTTGATTAAACCCTCTATAAATTAAATAGAATAAAAAAGACAATGATTTATATTTTACATGGAGCGACTCTCTAACTGACCTCCACAACCCAGTAACTGGGCAGCACGATTGGTAAGACCGGGTTGCAGGCTTTCGAGCTTCAGACTACCAGTAACGACTTCTTCACTACTATTTTCTTTAAAAGAACCACAAGCCTACTGAAAGTAGGTAACACGTTCTGCTTCACCCTTAAGTTTTCCCTTAAGGTGCTGCATCTTCTGAGCTTTAGTGATAGAATTATTGTTATGAATTGTCTCCATGAACAAGTCATAAAAAGTTGGCCACTGTGTGTAGTTCCCGCTGAACGATGGTATTTCAATGTGCGGAGTTGATTTTTCTAAGTGAGTCGTTGATGACATTTTCTTATTCAACTCACGTTTGATAGTTTTGTAGGTCAATTCATGATGATTAAATTCCTCGTCGTATGATATATCTCCCCCAGCAAGTAAATGATCGATTTGCAAATGTTGTGCATCAATAATTGTCCACTTAGCTTGAACGTTTTTGAGCTCGTCTTCTAGTTCCCATTTATCTGATATTTGATCAATTTTGATGCCCTTGATTAGCCGATTAAAAGCCCTAAAATTAGTGCGTTGCAATGATAACAATTCGTCTAACTTTCCATCTGGTTGAGTAGATTTTGATAATTTGCCGTAAGATGATATAAGGTTACGAGTAGATTGATAATAGTCTTTACCCTTTTGATATGTGTTGTCAAGGAAATACTCAACCGCCACATTTTTATGCTCTGATATTTTTTGGTGATTTTGATCGAACTCTCCCCAGAGGTTGTCTATCGTCTCTAACCGTTTCCTTAAGTATTCGGCATTTTTGCAAGAATCCGAGTCCTTGTTGAAGTTCACCTTTATTGTAGTGAAATTGGTGATGATTTCAGATTGACGGGCAAAAAGAGCCTCCATGATGTAGGTAAAGGAACAGTCTTACTTGGTTTTATGATGATCCACGTAGCTGTCTGCACCTGATGCTGCTCCCAAAGAGGTTGATAGCGGATGCTGAACCCTCGCGCCGCCCGATGATGAGCTACACAGAGCCTGATGATGTTGATGTCACGCTGTGATATGCTTACCACGAACGTGCTGCTGACCTAAGCTATATTTGCTCAAGTCAAGGATGAAGTTTGTTCTTCACCGAATGAGTCCACACTGGTTTGATCACAGAACCTTGAGTCCGAACCGTGCCTCTGACTAGTACGCGCGCTAGGTCAAAGTACCGCGACGAGGTCCTGTAATTCTCGAAGGACCAAAAAAAAAATGTAGGGGATCCCTACACTTGATGATATGATAACGCGGCGATTCTATTGGGATGATGAAATAAAACCGACCGCTTTGAATGCTTGTAAAACACTGATTTATTGAAATATATTTTTACATATTATTTGCAATAATAGGTACAAATGCTGTGTGTGCAGAATGCACGGCGCGTAAGTCGATAAAGTAATGTACGGTTCCGTACAATATTTCAGCAGCATATTGTAATAATAACTCATTTTCCATACATTAAGCTTAAACCCGTATATATTGCTTACAAATGAGTTACATATATAGATAGAATACTCTATAGTATGTACACCATAATATTACAGACATAAATAATATCCTTGAAACAAGTCACTTCTTTCAAGTATCTGGGCCACTGGGTTTCCGAAGACCTAAAAGGACAGTCTGGACATTGAGCGTGAGCGCAGGGCGTTGGCTGTCCGCTGCAATATGTTGGTTCGCAGATTTGCAAAGTGTACGACTGAAGTGAAGGCTACACTATTTACAGCGTACTTTCAGTCGTTTTATACATGTAGTCTGTGGGTCAACTACACGCAGAGAGCATACAGCGCCCTGCGCGTGCAGTACAATAATGGTTTCAGGGTGTTGATGGGGTTGCCGCGCTACTGCAGTGCTTCCGGCATGTTCGCAGAGGCGCGAATCGATGGTTTTCACGCCATTATGCGCAAACGTTGTGCTTCCATTATGCGCAGGGTACGCGCCAGCCCCAACAGCATCCTGAAAATTATAGCTGATAGGTGGGACAGCCTCATACTGGGACATTGGATACGCCTTCATGCCACTGCGGCATATTAATGTATAGTTTGTGTTTTTTGGTAGATGTAAGTACTAACACTATTTTTTAAGTCGTGTGTATACTAACCAAATGGACTACATATATGGGTCTGAAATAAAAGATTTAATATAATATACTGCGGCCGCATCTGCGTCTATAGTGACGAAGTGAAATTCTGTGATTACTTGAACTCACACACTGACTAATTAGTATCACTTGTAATTTTTTTTGGAATATCGTATAGGTACCTACTTTTACAATGCTTGTAAATATGTGAACACCATGTGTCCATTACATAATTATTTTTTCTGTCATTGCTTCATTTTTAATTATTTTTACCTATTGTGGTATAGTAATCTTATTCCAAGTGCATCATCTTCACATATAATTATCTTATATATAAAATTCTCGTGTCACAATGTTAGTTACCTTACTCCTCCGAAACGGCTTTACTTACTGATTTTTACCAAATTTTATATGCATATTCAGTAGGTCTGAGAACCGGCTACTATCTATGTTTCATACCCCTAAGTGGTAAGGGTTGTCCACCCCAAACAAATAATTGGCAAAACAACGTTTGCCGGAGTCAGCTAGTAATTATATAATTAATGTATACAAAATATTGTAAAACATTTTAAAAGAGTAACGGTGGAGTTTCTTGCCCATTCTTCTCCGTACGAAGACTACCTTTTGGAAGGGGCGACTAGAATCAATTCAATTTTTTGTTTTTGACATTCAAAAGTGCCTTTTTGTGCCTAATTGAAATAATTTACCTTTGACTTTGAAGCAATGCATGTCGAAGCTTCGTATGTTTTACTCGTTAAAAAGTTATCGCGTTAATGCGGTGGTCACATTAGCGTTAGCGCGCTAAAACCCTTTTATGTACCCGGGCGATAAGTGCTACGCCGCCCAAACTATCGCGACGATAGCCGATAATGGTAGGTCACATCTGCGTGTACTGTATCACTGTGCAAAGCTTCGTCACGATAGACGCAGATATAACCGCAGCATTACGCTTTCACGCTAAAACGGCTGAACGGTTTTGGATGAACTTTGGCTCATGGGTAAACCATGGCTTGGAGAAGGATATACGTTATTTTTCATCCTGGATCCCAGACAAAGTCGCGGACAACAACTAGTAAGAAATAAATGCACAATCCAGTGGACTATAAAAACTTTTTTACAAAAAAAAAAACAACCCACTTCCAAAAACTACTAACTTGTTTTTTTTTGTAAAAAAGTTTTTATTTCCCGCTTTTACCTATCTAAGTTACATTAGCCTAATGCCAACTGCTCATCACCTTTTTACAAAATACTGCTTTTCCCGATGCAGGGACGTTCATCGTTGAGGAGTTCTTCTGGTACTTCACCATCAACTCCACTTCTCCATATGCATTGTGACGAGCATAAATTGCATTGCAGCCATATTAAAGTAATCGAATCGCAACCCGTGAAATACTTATTATTGAATAGTTCCGGTGGCTATTTGTGGTCTTCATCATCAGTTCCACTTAACCAAATGCTGCTTTCTAAGAGCAACTGCATAAGTTACTATAAAAAATACTCAAATCGCTATAGATTTGCCTGTAATATTTGAAGAGTTCCCTCGATTACTCTGGGATGCCATCATCAGATCCTGGTTTCCTTATCATGGTACCATCTTTGGAATATCTCCTTTACAACAAAAAAAGAATCATTAAATATCGGTTCATAAACGACGAAGTTATCCGCAAAACACATTCAAAAAAAATATACGGTCGAATTGAGAAGTCGGTTAAAAATGGACATCACACCACCACAAACAAAACGATGGAAAGAAAAATAACATTCAAACTTGAGGGCTCTCAGGCAGACATATAAGCAATAAATAAGAACAAGAATCTCCTTTCCCAAACGAGGCACACATCCAAGTAATTTAGCAGAAAATCATCCAAGAAAAATCAACACTTAAATTAACAAGAAAATACCCAATTTTTATGCCCCATTTACCCCCTACGACCCCTAAGGAAATCCCCTAAATGGCAAGCATTAATTAATGGGGGCCGTAATGGCAGTTTCTCAGTGTTGCCAGACATAAATTTATTAATTAAGGCAAGTGGTCTTCGCGTTTTTTTCGGCAGGTAACACTGTGTGGGTTATTTCGGAATTAGTTTGCGCGTAATGTTCTTTTCTTTTGTTGGACTCAGGTAATTATTGTTGTGCGTGTATTGGATTTCAGTTTTATTTTTGTGTACCAAGTTAACATCCAAAACCTGTAGCCTAATTGCGTAACTTATTTTCGTAAACAATTTAGCTTTTGTTTCATTTTGACAGTTCAACAACATTCATTGCGTTATTTACGTTGTTGAGCAGATTTTTTTCCAACTTATAGTAGTAGTAGTAATAGTAATTTATTTCTCTCAAAAAGGTACAAATTCGGTACATGGTATATAGGTCACAGGCAGATTCAAACCTTTGTGAGAGCTGGAGTCTATACTGGGTTCGGGACCTGTATGACAGATCTCCAGGATCACACACTTAAAATTGCAACATTAAATTGCACTTACGTACTACATACAACATTTTAAAAGCTCCAAGTAATGAGAGGAAGGGAAATTAATTTACAAAACAAAAGATGTGCTATGTGTGTCTTTGGAGAGTGTTGTGTGTCCGTGAGCGCACCCAGCACCCACGAAGGGCACTGTGCGTGAGCACCTATTTGCCAGAGAGTGTGTGTCTATGTGTGGTTAACAAGGAGAAACGCGATTAAAGATAAATTTGAGTAGGTGCATATTCCCGGTAGTCGCTATTATTTTAAAATATTTAGTAAATGTTCAGTCTCTGCATAATCCAATTCAAGTAGCCATTTCGTAACAGTTTTTTTACATTTTGATCTGGGTGTATATTTAAATTTTTATTAACCTTGTTATAGACGTAGCTACTGAGGAAAGGGAAACTACGTTGGGCCGAACGACAATTTGTGAAGCAATGGATTAGCAATCTGTTTTAAATCGAAACAGATTGTGATTGTGTTGTATTACGCATTTAGGGTACTGGTTTGTATGAAAGAAAGAAAGAAAAATATATTTATTTGTCACAGAAACACGTGCATACAAAGACAAGAGTAGGAAAGCAGAAAACAAAAAAAAAACGTGTGGCACTCGGGGACTGCCGCGGTAAAGCTATTGCATAGCATTTGTTACCTCCATACTTCTTATTTGTCAACGCTACTCTTGGGATGATGACGTGATGACATAAAACAAAAATTACGTTCCCATGACAACATCACGTTTCCCATGACAACATCACGTTTCCCATGACAACATCACGTTGTCATGGGAACCGTCATTACATGGTAGGTGGAGTGGGGAGTGTTAGGTTTTATTTTCGTTACGTTACGGAATTTCTTGATTCCGTCGCCGCGGTCAAAGCCCGCGATAAAAGCTATGCAATAGCTTAAAAAAATTATATAACTTAGTACATGATGTGCAAACATGAGTATAAAAAACACATAATGCATAATGCATTGCATAATGTGCATACGAAGGTATTTAGTTTCTAAGCTGTTAATATATAAAACACCACTGAATCTAGGTCTTTCAAATTACATGTTTCTAGGGGTTTAATAACTACTGCTCCCCCTATTACATGGGACTTAAACATAACTGGCGGAATCTGGGTGGGAGGGCGATAAACATATACCTACTAACAAAAATTTAATGCAAAAAAAAAGTGTCTGAATATTTACAAAAACTAAATTATGAAGAGACTGAACTTCTACTACATATAGCACAATGATTACAAACATTAACTTGTATGATTGATACTTTCAAAATTCACACAGATTACACGCATAAACTTCCAAATATTTAACTTCTCATGGACTACACACACTTACCCCCACACCCCCTCTCTCGATTCACACACTCACACTTCATTCCACACAATGAGAGGTCACGCATTCATACACATTCATACTCTACATATTATAATATATTGTAATAATGGTGTAAAATAACACTACTGTTGATTTTCTTATCAAAATTAATGTTAACGGCTGTGATAAATGTAATTATCCGAGGGGATTGGCGCTGATAGCCGAAATACAGGTTTTTGCCTAGTTCGGCTACAGATGCTTAACTCATTTTTAGGGTTCCGTAGTAAACAAGGAACCCTTATAATTTCGTCATGTCCGTCTGTCTGTCTGTCTGTCCGCGGTCTAGCTCCGAGACCCTTAGTACTAGAAAGCTGTAATTTGGCATAGGTATACATATTAATTACGCCGACAAAGTGGTAAAACAAAATTATGAAAAACATTTTTTTTAGGGTAAAAATAAACATCACCACTTTAGTGGTTTTTTGGATTTAGGGATTCGTTTGCGAAATATTAAGTTTTAAAGTGCTAATTTTTGTTAGAGTCAAGTGTCCCCCCCCCTGCCGGCAAAATGGTTGGTTTTGGGTATGTGAAAAAAATCACAACAGTAGCTTATACAACGAAATTAAAAGGAAAACTATCACAACTAAGTAGGCTCTACAGGTTAACGAGTAATAATCGACCAACTTAACTTTGCAGTTGCAAAAACATGTTTTCCCATACATTCCGTATGGGAGAACATATTTTTCAACTACAAAGTTAAGTTTGTTTTTGGGATAAATTCATCCCAACTACGGAACCCTTCATTGTGCGTGGTCCGACACGCACTTGGCCGGTTTTACTTAAAACTAGCCTAAGTTTAATTTGTAAACAATCTAGAAAATAAACTTTATTATTATTTATAATTTTATATTATTTATTATTATTACCTCTACCTAACCCTTCGAAAATTACAGGCGTGACGTTTGTCACTTGATCTGTCAGTCTGTGTAACTGGCCATTCTTGACCCGTCCATGTCTCGAAGAGACCGTTAAAATTCAAATGCTGGTTGTCATACCTGTAGCGGCTACACCGCCACATACGAACTACGCATCAAAGATATGACGTCACATAAATACTGCATCGCTCAGTTAGAGTTTACCGCGCGATCGACATATATACAAGTTTCCGACTTCTACCGTCCGGCAGTTGCCCGCCAGACACTACACCCGTCTGGTCGGAGGATCCTCCCTTTTCTATGGAAGATGAGTGAACTTTACACCCTGTTCCTCATGCCCTAAATACGCGTTCATATAATAATATCTATGGGTAGCCTAGACTTCTGAAGACCGGAAGACTGACATCTGGTCTAACTAAAAAATTTGATACGTCACTGGATTTCTTCATGTATAATACCGAAATTTTGCCGAATCTCTCTTAAGCCGAATTTAATTTAATATTATGTGTTTCTTTGTTTATCTACAAGTCCGTAATAAGGCTTGTCGTATTGTATGGATCGGAATGCTGGGCCGTGAAAAAGATGGATGAAAAAAGATTGCATGTAGCGGAGATGAGAATATTGAGATGGATGTGTGGAGTGACAAAAATTGATAAAGTAAGAAATGAGTATATAAGGGGAAGTTTAAAAGTGGCGCCAGTGGCAGAAAAGTTGAAAGGAAATCGTTTGGCCTGGTATGGGCATGTGATGAGGAGAGAAGAAATGCATGTGACTAAAAGAGTAATGAATATAAATGTTGATGGATGGAGCGGGAGAGGAAGATCAAAGAAAAGATAGAAGGATTGTGTGAGGAATGATATGAAAAAGAAGAGAGTGAATGATAGCGTGACGGTTGACAGGGGAGAGTGGAAAAAGAAAACGTGTGCGCCAACCCCACGTACCATGGGACAAGGGCAGGAAGATGATGATTGTGTTTCTTTGTTTCAATACAATTAATCAAGTCAAGTATCAAGTTCATCTAACTTAACAGCTGTGTTACTGGGAAGTTTGTTGCACCACTTCTTCTTCCCAGCTAAATCACTAGGAAGTGGTGAAGGGTGGGCGTTTTGGGGGACAGTCTTATAAAATTTTGACGTCCGAAAAGTGCTAATTCTCAGCCTAGTTTTAAGGTTAGATTTCAACCAAATAATAGTTTAATTTTCTTCCTAACTTCCGTAGGTATCTATATTGCATAATCAGCCTACAACATTCCCACTGCTAGGACACAGGCCTCCTCTCTGTGAGAGGGAGTGGGCTGTAATACACCACGCGGGCCCAGTGCGGGTTGGTAGATGTCACATGTCTTCAAATATTTGGTTCTAGGACATGCCGGTTTCCTCACGATATTTTCCTTCACCGTTTTGAGAGCAGTGGTGATGAATACTCAAAGTAAAGCACCTGTTTGACGGGGTCCGCTAGGGCCAATGCCTGCCGGGGGTTCGAAGAAAACCGATAGGGACATCGTGGCCCCCGGCAACAGGGCAACCGAAGGAACACGGGTGGGTTTTAGTCAGTAAGAGTCTGACACGCCCTCCCGCTCTGCCCAGAGCGGGAGAAGTTATTTGATAATTTCCCACCCAAAAAAAAAAAAGCACCTGTCAGGGTTTGAACCTACGACCTACAATCTCGTAAGTCGCGGCCGTTACCACTAGACCACCATTGCTCTGCCTACATAAGTTAACTATATTTTATAATTACATCATATCGGTCTAGTTACTAACAATCGAACAATTACTCGTGTGAATGTTATGTGCAGATGACTGGCCCACGGTGTCTTGAGGTTAATGTTCAGGGTGTGGCTTTTTTGAAGAGATCTTTCAAATTAATTATTTGATCGTGTTTAAATTGGATTAGTGAATTGTCAAAGGAACGAGGTGTTTAATGGATATTTAAAACTATTTAATATCGACTTAACTGCCAATGGTTTTAATTTTATTCGCAATTGCATATAATTTATAATTGGTATTTTAACAGTGAAGTTTTAGTGCAGTTTAATTGCACAATGGATTCTGATTACAGGGGCTATCAGCATCCATTGTACAATAAATCTGTATTTCACCATTACTGTGTTGCCTCAAAGAAACAGTTTTGATCGATAATTCGTTCGATCGTTTGTCAATAATCTGTTAAGGCGAATGCGTCAGGGTAACGCGCGAAATTCAAATTTTCTTTCGTCTTTTACAATTTACAGGTCAGTATCAGCTTTTATGTTAATCAAAATATGATTCACGACCGTAACAAGTATGTATTTATAGAATTATAGTAAATAAAATCATCAACACAATTCTCTAAGTTCAAATTACCCTTTCAAATGACTATTTCATGAAATCATGACATTTGAGGTTAAGTTTAACTTATGAAGTTGTATTGATGATTCTAATGATTATAATTTTGTAAATACCCTGTTGTTGTTGTCGCGAATCATAATTTAATCAATATGCAACTTGACACTGCAAATTGCAAAAAACGTAAGAAAATTTGATTTTCTTACGTTTTTTATTATTTCGGGGTGTTTTGGTTGTGGTGATGCTCAGGTGAGAATATGTTCAGCAGTTGGGCATCTATCGCCAAAATTTTGATGACAGTTTGATATAACATACCTATATAATTATTATTTTAAAAATTGCTTACGTTAAGTAAAACTACAAAACAAAAGCTGTCATTTATTTTCTTCAAAAATATTTGAAAAAACACAAATTAATTCCACTTTCTCAAAGAAGGGTTACTTTCGACCCAACCTGTACACAATCGGGCAGCTATCTCCGTAACCCTACGCCCGCCGTCACAGTCCGTGGCCCAGTGTGGGACGATCCCACGGCTGCGTTGTTTTAATAACCCGTGGGTTACAGGGTACAGATTAATGACCATGGCAAGATGAGGGTTTAAAGAAAATATTGGCCGAAAACGAGGGCTTCTGAAGATTGTAATTGAAATGTGTATTTGTGAGATTGAAAGATCATAGAACGATATACCTACAATACCTATTTATTGTACATTGCTACATAAAAATCATATACTCAAGCGCGGGGGGCTCGTGGCTTAATTTCTTGTTCTTTTCGTGTGGTTAGTGACTAAACTGGTGTCAGAGATTTAAAGCCACCCATGGGCCTCCGACTTGGCCGTCGAGAAATATCTCTCAGGCATGCCGTTTCCTCACGATGTTTTCCTCCACCGTTTATGAAGCAAATGATAGTTATACAATACGCACATGAATCTGAAAAGTCAGAGATCTCGAGCTCGAACCCAAGGCACGCAGCCTTGGGTTCGAGCTCGAGATCTATGACTTGGCAGTCCGACGGTCACACCACTAGGCAATCACTGTCGTGGCTTAGTAATAAAAACTTTTTTACAAAAATAAACAACCGACTTTTTTTATTTTTATTTCTTGGTTTTTAGTAGGTCAATTTGTAATTTATCTAAGTTACATTAGCCTAATGCCAACTGCTCATCACCTTTTACAAAATATTACTTTTCCGATGCAGGGACGTTCATCGTTGAGTTCTTCTGGTACTTCACCATCAGCTCCACTTCTCCATATGCATTGTGACGACTAGCATAAATTGCATTGCAACCATGTTAAAGTAATCGAATCGCAACCCGTGAAATACTTATTATTGAGTAGTTCCAGTGGCTATTTGTGGTCTTCATCATCAGTTCCACTTATCTAATTAGTGCTTTCCAAGAGCAACTGCACGAAGTACTATAAAAAATACTCAAATCGCTATAGGTTTGCCTATAATATTTGAAGAGCTCTCTCGATTTCTCTGAGATGCCATCATCAGATCCTTGTTTCCTTATCATGGTACGACTCTTGAGATATCTCCTTACCAACAAAAAAGAAGCATCAACATCGGTTCGTAAACAATGAAGTTATTCGCGAACACATATTAAAAAATAATACAAATGTACGAATTGAGTAACCTTCTTTTTTTTAAGTCGGTTAAAAACAGTTACTAACAGGCGCACAGTGTCATCGATTAAGTAACTACGCTAGCCCCGGTCGCTGCGTGGATAGGTGAACATTAATTTCATACCGAGACCCCCACCGTGTCTTTTTGCTATATTTTGACAGTCAGTATGAGTAGTCAGAAGTTCGAAAGTCTGACTACCAGTCTTACCAAGACGTGATTGTGTTGTAAAGCACAGATAGGCAGTCGCTCCATGTAAAATACTGGTACTCATCTGCATCCAGTTCAAAATCAAAACTCAATTATTCAAACTAGGCTGAGAATCAGCGCTTTTTGAACGTCAAATTTACATAAGACAGTCTCCCAAAACGCCCGTCCTTCACTACTAGGTTAGACGGAAGCCGACCCCAACAAAGCAGCAGGCTGGTATTCAGCTGCATCTGGTTAGACTGGAAGCTGACCCCAACATTGTTGGAAAAAGGCTAGGCAGATGATGACTTAAAGTACAATGGGTCTCAATTTCAATTTATTTATTCACAAACAATTTAAATTGTGTTTGAAATCTTCTTTATGATATAAAAATTAAAACAAGTAACACATTTAATTTAATATATTTATATCGATTAAAGCTCTCAAGCTCGTGGCTAAGTATTAACAGCCGCACGGGTCGATCCATCAGGTTAAGCTATGCTTGCCGGGGTTGGTCCGTGGATGGCTGACCATTTCTACATACCGAGACTCCTCCGTGCCTCGGAAAGCACGTTAAGCTGTTGGTCCTGACTGTCATTCGTGGATCTTTGACAGTCGTTACGGGTCGAAAGCCCGAAAGTCTGACAACCAGTCTTACCAAGGGGTATCGTATTACCCAGTCACTGAGTTGTGGAGGTCAGATAGGCTGTCGCTCCATGTAAAATACTGGTATTCGGTTGCATCTGGTTAGATTGGAAACCGACTCCAACATAGTTGGGAAAAGGCTAGGCAGATTGATTTTTCTATCGATTAAAACTGTTTCTTCGAGGCAACAAATTGATGTTGAAATATCGATTTATTGTACAATGGATGCTGATAGCCTATAATCGGAATCCATTGTGCAATTAAACTGCAATAAAAATGAAATAAATAACTTTCAGTCTGAAGACTGTCCTTGGATCATATTCCTGTTTTGTAACAACACTTAAGAGATCATACGCACTAGCGGCTGACCGCCATGGCGGCCAACCGCTATTTGAACCGCATTAAGCGGTTGGACCGCTCGAAAGTGGAGTAGGTATTGTCGGTCCATAAACAAAATGGACACCGTCGAGGTAGTTTGTGTTGCCAGAAAACAATGAAAGAAAAAAAAAATACATCCTATTGTCTCCGTTTTAAATCTCTAATGTATGCTGCTCCTTCACAATTCCAAATAGCTTCTCGTTATACTAAATTTATCTGTGTTAAATTTGATGACTGCGCAAGTCACACTCACATACATATGTAGGACTAACGCTAGGAAACGTGCACCTCTTCATCGCCTTGTTGATTCTTACAACACGCATTTTATGGAACTGGATATATTTTGTTTATCGAAGAAATTATTTAAGAAAATGGCTCTGGGTATTTTGTTAAGCTAGTAATTTAAGTTAAAATAAGCTAAGCTAACACAGCAATATTGTGGCAGCGACTTATGTTTTATTTTTTATCCCTTGTCTTCAGCACTTCTTTTAACCTGTTGTTAAAATATGGACAATGGTGTGGGTTACATGTCTGTTAAATCTTAGTTTAATTATTTATCTGTAATTTGTAGCATGTAACTGTTTTTTGTCCCTAACAAATAAATAAATAAACTCACGAACGCGAACTTGCAAACTCGCCGCAAACTAAACCGCTCGTGAACCGCCTAGTGCGTTTAGACAGGACGGCATAGCCACGAAGCGGGCCGCGGCCCTCCATTCAACCGCCGCCGTTTTAATTTTGTGGCGGTTAAGTGCGTACAATCATAAGCAGTTGCATATTAAAATTAATTTAAAAAAAAAAAAAAATACAACCGACTTCCAAAAAAAAACGCTACAAAGTAAAAACATCGGTTGTTGTTTTTAAGTTTTTATTTTTCGCTTTTTAGCTGTGGTACTTGGAAGTCGATTAAAAAAAGAATCATCGAAATTAGTTGGCGTTATATTGAGTTATTCGTCCATTTGTCGCGCACATACTTCATGCAAATTTAAGACTTATATAGTTTTCTAATGGATGCTATTATCAAATGGGACCACACGGGAAGCACCAGCTTTCGAATAAAAAAAGAATCATCCAAATCTGCTCACTCAGTCGAAAGTTCTGAGGCAACAAATATAAAAAAATAATTAAAAAACTTTCGAATTGAGAACCTCCTCCTTTTTTGAAGTCGGTTAAAAAGCGGCTAGCCGCGCAGTTAGCTACCCCCGCGATTAACCGCTAGTGCGTATGAGCGCTAAGAGTCCATCGAGTCGCAAGTTTTCACAAAAGAATGCAAACTATATCAAATACGCCGTACCTGACTCGCATAACATATAAATCTAATTTTCCCGCTTCATGTAGCGTAGTATTAGTACTATCGATGCATTGCAAGATGTAGTTCTATTACCAACTAAAAGTCGGTCATAGCGAGCGATATGACACATATTTCTCTACAGTTGCTTGTTTATAGCTCTGTGATTTCATGGTTGGTTTACCAAAGGATAACGTCATGGTAATGTGCCTGATTGCGAAAAACTAGTACAATATTATTTGGTAGACTGGTAGGCTTTTGTTTGCGCCTGAGAACGTAGGGTAACTTTTTTTTTTTTTGTTTTGGGAAATTATCAAATAACTTCTCCCGCTCTGGGAGGGCGTGTCAGACTCTTACTGACTAAAACCCACCCGTGTTCCTTCAGTTGCCGTGTTGCCGGGGGGCCACGATGTCCTTATCGGTTTTCTTCGAACCCCCGGCAGGCATCGGCCCTAGCGGACCCCGTCAATTCTGCTGACATCTCTTTGAGGCGCACGTGGAACACAACGCGCCGTCGACCCGGGCTTGGTCCTTATCGGACGGCGAGCTACCCATTGCTCTCCGTCCACAAGCCCGCGCCTACGATGGCCGGAAATCTGCCTGTGATTCCCGACGCCCAGGGCGTTTCCTCCTGCGGCGGTTAGGGGCGCGAGTGCGCGAAATTCATCTCTCCCTCACGCGTTCCGCCTCCTCCTTCGCGAGTATTACTGCTTCGCAGAAGGAGGTTTCCCATTTCCTCTCGCTCCGTACCATGACCCGAACCAGTGCCGGACGCGAGAGATTATCGCCGCCGATCGCCTCCACGAGGACACGGCGATGCCCCGCCCATGCCGGGCAGTTAGTGACTAACCTGGTGTCAGAGTTTTAAAGCCACCCATGGGCCTCTGACTTGACTTCACATACAGGCTTCAGATATCTCTCAGGCATGCCGGTTTCCTCACGATGTTTTCCTTCACCGTTTTTAAAGCAAGTGATAATTATACAATACGCACATGAATCTGAAATGTCAGAGGTGCGTGCCTTGGGTTCGAACTCGAGACCTATAACTTGGGAGTCCAACGGTCACACCAGACTATCACTGCTATAAAACCGGACGCATTTATAATATTAGTATGGATTATTATAGGAAAGCAGTGCGGACTCAAGAGGATTGGTGGCTCAGTGATAACGACCGCGATTTACGAGTTGTAGGTCGTGGGTTCGAACCCAAGCAGGTACTTTACTTTGAATAAATTATTTCATCACCACTGCTCTCAAAACGGTGAAGGAATACATCGTGAGGAAACCAGCATGTCCTAGAACCGAAATATCGTAGACGTGTGACATCTGCCAATCTGCACTGGGCCCGCGTGGTGGATTATAGCTCAATCCCTCTCATAGAGAGAAGTCCTGTGTCCGTTTGAGACCGTTTTGAGAGCAGTTGAGACGAAAAAATTTACACAAAATAAAGTCCCTGCTTGGGTTCGAACCTAAGATTTTCAACTCGTAAGTCGCGGCCGTTACCACTAGGCCACTACTGCTCTTTTATACCACAACAAGATCTATTCCCGTACACATCCAACCAACATAAAAGCAACAGCAGATCAGACTAGTAGAACTATAAATAAATAATAAATAACAGTTTATAAACAACAAAGCCGTAACGTCAAGTCAACGGTTTAGTTAAAGGAGCAGCCGGCAGCGCAGGTGCCGACAATGGTGAGACGTGACTCATGTACACTGGCGGACGGGAAAAGGGATACAGTAGGAAAATAAAGTTAATATACTAGGACCTCTAAGTTTGTTGCGGTCTTTCTTCTCAGAGCAGTTGGATAGATAACGCTGAACTTACTTAGTTTTAAAACACAATTTATTTTTGACGTGTAAAAGAGTGTTTTTGGCACCAATTTTCAGAAATATAACATCATTTATCATAAGTTAATAAGAAAATGAGAAAGAAAAACCAATAAGACTTTAGGTGTGAGGTGAAAAACGTATTATATGGCTTTAAAATTATAGCGATGTTTTTTTTAGATTAGAAAGTATAAAACAAAAAATTTACTTAAATGAGAGAATGAAATTGCAGTGTATGTGCAGAAAACAAAGTGTAGGTCAATTAAATGGCATCAAAATAATATCTAAGTTAGAATAAAGCCCACACAAGATTTAGTTCGCAGACTTTATAATTTCAATTATCTCGTTACATCGTTATTTAATTTCTATTAGATGTCATAATTACAGATGGCTTCTAAAAACACCCAACCTTAAATTTATTTTTTCTTAAAATATTACATAATAACAAAATCTCAACGAAAAGAAAACCTTTTTAATCACATATTTTTAATCGAATTCCATTTAAATGTAAATCAGAAGCTGTTTGTATACCATATTATAAATTAATGAACATATTAATTCAGTGAGTACACCCGCTAACCTTTTTGCCAATTAATCAAATTCACGCTACGACAAACAAATGGCTTTTTAATTGTTGGTGACAAAAATCTCGTATAGAAAGGGTTTTTTATTTTGACTTTTTGTATGAGGCATGAAGGTTGAAATATTTTTTTCTATGAAAGTGGGTGTAGTGAGGTACAACGAAACAATGGAAAGAAAAAAGTAATAAAATATACATAATATTTAGCTTTGTTGGTTTTTTATCAAAACCAAAATTGAAAATGAATAAAAATAATATAATTAAAGGTAGCTTGGGGAAAAATTATGTTACTCTTAATGAAAAACCCACACAATAAATTTTTTAAACGTAAAAAGTTCAAACCTAATATTATGAAATCCCACTCATAATGTCTGTTTATGAAATACCTACAATGAAAATAAATAGCACACGTATTATTTAACAAAATCCTCAATTTAATATTTCAAAAACATTCGAACATCATCCCAATTTCTTTGAACGACAGTGTATTTCGCCACCTGTTCCCTTTGGGTATGTTTCGCCACAAACGTCTGTGTTCTATCGACTTTAAAATTAAGTTACAATACATTGCTCCTCAGCTTCTATCATACAGAACATCTTTTTGAATACAACCCGCAATTGATTCGAAATATTGCGAGAATTTTCGATTTTTCGTAGTAAAGCGATAAGGAAAAGATCAGTTGGTATGTTTTTTTTCTTTTAAAATTCGAATGTTGTTTTAAAATTCGTACTGAGGGGTAACCAATATCGAAGAGGCGAAACGCCGGGGCTTAACTCCGATACCGCAAGAAATTGCGGCACAGCGGACAGAGCTCCGGCGGGATCTCATGGCGTCATGGAGGGTGCGATTGTCGCAACCCCGCGCTGGGCACGCCACAATCGCGGCGATAAGACCCCTCTTTGAGGAGTGGCTGGAGAGACGCCATGGCGTTCTCACCTTCCGCCTGACGCAGGTCCTCACCGGACACGGCTGCTTCGGGAGGTTCCTGTTCAGAATAAGGCGGGAGGAAACACCCGGGTGTCACCATTGTGTGGATCGGCCTGAGGACACGGTGGACCATACGGTGGAGGTCTGCCCAGCTTGGGCAGAGCAACGCCGTGTCCTCGTAGAGGCGATCGGCGGCGGTGATCTCTCGCGTCCGGCCCTGGTTCAGGCCATGGTACGGAGCGAGAGGAAATGGCAGGCCGTCACCTCCTTCTGCGAAGCGGTAATGCTCGCGAAGGAGGAGGCGGAACGCGTGAGGGAGAGGCAAACTTCGCGCCCTCACGCCCCAAACCGCCGCAATAGGAGGAGACGCCCGGGGCGGGAATCGCGAGCCGATTTCCGGCCACCGTAGGCGCGGGCTTGCGGACGGTGAGCAATGGGTAGCTCGCCGTCCGATAAGGACCAAGCCCGGGTCGACGGCGCGTTGTGTTCCACGCGCGCCTCAAAGAGATGTCAGCAGAATTGGCGGGGTCCGCTAGGGCCAGTGCCTGCCGGGGGTTCGAAGAAAACCGATAGGGAAATCGTGGCCCCCGGCAACAGGGCAACCGAAGGAACACGGGTGGGTTTTAGTCAGTAGGAGTCTGACACGCCCTCCCGCTCCACCCAGAGCGGGAGAAGTTATTTGATAATTTGCCACCCAGAAAAAAAAAAGGGGTAACCAATATTGGTAAAGAGGAAGTATGGGTGAAATTAATTGAAAGAAAGTGTATCTATCTTTTTAAAGTGAAACTTTTATTACATCGTCTCAAACTTTTTCGTCTGTGTGTTGCATGTCGCGTGACGGTCGGCCGTGGAGTGGGGATAAAGTGAAAGGCGCTCGTCAGAGCAGCCAAGCCCAATATGACGGCGCCTATAGAAGTTTCACTTTTACCATGGTTTAATTTAATTCAATTCAATTTATTTCAGAAACAATTAACATTGTGTTTGAAAACATAAATAAATATTAATAAAAACACGTTCATTTAAATTATAAAACTAACACATTCAAAGTACAATAAATTATAGAAAATAACAAAAAATAAAAATTCAATAACATTACAAATTAAACATTCAATTCAATAATCAATAACATAACAAGCTACTTCATTCATAAATATAACCGTGTCTCACATTAACTAATATAATTTTTTTTAAACGTGGATATGTCATTGTCTATTGAATACAGACATTTCTCCAATAGGAATGCTCTGAGTCTTGACTTAAAAGAGCTCTTATAAATTATAGTTTTTAAGTCCAATGGCAACCTGTTAAAAATCCGCACTGCTTGATATTGAGGACTATGTTGAACAATCTTAAGTTGGGGTATTATTATACGTTTAAAATCTTTCCTGCGCGTATTTTCTCTCAACTGTCTCTCCTCATTTGTTTCATAATTATGTAGGTATTTTTTTAAAACAGTGTATTTTTCATAAAACCACACAATCCTTTTTTTTTAACTGCTGAGTTGTTTTTAATTATATTTCAAATGAAATAAAAGTAAATACTTAAGTCGTTGTTGATATTCACAAGATATCTTCACATATTGAGGTATTTAAGGATCATAGTTCCTACCTACCTCTGGGAAAAAGCGTGTGTTTATGTATGTGTGTGTTGGGTCATTAAATTCCCTTCAAAATGGTGCTGATCCATGCGTCATGTTCGTGAACGGACGCTGTCATTTGGAACTGGTAATCTCTTAGCTGCCACAGCTTATTTTAATTTTTTAATTGTTTTTTATCTTTTTATTACGGACGCTTTTAACGTGCACGTCTTTCTACACTGTTCTCACATGTATAATTTCAACACGAATGATGTTACCAATATTTTGTAACAATATTATGATTTAAAAGTCCGTGGAGTTTCTTGTCCGTTCTTCTCCATTGGAACCTGCCTACTACGCTTTGGAATGGGCAACTAGCTTCATATTTCTGACTGATCGACTCCTTGAAAATTCAAAAGTGCCTGTAAATGGTTTATTTGAAATAAATGCTTTGAGTTTGAGTTTATATCCTTGTCGTAATCCTTAAAAAAAAAAAAAAACTACTAAAAATCCTTACTATTTTGGCATTTTTGGAAAGGCACTAAATGAAGCCTATTAATGTCAAATGCTGGCTGTTGATTTTCATAAAATTATAATGATGTCCAGATATTCTTGCTCCGTCTTTCTTTAGATTCCAAACCATTCCTGCCTCTCATCATCATCATTTCAGCCGAAAGACGTCCACTGCTGAACATAGGCCTCCCCCAAGCACCTCCACTTCGACCGATTCTGTGCTTTCCGCATCCAGCGGATTCCTGCGGCCTTCACAAGGTCATCGGCCCATCTTGTGGGAGGCCTTCCAACGCTACGTCTTCCGGTACGCGGTCGCCACTCCAGAATCTTTCGACCCCATCGGCCATCTGTTCTGCGAGCAATGTGCCCTGCCCATTGCCACTTAAGTTTGGCAATTCTTCGGGCTATGTCGGTTACCTTGTTTCTCCTGCGGATCTCTTCATTTCTGATTCGATCACGTAGGGAAACTCCAAGCATAACCCTCTCCATTGCCCTTCCTGCCTCTATTCAATTATGCTGGAATCAATTTATTGACAACAAAAGACTATCACCGAACTTTGTTCGACTCAACACCAAATCTAAAGCATTTTCTCAATACCTTTGCAATAGCTAACATAGTTAGTAGTAACCAAACCATAGAATTATTTATCTATCCGGTGTGCTAGCATTCCTGCTATAACAACATGGGAAATAATCCCCTAATGAAACGTTAAAACACTTATTGCTGCTTCCTTTATCAAAGAATGCGGCAATCTACAGTAATTGGTCTGTTTTGCAGAAATCAAAGGGATTTTGAACCGGTTTGCATTGCTGTTTTGACAGTTATAGACACATAGATAGTAGACTGGTATTATGAAAATATTGTGCGCAAGGAAAAAGAGGCATTCCGCCTTCTAAAATCAAAAGTCTTTTAATCTCCAGCACTCTCTGGCCAGACTGATGAAATCCCGCGCGGGACGAGTGACGCGACTGTGCGCAGATTGTTTTAATAAAATAAAAATCGTTTAATTCAGACTATTTAAATGTCCATATTTTGTTAGTACTTTTTGCATTATCTTAAAACTATTTTAGAATTAGATCACGCTAAGTCTGCTTACCTAAAAAACCGGCCAAGTGCGTGTCGGACCACGCACAATGAAGGGTTCCGTAGTTGGGATGAATTTATCCCAAAGACAAACTTAACTTTGTAGTTGAAAAATATGTTCTCCCATACGGAATGTATGAGAAAACATGTTTTTGCAACTGCAAAGTTAAGTTGGTTGATTATAACTCGTTAACCTGTAGAGCCTACTTAGCTGTGATAGTTTTCCTTTTAATTTCGTTATATAAACTACTGTTGTGATTTTTTTCACATACCCAATACCAACCATTTAGTCGGCAGGGGGGGGACAGTTGACTCTAACAAAAATTAGCACTTTAAAGCTTAATATTTCGCAAACGAATCCCTGAATCCAAAAATAGTTTTTGCAAACTCACAATATTTTTGAAGGACCTTTCCAATGATACCCCTCACCATGGGGTAAAAAAATAAAAAAATAAACATCACCACTTTACGTGTATGAGAGATACCCTAAAAAAAAATGTTTTTCATAATTTTGTTTTACCACTTTATTGACGTAATTAATATGTATACCTATGCCAAATTACAGCTTTCTAGTACTAAGGGTCTCGGAGCTAGACCGCGGACAGACAGACAGACAGACAGACGGACTTGACGAAACTATAAGGGTTCCTTGTTTACTACGGAACCCTAAAAAGTGGTGGAATTTGAAAGTTCAAGTTGCAAGTAGGAGTCAAATATTTACATGTTTTAATTAATTTGGCCATATTACTGTATGGAAATAAGAAATATGGCTAATAAGTGAACTAAAATGTTAATTAAACAGCGAAATATTTGACAGCTATTTGCGACGTTGCCCGTTGCTTTCTGAATAAACGCTCTTAACATAATAAAATCGAAGAAACAAAGATAGAATATAAATTAAAATAATAAAGGAAGGGAAGGGGCTTGTGGCTAAGTAATAACAGCTGCACGGGTCGATCGATCAGGTTAAGCTACGCTTGCCGCGGTTGGTCCGTGGATGGGTGACCATCTTTACATACCAAGTCCCGTCTGTGCCTCGGAAAGCACGTTAAGCCGTTGGTCCCGGCTGTCATTTGTCGTTAAGGTTTGCAGTTAGAAGCCCAAAAAGTCTGACAACCAGTCTTATCAAGGGGTATCGTGTTACCTAGTCACTAGGTTGTGGAGGTCAGATAGGCAGTCGCTCCATGTAAAATACTGGTATTCAGCTGCATCCGGTTAGACTGGAAGCCGACCCCAACATAGTTGGGAAAAGGCTAGGCAGATGATGATAAATTAAAATAATGATTCGGAAGTCACGCAACTATTCACGACAGTTTGAACACCTCCATACAAGTTAGTTGACACAACCGGCGCGAGCGAATATCGTCCCGCAACCCGAGCGAATTCGCTTCAGTCCAGCCAGAGCTTCATTCAAATTAACCTGGTACGTCGTGTAAACTTTTAGGCTATAACAGACTTGATACACACTTAATTATTTTACTGGCAACACTGAATCAAATGTTTCGTTAGTTTAGTGGGGTTATAGCTTGGTAGTGGGGATTAGTCTACGCTCAGGCAGAAACGATTCCTTTCCATGGTCATTCTTGTTATTGAGCTTATAGTGAGCAGTCACTCCTAAAAAGTCGACGTTATTATCAGAAGATATTTCATAAGGATTTTTATCTACTCTCATAGCGTAATATTCGAATTATGAACTTCAAAACGAGTTTATATTGACATACTTTATAAACAGAATACCGAAATTTAAAAATAGAATCATGTTATATCACTTTTTCTCTAACAAAATAATACTATAAAACATTTTTTTTTCTATTACGATACAGCGCTAATCCAAGAAGTTAATATCACCAAAGAGTTTCCATCAACTTTTGGCGGGGGACAGCAGCACCCGCTGTAGCGCATGTGCGGTGATGTGCTGCTGCAGGCAACATTCATTTGTTTTGTAGTACTTACTGAATTTCGTGGGATTTTTAAATTTATTCTTGATCTTTAACTTTGATATTTTATTTAGTATTTGTTTAAATCCCAATGTTTGAGAGTAGTGTATGAAACTGCACATAACTAGGTATTAAAACATTCGTGTGATACTATTAAAAACCTCGCCTAAGGCTCGGTTTTTAAACACACACTCATGTTTTAATACCCCTCATTATGCAACAGTTTCATAAACTACTATTATACTAATCTAAAGTTATGGTTATACTGTAAAAATGATTGTGAGTGCTAAATAAAACGCTTATTTAACGATCCTGCTGTTTCAATTCTGGTTGTTTCTACAGTCATTTCATACGTACGTTTAAACGTCAAAAGTATTAAAACAAAGCCCACAAACGCCCGCCCTTCACCACTTCCTTGTGTTTTAGCTGGGACGAGTTGGCGCAACAAATTCCCCAGGAACTGTTCTAGGGTTTTAATTTTGTTCCTCACTGCAAAGCAAAAACCTCTTTTCATTTATAGAGAAGGATCTACCAGGGCTCGGAATTTCCCACCCAAAAAAAAAAGGGCTCGGAAACCGGTGTATTTTCCGAACCGGTTTTGGTCTTTGACCTCGAACCAGAAACGATTGCGGTTTAAGTTTTGACTACCGGTATTTTTTTGGTTGACGGGAGAAACCTTTTTTAGGGTTCCGTAGTAAACAAGGAACCCTTATAGTTTCGTCATGTCCGTCTGTCTGTCTGTCTGTCTATCTGTCTGTCTGTCTGTCTGTCTATCCGCGGTCTAGCTCCGAGACCCTTCGTACTAGAAAGCTGTAATTTGGCATAGGTATACATATTAATTACGCCGACAAAGTGGTAAAACAAAATTATGAAAAACATTTTTTTTTAGGGTACCTCTGATACACGTAAAGTGGTGATGTTTATTTTTTTACCCCATGGTGAGGGGTATCATTGGAAAGTTCCTTCAAAAATATTGTGAGTTTGTGAAAACCATTTTTGGATTCAGGGATTCGTTTGCGAAATATTCAGCTTTAAAGTGCTCATTTTTGTTAGTGTCAAGTGTCCCCCCTGCCGGCTAAATGGTTGGTTTTGGGTGTGTGAAAAAAATCACAACAGTAGTTTATATAACGAAATTAAAAAGAAAACTATCACAGCTAAGTAGGCTCTACAGGTTAACGAGTAATAATCGACCAACTTAACTTTGCAGTTGCAAAAACATGTTTTCTCATACATTCCGTATAGGAGAACATATTTTTCAACTACAAAGTTAAGTTTGTTTTTGGGATAAATTCATCCCAACTACGGAACCCTTTATTGTGCGTGGTCCGACACGCACTTGGCCGGTTTTACAAATTCCGATTCTTTTGAGTGAAATTAACCGGTTTATTTTAGTTTCGACACTATAAACGAGTTCTACCTACTGCACCATCTCTCTTACATCTACAATATCAAATCTCTGGCTCTACGCCACGAATACAGGTAAGAAGTACAATAATATAGTAAGGTGAATTTTTCAGTAGTAATTCCAATAAACGCATTTTTCGTTTTTTTCTTTCTTTTCTTTCTAATACGCAAATTAAAGTGACAAACGGTGGCGGCGGGCGTGCGTTTGAGTTAAACCGGTTTATGTAGGTTAGCACGACTTTTAAAAAATTTTATTCCCTGTAATAACTGGTAACCAAATTATTTAGGTTTAGTCGAAACCGTTTTTGTAATAAGTAACAAAAGCCCTCTTCCTCTCTCCTACTTTTGCTGTGCCCGACAGGGTCCACAATGATCATATTATTTTGTTAAACCTACCACCTAAGTTCACATGTGGAAGCAATAAATATATTGAGTATTAATTAACCGGTTAATCGATAAACGGTATTATAACGATTTTATGAACAATATTAACCGGTTAATCGATAAACGGTATTATAACGATTTTATGAACAATATTAACCGGTTTTCCAAAACCGGTTCCAAGCCCTGTCTACCATTGATCGCCACACTCGTTCATTGTGTGTAAACAATTCCTTCGATTCCCTTCCGACATTTCCCTTCACCCACATTAGGTACATTTTATTTGAAGTAAAATAAGAATGATATATTTTTCCTCATATGATTTCCCTTTCAACCTGAAATGATATTATTGAGAGATTGACATCACATAAGTGATTGTGATTGTAGATTTTTTCCGTTATTAGGCAGCAATTAAGGAAACGATCCGCCTGATGGTAAGTAGTTAATGCTGTGCTGCCGGGGGAGTTTGTTGCGACACTTCTTTTTCCCAGCAAAGTCAAAGTCAAATCATTTATTTCAAATAGGCACATGTATAGCACTTTTGAACGTCAAAATTTACAAAATAATAAAATTGATTCTAGTCGCCCCTTCCAAAAGGTAGTTTTCGTATGGAGAAGAATGGGCAAGAAACTCAACCGTTACTCTTTTAAAATGTTTTACAATAGGTTAAACAATTATACGTGAAGACGATGCATCTAGAATAAAATTACTATACCACAATAGGTAAAAAGAATTAAAAATGAAGCAACGACAGATAATTTAATTATGTGATAGATACATGGTGCCCACATATTTACAAACATTGTGAAAGTAGACGATTTTCCTAAAATTTTGTAATTAATAAGTCAGTGTGTGAGGAAGTAATCACAGAATGTAAAATCAATGTCATAAAACACAAAATAATAAATTTTACAATTAAATTAGCAACCAGTTTGATTTTGTCTTGATTCTAAATTGTCCTATGGAGCAGGACCAGCAAGTTTCCAAGCACTCTTATCCTTAATATTATAAATGCGAAAGTAAGTTTGTTTGTTACGCCTTCACGCTAAAACGGCTGAACGGATTTGGATGAAATTTGGCACACATATAGATGATGCCCTGGAAAAGAACATAGGATACTTTTTTTTTTTCCCCACGTGATCGAGACTTATGCGGGTGAAACCGCGGGGCGCAGCTAGTTGGATATAATCCTCTAATTTGTAATAAACTTGTTTACAAAGTGTACTTTTGTAAACAAGCATAAATAAATAAATAAGACTATGTCTATGACTATGTAATTTTGACGTTTGAAAAGTGCTCATTGTCAGCCTATTTTGATTATGAGGTTGGATTTTGATTTTATAGACGTCTGTAATAGGTATTAGAGGTGAGTTACTGATGTTACAAGACATGTGTTTCCTATGCTGCCTAGCCTATTTCCCAACCATGTTGAGGTCGCTTTCCAGTCTAACCGGATGCAGCTGAATACCAGTCTTTTACATGGAGCGACTGCCTATCTGACCTCCACAACCCAGTAACTGGGTAACACGACACAGGGGTATCGTGTTACGTATTATTCGTGTTAGCGTTTGTAAACGGACGACGCCGTTTGTAGAAAAGCGGAATCATGCAAATTGCCTGCGACAGATACACACTGATGCGCAAATTGATCGTCTACCTACCATAAGCAATTGAAGCGATCGACAATATTACTTCAATTGCAATTGAGGAGCATCTGTTCGAAAGGGGCTATTTCCATGCTAAGTAAATTTTGAAAAAAAACTTTTTACATAAAAAAAACAACCGACTTCAAAAAAAAACACTACAAAGTGAAAAATAACTTTAATTTCGGAAGTCGGTGTCTTTGGTTTTTAATTTTCGTTCTTTGTCACCGACTTCCGAAATTAAAGTTATTTTTCACTTTGTAGTGTTTTTTTTGAAGTCGGTTGTTTTTTTTTTTGTAAAAAGTTTTTATTTTGTGTCCGTATGGATTGAGGAGCCATGTCTCATATTTAAACGCGGGTACTACCAATATTTAGTAGTAAATTAAGCGATTTTGTAGGCCCTATCCTGGAATTTGTAGTAAAACACTTTAAAAGATACACGACTTTTAAGGTGGCTCCTCAATTCAGACGTCTGAATTGAGGTGCCACCTTACTACTCTAAAACTAGCCGACGGATATTTTTGAAAATTTGGTAGGATTTAGTAGTACTTATGCTTAATCTCTACAAAAAAAATGGGTTTTGTACGGCTGAATTTGAGATAGCTACAATGTTTTGATTTTTCATAAAAATCCCTAAATTTCACCGAGCTGTTTCTCGGAAAGTACTCAACCAATTACAACATATTTTTAGTATAATTTAGTAGTAAATATGTACGTTCTAATTTGTAGTATAAAAATAAAATGGAAAAACTACATAATTTCGCTAATACAACATATTTTATGTGGCTCCTCAATCCTGACGGTCTGTAGAAAATAAATGTACGTAGAGCTACTAAAGTAGTTGATCAAATCGGATAACAATAGCACCAATATTTAGTAGAAATTTCTACTAAATATTGGCGTAATCCAACATTTTGTACATTCAGTATTTCAAAAGATATTAACAAAATAAACATTACTTAAAAATCTAGTGTGGTACGAGAGCCCACGACCAAAACCATATCACATCGTTTTACGGCCAAAAACGTATAAAATCATTAGTTTAGATGATTCCTGAACCCAACTCGGTGGGAAGTACCGGTTAGAAACGTCCCAGTTTTACGGAAGCCTATTTCTGCTATGTCAAAAAAAATAAGCAGACGGTTTCATCACAATATGCCTGGGGGCCTACCACCAACTGATAAAGCAGTATTATTTTAATATTACTTCAGTTTGGGAAAGAGATGAAGCTCTACAGATCGTATAGCCCCATCTCTTTCACCCACTGAAGTAATATTAAAATAATATTGTTTATGAGCTGGTGGTAGGCCCCCTGATATTAAAAATGAGTTTTCGTAATTTTACTACAAAAAAGTTTGTTTTCAGACATTTTGCGTGTCACATGTGGACTGAGCGCATTTTCAAAAAATGACAAAAAAAAATTAACCTATCTGTTTCATAGCAACCTGATTCAATTTTTTAAAATCTTTTCTGTAGTTACTGAAAACCTGTTTTCAGAAATTTTAAATATCATATTATATAACTCCAAAAACAGAAAGAACGTTTCGGAATCGCTCGGCTAATGCGCGGTGCTTGTTACGCTTACGACACCGATGATGAGTCCGACAGTAAAAAAAAAAAAAAAATAATTTTATTTCAATAAACAGTTATTTTCAAACGTTATCCACGTTTCCTTTTGTCCAATTTATTTAAAAAGAACCTTTCTATTTCAGTTTGATGGTTTCGGGTAAGCTCTTTATTAATCGTACGTAAAAACGATTTATTTTGAAAAAATGATTTTTCGCATCAACTGACCAATGTTCACCTAAATACAAGATTTTCAGACGGGTTTTATTTTTTGCCTCATTTTTAATTTTCTCAAATGGTCTTCTGGGTGTGACGCCACTACATACAGTGTGAGTCTTTATAATCTGCACATACTGAATCGAGGGAATCTTTGCTTAATTTTATCGACGGAAAAAATGATAAAAAAATTCTAAATATTTTATTGAAATTTTTAATGGATTTTTTATTTATTTTTTCGCTTCTGTGACTCCAGTGTATACAAAACGGTGTAACTTTTTAACTCGATGTTTTATCACGATGAAACAAACTCCATAATGATTGGAAGTAATTAGGTGTCCGCATTAAATGAAAATTGTGTAAAAAACTGCCACCAATTAAAAATTAACACGTTTTTTCCGCAAAAATCTGATTTTTTTTCATCAATTTTTGCAATAATCGTAAAATTTCTCAATAAGATGCCCCGATTACCTTCATTTTTTATTACTTTAAATTATTCTTCATCGTATTAGCTATCCAATAGTAAAAATTGCAAGGGTTTAACTCAATCCCATCATTTCTTATCAACAGCCAAAGAAAGGCCTAGAGCACGGCTACGCACTAATTGTTTAGCAGGTAGACGTCCTTTTTTGTTGAGAATGTGCGCGGGTCGGGGTGCGGGGAGGTAGGGCCAGCTGAAGGGACCAGAAGGGATGACAGACAGGCAGTCGCTCCGAATTATTCGCCGCTGCTACATGTGTTTCGTTACTTTCATTCACTGCTACCTGAGTTTCGTGACTTTCGTTCGCTGCTACGTGATGCCGCGCTTAAGTGAATTCTCCCCGGCACACATTGCCGACATTCATTTTTACTATGGGATGGGACGAGGAAGTGCCAGAGCTGCGCGCGCAGCTTACATAGCTGCGTTTCCTAACAGGCAACCAGTGCCATCTGCCCGCAACTTCCAGGAAGTTCACAGAAGATTGTCGATCACTGGACTTGAATCAAGTAGAGATCGTCGCGAGCCGCCTCAAATAATTATTGATGTGGTTCTGGAACAAGCAGTACTGAGCGATTTGTTTGCTGATCCATCCATAAGTACTAGACGACTGGCTCTTCGTCACGGAATATCACAAAAATCAGCGTGGCGTATTTTAAAGAAAGAAGGATTGCACCCTTACCACTACCAAAGAGTGCAACATCTACATGAAGACGTAGATTGGCGTCCAAGGTGTGTGATGTCCACCTGGATTCAAAGAAATACCAGAGCAAACCCAAACTTTCCGAAAACCATACTATGGATGGACGAATCAACATTTACCAGAGATGGTATTACTAACTGTAGAAATTTACACAGATGGTGCCCTGGAGGTCAAAACCCGAAATTGAAACGTTCATCGACTTTTCAAGTAAGATTTTCAATAAATGTTTGGGCTGGTCTTATCGATAACATGTTGATTGGACCAGTCATACTGCCGAGAACTTTGAACAGTGAAAGATTTTTAAGTTTGTTGACTGACGATCTACCTGAGTTATTGGAAGATGTACCACTGTCTTTGCGTCGAAGGATGTTTCTGCAGATGGACGGATGCCCTGCCCATTATGCCACAAATGTGAGATCATTTTTAAACGAAAATTATCGTGATAAATGGATTGGACGACTAGGACCTGTAGGGTGGCCTGCGCGTTCACCCGATTTAACGCCCCTTGATTACTTCCTGTGGGGGACCATGAAGCAACGCGTCTACAGTACTCCCATCAACAGTGAGGTTGATTTGCGTGATCGCATAATTAACTGTGCAAATGATATTCGCAATGATCCCGAAATGATAAGGAGAGCGACACAACAAATTTTAGTTCGCGCGGCTTTGTGCCTACAACAACGAGGTGGACATTTTGAGAACCTAATGCATTAAATTTTCTTTAAAATAATAAATGTTTTAATTGAACTCTTTTTCATTCATTGAACCCAAATAAATCATCCTTAAGAGAACAAAAATAGCGCGTTCGAAGTGCCATCTTTAACACTTGATAGAAAGTGTTTTGTCTGAGCTAAAAGCATACAATTTTTATTATTAGGTAGCTAATACGATGAGGAATAATTTAAAGTAATAAAAAATGAAGGTAATCGGGGCATCTTATTGAGAAATTTTACGATTATTGCAAAAATTGATGAAAAAAAATCAGATTTTTGAGGGAAAAACGTGTTTATTTTTAATTGGTGGCAGTTCTATTACACAATTTTCATTTAATGCGGACACCTAATTACTTCCAATCATTATGGAGTTTGTTTCATCGTGATAAAACATCGAGTTAAAAAGTTACACCGCTTTGTATACACTGGAGTCACAGAAACGAAAAAATAAATAAAAAATCCATTAAAAATGTCAATAAAATATTTAGAATTTTTTTATCATTTTTTCCGTCGATAAAATTAAGCAAAGATTCCCTCGATTCAGTATGTGCAGATTATAAAGACTCACACTGTATACTGGTTTCAGAAAATTGTGTTTTCGGAATTTAAAATCTTTCGTTCAACTACATTCTGAAAATCAGACAGATTGCTATGAAATAGTTCGGTATTTTTTTTTTACATAGGTATTTCAAATGCGCTTAGGTTAGACGTGACGCGGAAAATGTCTGAAATTTTTGGATTCAGAATCTTCTGCAGTTGTAGCCACCGACATTAAAATGTTCTTACGTTTTTTGCAGTTTGTAGGTTGAATCATTAATACATCTCCCTAAGATAGATTTGTTCCATTAGAACATATCTCTTATGGAAAAGTTATTTTTGATCAAGATACAACCTGAGACTGACCTGCCGTAATCTTTTGATTACGTAAAAGAAGAAAAAAATACGTTACTAATCAGACAACTTTTCGATTGAACCAGGTTGCTATGAGACAGATAGGTTAATTTTTTTGACATTTTTGAAAATGCGCTCAGTCCACATTTGACACACAAAAATGTCTGAAAACAAACTTTTTCGTAATAAAATTACGAAACCTATGTACATTTTAAATATCAGACATATTATGATGAAACCGACTGCTTGCTTATTTTTTTAAAGCAGAAATGGGCTCCCGTAAAACTGGGATGTTTCTGACCGGTACTTCCCATCGAATCGGTTCAGAATCATCTAAACTAACGATTTTGTACGGTTTTGACCGTTGAACGATGTGACATGGTTTTGGTCGTGGGCTCTTGTACCACACTAAATTGTTAAGGAATGTTTATTTTGTTAATATCTTTTGAAATACTGAATGTACAAAATGTTGGATTACGCCAATATTTAGTAGAAATTTCTACTAAATATTGGTGCTATTGTTATCCGATTTGATCAACTACTTTAGTAGCTATGCACATTTATTTTCTGCAGACCATCAGGATTGAGGAGCCACATAAAATATGTTGTATTAGCGAAATTATGTAGTTTTTCCATTTTATTTTTATACTACAAATTAGAACGTATTTACTACTAAATTATACTAAAAATATGTTGTAGTTGGTTGAGTACTTTCCGAGAAACAGCGCGGTGAAATTTAGGGATTTTTATGAAAAATCAAAACATTGTAGCTATCTCAAATTCAGCCGTACAAAACCCATTTTTTTTGTAGAGATTACGCATAAGTACTACTAAATCCTACCAAATTTTCAAAAATATCCGTCGGCTAGTTTTAGAGTAGTAAGGTGGCACCTCAATTCAGACGTCTGAATTGAGGAGCCACCTTAAAAGTCGTGTATCTTTTAAAGTGTTTTACTACAAATTCCAGGATCGGGCCTACAAAATCGCTTAATTTACTACTAAATATTGGTAGTACCCGCGTTTAAATATGAGACATGGCTCCTCAATTCATACGGACACTTTATTTTTACTTTTTAGTTGTGATACCTACCCCACACAAATTCGAATAGCACTACCTGCTATGTAAATAACAGTGACAGGAAGTTATCATAATATCATCCACATACTAAGTGAGGAAAAAATACGTATTATTGAAGCTAACTTAAAAACTACCCAAGCAAAGTTAATAAAATTTATATGGGACCACCTCTGAAGTATGATCTACCAAACAAAAAAAGAACCATCAAAATCAATTCATAATTGACGGAGTAATCGCGTAACAAACATACAAAAAAAAAAAACAACATACAGTCGAATTGAGAACCTCCTCCTTTTGGAAGTCGGTTAAAAATTAAAAAGACTTATGCTGATTTGATGATGTATGTGAAGTGTATTTTTTTTATTCAGGGAATTCATGAGAAGGCCACTTATTTTTAGGGTAAAATTATTGTTATTATTAAAAAGCACAAAATTAAGTAATTAGAAATGAAAATAGCACTTTTTGGTCGGATATTCGGAAAATAGCATCTTTTGATCTGGAATGATAATAAATTTATTTTGGAAATAATAAAATTACTTTGGAAAGAACCTATTACATACTCGTACTTCATAATTTGGAAATAGTTTTTCTAAACAAAATTTTTTTTGCTAAGCGACTCTTCTATAGAAAATAGCCCTCTTTGATAAAAAAATATTATGCGTCGAACAACAACTTTCAAATGAGTTAAAAATAGCACCGTTTGAATAGAACCACGAATTTAAGTTCAAATTTGAAGGGGAAATAATCACTTTCGATCAAGACTAAACACAGGCTGTGGCAATTAATAAATGAATTTGAATTTGAATTTGATAGGGTCTTAGAATACCAGCAGAATTCACGAAAAAAAAACTATAAGTCAGTAGAGACGGAAATAGCCCCCTTTGAACAGACGCTCCTCAATTAATCGTTTCAGGAAACTTTTATAAGTAAATGGACACCGACGACTATTGATGATCAGGTTTCAAAATCCAAATAATATAACTTTTTACAGTAAGCAAACTTTCCATATTTTTTGCATAATACCTTCATAAATCTCAATAATGTCGAAAGTTTTTTCATAAAACTTGCTGCTTGATCAATTACTGCCTACCCTTTTAGTTTGAATGGCCGTTAAAATATTGTATAGCTCAATATTTGTGAAAAATATTTGTTTATTATTATTATAAGTTTGGCTGCAGATAATCCCTTTGCATGATAATGATAAGTTACAATGACGTATGAACTGTACAGTCGAGTTTTTGTATCTTCGTTAGTTTTCAAATTATATCCTTTATCAAGTCAGGTCACATAATAACCTTTTGAAGATACGGCACTGAGCAGACTACTTCATAAACCTACATTTTAATTACTTGATTAAAAAAACCGGTCAAGAGCGATTCGGACTCGCGCACCGAGGGTTCCGTACCATTTTAAATTTTCATCGGCGAGGCCTTTATTTGTCAGAGAATTTTAACACTGCACACTATATTACAGTTTTAGGTCAGCGCCATCTCTTGACCGATAGTGGAACTAATGTAATTTAAGTTGATAATTTCTGAAAAAGTGTGCTATTTAGAGACATCGTTTTAGTTTTCCTGTAATCTTTACATAAACTTCTATCACACAGAATGATTTTAGATTTTTCTCTACACAAACTTCGGAGATAAGTGGGGAACGGTATTCTTTTTTAACATTTTTCGTCAAAAGTCGAAAACTATGCGGCGTAATAAAAAATGTTTGAGAATGTACAAATAGCGTTCTTTCATATGATACCCCGCATGTAGCCCCACTTCGAATTTTTTAAACAACCGTTAAATGTTGCAAAAAAAATGCATTTATTTTTATTTATTTCTTAATTGCAAAATAGTTGGACAAACGTCATCTAAAACCATTTCAAATTTCAAGTTGATAGCATTAGTAGTTCTCGATATATCCAGCTGTAACAGACAGATGGACAAATAGACTGAGTCGCACCATAAGGGTTCCTTTTTACCATTTTGGTACCTACAGAACCCCAAAAATATCGAAATAGGATACACCAAGTTGACATCAACCTAAAACCACTAAAGACAGTCAGAAGAGCTCGCGGCTAAGTAATAACAGTTGCACGGGTCGATCCATCAGGTTAAGCTACGCTTGCCGGGGTTGGTCCGTGGATGGGTAACCATCTTCATATACCGAGACTCCTCCGTGCCTCGGAACGCACCTTAAGCCGTTGGTCCCGGCTGTCATTCGTGGATCTTTGACAGTCGTTACGGGTCGTCGGAAGCCCAAAAGTCTGACAACCAGTCTCACCAAGGGGTATCGCATTACCCAGTTACTGGGTTGTGTAGGTCAGATAGGCAGTCGCTTCATGTGAAATACTGGTATTCAGCTGCATCCGGTTAGACTGGAAGCCGAACCCAACATAGTTGGGAAAAGACTGGGCAGATAGATTAAATTGATCTTTGACAGTCATTATTATTACTGGCTGTCAGACTTTCGGGCTTAAACGTACCCCGTATAAACCCGAAAGTTTGACCACGTCAAAGTCAAAGAGTAGTGTGTTTTCCGATTAAGGTTTGTGGAAATCAGCTAAGCAGTTACTCCATGTAAATACTGGTATTCAGCTGTATCCGGTTAGACTGGAAGTCGACCCCAACATAGTTGGGAAAAGGCTAGGCAGAATGATAAAACAGCTTGTTTACCACCAAATAAAAAAAACAGTGGTACTCCGGGAGTGCCGACAGAAGTGAAAACATGAGCAATTTAAAAAATACTTTTGAATAATAATAACTTTTAAAGTAAAAATACTTGCATAGAACATTGATTCGTAACGTACCCAATATAAATAAATAGCACAATCGCGTTTACAAACATGAGGTATTGGTGTTCGCGACACCGTTACCGACACCTCATTTTTGTAAACGCAACGTTCAATTGTTTTTTCAAATCTCAAAAATGCCCAACACGCCTAAAAAAGTTTACACTTCAAAAAAAAAAACTTTGAGGACAAAATAAAAATACACCAATTTTTCTGAAAAACATGTTCCACAAGCTCGATTACCTTGTTCGTAAAATAATAAAATGCAACCAGTTGACAAATAAAATTTTCTTAATCAATATTCATATTTTAAATGGCGGTTCACTTTATTGGTAATTATGTAAAATTGCGAACCGTTGCATGTTTGACCTTTGCGACCGGTTGGCTGTTGTTTTTATAAAAGTGATTACATGGTGCTATCGTCCGTGGGTCCAAACTGAACCTGGGTAGGACTTTATTGCAGGTTTTGATGGTTAGGTGTTTTAATATGACCATAATTTGCATAATAATATGACTTTGAGTACAGCGTGCATTCTGAAAGTGGGCAACGTCGCAAACAGATTTCAAATATTTCCCTGTTTTGATTAATTTGGCAATATTGCTGTCTGCCTGCCTAGCCTTTTCCAACTATGTTGGGGCCGGCTTCCAGTCTAACCGGATGCAGCTGAATAACAGTATTTTACATGGAGCGACTGCCTATCTGACCTCCACAACCCAGAAACTGGGTAATACGATACCCTTAGGTAAGACTGGTTGTCAGACTTTCGGGCTTCTGACGACCCGTAACGACTATCAAAGATTCACGAATGACAGCCGGGACCAAGGGCTTAACGTGCTTTCCGAGGCACGGAGGAGTCTCGGTATGTAAAGATGGTCACCCATCCACGGACCAACCCCGACAAGCGTAGCTTAACCTGATGGATTGACCCGTGCGACTGTTATTACTTAGCCCAGGCAATATTACTATATGGAAATATAAAATATCGCTTACTAGTTAACTAAAATACAAATTATGAAATGCAATAATTAATATCGTAATACAGATTATTTACACACGGTTACAACATCAAGTTCAGTGTTATAATTGCAATTCATTATTAATTCATTATTAATATAGTGGTGAGGGTGGGCGTTTTTGGGGTACTGTCTTATGTAATTTTGACGTTCGAAAAGTGCTGATTCTCAGCCTAGTTTGAATAAATGACTTTTGAATTTTGAAGTTTGAATTTTTTTAATTTTATTCTAGTTCATTAGTTAGCGATATTTCATATTTCCATATAGGAATATTGCCAAATTAATCAAAACAGGTAAATATTTTACAGCTATAGAATACCGAAAGGGAGATCGTGGCCCCCGGCAACATGGCAACTGAAGGAACACGGGTGGGTTTTAGTCAGTAAGAGTCTGACACGCCTTCCCGCTCCGAAGTTATTTGATAATTACCCACCCAAAAAAAAAAAAGGTTCCACGTGCCAGGCGGCAGCAGCTATTTATTTATTAGCCATTTTAGTCAGCAAAGTGTAGTCTTCAGTCTCGTATTTGGCGTTTGCTTATATTTTGTATGTCTGTTTGCCAGTCGGCAAAGGCCTCCTCCAACCTTCTCCATTCCTCTCTCTCTCTGGCCTCTCTATCCCATGTCGTTCCAGCGACCTCTCTCATCATCATCATCCCACCTTTTCTGTAGTCTACCTCAATTTCTTTGGCCGTTTCTTGGGTACCACTGGGTAACTATTTTGCTCCATTTGTCCTTCCCTCTAATCATGTGTCCAGAACATTTCCAGGCAGCAGCTAGTCGATATATAAAATTATACATTTCAGTCTCCGTGTTCAAATGAGTCATAAAAGTAGGACAAAAAAACAAACCTATGAAAAAAAAAAACAACTGACCTCCAAAAAAAAACACTACAAAGTGAAAAATAACTTTAATTTCGGAAGTCGGTGTCTTTTTTGGAGGTCGGTTGTTTTTTTTTTTTTTGTAAAAAGTTTTTATTTTTCACTTTTTGTTGTGGTACCTACCCCAAACACATTCGAACACCACACCAGTGACAGAAACTTATCATATCATCTACATATTAAGTGGGAAAAAAATACGTATTTTGTAGCTAACTCAAAAACTATCCAAGCAAAGTTAATAAAATTTATATGGGAGCACACCCTTTCAAACGAAAAAAGAATTTTCTCAATCGGTCCACAATTGACGGAGAAATCGGTGAACATAAAAAAAAAAATAACAAAAAAAAAAAAAAAGAACATACGCGACGCACATATAACCTCCTCCTTTTTGGAAGTCGGTTAAAAAAGTAAAATTAGTTTTCTTAGAAATTACTGTTATTCGATCAATCAACATTGAAATGAATAACATTGATACCATATTAAGAAACCTTAAACAAACTATTGAATTGAATAAACAACATAAATTCGTGGGAGAAAACTACGTCTTCCATACAACTCAATATAAAAGACCTATTTATCTACCCATAAAAAATATTGTTGTAGTAAAACCGTTCATCTGTAAACAAAACTCACGCTTGACCAGTTTCCGAGGTGTGAATCGAAGAAAAACCGGCCAAGTGCGTGTCGGACCACGCACAATGAAGGGTTCCGTAGTTGGGATGAATTTATCCCAAAAACAAAATTAACTTATTAGTTGATAAACATGTTCTCCCATACTGAATGTATGGGAAAACATGTTTTTGCAACTGCAAAATTATGTTGGTCGATTATTACTCGTTAACTAGTAAAGCCTACTTAGCTGTGATAGTTTTCCTTTTAATTTCGTTATATAAACTACTGCTGTGATTTTTTCACACATCCAAAACCAACCATTTAGCTGGCAGGGGGGGGACACTTGACTCTAACAAAAATTAGCACTTTAAAGCTTAATATTTTGCAAACGGATCCCTGAATCCAAAAATGGTTTCCCAAACTCATAATGTTTTTGCAAGACCTTTCTAATGATATCCCACACTATGGGATAAAAAAATAAAAAATAAAACATCACCAAGTTACGTGTATGGGAGGTACCCTAAAAAAAAATGTTTTTCATAATTTTGTTTTACCACTTTGTCGGCGTAATTAATATGTATACCTATGTCAAATTACAGCTTTCTAGTACTAAGGGTCTCGGAGCTAGACCGCGGACAGACAGACAGACAGACAGACAGACAGACAGACAGACAGACGGACATGACGAAACTATAAGGGTTCCTTGTTTACTACGGAACCCTAAAAAATAGCAACAAACATACATGCAAAACGTATGTAAATGTCAATAACAACGTATAAGAACTAGTTTCTTCATGGGAAATAATATTCTATGATTCTGAGAATCTTTGCAATACGTTTATGAATCAGCATTTTGATGACGAACACAGTACTGAACTGTTTCAAAGTTGTTTGTTCGTGTATTACAACATATTGGGTGAGGAGCTCGTGGCTAAGTTATAACAGTCGCACGGTTCGATCCATCAGGTTAAGCTACGCTTGCCGGGGTTGGTCTGTGGATGGGTGACCATCTTAACATACGAGCCGTTCGTCCTGGCTGTTATTCGTGAATCTTTGGCAGTCGTTACAGGTCATCGGAAGCACGAAAGTCTGACAACCAATCTTACCAAGGGGTATCGTATTACCCAGTTACAGGATTGTGGCGGTCAGATTGGCAGTCACTCCATGTAAAATACGGTATTCAGCTGCATCCGGTTAGACTGGAAGCCGACCCCAATATAGTTGGGAAAAGGCTAGACAGATTGATTGCAACATATTGAGTGGCCTACGTTCTTCATATCTTGACTACAATTTCTCCGTGTTATTGGTTTTTAGGGTTCCGTAGTAAACAAGGAACCCTTATAGTTTCGTCATGTCCGTCTGTCTGTCTGTCTGTCTGTCTGTCCGCGGTCTAGCTCCGAGACCCTTCGTACTAGAAAGCTGTAATTTGGCATAGGTATACATATTAATTACGCCGACAAAGTGGTAAAACAAAATTATGAAAAAAAACTTTACGTGTATGAGAGGTACCCTAAAAATATTTTTTTAGGGTACCTCTCATACACGTAAAGTGGTGATGTTTTTTTTTTTGTTTTTTTATCCATAGTGAGGGGTATCATTGGAAAGGTCCTTTAAAAACATTGTGAGTTTGTGAAAACCATTTTTGGATTCAGGGATTCCTTTGCGAAATATTAAGCTTTAAAGTGCTAATTTTTGTTAGAGTCAAGATTCCCCCCCCCCCCCCCCCCCCTGCCGGCTAAATGGTTGGTTTTGGGTGTGTGAAAAAAATCACAATAGTAGTTTATATAACGAAATTAAAAGGAAAACTATCACAGCTAAGTAGACCCTACAAGTTAATGAGTAATAATCGACCAACTTAACTTTGCACTTGCAAAAACATGTTTTCCCATACATTCCGTATGGGAGAACATATTTTTCAACTACAAAGTTAAGTTTGTTTTTGGGATAAATTCATCCCAACTACGGAACCCTTCATTGTGCGTGGTCCGACACGCACTTGGCCAGTTTTTTTCCATCAGAAACTTCTCAGTATTAGCCCGGAGTCTGGATTTGTGCCCGGTTGATGGCAATGGGCTTGTCCCTAATACATCGAACTTAAACTTAGCTGGCGCAATGTGGGTGCACCATACACTTCTGCCTAAACCTTCAAGATTAAGATGTGATTCGTATTTAAGTACCTACTAGATCCCGGGCCGGCTTTTTTCGGGTAGTATTAAGTACTTCAGCTATCTACCTACCTACTTCCTACCTGCCTACCTTCCGATGTTTTAATACATATTCTGCTATTCAGGGCGGAGAAAATCCGACAAATCAAAGATCATAAAAATCAGTCCAGCCGTTCTTGAGTTATAAATATTGTACCTAACCCGACTTTGTTTTATAGATATAAATTACATTTGGTGATGGTTGTCCTCCCTGATTCGTCGCTTCATCGTCTTTCATTAACCGACTTCCAAAAGAAGGAAGGAGGTTTTCAAGTCGACTGTATGTTTTTTTTGTATGTTTGTTACGCGATTACTCCGCCAATTATGAATTGATTTTGATGATACTTTTTTCTTTTGTAGGTCATACTTCAGAAGTGGTCGCATAAAGATTTTATTAACTTTGCTTGGGTAGTTTTTGAGTTAGCTTCAATAATACGTATTCTGATTATGATAAGTTCCTGCCACTGTTATTTACATAGCAGGTAGTGGTTATCGAATTTGTATGGGGTAGGTAACGCAACAATACAAACTTTTTACAATAAAAAAAACAACTGACTTGAAAATTTACTTTAATTTTGGAAGTCGGTGGCAAACAACAAAAATTCAAAACCAAAGACACCGACTTCCGAAGTTAAAGTTATTTTTCACTTTGTAGTGTTTTTTTTTTTGTAAAAAGTTTTTTGTGAGTACGATTCATTGCTTGAAAAGATATTTACGTATCTACTCCTTTTCTTCTTCTTAATCCTTAAAGCTCATTCCTGATTAGCAGCGTTTTATACAGGGTGGCAGGGACATCGACAAGTTACCATGGATTCAGAACATGATTCTGAAACCCTGCGTTTTTTGCTATTTTTATTTTTTTACTCTGCTGTTTCATAGAAAAGTGAACAGCTGATTTATTGCATCTTTGAGTAGATAACTTTACAGATTCAATTTATTTACTGAATTGATCCGGTAAATGTTGCAACAGAAAAACCAAATCCTACACACATCTCATTAAAATCTTACTCCAAATTCAAGCCCAAACCCAGAGGTTCCCCTTTACAAACAAAAGGCCATAAAAACTGCCTCCCACGGTAGTCATAGAGCCACTGACCCATGCACTGAGTCACTTCGATACGGTTCAGGAGACAACGTAAGTGCGATGCGAATAAAATCGTTGTAAGATCGAAGGGTGCTGGTGTATGGATGGCATGGATGTTTGTATGACATGCTTAATTATAAGGATAGGAGAGAGGAAGGAAGAAACAAATAGATTTTAATATTAAATAACTTGTTTAATTAACTACCATATTTATTTATTTAATACTTCAAGCACAGAAATGTACCGAGCCAGACTTAATGCCAAAGGCATTTTCTACCAGTCAACCTTTGGGTGATGCAGAGACAAACTGTGGTAGGTGCAATTACAAAAACGGAGGAAAAAAACAAATATGAGGATACACATATACATAATACAAACTATAAAATATATAGGCCTAATTACATATATAAAAATAATCACAAATAAATATACATAAATACATGAATATACTAAATCAAATAAGACAAACAATGGGAAAACATTAACGTTGTGATGATACTGCCAGCTTCTTACGAATGTGCTCACGAACTTTAACTTTAACGGATAATCGGTTGGTTGCAATCCTGATTTCCAGGGGGAGCGCATTCCACAGAGAAATAGACTGAACGAAGAAGGAAGAGTGAATGAAGTCTGTGCGGTGAGTGGGACATTAAAGAACGCGATTATTTGACGACCGTATTACTCTAGTGGTTGCAATCGCAAGCTCAAAAGTAACTAACTGCTCATCGGGGTTCAATCCCTGATTCGGTGAGGTGTTAAAATCTGGATTTGTGTCCATAACTTATCGGAAGAAATGTGGGCGTAATCAATCTATTACCGAATCTACTTAATAAAAATCTTAAATTAACTGACAGACATCCTCACAGCTTCAACCGCCAAGGTCTAGCAGCAGTTTTGCACGAGAGTTCCTTAAAATTATCTACAACGAAGGAAGGATTCTTCCTCTCAAATCAATCTGCCTAGCCTTTTCTCATCTATGTTGGAGTCGACTTCCAGTCTTACCGGATTACCAGTATTTTTAACTGACTTTAAAAAGTGAAAAATAAAAACATTTTACACAAAAAAAAAACAACCGACTTCCAAAAAAATGAAAAATAACTTTAAATTCGGAAGTCGGCGGCAAAAAACAAAAATTCAAAACTAAAGACACCGACTTCTGAAATTAAAGTTATTTTTCACTTTGTAGTATTTTTGTTGGAAGTTGGTTGCTTTTTTTTTATAATTTTGAAATGTTTTACATGGAGCGACTGCGTATCTAACCTCCACAACAAAGGAAAGATTTTTCCCCTAAATTAGTTAAATAGGTGATGAATGTTTGTATGGAAGGTAGTCATTTTTGACGTTAAGCAAATCCACCGGGCACACAGGTTGTAAGTACCTATCATAAGATTTGACTACAGATTTTCCAATCAGTCTTTCTAAGGAGCCAGTAAAGTATGGAAAGAGCTATGCTTGAAATATCTCTGAGGGATAGAATTCGGAACGAGGTAATCCGGCAGAGAGCCAAAGTTGTCGACATAGCTCACAGAATAAGTAAGCTAAAATGCCGTAGAACTGATGACCGTTGGAGAAGACTTGTTCTTGAATGGAGACCGTGAATCGGCAAACGTAAGGTAGGACGCCACGCGCGCCTCAAAGAGATGTCAGCAGAATGGACGGGGTCCGCTAGGGCCAGTAAATAAATAAAAATAAAAATATTTTATTGTCAGGCATCAAGGCCCATAGGGTGTTAGTATTACATTTGACTTAAAAAACTATATTAGTAGATATTAGATAACAAGCAGGAACACAAAAAGAAGAAAGAAAAATAAAAATCATAATAACAGGAAGGTTCAACAAGCCTTGTTGCTAACATGAAGCTTGGTAAACCTCCCCATTGTAGGCCCATCCAGCCTTTCTGCAAAGACCCTCAGAACGCTGTTGCTGCTCCCTCTCACCCGGAATATTACGGAGGCAACTTTCTTACGCATTATCGCAAAGTAGTCGTCAGTGTGCGCATCAGCGAACATACCTGACGCACTACAGTACGGTGGAAGCCTCAACAGCGCCCTGAAGGCATTGTTATATTGAATGCGCAGGGCATTGTCTGATTTTAGGGTATGGTTATCCCAAAGACTGCTGGTGTAAAATATTTGGCAGTAGGCCCTAAAAAGAGTTAGTTTCACGGGGACTGAACAACCATGAAACCTTCTGCAGACCATATTTCCCCTCACAGCCAGTGCCCTGCGCTCCCTTTCCACATCCAAGTCGTCTTTTAATTCCTCCGTAACAATGTGGCCCAAATATTTAAATTGGGCAACTCTCTGCAAAGGTGAACCATTTAATTTTACAGGAGGAACAAATGTTGGATTTTTATTCCTGCCTCGAAACACTAACAATTCACTTTTTGTAGGATTATATTTTAGCCCGTGCTGTTTGGCATATCCTTCACAAATGGAGAGTAGCTTTCTAATTCCACTGATAGTAGGGCTCAGCAGCACCATGTCGTCCACATAACTTAAGTTATTTAAGCATACTCCATCTATATGGCATCTGACATTAGTGCTGCTGAGCTCAACCAGCAGTTTATTTACATAAATATTAAAAAGCCTCGGGGAAGTTAGACCTCCCTGCCTAACGCCGCACTCGAGTTTATACGGGTCAGACAACGCATTAGACCATTTGACGAAGTTCCTCTGTTTGTCATATCAAAAAGATAATGTAGACACTAATGCAGTAGGAACGCCCGCCTCTATAAGCTTCTTCCATAAGACATTATAAGAAACCAGGTCGAAGGCCTTAGAAAGGTCCAGGAAACAAGCATACACAGGTGTTTTCCTGTCAGTATAATATTTGACAGTATGCTTCAACGCAAGTATAGCACTTTCAGTAGATAGCCCAGCACGAAAACCAAACTGTGTATCATGTAACTGGGTGTACCTACTGAGGTGAGAGTCGAGCAAACTGTCAAACACTTTGGCTACCACAGTTGCCAGTGAAATAGGCCTGTAGTTACCTTTGTCTGCTATGTCCCCTGTCCGATTCTTCACAATAGGTACAACAATTGTATCCAGTAAATCCTGAGGTAAGTAAGAATGTCCCAAACATAAATTGAAAAACATAGTCAACACTCTCGTCAGATGTATACCAGCATTTTGCCAATGCCTGCCGGGGGTTCGAAGAAAACCGATAGGGACATCGTGGCCCCCGGCAACAGGGCAACCGAAGGAACACGGGTGGGTTTTAGTCAGTAAGAGTCTGACACGCCCTCCCGCTCCGCCCAGAGCGGGAGAAGTTATTTGATAATTTCCCACCCAAAAAAAAAAAAGGTATGACGCCCTCAAGCTAGGTGGAGCAACGATCTTCGCAGGGTGGCTGGTATCAGCAGGATGAGAGTTGCCGAAAATCGAGCTCAATGGTGTGCAATTGAACAGGCCTATGTCCAGCAGTGTACTGCTGTAGGCTGATGATGAAGAAACCAGTTCACGTTGCAGTGTCTTTTAAGGTATGCCTTTAAGACGATGTGAGTATAATCAGTGATGTCAGTGATCTGACAACGTATTTAGTTTACAGAAAAAACTGTCTGGTCATGAACTCCAAAAACTGACGTGACACGTCTTGACCTATAAGACAGTGAGTCACATATGAATACTGGTCACGCTTGAAGTAACACGCTACTACCTACTAACAAGAGTAACAAGACAGGTGGTCACAAGTAACAACTGGGGTGAAGGTTTGGTTAGTTTTAAGTTGGGTGACCATTTTGTAAGGCGAATTGATACGAAAGAACGAAAGGACTTTGAAAAACTTTTTACAAAAAAAAACAACCGACTACCAAAAAAAAACAAATTTTTCACTTTGTAGTGTTTTTTTTTGGAAGCCTTTTTTTTGTAAATTGTTTTTATTTTTCACTTTTTAGCTGTGGTATTTACCCCGCACAAATTCGAATACCACTACCTGTTATGTAAATAATAGTGAGAGGAACTTAACATATCATTCACATACTAAGTGGGAAAAAATACGCATTATTGAAAGCTAACTTAAAAACTACCCTAGCAAAGTTATTAAAATTTATATGGGACCACCTCTGAAGTATTACCTACCAAACAAAAAAAGAATCATTAAATCAATTCATAAGTGGCCGAGTTATCGCGTAACAAAAATTAAAAGAATCAACATACAGTTGAATTGAGAACCTCCTCCTTTTGGAAGTCGGTTAAAAATAAGTCAGGTTATAGTTTTTGGAGTCAGTGCCTTTAATTTGAGTTGGTTGTTATTGTTAGATACTGGTTGGCTTAGGGCTTTATTTGAATACTGCTTATTTTAATTTTCAATATTAATAAGAAAAAGTATTCACCCGGTTTCCTAGGTTTACTAATCATTATCTAGCCTAGCCTTTTCCCAGCTATGTTGGGGTCGGCTTCCAGTCTAACCGGATACAGCTGAATAACAGCATTTTACATGGAGCGACAGCCTATCTGACCTCCACAACCTAGTCACTAGTTAACACGATACCCCTTGGTAAGTCTAGTTATCAAGACTTTTGGGCTTTTACCCGTAACGACTGTCATAGATCTACAAATGAAAGCCAGGACCAACGACTTAACGTGCTTTCCGAGGCACGGAGGGGTCTTGGTATATAAACATGGTCACCCATCCACGGACCAACCGCGGCAAGCGTAGCTTAACCTGATCGATCGAACCGTGTGGCTGTTATTAGTTAGCCAAGAGCTCCTCCTTCTCCTAGGTTTACTAATCAAGTACTTAATAATAATAGTGAAAAAATAAAATAAATAAAAGTTTTAAGGCCGCGTCCTAACCGAACGCGAACATCGCGCGACTACGAGATCGTTGCGCTCTTTGATATGAATATGACGTACTCACGCGAATTATCAAGTCGGATTTGTACATTATAATTCATACCAACGAACGCGCCGATCTCATACACGCGTCATGGTCGCTTTCAGACCCTTGCTCGGTAACGAGGTACAAACAGTTGTTGCAGCTGAGCACGTAGCTTTAAATTCTCCGACTAATAATCATGATCAAAACTTTGATCCAGCCCGTCCCAATCTTGATATCCTTGCTCCGGATGACGCCCTAAGCCGAGGTTCGTACCCCACAGGGGGTGCCCTTGGCGAGCGTTCACCTAGTTTTAATTAGCATAGTTGAATAACCCCTGGCTGGAGGTTTTAAGTGTAGTAGCTTAAGGCACCAACAGGAAAGCCCGGTTAAGTAGTCATGATGTCAGAGGTCAACTACGAGATGTAAAAATAAAAATAAAAAGTTCGCTTTCAGTTAGGACGCGGGGGTGGAGGTTTGCTTCATTTAATTTTGGGGAGACGTTTTGTAAGGCGAATAAAACGAAATAAAAGTAAATATTAACTCTGAAAATTAGGGGTCTTGTTACAGTTTTAAGAGTAGGTGCCTTTAATTTGGATTGCCTGTAATTGTTATAGTTTTGGCTTAGCACAGCATTTGAATACTAATTATTTAAATGATGTGAACACTTCATTATTTGACTTCATGACTGACTTTGACTTTTTAACCGACTTCCTAAAAGAAGGAGATTATACATAATTATGTTCGTAGCGTATGTTTTTTTTTATGTATGTTCGCCGATTTTTTCATTAATTGTGGATCGATTTTGAAAATTAATATTTTGTTTGAAAGGGTATGCTCTCAAGGTGGTTCTATATAAATTTAATTAACTTTGCTTGGATAGTTTTTGAGTTAGCTTCAATAATACGTATTTTTTCCCACTTAGTATGTGGATGATATGATAAGTTCCTGTCACTGTTATTTACATAGCAGGTAGTGGTATTTGAATTTATGTGGGGTAGGTACCACAACTAAAAAGTGAAAAATAAGAACTTTTTTCTTTGTGACTTTTTGACTTTTTCACTTCATGTTGATTCCAGTATTTAGGTACTTTGAAAGATTATTTATTTTTCTATAATTTTTTTTCTGAATAAACATAGACGCATAAATTACACAGAGCACATAAGAAATAATAAGGTCAACCAGTATCTATTTATTATTCAAAATTGTATTTTACATGCAAAACAAAGATCATCCTATTTGGTTCAGATATCTTCGGGATTTTAAGTAAACATAAACAGTCAATCAATACAGACAAATTGACAAACCAGTCAGCGGAAATAATCATTCAAATTGAACTCAAATCATCAATTCATTCAACCCAACCATTAAAGTTACTACAACATTAATACTCAAACCTCTACTGACCTCAAAGAGCAAGAAACTTGTAATAGTAACTAAGTTAGACCACAGAATAGATAGTTGCAGAAGGTTAGCGCGATGCAACAAGCAAAAACGCAAGCACATATAAACACGCTTCACGTACATTGAGTAGAATTAATTGTACTCGCGACTGGCATTTGTTTAAGATCGTCGTACGTACGCGTCTATAATTGAAATGAAATTGTTTATTCTGAAAACAGGATATTGGAATCACTTTTAAGGAAATAGCACACATATCAACTCGGAAAGGGATCGACACCGTATCAACTCGAACCATTCAGTATTCTTTGAATGAAACTCCCTACTGCAACGCACACTAATCGGAATCGTAACGTAATCGCATCGGGACAAGCCCATGAACTGCGGCGATACGGTGACGCTTCCGAGTTGATATGTGTGCTATGCATAAAATAAGCTAGATGAAGTCGACATTTCCTATCCACTTCACATTGGGTAGAAATGGACTACCCCTCATGGGTAGCATGGGTTAACAAAATGGCGAAACAAACTCAGAGGTCAGTCTCTTTTAAAGTTCAGACATTAAATTAATTAAATATTAAAAGTATCGTGTATCAAAATGGAGGGTAGCAACCGGACTGGCCTTTTGAAGAAAGTACCTGAAACTGTTTGGGTAAACCTGCCTTAACAGACGGCACGCATGCATCAGCGTTATGTATTTATTTATTTATTTATTTCACTATCAATTTTTACATTGTATCGAAATGTAGCTATTTATAAACTAACACAACATGAAGACATTTAAATTTTGCGTCGTGCGGCTGGTTTTTTCGTTGTATGGAGCCGACCTTCTGTACCTATTTATTCTGTGGCAAGCCCATCTTACTATGTATTACGTCGTCATTTCCTCTAGAGACCGATCTGCCGGATGTCTCATAAACATGTACTTTTTGTTCTACACTGTACGATGAAAAGAAAATTAAATTGGAGTCGAGATTCAAAGCGGTGCGGGTTCTGTTAAGGAAATTAATATGAATTGTTTATGCTATAGGTTGTTTTTCCTGGTGGAATTGGAAATACATAGGCGTTTAGAGTCACCTTGAACGGCTGCAACTGTTTATGAATTCATCTACCATAAAAAAACCCCATCCATAGATAGATATATATCACCCGTCTCTCCACTATTCCATTGCCTACTCAAGGATGCATATTCAGTACGGCTCGAATCCTTCCTAAAATCCTTCCTTATCGTAAGGGCATGTCTTCCCTCCCTGGGCGTCGGGAATCGCAGGCCGATTCCCGGCCACCGTAGGCGCGGGCTTGCGGACGGTGTGCAATGGGTAGCTCGCTGTCCGATAAGGTCGACGGCGCGTTGTATTCCACGCGCGCCTCAAAGAGATTTCAGCACAATTGAAGGGGTACGATAGGGCTAATGCCTGCTGGGGTTGGTTGTGGTTTTGTCCGAAAGGGTAACCGTGACCCCTGGCAACATACAGGCAACTGAAGAAACACGGATGGGTTTTAGTCTGACACGCCCTCCCGCTCTGCCCAGAGCGGGAGAAGTTATTTGATAATTTCCTACCCAAAAAAAAGGGCATATATGTTCTCTAGTATTACCACGCCACCCGTTGTACTCATTTATATGCAATGGCCTTTGTAGCCCCATGAAGCATGAGGCTCCAGGGGCTAGTGCAAATCTTGGATTTCATTCGATTTATTGAGTCTGGTTAAACCACGCTGAGGTCAGTGCATTTAATTTTTCATTTAGAGACAAAAGTTAAGGTCTTATGGAACCTGTAATACACTTGCAAATTGATACATAGCAATGCTGCTTGACGGCAGAAATAGGTGTGGTAGTAGTATGATCTTCCCCGAATTACCTCCTTTTAAGTACATCTACAAGGCATGAGAGATGGCAGACCAATAGCCAGGTGGGTGGATGACATTTAGAGGCTCGCGGGCAAGACCTGGTTGAGACTTGCAAAGACCAGGGAAGCATAGAACAAAAGCGAGGAGGTCTATACTGAGCACTAGGTGGAACAAGGGAGCCGATGATGATGATGAGGAACAATTAAGGAGTGTTATTACAAATATTTACAATTCCGAATTATATCGATCATGGATAGTAATAAAAATAAGAATCAGTGGCTTCAAAACCAACTGTCTTAGGAAACGTATTTAAAACTTCAATCTTTCACTAGGTATTAAAACAGACTTCAAAACAAAGCCTCACTACTACCTTATGTTCACACGCAACCCTAAAAAAACGCCAAAATAAAAAACATGGCGGATTCTAGGAGCTCACTTAAACTCCCGCGCAATGCGTAAGCGAGATAGACGTATACAATCACGTCTGCGTGCGACAGAGACAGATGTAGGTCGTTTAGCTCCCACACCGGATCTTAAAAAGAAGAAATTATGAATGAAACTAGTTTTGGTTTATGATGAGATGTGTTGATACCATCTTAGCGTTTGGATTGCTACATAATACAGATTAAAAGGAGCTTCTGGCTAGAGTACAACAAGGTTAAGCTACACTTGTCGACGACAGTATGAAGATGGGTGACCTCAGACCAAATAAAAAACCAAGACAGAGCGCTGTCAACAATGACGTGAGGCTGTTTTTGTAAACATGCGTGAATTTAGTGAGGTGTAGTTTGATTTTAAATGTGTGCATGTGAGCGTGTATGCACAGAGCCGAGGTGTAGTTTTGGCATGCTTTACTTTAGCTTTTCTTTTCGTTCGCAGAGCAATGTCTTGATTTTTTATTTGGTCTAACATGTCTAATTTTATCTTCATGATGACGACCTGTAGGTACTTTTGGGGGCTCAAAAACGTTCGTCGATCCCGACTGTCACACAAGTACTAAATACATTGTGATTCTGTATAATGTGCACATATCGAAATGAGGGAATCTATGCTTAATTTTAACGACAGAAAAAATAAAAAAATATATACTTTTATGGAATTTAAAAAAAAATAACAAAACTGTGTAACTTTTAAACTAAATCATCTATCGCGATGAAACAAACTTCATAATGATTGGAAGTAATTAGGCGTCCTCATAAAATTGAGAAAAAAAAAAATACCCTCAATTGAAAATAGACATGGTTTTTTAGAAAAAATCTGTTTTTTTTCACAAATTTTTACAATAATTGTAAAATTTATCAAAAAGATTTTTTTATTTATTTCTAATATAAAAAAAACCGTCGATAAAATTAAGCATATTTTCCCTTATTTCGATATGTGCACATTATATAAAGAATCATCCTTAATATTATAAAAGCGAAAGTAAGTTTGTTTGGATGAAATTTGGCACATATATAGATGATACCCTGGAAAAGAACATAGGATACTTTTTTTTTTCCCACGGTATCGAGACTTATGCGGGTGAAACCGCGGGGCGCAGCTAGTCCTGTATAAAGGCTCTTACAAACAGGCGCGACACGCGACGCGACACAAAGGCACCGCACGTCGCGCGACGAGCGGTGCCTTTGTGTCGCGTCGCGTGTCGCGCCTGTTTGTAAGAGCCTTAAAGATAAAAATCATTTATTTCTCCAAAACAAACTACTATGTATAGGTAATGTATGTCATAACAAAAACCCATAGGGAGTCAGAAGGCCTTGGAATAATTGGCATTCCATAATAATTGGGTTGTTGAGGTCAGATAAAAAAAGGCTCTCTGTTAAAAATGTGGTATTTGGTAACATCTGGTTCTTCTTTTTTCATGTTGACACATTTATATGAGTGTAAGCTCATGCTCAAAACCAAAAAACTTTTTACAAAAAAAAATCAACCGACTTCCAAAAAAAACACTACAAAGCGAAAAATAACTTTAATAAAATAAAATAAAAAACGAAAAGTCTAAACCAAAGACCGACTATCGAAATTAAAGTTATTTTTCGCTTTGTAGTGTTTTTTTTGGAAGTCGGTTGATTTTTTTTGTAAAAAGTTTTATTTTTCAGTTTTTAGTTGTGGTACCTACCCCACATAAATTCGAACACCACTACCTGCTATGTAAATAACAGTAACAAGAACTTAAGATATCATCCATATACTAAGTGGGAAAAAAATATGTATTATTGAACCTAACTCAAAAACTATCCAAGCAAAGTTAATAAAATTTATATGGAACCACACGGGAAGCAGCAGCTGAAAAAAAAAAGAATCATCAAAATCGGTTCACCCAGTCGAAAGTTATGCGATAACAAATAAAAAAAAATATAAAAATATACAGTTGAATTGAGAACCTCCTCCTTTTTTTGAAGTCGGTTAAAAATAATCGAAGATATGTGACATCTTGCAACCCGCACTGGGCCCGCGTGGTGAATTACGGCTCACTCCCTCTCACAGAGAGGAGGCCTGTGTCCCAGCAGTGGGAACATTACAGGCTGATTATGCCAAGCTCAAGCTATGGTAAAAATATTTAGGAGCTGACTGTCCAGGGTGTGACGGACGTACAGTCTTTTAAGAAAAGTAAATTTTTTTTTTTTTTTTTTTTGCGATGTTTAGTAGTTGACCTAGAGCTGTAAAATTTCTGGACTGTAACATTGTTGCGGAGGGACACTGATCTTCTAAGATACAGGTAATAACCTAGTTTAGAGGTCAGGGTTTCAATGTATTACTACCTAGCATAAGCCTCTCAATGTATGTACTTCTTTCTACTATACCATTGTTATATTATTTTAGGCTTAGTTCAAATAAAGATTTTTTTTATTTTTATTAATTGTTTATCAAAATTGACACACTATGTCAACTTGCAGTATTATAAATTTATCTGCACAGACAGCTGTGCTGCTGGGGAGTTTGTTGCGCCACTTTTTCTTCCCAGCTAAAGAAGTAGGAAGTGGTGAAAGGTGTGCATTTTGGGGGACTGTTTCATGTAATTTTGACGTTCAAAAAGTGCTGATTCTCAGCCCAGTTTGAATAAATGACTTTTGAATTTTGAATTAATTTTACTTTACATTTGAGTATTGTCACTTGTGGAGGCTATTTTAACAACATCACGCCTGTGTTCACCGAAGGGCTAGGTAGAAGTGTTCCTAAAGTACACCCACAGTTATGTTCAAGTCTATTGCCATCAACCGGGAACCGGCTCCGGACGATATTTTAAAACGTTCAACTAAAACAAGAAAATTCTAGAAAGATGAGGTGTGAACCATAATCTACAGAATTAATACAGGAAACTAATAATTAGTCAACAAAAACACGAAGATTTACGATCAATAGCGATTCCCATTAACCTGGGAAACCAAAGTACCTCTCAAGTCGCATGTCGGAAGTCTTCTATGGGAATTGGGTTGGAGTAATAATATCCGATAAGCCAATCGGTTTCCGGTTGGGTAGGAACATGCGCGAGCGCAAGAGACCAGTTTGACCGAACAAGCGAACACCTTGTTATAAACTTCGTTGTTGACCGAAAGAAGCTTATTTGAATGGATTGCCAGGTGTCAATCTCATATGGGATATTCAAATTCAAAAGTCATTTATTCAAACTAGGCTGAGAATCAGCACTTTTCGAATGTCAAAATTACATAAGACAGTCTCCCAAAACGCCCACCCTTCACCACTTCCTAGTGCTTTAGCTGGGAAGAAGAAGTGACGCAACAAACTCCCCAGCAGCACAGCTGTCTGTTCAGTTAGAAAAAATATTAAATTGATTATATACAATAATAAGTAAAATAATTTATCTACTCTCATAGCGTAATATTCGAATTATGAACTTCAAAACGAGTTTATATTGACATACTTTATAAACAGAATACCGAAATTTAAAAATAGAACCATATTATAACACTTTTTCTCTAACAAAATAATACTATAAAACAATTTTTTTTCTGTTACGATACAGCGCTAATCCAAGAAGTTAATATCACCAAAGAGTTTCCATCAACTTTTGGCGGGGGACAGCAGCACCCGCTGTAGCGCATGTGCGGTGATGTGCTGCTGCAGGCGACATTCATTTGTTTTGTAGTATTTAGTGAATTTCGTGGGATTTTTAAATTTATTCTTGATATTTTATTTAGTATTTGTTTCAATACCAATGTTTGAGAGTAGATAAAGTAGTGTATGAAATTGCACATAACTAGGTATTAAAACATTCGTGTGATACTATTAAAAACCTCGCTTACGGCTCGGTTTTTAAACACACACTCATGTTTTAATACCCCTCATTATGCTACAGTTTCATAAACTACTATTACACTACACATAATAAAACATAATTTAAATTATAAGCCATATGTCAGCTAGCACATGCCAATATACCAACAATATACAAACCAAACATATCGAGAACTTATACTTAAGCAGAAATAAAAAATAAAAATTGAACGCAAATGGACGTTATGGGATGTTTCAACTTTGTTTCTGTGATGGTAACGCTTCTGCGATGTATCTGATAGTGCAGCAAAATCAGCTTGGAATGTCCTCACTGCTGGGACACAGGCCTCCTCTAAGTCAGAGGGAGTGGACCGTATCCACCACGCGGGCCCTTCGAATCTTCGAATTTTTGGTTCTAGGACATGTCGGTTACTTCACGAAGTTTTCTTTCACCGTTTTTGAGAGCCTGCGCAGAAATCTGTGCCGGCTCTACAACGAGACACAGAGCAGGACAGACACATGTCTGCGTTGCACGTGCCTGCGCCGCAGCGTACGCAGCTATCTGTGCGTTCATGTATTACAAAATGCGCTCTGCCCTGCACTATGTGGACCTGTGTCACCTGGATATGCGTTTGATATTTCTATAGTAAGCTAAACAAGATATCCTTTCATATTTCGTAGAATAAGATCCAAGATACGTCCGGCTGGGGTCACATTCAAATTCTTAGAAAATATACCTAATTTATCTAAGGGTCGATACATACTAGCGCAGAGTTGAAGTGCAGCGAAGCCTCAATCTAAAACATAACATAGCAAATTTACCCTTATCTCTACAACATAATGCACATGTTTCTATCTTACGTCAATTTGCCGTGATATACCTATTTCATACAACTGTCAAAAAATGTCAGTAAGTTGTGATTTGAATTTATGGAAAACAAGCAGCGCCCCGCGGTTTCACCCGCGTATGTCTCGATCCTGTAGGAATATCGGGATAAAAAGTATTCTTTATGTTAATCCAGGTTATAAACTATCTGTGTGCCAAATTTCATCCAAATTGGTCTAGCCGTTTGAGAATGAAGAAGAGACACACACTCTCACAAACTTTCGTTTTTACAATATTAGTGTAATTGAGCTTACTAACTAAACTACTTTAATTTGCTTATATGAAAATTACACACGTTCATGTACTTAGGATGTGCTAACTTCCCACATTTGATTCTGCACGAGCTTTAACGATTTTCATATGAATTCAGCGATAACATGAATCATCAAAATGGCGGGACCAATGTTTTAATCACATAACTTTAATTTGGCACTTACAATTGTATTGAAAACTGAGTATATACCTGTACATATGTAGTACTTATCCTTCGGGTGTGTATTACCTGCCTCTGAGTAGCACTTCCAAGGCTTTGACGTCGAAGTGGTGGGACCAGGGAAGTCTTGACGTACTTCCTTTACCTTTAGAGGTACAAGTCTCCTTTTAGGGTTCCGTTGCCAAATGGCAAAAAACGGAACCCTTATGGATTCGTCATGTCTGTTTGTCCATCCGTATGTCACAGCCACTTTTTTCCGAAATTATAAGAGCTATGCTGTTGAAACTTGGTAAGTAGATGTATTCTGTGAATCGCATTAATATTTTCATACAAAAATAGAAAAAAAAATTGTGGGTCCCCATACTTAGAACCGAAACTCAACATTTTTTTTTCATCAAATCCGTACGTGTGGGTATCTATGGATAGGTCATTAAAAATGATATTGAGGTTTCTAATATAATTTTTTTCTAAACTGAATAGTTTGCGCGACAGACACTTCCAAAGTGGTAAAATGTGTCCCCCCCTGTAACTTCTAAAATAAGAGAATGATAAAACTAAAAAAAATATGTGATGTACATTACCATGTAAACTTCCAAGGAAAATTGGTTTGAACGAGATCTAGCAAGTAGTTTTTTTTTTAATACGTCATAAATCGTTAACCGCAATTTACCTTTCATTCAATGTTACTTGCTGCTACGGAACCCTTCATGGGCGAGTCCGACTCGCACTTGGCCGCTTTTTGTGTACAAATAGTACATATGTAGTACTAAACCTTTAATGTGATACATTTTAAAATTGGGACTTGATTCCGTCATCTTGATGCTCCCTACAATTTGATGAGCCTTGTAAAATAATGTTTCCAAGGCAACATTTATGTTATACCAAGGACACTTCCTATTTGTGCTATCAAGCAGCAATAAGCTTCGTGCAGACTGGCGCGACGCGACTCTAGCAATACAATTTCTGAAAAAAAATCTCCGTAGAACAATTACCGGTGTCACGTCCCACGGTCGCGCCGCCCCAGTCCGCACGAGGCTTTACACCGTTCCGGTTGAAAAGGTGCAGACGAAATAATAACTAACATGCTATAATTATCTTTAGCATTCATTTCAAGATTCTCAAGGCATCTGTTATCCCTTTAATATTTGCAGATGTCCATGGACAGAAGTCACCACTTTCAACCAGCTCATCCAGTTAACCAACTGCCAAAAAAAAAAAAGACATTCTAAAAAAAGAAAGAAAGAAAGAAAAATAAGTTTAATTGTCACAGACACACGTGCATGAAAAAGAGAACAATACAATAAAATAAAACAAAACATTTAAATATAATAACGAGCACAAATAGAAATATGCGGCAGCTGCTGGCACGTCATGACTGTGACAAGAAGGCTTCCACTCAGCATGATGCTGTGCTATGGGGACCCACAGCACAGCGCTGATTTTCAGTGGTCACCCGAAAAAGTCGGAAGTCGTACGGAAACCAAGATAGGTTTAATGAATTAAATATAAATAAATAATAAAACAAATAGTACTTAGAATATAATGCTACTGTACAACCAATTATATGAATAAATAAGATTAAATAACACAGAAAATTATCCGCAGGCATAAACGTGAGTGCATTAAAAAAAAAAAAAAAACGCAATTCTCTATTTCTTTCTTTATTTCTTATTTTTTCTATCTTTAAAATGTCATACAATATGTAAAAGTAACCCGATCCGATCTGGAAAGCGGCACATCGGCACATAGGTACTGCAACTTCACATCTGTAACTTGTACCTACTTTCTGTGCAAATAATAGTAGTTTATGAAACTGTTGCATAATGAGGGGTATTAAAACATGAGTGTGTTTAAAAACCGAGCCGTAGGCGAGGTTTTTAATAGTATCACACGAATGTTTTATTACCTAGTTATGTGCAGTTTCATACACTACTTTATCTACTCTCATACATTGGGATTGAACCTAATACTAAATAAAAGATCAAAGTTAAAGATCAAGAATAAATTTAAAAATCCTTCGATATTCAGTACTACAAAACAAATGAATGTCGCCTGCACCAGCACATCACCGCACATGCGCTACAGCGGGTGCAGCTGTCCCCCGTTTAAACGTTCCATTACAAAAATTGATGAAAACTCTTTGGTGATATTAACTTCTTGGATTAGCCCTGTATCGTAATAGAAAAAAATTGTTTTATAGCATTATTTTGTTAGAGAAAAAGTGTTATAATATGATTCTATTTTTAAATTTTGGTATTGTGTTTATAAAGTATGTCAACATAAACTCGTTTTGAAGTTTATAATTTGAATATTATGCTATGAGAGTAGATAATAGTTATTTATGCACCTGTTGTATAATAAAAATTGGGTTCACTAAATTATTTATTTACAAATACCTACTTTCTTAATGAGTAATTCTTTTATTTAGTTTTAAGATTACCTTGTATTTCTCATATTAAGTGAATTGTATTCTTTTTGAGAAATAAATGTCTTAAACCGTAATATTACGATATGAGAGTAGAGAAAGAACTATTCTATTCTATTCTAATAACATTACCAAAAAGTAAAAAAAAAATCTTATTATTATTGAAAATAATTAACTTATTGTTATTTAAAATTCACATTTTTAATACCAAAATTACCCTAAATCCATAAAATAGCAAATTTTCAACAGGGGTCATAAGATATGACTTGTAGACATCCGCTAAATGACGGGGACGCCCGCGCCCTATTTAACAAAGAGGTAAAATTACCAATTGAAAAAAAAAAGTTGTGATTTTTTTTTCCCTGTTAATTACCATATAAATAAATAGACTCTCAGTACGATACATAACACCTTCAAGGAACGGAAACGGTTTTTTTACATGTTTGTATATTTAATCGAACCTCTAATAACTTAATAATAACTCCCATTTTGCGCTCCTAAAATATTATTTAACACTCTAATATAATGATTGCGCCTCTTTTTGTGAACCTCTAATCATTCCTATTTTTGAGTCCTAAAAATACTAAATACCCAAATAACTGCGATCAATTTGAATGTAGTTTGGTCTCAATTCTAACCTAACCTATTTGGTTGGGGTTCCCTATTAGCTTAGTTATTGCGACCAAATGCGAGAAAAGACCAGAAATTTAAAAAGAGGCTCATGTATTAAAAAAACGCGTATCATTATAAATGCAAAATGTTTTAGAGGTTCATTAATTTTAAAAAGTGTTCATCAAAGAATCAGTCACATATTTCGTCTTTAAAATGACAGAAAACAAATATGGCGTCGCACATTTTGTTCATAATCGATACTGTTGCAAAAATGCATCTGTCTGTAGGTATTTATCTACTAGTTGAATCATAATTATTAACAATTTAATACATTCGTTGTGCCAGTGGTGAGGCAGGTGGTGGGAATGCTACCCAACTTGCCTTTAGATACCTGCTCTAACAAAAAATGTATCGTTTAAATTGTGTCTGTTGAGTTGAGATGGTTTTGTTTTAAAGTAGGTTGGAATATTTTGTTTAGTAGAAGTTATTCTTCTACGTTTGATTTAGGCATGTAAACTTTGCTGAATATTGAAAGATTTTGGAAGTATCAGAGAACCTGTTGAGATGCTGATTTGATAGGACCAGGTAGGCTCAAAAAAACATTCGTCAATTTTTAACCCCTCTATTAAAAGGCGACGAAAACCTACTTGTTAATGATTTTATACTGAAGATCACGTCTAAACGAGTCCTGATAATGATTTGGAAAAAATATTTCTTAAATTAGAGCATTTTCTTAATAACTTTATCTGTGAATATTTAAGATTATGTTCATACTACATAGTGTAATTAATTTGTAAAGTTATGTCTAACGCGGACAAAAAACTGAGAATCACGTAAAAACTATTAAGCGTATTTTTCTGAAATCTTAACTATTTTAAAGTAAATTTAATTATTTATCTTTTAGTGTACGTATTTTATTTAAATACCATTATTTATATCTATAATAAATTAATAATGCGTCTAATTTGGGACAGCGCTCCTTGATGGGCGAGTCCTATTACTGGCTGGACGTACGACGCGTTGCGTGAGCTCAGCACAGAACACGCAGGCTAACCATTCAAGGCCATTGGCATTTAGTGGCGTCGTAACCCCACAGGCCATAGGTTGTTGAATCCTCACGACTTCTCTTAGCAAATAGTAAGCTATGCGTATTGCGTACGGCAGAGGATAAACATCTATTGACAAACAAAATAGGTAAAAGGAACGTCGTGAAGGACGAACTAACGTTCACTAAACACCAATCTATTGAAATGTCATCTGTCTGCACACTGTGGAGGTGAAGTGCAGAAGTTTTATAAACTGCAGGTTTTGCATAGGAAAATCTTTTTCTATAATGATCAGCCCTTTACTTTTAAATAATAAAATGGATTATTAATAAAACCTCTGTCTTAGGTTGCCTGACTAAAAGACACAATAATTTTACAAGTAACTAAGTTTTTCTGATTTTAAGCTATTGCATAGCTTTTATCGTGGGCTTTGAGCGCGGCGACGGAATCAAGAAATTCCGTAACGTAACGAAAATAAAACCTAACACCCCCCACTCCGTCTACCATGTAATGACGGTGACGGTGAGGTAATGACGGTGACGGTTGACGTGATGTTGTTATGGGAACGTAATTTTTGTTTTATGTCATCACGTCATCATCCCAAGTGTAGCGTTGACAAATAGGAAGTATGGAGGTTACAAATGCTATGCAATAGCTTTACCGCGGCAGTCCCCGAGTGCCACACGTTTTTTTTTTGTATGGCGGCTTTAACCTGGGTTATTTTTTTCTTTTCTTTCTTTCTTTTCTTTTCTTTCCTTGATTTCCTTTTTTCTTTCTTTTTTTTCTTTCTGAAGCTGTTATAAGAATCAAGTAATTGAATTTTAAAGCAAAATTTACGAAAAAAAAATTAAAATTACAACAAAATGCTTGTTTTTGCCTAGGTACCCATCAAACATAGTCTCCATATATGGAATCATTAACAGACGAACAAATCACACTTTGCCACAATTCTTCGCTTTCTGTAACCTATTTTTAGTTTCAAATATCATGACAAATGTCATTAAAGCGTTATGACCTAAATTACAACGGTGTTTTATTACATTTCAAGAGACATTACAACTTTGTTTTTGAAATGGCAACGCAGACAACTGTAATACCCAAGGGACCACAGATTTATCAGTAGACGACAGTGACCACTTACGGTTAGGTGGGTCACCCAAAATTGATTGCCATACAAAAACTCAAAACTCTCAATAATTTTTTCTCAACTACAGTGTGAGTCTTCATAATGTGCACATATCGAAATGAGGAAATCTATGCTTAATTTTAACGACAGAAAAAATATTTAAAAAATCTAAATATTGTTTTTTATACTTTTTATGAAATTAAAAAAAAATTGTAACAAAACTGTGTAACTTTTAAACTGAATCAGCTATCGCGATGAAACAAACTCCATAATGATTGAAAGTAAGTAGCCGTCCACATAAAATTAAAATTGAGAAAAAAACTACCCTCAATTGAAAATAAACATGTTTTTTTAGTAAAAATCTGTATTTTTTTCTTCAATTTTTAATTGTAAAATTTATAAATAAGATAATAATAAAAAGAGAGCAAAAAAAAATTTTTTAAAAAAAAATTTTTTTGTAAAATTTTTTTTTTTTTTTTAAACTAAAAAAAAAAATTACCATTTTTTCCGTCGATAAAATTAAGCATAGACTCCCTCATTTCGATATGTGCACATTATGAAGACTCACACTGTATGTTGGGGTCAGCTCCCAGTCTAACCAGATGCAGCTGAATACCAAATTTTACACGGAGCGACTGCCTATCCTATTGGATAACACGATACCCCTTGGCAATACTGGTTGTCTGACTTTCGGGCTTCTGACTACCCGTAACGTCAGTCAAATATCTATAAACGAATGACAGCAGGGAGCAACAGCTTGACGTGCTTTCTGAAGCATGGAGCAGTCTCGATATGTAATGGATGGTGACCCATCCACAGACGACCTCGGCAAGCGTTACTTAAGGAGACGGTAGCCGACGATAACCGACTTTTAATGATTTTATGCTGAAAATCACGTCTAAACGAGTAGTGTTAATGATTTGGAAAAATATATGTTAAATTAGAGCATTTTTTAATAACCATATATTATGTGCATATATTAGATTATGTTTATATTACATAGTGAAATTAATTTGTAAAGTTATATCTAACGCGGATAAAAAACTGAGAATCACGCAAAATCTATCAAGCGTATTTTTCTAAATCTTTCACCATTTGAAAGATAATTTAATTATTGATCTTTTAGTATACGTGTTTTATTAAAATACTTTTTGTTTTATGTATAACATATTAATAATGCATCTAATTTGGGACAGCGCTCCTTGATGGGCGAGTGGCTGGACATACGACGCGTTGCGTGAGCTCAGTGTACAGAACACGCAAGCTAACCACTCAAGGTCACTGGCATATATCTGCATCTTAACCTTGAAGATTGACCCGTGTGACTGTTATTATTTAGCCAGAAGCCCCGCGAACATAAAACCCACAATCATACAAACTAATACTTCTACCACTAACCTGTACATAGCAGCCTCTCACTTCAACCAACACATTCGCTATATACCACAGGTGTTGCTCCTGCCAAGGCTATAACAAACAGTCCATTATACCATTAGTTGTTATTAACAATATCAGTCATTATCTATTTAGTATTGAGAGCTAACGGAACTGACGGTACACTGATTGGTTGAGTCAAGTCCGGCTGGCCAAGATTTGAATAGCCTTGGGTACACCTGGACAACTCGTTAAGGATTTAGAGGTGGAAAGTTTTATGTTTGGCATAGAATTTTTCAGAATAGCGTTGCTGAGAAGATGCTTGAAGTTTATGGAGTTATAATTCTTGAAGTTATGAAGCTATAATGATCAGACTCGCCCCTTATTACATGGGACTTAAACATAACTGGCGAAATGCGGGTGTACTGTAGGGATACTTCTGCCTTACCCTCCGGGGATTAGAGGCGTGATGTTTGTTAAGTTTGTCAATAAATTTGCCTGCTTTTTCCCAACGATGTCGGGGTCAGCTTCCAGTCTAACCAGATGCAGCTGAATACGAGTATTTTACATGGAGCGACTGCCTATCTGACCTTCACAACCCAGTTACTGGGTAGCACGATACCCCTTGGTAAGACTGGTTGTCAGACTTTCGGGCTTTTGACGACCCGTAATCTCACCCACAACTCTCATCAGGGGTATGACTTGCTGAGCCTTTCAAAGGTTGAGCTACAATCTTCATGGCAGGATCAGTGGAATAACACTGGGAAATAAAAGGGGAAGTTTTATTATACTGTACAACCAACCATAAAACCAAAACCTTGGTTCCACGGCTACAAAGTCTCCAAAACCGTTATATCCGTCCTTTGTCGAATTCGTTTAGGCTTTTGTTGTACTCCCGTGTTTTTGGAAAAAATCCGGGATCACATATTCTTCGAATGCTCGAACAACGTTCCACCTTTAGATTTATATAAACGTCTCCCTAAATTTAAGATCCCTCTTCCGACTAATTTCTCCTCCTTACTAACATTTTCCTCCCCAGATCTGCTTGTGGCGCTGATGACCTTCATTCGTCACAATAACATAAAGTTATAAATTATTCTGTCTGTGTGGGTGTGGTATGCGTATATTTTATGTTTTAACAATTTTATTATATATTTATTTATATTTTTTGTTTGTTTCAGTCCTGTACTAACCCAACAAGATCTACGTTGAGTTCAACTGTATCAATCGAAGAATTTTATTTGTTTTTAATTATTTTTTTTATCATGCAGACTTGCTTCTTCCAACTCACTTTCGACATTGGCAGAATAGTCGACATCGGCTTTGCTTGCCATTTATTAAAAATAGAATAGAATAGAATAGACCCGTAACGACTGTTAAAGATCCACGAATGACAACAGTTATGTTATGTTTGTATGTATCACTAAAAGAGTTAAAAAGTCAGATGTTTCTATACACAAATTCTAATCAGTTTAAATAAATCAAGTATTTCTAAAAAGGCAAGTAATGATTGTCTTAAGTCTTCCTTAGTGCTCAGGGACACGACGCCGTAGCCGCGCCGCCGCGCCGTCTCCGCTTGTTTTTTCCATATAAAGCACGTGCATTTTTGCAAGCAGCCGTCGATGGAATAAAAAAAAAACATTTAAACAGTACTAGCCGTGTGGTGGTGGCGCGGTAGTGGCGCGGTGGTGGAGCGGCGGCAGTGCGGCAGTGGTCTAGCAACGTTGTGGCAAAGGTGTCAAATGTCATCATGACATTTGACACCTTTGCTAAGTTACGGAGTTGTATTGCTGATTGTAATGATTATAATTGAGTAAAGCCATATTTGTTACGGTCGCGAATCATATATTTAGATCAACATACAACATGATACTGACCTGCAAATTGCAAAAAATGTAAGAAAATTTGAATTTCGCGGGCCACCCTGACGCTTTCGCCTTAAGGTGTGGCGGCGGCGTCGTGTCGCTGAGCACTTACGGTAAACTCAAACTCAAACTCAAAGCATTTATTTCAATTAAACCATTTATAGGCACTTTTGAACTGTCAAAGAATCGGTCAGTTAGTCAGAAAGTTGAAGCTAGTTGCCCATTCCAAAACGTAGATCTCTATGGAGAAGAACGGGCAAGAAACTCCAAGGCCACTCTTTTAAATATAGATATTACAAAATTCTGGGTACATTATTCTGGTTGCTTCTATATGTGAGAACCATGTACAAATTATAATCAAAACAATTGAAAAATATAAGATTAAAAATAAGCCCTGGCAGTTAAGAGATGACCAGTCTCAACTGACGGCGCCCGTTCACGAACATGACGCGTGGATCAGCACCATCCAGCTCAACCGAAATCGAATGCCACATTACTTTTAAACCCAAAATCCAGTTCATACTTCCGGGCCCTAAAACCGAAACAGGGAACACATACTCGATAGCTCACTAAAGCAGTAGGATCTTCATAACCCGTAATTACTTACTGCTGAACATAGGCCCATTGTGCGCTTTTATAATTTCTAACGCGTAAAATGTATGGAAATACGTGCACGTTATAACATTACGGAAAAAAAAACCGGCCAAGTGCGTGTCGGACCACGCACAATGAAGGGTTCCGTAGTTGGGATGAATTCATCCCAAAAACAAACTTAACTTTGTAGTTGAAAAATATGTTCTCCCATACGGAATGTATGGGAAAACATGTTTTTGCAACTGTAAAGTTAAGTTGGTCGATTATTACTCGTTAACTTGTAAAGCCTACTTAGCTGTGATAGTTTTCCTTTAAATTTCGTTATATAAACTACTGTTGTGATTTTTTTACACACCCAAAACCAACCATTTAGCCGGCAGGGGGGGGGACACTTGACTCTAACAAAAATTAGCAATTTAAAGCTTAATATTTCGCGAACGGATCCCTGAATCCAAAAATGGTTTTCACAAACTCACAATGTTTTTAAAGGACCTTTTCAATGATACTCCTCACTATGGGTTAAAAAAAGAAAAAAAATAACATCACCACTTTACGTGTATGAGAGCTACCCTAAAAAAAATGTTTTTCATAATTTTATTTTACCACTTTGTCGGCGTAATTAAAATATATACCTATGCCAAATTACAGTTTTCTAGTACTAAGGGTCTCGGAGCTAGACCGCGGACAGACAGACAGACAGACAGACGGACATGACGAAACTATAAGGGTTCCTTGTTTACTACGGAACCCTAAAAAGCGTCTTCACATATTTCCATACATTTTACTTCCCTGTGTGGTAATTCTGTGGAAGTCCACGATAATATCGTCATGTTAGAAATACTTAGAAATGGTGAAAGTAAAATGGCTGCTAAAATTAACGATCAAGAGATCGATAAAAATCAACCCGCTTAGAAGTGTAGCGAAATTTACATCAAACGCACCCACGATAGAAAAAATCTTGAAACTATGAAGTAATGTTTATTTTTGATCTCAAATTACTATGTCCTTAACCATTCATATTTAAAGACACAATTTGCATAAAAGTATTAAATGAGGCCATTGACTTTGTAACTATAAACCATTTTAGTGTGACCCTTCTCTACCCAGTCAACAGTTCAAAACAGAGGCCTTTGAAAATTGGACTCTTTGGATCTGAGACTAGTATCACCAGAGCTCGATTTACGAATATTTTCAAAAATAGAAGAGGTCAAGTTACGTTGTTTTTTCTTAAGCCATGCGTGGGACTACCAACGTATTTAACTTTGGTAGCTACATAATTAATTATAATTTTTGGGAGTGGAATTAATGATAATTTTATTGGTTTTCTATCTTAAATCTTCATTAATATGTATGTTGTAAATGCGATTAATATTTGTGAATGAAGATGATATCTTTTGCAGAATATTGGCCTTGAATCTGTGGTGTACTGACAAGACTATTGCTGTCTTTGTCTTGCAGATAGGAAAAAAAAGAGATGGGTGATAGAATTTACAATTTTTTTTTGGTAAATTGGAAAGTTAATTTCGAGTTGTACTTACTTACCTATAGAGGTAGGTAATAACGGACAGACAGACAAAGGTTACAGTTTAAAATATTTAAGGAGTCATCTAATTCTGTTTTTTATTTATTAAAAATTTAATTTCTCAGTGAACTTTAGAATTCAGAAATTCAGACCTTTTTCAGCCACAAAACTTAGATTAGGTTTTCAGTAAAAAGTTAAAAATTTATATTAATTTTTAATCAAATTTCGTAGGTCGGGAGATTTTCATTAATTTTTTAAATTTAATATGTTTCGATCATAAAGTTGTGTTTAGAATGGCCTAATTTATGATTGATGAGTTAATATTTTTCATAACTTTTATATGATTTAACTTTTCACTCGTGAAATGTGAATAAAATACTTGTGACCCACCCTGCTTCGCACGGTTCTCAACTTGATAAAACATCGAGATATCTTTATTATCTAAGGGTAATATAAATTAATTATATACGTACTGATCCGCAGGAGAACCAAGGTAACCGACATAGCCCGAAGAATTGCCAAACTTAAGTGGCAATAGGCAATGCACATTGCTTACAGAACGGATGGCCGATGGGGTCGAAAGATTCTGGAGTGGCGACCACGTACCGGAAGACGTAGCGTTGGAAGGCCTCCCACAACATGGACCGATGACCTTGTGAAGGCCGCAGGAATCCGCAGGATGTTTAATGCACAGAATCGGTCGAAGTGGTGGTGCTTGGGGGAGGCCTATGTCCAGCAGGGGACGTCGTCGGCTGAAATGATGACTTAAACCTTTCGGAATAAATTGTCTAAGTGATGGTGAAAACTGCATAAAAAATGTTTACAAACAAAGTGAAGCCCTGACTCCTGCGCTAGGAAAAACACCTGTGTTACAGGAGCCAGTGTTTTCTCCCGATCAGTAGGTTCTGGATAGCAATGTATTTTATAACTTGTATAGATTTACGTAAGACGAAAGCGCCAGCGAGGCCCGCGTATTTACAATATCATAATCATTAAAATCATCAATGTAACTGTAAGTTAAAATTGCTCCATTGAATGACTATTTCATGAAGTCATGATTACATTTAAGGTCAATTTTAAGACGCAGATATATGACAGTGACCTTGAAGGGTTAGCTTGCGTGTTTTGTACTGAGCTCACGCAACGCGTCGTACGTCCAGCCAGTAATAGGACTCGCCCATCATAGAGCGCTGGCCCAAATTAAACGCATTATTAATTTTTTATACATAAAACAAAAGGTATTTTAATAAAACTCGTATAGAAAAGATCAATAATTCAATTATCTTTAAAATTGTGAAGGTTTCAGAAAAAAATACGCTTGATAGATTTTGCGTGATTTTCAGTTTTTTATCCGCGTTAGACATAAATTTACGAATTAATTTCACTATGTAATATAAACATAATTCAAAATATGCCTACATTATAATATTAAGAAAATGCTCTAATTTAACATATATTTTTTCCAAATCATTAAAACGACTCGTTTAGACGTTATCTTCAGTATAAAATCATTAAAAGTCGGTTATCGTCGCCTTAACTTTAGAGAGTTGCAATGTTGATTTTAATGGTTATAATTCTGTAAATATATATTTTTTACGGTCGCGAATTATATTTTCATCAACATAGAATCTAATACTGCCCTGCAAATTACATACAAAAAGCGGGTTCATCGTTAATTTTAGCTGAAAGACATCCATTGCTGGACATGGCCTCCCCAAGCACCGCCAGTTCGACGGGTTCTGTGCAAAAAGCGGGTTACCTTGGCGTATCCCCCTTAAGTGATTATGAAAAATGTTATATTTTCAACCTACAACCCACATGGTGGCTTAATGAAATTACTATTGCAGGCAGCGATTAAAAACGGGCAGAGCGTTTATTCAAAAAGTAGGCAACGTCGAAAATAGTTGTCAATTATTTACCTGTTTTGATTATTTTGGCAATGTTACTGTATGGAAATAAGAAATATGGCTAATTAGTGAACTAGAATTAATAATGAATTGCAATTATACTACTGAATTTGATGTTGTAAACGTTTTAGGTGTAAAACAGGCATTTAGAAAGTTTCCAAATACTTTTTTTACATCTAAAACTAAATATTCGGTGTTACGATATTAATTATTGTATTTTATTAATCAATATTTTAGTTCACTAGTTAGTCATATTTCTTATTTCCATACAGCAAAATTGCTAAATTAATCGAAACAGCGAAATATTTGACAGCTGTTTGCGACGTTGCCCATTGTCTGTATAAACACTCTTCAGAACCCGAATCAAATGTTGCTACTATTTTTGTATATTAATCAACTTTTATTCCATCTTTTCACCCTGTAGGTATTAGAAGAAAACGGCGCGCGTTAAGAACTTATGTATGTGGCGTTCACAGTTCATAACTTACATAGACTCCAAATCACCTCAATTATGTAATTACCTTCCTTCTGGCCCAAACAAAAGACACATAAACACAGTAAGGATATTATTATCTTCAAACTACCAGCACAGAAAACACCTGTTCATCAAACATTAAAAAAAGAAAAAAAACAACCAAAATACCACTTGACATCAGTCGGATACCAGTACCAAGTTAATCACATTACTTAACAACAAAAACACGTTCGAAAGTCAACTCTCACTCGCACCAAATAAGTCCTTCATTAGTGATGGGACAGCGCCAAAATTTACTTGGTATTCGATACCAAAAAAACGGGTATCGAAAAAAAGCGAAACGGGTTGTGTGAGAACAAAAAATCAGAGTAAGATGCTACCAGATTTTTTCTTGACGTTCAAAACATTGTTTATCGCCTTTTTTTAGTAAATAAATCTTTTTCGTACCAATTTATAATTAGTTAGTATTTGTGATATTTATTTTTGGTGATAAGAGTAAAAAAGTGGCTACAGCTGGTTTTGTTTTTATGGTAGCTAAATCGTTGTGGAAGTTAAACGGCTACTGTATGCTAACGATTGTTGATATTTATCTTATCTACTGCTGTCTATAAACACATTTGATTGTTAAAGGTGTCACCACATTGTACAATGGATGACACACTGGTAATGAAATTTATTTACAACTTACTGAGATACCAATAGTGAGGTATTATCAAAAGAGTTTCCATTTGTAACAACACAAGCGAGTTATTTTTTTTAAATGGGTAAAGATTTTGCCCTTTCTTTCATAAGTTCCAAGTACCATTTTTATTAAAGCCAGACTTCAACAATTAAAATACGTTTCATGTCAATACGAATACATTACAATCAACCAAAGCATGGTTTGACATCAGGAGTAATGACAAACACTATCCATTGTTAATAATGAATTGGAATTCGTATCGACAATCATTTATATTGGTATCGTTAGGTTCAGGTCCCCCTCCCTATTGTAATATTTTAGAAGATTGTAAAAATCGTCTATACTGACAGGTTGCTGAGTAGACGTCTGGGAATACTCTTTTAGGGATCTTAAGTAGATTTTTGTAAGAGAAAAAGGGATATTTTACATTGCGTGGGGTCAGACTTAAACCAAAGATCGTGTTGAAAGGGTCAGACGCTCGATATTGCTGATTATTTCATTGCTATGTGCCCCTTTTACTTAGTTGTAAATCGCAAGATTACATCTATTGTTTGGTAGATTTTGCTATCAATAATATGACTGTTATATCTTTTCATCCCGCATACCACAGTGTCTCAAGATGAAAGTCTTTGACCAGTGCGTGTTGCCAGTGATGACCTATGGTACTGAAACGTGGTCGCTCACAATGGTCCTTATCAGATGGCTAAAAGTCACCCAAAAGGTAATGGAGAGGGCTATGCTTGGAGTTTCCCTACGTGATCGAATCAGAAATGAAGAGATCCGCAGGAGAACCAAGGTAACCGACATGGCCCGAAGAATTGCCAAACTTGAATTGCCAATGGTACACATTGCTTGTAGAACGTATGGCCGATGGGGTCGACAGGTTCTGGAGTGGCAACCACGTACCGGGAGACGTAGCGTTGGAAGGCCTCCCACAAGATGGACCAATGACCTTGTGAAGGCCGCAGGAATCCGCTGGATGCGGAAAGCACAGAATTGGTCGAAGTGGCGGTGCTTGTAGGAAGCCTTTGTTCAGCAGTGGATGTCTTTCGGAATGATGATATGACTGTCATTGTACCCTTTTAACATGTACTGCATTGCATCTATGTTAATCTCATGGTGTACATCATCATGTGCCAAGCCTTTTTCCTATGTTGGGATCGGCTTCTAGTCTAACCGGATGCAGCTAAATACCAGTATCATACGTGGAATGACTGCCTATCTGACCTTCACAACCCAGTTACTGGGTAACACCATACTCCTTGGAGAGACTGGTTGTCCGACTTTTGGGCTTCTGACTACCCGTAAAGACTGTCAAAGATCTACGAATGACAGCCGAGACCAACGGCGTAACGTGCTTTCTGAAGCACGGAGGGTCTTGATATGTAATGGATGGTGGAACCGACTGCAGCCAGCGTAGCTTAACTCTTCGATCGACCCGTGTGGTCGTTACCATTAGTCCTAATTTAAAATTCGGTTTTGTCCAAAAAGCATTGAATTTACATACTAGATGTAGGAATTCTTTATTTCATGCTTCCCGCTATACAAAAATATTATATCTCTTCGTTATAATATCTAGTTTTAAATACGAATAGTTTTTCTGACGTGTTTCTACAAAAAAATATGTTACGAAATTAAACAAAATGTTCGCGAGAAGCTTTTAATTAAAGCTCGTTTGTTTTTTTTCTATTTCTAAGGAAAAGCTGAAGCTTTTGTGTCTCAACATCAGGCTTATTATTGACGAAGGTTGTATAAATAATTCAGTAAGGCACTTTGAACCGTATTTAATATACAGCTTGCATTTGAGAATTTTCACGTAAGTGTCGATTTGATGTTTCTTGAGACATTGATTTAGAAAAAGTAATAATTTTGGGAAATATTTATGATTCTGTATTGTGTACAAATTTTTGCTATCGCTGTGACAGGTTTATTGTAATTTTACTTGTCTTTCTCTTTATATCATAATTAGCTGTTGTTCGCGATTTCATCTGCAATTCAGGATAAAAAGTAACCTATGTCCTTCTCCAGGTTCCAGGCTACTTTTCTGTCAAATTTTATCCAAATCCGTTCTGCCGTTTTAGCTTGAAAGCATGACAAACCTCTCTTTCGCATTTATAAAACAGTCATTAAAAAAAAAATAAGACTTAGGGGTGCTACGCACGTCTTCAGTTTAGTATGATTCGGCAACCCTGGGTGATAGAATCGAATTTGCTGCGAAGTCGCTCGGCTTAGTCTGAATTGTGCCGAGTAGACCCGAACATGATTCAGCGAGGGAAGATGAAACTGAGTTTGCTAATCATCGGCACAAGATGAATGAAAGCCGAATATGTGTAGTAGATAATAATGCTTCGGGTCCGTTTTGTTGTTTAACAAACTGCCAAATCAAATGTGGTGATCCGAACAAGTGAGTAGCACCCCTTGGTTTTAAGACCTCTTGTGGCTTGAAAGATATTTACTATTTATTGCTCTAGGTATTGAAAAGTTCTTTAAAGTAAAGTAAAGTGGAGCTCGTGGGAAAGTAATAACAGCCACACGGGTCGATCCATCAGGTTAAGCTGGTTGGTCCGTGGATGGGTGACCATTCCTACATACGGAGACTCCTCCGTTCCTCGGAAAGTACGCTAAGCCGTTGGTCCCAGCTGTCATTCGTGGATCTTTGACAGTCGTTATGGGTCGTCAGAAGCCTGAAAGTCTGACAACCAGTCTTACGAAGGGGTGTCGTATTACCTAGTTACTGGGTTGTGGAGGTCAGATAGGCAGTCGCTCCATGTAAAATACTGGTATTCAGCTGCATCTGGTTAGACTGGAAGCCGACCCAAACATTGATTGTATCGTAAAAGTTCTTTAAGGAATGTTGTAACTAGGATACGCACCCTAATAGGGTGTTGTGGCCTGACTTGGGGAGGCTTATATTCAGCAGTGTACAGCGACCGGCCGAGTTCATTGATTGAAGCCTTTAACAATACACATCGCTCTGTATTTCGGGGGAAAGGGCAATCCATTCATCACCAGAAATCAAACAGAACAATAGATGGACGGAACAGTGTTTTGCGGACTAACGCCACAAAACAATTGAAGCTTTTCTGACTATACATTCTAGTTTGGACCTTTATACTGCAGAACATTACGCCTGTAATCCTCAAAGGAGTAGGCAGATGTACCCTCATTTAGTTGAAATAAATTTGAATTTATTCAGAATTAATTGGATTATTTTACAGTTTTTAACACAGCTAACTATTTACATTAGGTACTAAATTAAAAGACTAACTAACTATCTGTATAAATAAAAATAAGAAAAACAAAACGACACTAAGGCGTCGAAGTATTCGTCCGCATCGCTGTCATCCGGAAACGTGCCCAGAAGACTGGCAGCATTGCCACATTGAATGGCAATGCTAATTCTTTGGCGAAAGAACGAGCCAGCCCTCTGGTCACGTGAAGTGTCGACCAGTCGACGAGAAATTTCCTTAAAAAGCACTCGGGCCCCATGATCCGAGCGTTTCGACCCCAAACGGCTCAAAACTATGGTTACCCATAAGGTTACGTATTTGCGCTGCTTGAGGGTCTTAGCAGCCGCAGCAGCGGCGCCAGCACAGCCCGCCGTGCTAGGAACATGAAATGGCGCAAGGGTGTCGACACAGGTTGCATCCCACACCAGAGGCCTACCCATCTTCCAAGGCAACAACGTCATCCCGTCTGGTCTCTTCCCATCGTCACGTACCAAGCCGTTTGGTTCTAATACCGCTGGTGACGAATAATGTCGTTGATGCTCATTTAGTTAGTTATTTTTAAGTTGTATTTAGACATTAACTTAGTCTAAGTAGTAGTATTATGTATTTTATTTTTGTACACTGACAATGTCTCTCCTTTCTTTCTGTCCATCCAAAGGCATGTATAAGAGATCGCCTTGTACGATAAAACTGCCTATTTTACACTAGTTTTAAATGTTTCATCGATAGTAGTGATATCCTAGTGGTGTGACTGTCAGCCTGCCAAGTTAGGTCTCGAGTCCGAACCCAAGCCACGCACCTCTGACTTTTCGGATTCATGTGCGTATTGTATAATTATCACTTGCTTCAAAAATGGTGAAGGAAAACATCGTGAGGAAACCGACATACCTGAGAGATAGTAAAAACTCTGACACCAGGTTAGTCCACTAATATAACCACACGAAAAAGTAAAGAACATGTTTTTCCTTTTTGTTTTATGTGATGGTGGATGGTAGTGTCATGTGGTGATGGTGGTGTGGTGGTAATCAATCAGACTCGAAATTCCTATTGGAAATAACCGAAGATCTTACCCAGTCACACAGTAATAGTCGCGCTTCAACCGCTGGACCAATGACGCAATCTACTTTTATACTATTGTTGTATGTAAGCATACTCCTCAGATTTGACAGGTTTTTGATATCTTTCCATGACAGGCAGTCACATACACAAAGAATTGTTTATAGGTCTTTATTAATCGGTCCCAATATTTTGACAGAATTAGCAAGCTGAAGTAGCAGTGGGCCAGCCATATCAGCCGTAGAACCGATGTTGGGGTACACGTGTTCTTGAGTAGAGACCGCGAAATGGCAAACGTAAGGTAGGACGCCTTCAGGCTAGATGGAGCAACGATCTTCACAGGGTGGCTGGTAGCAGCTGAATGAGAGTGGCGTGTAATTGGAAAGGCCTATGTCCAGCAGTGGACTGCTATAGGATGATGATGATTATTTTGACTATTCTGGCTATAAGAGTAGAGGAAGACCTAAGAAACGATGGATGTACTGTGTGGGAGATGATATGGCTGAAAAGGGGGCGTTTACCGAAATGACGAATAATATATTATTATATATATATTTTTTATCATTGATTTTACATTCTGTGATTACTTTAACTCACACACTATTATTAGTATTACTTGTCAAAATTTTAGGAATATCGTAGATATACTTTTAGAATGTTTGTAAATATATTATGAGCACTCTGTGTCTATCACATAAATAATTTATCTGTCGTTGCTTCATTTTTATTCTTTTTACCTATTGTGGTATAGTAATCTTATTCCAGATGCATCGTCTTCATATATAATTATACAATTAACGTAAAAAAAAAGACAAATTATTGTAAAACATTTTAAAAGAGTAACGGTGGAGTTTCTTGCCCATTCTTCTCCATACGAAAACTACCTTTTGGAAGGGGCGACTAGAATCAAATTCAATTTTTTTGTAAATTTTGACGTGCAAAAGTAAATTTTATGTGCCTAATTGAACTAAATTATTTGACTTTGACTTTGAAGTATGGATACAGAAAACAACCCCAAATAAATTGAGATCAGGGCAAGAGAGTGATGATTTTTTTGAGAGTAAAAGTAGACTATAACTAGTGTATCCTCTATATCCTACACATCGCCGGGGTGAATAAACTGAAATTATTCCGTCAAAGCAATTGAAAAGACTATTAGGAGTCATTTGTGAACGGACTACTAGTTACGCGCTTTGCGATGGAAAACAGGAACATGCGTTTGTACCTAGCTTTGTTAGTTATGTTGAAAGGAACTCATGATCAGCCTATAATGTTCCCACTGCTGGGACACAGGCCTCCTATCTATGAGAGGGAGTGGGCTGTACTCAATACTCAATTCTTTATTGCATTCCATTATGTATTACATGGATGGTATAACTAAGTAAAATATCAATATGGACCCTGTCGGGCACAGCAAAATTAGGAGGGAGGAAGAGGGCTAAGTAGCAATTCAATGTTATTATAAATTAATAGATGTGTTTAATTGGGTGTATAATTATTTATCTTTTATATAAAATTTTCGTGTCACAATGTTAGTTACCTTACTCCTCCGAAACGGCTTTACTGATTTTTACCAAATTTTATATGCATATTCAGTAGGTCTGAGAATCGGCTACTATCTATTTTTCATACCCCTAAGTGATAAGGGTTGTCCACCCCAAACAAATAATTGGCAATACAACGTTTGCCGGGGTCAGCTAGTATATTGTATATCATTAGGTTTGTGTATATAGGTATAGTAGCATAGCATTGTGTCACCCAATGTAAAATTTCTAAGTTAATGTCTGTAATTTTTATGGTGCACATAATAAAGAATATTCTATCTATCTATCTATAGTATGTTAATTATTTTAATTTTATGTATTGCATAAGAATAAGTTCTTAGAAGTAATTTTATTATTATTAATTTATGTTATTATTTAAGTATTCCACTACGCAGGCCCAGTGCGGGTTGGGAAGGAAAAGAACTCGTATAAAAGGTGTTAGCTCGGTTTTGGAGCATCATTTTGGTAGAAATAGCAATTGAGATGAAATTTTTTAACATATCATCACGCCTGTAATCCCCGAAGGGTTAAACAGAGGTATACCTTTAGAGACAATCACATTTCACCGGTTATGTTTCCCATGTACCAGGGGCGAGCCTATTGAGGCACGCGGCCTAACGGGCACAAATCTAGATTCCGGGCTGTTACTGAGAAAAAAAAAACCCAATAACACTTAACCCGACCTGGAAATCGAACCCAGGACCTTATGCTCAGGAGTTGTGCTTGCAACCACCAGAACAACGAGGCAATACAGTATAAAATTTACTTAATTTTTTATGGTTTGTTCCCACAGTCAAACCGTAAAAACGGTTTTGTGGAGCGTAGTTTTAGGCAAAAGACTGTTAAATAAAGAAACATGTCTTAATGTAACATAACCGCGGTCCGCTGTTGCAGTACCTACAGGTTCCATATTACATAGTTTTGTGTTCCACATTTTGCCTTACCCCAGTCAGATTTATATATATATAGGTATAGATAGGTCACTTAGTTTCGTTCTTCCTCTATCTCTAAGGATTTAGAAATTATCCTTGTAAGAATTCTAAAAACCTGAAAACAGTTATTGATTTTTGACAAAAAGAAAATCTGTGTTTCCAAGGTAAACCTAATCGCGAAATTCATTAATTATGTACCTACTTAAAAACCTTTATTTTTGTTAAGAGCTTTTCTTGTATCTTGAAGTACCTTCATGTTAAAACAATGACGATTAAAAACATAAGATAAAAAGAACATCAAACATTTAGATGTCCACCAATACAAAAAACTATAAATAGCTACATAACTACATTCACAATGTACAAGAAACATCGAAGTTGTTCGTAATCCATCATGATACGATGAAAGGCGCAAACAAAACAATTTGTACATGAGCAACAAGAATCAGGAATCCGAAACGGGTCTGTTTGAAAAAGAAACCAGAAACCAGATACCACATTTCAAACATTACTAACGTGCTACAACACTAAAAAGAACGAAAAATTCGAATTTGCGCAATTCAAAATTTCGAACGTTTAATGTCAAATATGTTTAAACCTACATCGTTCTTTTCATTCGAAATTCGAATTAGGTGTCTACAATCAAAATTATTACTATAACAAGATCAATTTTCTTGAAAAACGAAACGATAATACGAAATCACTACGCAATTCAGCCCCAAATTATCTGTACGCAATAAAAACCGCCCCAGCGTAGCAACGTCAGTCCCGAACACGCAGGCTCGCTCGCTCTGCGATAGCTCCCGGGACGCTGTAGTGATCATCCCCTCCCTTCCCCCCGCGGGTACGGCGCACGCCCTGTCCGCCAGACGGCATCCAGCGCCCAACGAGAGCGCACGTATACCCCGCGTCGCGGTCACCTGTGGCGCCGAACCCAGTGTTTACGGATTACAGTGAAAAATTGTGCCGAAGTGTGTGCTACCCTGTGTTTTTATGAATGAATGAATGAAAATCATCGTGCATAACCGGTTGCCGGACGGTTTGACTGCGGACCGGTTCCGATTTCCGCCGATACGGGTTTCGTGGGAGTAAGCCTATGTTTTATACTTCTTTTGCTTGGAACTGGATTTTGATAGTGTTTAATTATTTATTTTTAAGTGGATTAGGATGTGATGTTGAGCCTCTTTGTTCTTTTTATAAAATTTTTGTTCGAAGGGACACTTTTCAGGAATCATTTGAAAATTGATAGGCGCGTTCCATTTTCGAATGTCACTGCTGGTGATATGAAAAAAAAACAACAATAGCATAAATATTTTATTTAGTATCAGCCAGTAATCGGTACAAATCAAAATGAAAATAAAACATAAAATTTTATGTCAGTTTAACAAAATGAAACGTTCGGAAAAATACGTTTTCACTCCCATCCGCGTATCATATGTTAGGTATCAGTATCACTGATAAGTTTTCTATACCTACCTACATTGTTGTATAAAATAATCCCGAAAAGGGTATATAACAAGCCTAGGAAAACCGTTTATATTTCACTTTCGCGTAGGCGACTTTAGGCTAGTAAACTGTCACTAAAGCTTTTGTCAACTGAAGTTTCTTCTATCTTTGAACCTTTGAAGGGAAATAGCCCGTTTCAACCCTAGACTATCTGTCCTCTTATAAGATAAAGATAATATGAACTGTAGACATTTTCGATGTCATGTTAGGGTTGACTTCAAAAATGGCTGTCAACCAGTTTTACCAAGGGGTATCCAGTAACTGAGTTGTGGAGGTCAGATAGGCAGACGCTCCATGTCAAATACTGGTATTCAAATGCATTCTGTTAGACTGGGAGCCGACCCCAACATAGTTGGGAAGAGTCTAGGAAGAATATGACGATGTTCGGGTTGATTTTAATTTAAAACCATCTTGCGTATTCATTTGTTTTTGTATTCTACACATTTGCTTTTAATTATTACCAGCCTGTAATTGTCAAAGACCTCTTCTGATACAAAGAAGGTACAAGCATTCACTGTTTTATTTACGTATGCAAATACGGGTGTTGTCATCATGGGGTAGATAGGCTGTCAAAACATAGTTATTTTTTAAATCAACACTGTAGGGGTACTTATAAGGAGTACTCCTAGGGGTACTTACTTTATAGGGTCAACTAAATTAGTTAGCAATACTACAGACGTAAAGAGTGTCGATATTTAAATACGATAAAATAAAAAAACTAATATTATAAATGCGAAAGTGAGCTTGTTTGTTTGTTACGCTTTCACGCTAAAACGGCTGAACAGATTTGGATGAAATTTGGCACATGGGTAGACCATGACCCGGAGAAGGACATAGGCTACTTTTTATCCTGGATCGCAGACGAAATCGCGGGCAACGGCTACTTTTGTGTCTCGTTTAGAAAAATCGGCACCTTCTTGTGTTGAGCTGTCTGAATATTTTTCTATTTTCATATAACGCCTTTTTTCCCCGAAGGGTTGCGCAGAGGTGTACCTGTAGCAGGTACACCCACATTTCGTCAGTTATGTTTAAGTCCCATACCGACACAGCCTGCCGAGCATGTCGAGACTATTGCCATCAACCGGGCACAAATCCAGACTCCGGGCTGCTACTGAGAAATTTCAGATAGAAAAACCCAATAATACTTTGCCCGACCCGGGAATAAACCAATGAGGCAGTCAGGCTCAAGCAGGTCAGGGTAGGCTATATTCATCAAATAAATAAATAAATAAAAATTTAGCTAAACTGAATAAAATTAAATTGGTTTGATTGGCTAGGTCAAAAAATAATTTTCAAAATCGGTCCACAATAGACGAAAATATCAATGAACATACATATATCAATCTGCCTAGCCTTTTCCCAACTATGTTGGGGTCGGCTTCCAGTCTAACCGGATGCAGCTGAATACCAGTATTTTACATGGAGCGACTGCTTATCTAGTAACTGGGTAATACGATACCCCTTGGTAAGACTGGTTGTCAGGCTTTCTGGCTTCTGACGACTCGTAACGACTGTCAAAGATCCACGAATGACAGCCGGGACCAACGGCTTAACGTGCTTTCCGAGGCACGGAGGAGTCTCGGTATGTTAAGATGGTCACCCATCCACAGACCAACCCCGGCAAGCGTAGCTTAACCTGATGAATCGAACCGTTCGACTGCTATTAGTTAGCCACGTACTCTTCATCCATCGATGAACATACATAATAAAACTTAATATAAAGACGAAAATTATAACCTCCTCTTTTTTGAAGTCGCTTAAAAATGATATGCCAAGGATTCGTGTGCCTATTCTTTCATGAATTCAGGCTTGAAATTGCCTTTTGAAAAGTAATTGTTAAAGCACGTTTATTTACAAATTTAAATGAGAACACCTAAATGTTAATACATGGTCCAGTTATATACGCAGTCCGTAATATGACGTAGAGCGTACCTCGTTATATTACATCGTGAAAATTACACTGAAATGCATGCAAAATGTCATGCAGTAATGATGCAGTATTTTCGTAGTTGGGATGATTACAAAAAAATATTTTTTGCCCGTTTTGTAGTTTATAAAAAAATATTGGACACGTATTTTTTCATTTTTTACGTTATCAAAAGATTACAGCGATACATTGAGTTAAAATGTGCCATGACGTCACGAGTATGTAGATTTTATACTTACTTGTGACGTAGTGACCCTCACTCCCAAACTTTGACGCGTTTTATCCAAGTATTTTTTTTTTATTAATAAAATAAAGCAAAAAATACGTGTCTAATATTTTTTTATTATCTAACTGACGGACTAAATAGAATTTCTTTTTTTTTGACCCAGGCATCATCCCTGTTATAATAATTCCTGCTGAAAATCACTTATGCTTTGGATAACTAAATACTAACACGTATACGATGGATGGATTGTGTGAATGGTGATGTGGCTAGAAACGGGGTGAATACCGAGATGATGACTGATAGAGAAGTGTGGAAGGAGAAGACATGTTGCGCCGACCACAAATTAATTGTGAAAGTGATGATGATGATGATATTATGTGTCATTTTAGGCCTTTTTTTACAATATTTTGAACATGTAACTGATCCACTGCATGGTAACTATACTATAGCAAGGCACTCCTAATACCAAGGATCAATGAACAACAAGCTGTGACTTGATGACTATTTCTGGTAATTGATTTTGAATAAAATAATTTTCTCGAAAATCAATGGTGTTTCAAGAATAGTAATTAGTTAATTTATACCAGTTTAATACATGTTTAGCGAATTGATAACCAATTTAAATTGTCCGTATCTATATTCCAATCACACCTGTCATTCTGTGACAGTTGTGTGCAATGGCTTATAACCTTTCAACTGTCATTAACGAGAACCAATAGAATTTTAATTGTTATCCACTTCAATGAGACGTCGTAACAGATGATGAGATAACACAGTGAATTGTCGTAGTGAGTCAATTTGATCAACATTTAATTTCCCTGACCGTACATGACTAAGAAGTCCTTTGAGGCACATTGTTCGATGGCAATTTTGTAATAATTATGATCCACACAAACGCTGTTCTCTCTCCGAAGCCTCGCTGTACAAAGGACTGTGCTTTTGATAGGTACCTATTTGCAATGTTACGAAAATGTCAGTTTCAACGAGAGTGTCAGTTTCAAAGAGAATGTATTCAAGTACACGCACCTCTGACTTCGGATTCATTTGTATATTGTATAATTATAACATCGTGAGGTAACCGGCATGCATGAGAGATATTTCTCGACGGCATTTGAAGTCAAGTCAGAGGCCCTTGAGCTGCTTTAACACTCACACCAGGTTAGTCACTAACCACACGAAAAGAAAAAGAACGAGAATTTCCTACAATGATCAACGAAAATGATTTCATCTCACGAAAATCTACCAACATCACAACATTTTTCCATAATGAACACATTTCCTGGCCACACTCGGTAACATTCTTAATTTAAAAATAAAGACAAACAAACAGAAAAAAAAATAACCGACATTTTTAAAACTTCGCGACTTCCGATCGTGTGTCACTCGATGAGTAAAATTAAAAATAAAATTTTGACTGGACGTCATGACGGATTGGCCCAACCTCGTAGATGGCGTTTTAGTTATTCGGAAATACTGTAGATATTTGTTTTAAGTATTACTAGAATCACCAATTTATATAAATAAACTCATGCCTTCTTCCCATGGGGGTAGGCAGAAACTACAGAACACCACGTGCTGCGATCCTTACATACTTCTTTTGCTTCGTTTACGTTCATACTATCAGTTTATATGTACAATGACATAATAGGAATGATGAAATTTTTTTTTTTTGTATGTGTTGAATTTATAAAAAAATATTAAACTCGTATTTTTTCTTTTTTTACGTAGGTAATCAAAAGTTTACGGCGATACATTGAGTTAAATGTGCCATGTCGTCACGAGTATGTAAATTTTAGACTTGTGACGTAGCGACCCTCACTCCTCAACTCTAATGCGTTTTATCTAAATCATTTTTTATTAATATATAATTAATATAATTATATATTATTATAGTATATATAATTATATATTATTATATTATATATAATTATATATTAATATATAATTAATATATAATTAATTATTGATAAATAAAAAATACGTTTTTTATTATCTGACTACGGACTAAATAGAATTTCATCCCTATTATGAAACATCAACCACCTTTAAGAAGTCTGCCTCTGGGTCTAGTGGTCACAAGCGCTACTGCTAAACGTGAGGTCTTGGGTTCGATTCCCAGGTCGAGCAAAGTGTTATTGGGGTTTTCCATCTAAAATTTCTCAGTAGCAGCCCGGAGTCTGGATTTGTCCCAGGTTGATAGCAATAGGCTCGCCCCCTATTACATGGGACTTAAACATAGCTGGCGAAGTTTTTCATTGTGGTATAAATGAGTTATTCTTATTTAAATCACGATATAGTTTATAAATGACATTATTGAAGTTTCTCTCATCATCATAAGTCATCGGAGGAGCTCGTGGCTAAGTAATAACAGTCGCACAGTTTGATCCAACAGGTTAAGCTACGCTTGCCGGGGTTGGTCCGTGGATGGGTGACCATCTTTACATACCGAGACTCCTCCGTGCCTCGGAAAGCACGTTAAGCCGTTGGTCCCGGCTGTCATTTGTAAATCTTTGACAGTTGTTACGGGTCGTCAGAAGCCCGAAAGTGACAACCAGTCACACCAAGGGGTATCGTGTTACCCAGTACCTAACTGGGTTGTGGAGGTCAGATAGGTAGTCGCTTCATGTAAAATACTGGTACTCAGCTACATACGGTTAGACTGGAATCCGACCACGACATAATTGGAAAGAGGCCAGGCAGATGATGACCGATTATGTTTAAAAACTTACAGCCTTCTGATAGGTAGACGGCGAAGGCTTTAATAATAGGATCCCTTTGATACCCTTTGGAAACCAAGCCTTAATGAAAATTGTACTAGACAGTACTCGTTCAAAGTTCGAACTAAATACCATAAAAGGTCGAACCGTTTTAATAACGCCAGGACATTGAAATTGCAAAATTTCTGCGAATATCCCAATAAAATTTAAACCTGGGACTGGGTCATCTCTTAGTTGCCACGGCTTATTTTTTAACAGACTTCCAAAAAGGAGGAGGTTATATGTTCGTCGCGTATGTTTGTTTTTTTTTTTTATGTATGTCCACCGATTTCTCCGTCAATTGTGGACCGATTTTGAAAATTCTTTTTTTGTTTGAAAGGGTGTGCTCTCGAATTGGTCTCATATAAATTTTATTAACGTTGCTTGGATATTTTTTGAGTTAGCTACAAAATACGTATTTTTTTCCTACTTAGTATGTAGATGATCTGATAAGTTTCTGTCACTGGTAGCAGGTAGTGGTATTCGAATGTGTGTGGGGTAGGTACCACAACTAAAAAGTGAAAAATAAAAACTTTTTACAAAAAAAAACAACCGACCTCCAAAAAAACATTAAAATGTGAAAAATAACTTTAATTTCGGAAGTCGGTGGCAAAAAACGAAAATACAAAACCCAAGACACCGACTTCCGAAATTAAAGTTATTTTTCACTTTTTAATGTTCTTTTTGGAGGTCGGTTGTTTTTTTTTTAATTTTTGAATTGTTCTTTATCTTTTTCTCGGATGCTTCTAACGTGCACGTCTTTCTACATTGTTCTCACATGTAACATGAATGATGTAACCAATATTTTGTAACAACTTTTTATTTAAAAGAGTGTCCGTGGAGTTTCTTGCCCGTTCTTCTCCATAGGTACCAACCTACTACGCTTTGGAATGGGCAACTAGCTTCATCTTTCTGACTGACCGATTCCTTGACAATTCAAAAGTGCCTGTAAATGGTTTAATTGAAATAAATGCTTTGAATTTGAGTTTGAGGTTGACCTATTTTAATCTCGTCATTCTATCCGACCGAACTATTTATTAATTTAAGGGGCGTCACCGTTATCTAATGCTCTGCTATTTGTCAGTACACCCGGATTAGGAAATTATCATCAATATGACATGTGTGATTAAATTTTATGTATGTGTTCGGACGGAATTGAATGTTAAGTTTATGGTTTGCAAGCCAAATAGTTCTGAAATTGAATGAAAATTTGGTGCAAAATTAAGTAAATTTTCACATGTACAATTTCTTCATGAATGATGTAATCGATATTTTGTAACAGTATTGTGATTTAGAAGAGTGTCCGTGGAGTTTCTTGCCCGTTCTTCTCCATAGGTACCAACTACGCTTCGGAATGGGCAACTAGCTTCATCTTTCTGACTGACCGACAATTCAAAAGTTTTAAGGCACTTTTGAATTGTCAAGGGGTCGGTCTTGGTTTTTTTGAAATAAATGGAACGATAAAAAAAACAAAATTCAATATATTTTATTTTACCTAAACCTGCATGGGCACTTATGGAACGTCAGAAGCTAGGTGCACGGTTCCAATTGGTCGTCTTCTATGGAGAAGAGCCGCCAAGAAACTCCACGGTTACTCTTTTAACAATAATTGGATTTTACAATATTTTCAAATATTATTGTAAATAGGTATGGGAGGACAGTTTAGGTCTTTCAAAAAGTACCAGGTACTTAACAAAATAGAAAATGATTAGTCAACGCCGTAACCTTATCTAAATAAAGAGCACAATCGCGTTTACGAAAATGAGGTGTCGGTAACGGTGTCACGAGTTCAATTGTTGTTTCTCCATCTCAAAAATGCCCAACGCGCCTAAAGAAGTTTTCACTTCAAAAAATCTGTGTAGTGCGCGTTTAAATCTTTTGTTGGAATTATCCTAATTGCTCGGTACTATACAGCCCTATCATAATTTGGAGGCAATTTTTTTTTCACCGTTTTCCACCAATTTGTATGCTTACAACGCTATAACATAGTGAAGTCAAAGAAAGTCGAATTTTGTAAGTCTTTGATCAAAATAGAGTTCGCTGATGTAGCTTAAGGGCCTGTGCACACCACGTTTTTTAAACGCGCCGTCGACGCGTGATTTAGAAACGCGCGTCGACGGCGCGCTTTTATCCTACAGAGCAGTGTGCAAAGGTCTACAGGCTGCATCTGACTCGCGTGCGTATCGCGTCTGTATCGCTACAAACGCGCGTCGACGGCGCGTTTAAAAAACGTGGTGTGCATAGGCCCTAAGAGGGTTTATCCTAAAAGTTGGCAACGTCGTAAATAGCTGTCAAATATTTACCTGTTTTGATTAATTTGGCAATATTACTGTATGGAAATAAGAAATGTGGCTAACTAGGGAACTAAATTGATATTATCGTAACACCGACTATTTAGTTTTAAATGTATAAAAGGTATTTGGAAACTTTCCGAATGCCTTTTTTACACTTAAAACTGTTACAACATCAAATTCAGTGTTATAATTGCAATTCATTATTAATATTCTAGTTCGCTAGTTAGCCAAATTTCTTATTTCCATACAGTAATATTGCCAAATTAATCAAAACAGCGAAATGTTTGACATCTATTTGCGACGTTGCCCTCTTTCAGAATAAACGCTCTTAATATAAACTTGAATAGTTATGATGATTTTTTACAACATAACATCACGCCTAGTTTCCCCAAAGGGTTGGCCAGATGTGTCCCTGTAGCAGGTACACCCACATTTCGCCAGTTATGTTTTAAGTCCCATGTAATAGGGGGCAAGCCTATTGCCATCAACCGGGCACAAAGCCAGAATCCGAGCTGCTACTGAGAAATTTTAGAAAAAATTTCTTCCATTCAATTTTCCTCTACAGTATACTGAGTTGGAATACAACTTACAAAGTAAAACCTACAACACCTATGGTCAAAGAAGGGTATCTATAAAAATAAAACCAGCTAGTCAGTGCACACCGCTTCAAACCAGTTTGAAGACATACAAGTTTCGCGTCCGGTGTGCCTCCCACTTAAAGATTAGTGCAGGTTTGGTTCCCATGTTGAGCTTTTTATTGTAACAGGATGGTGTAGTTGTTTTGTTTGTTAATAAATGTTGGTTTTATGTATGTTTGAGAGTAGGTTCTTAATTGTTGTGTTCGTTTAATCGAGGGGATCTGATGAGTGTTTGGTGCTTCTGTTAAGGTAAAATGTAGGTGACTTTCCGCGGTTTTTTTGCAGGTAAATCTATAATAGTTCAGGCTTGATTTTTAGGTTCGTAGATTTTACGCTTTCTTTTATTTACTCTTTCGTTTCTTCAATCATTCTGTGTCCAAACTTTTGGTACTTCATTTCTAATTAAGAACTCAATTAGATATTCGTAAAAGCAGTCTTAAAAACCTGTTAATTTTATTCTGACCAATCAAAACACACCTACACAGATCAAAATTAACTTCAACTTTAACAGTACCTAGTTTTAGTTAACATTAATTTACTGACAGACGACGCAGTCTAAGCCGCTGGGTCTAAGCTTGACATTTAGCACAGAAGTTGTTTCCAATATAACGAAGGTGAGCAATTAGAAGGATTTTGAAAAATTCATCCCTTAAACGGGTTAAACAGGAGATGAAAGTTAGTCGCTTTTAGGGTTGCCATCACCAAAACGGGCCCTGGACAAAAACTTCAAATACCCCGGACATTCGGGTGAAACGAATAATTTTTCACCAGACGCCCTCGGATTTTTTTAAATAAATTAAACCATCGTTAAGTTTATAGTATTTTTTTTTTTATTAATAGAAAATCAACTTAAGCCTCAACAATACAAATAAAAGGCTTAATTTACTAATCAATTGTACTTATACTATTCTCTGTCTGAGGTATTATGGTAACAAAGGTAAAATTTAGGAACGCTCTTTTTTTTGGCATCAAAAATGGGTCATTTGTCGCGCGGCGAATTTTTAACTATGATAATGCTTTAATTTATTGCAAATAATTCAATTAATCGGGTTATCCCTGACACAAAATAGGTTTTTTACTTTTATTAATTTATTTATTTTTTGTATAGATTCTTTTCTACATATTTTGTGAATGTCAGAACGCTGTAGGCTTAGTGGATTGTAGACCTGTTGACCATTTTCTATTTTGTTAAGTACCTGGTACTTGTTGAAACACCTACATCGTCCTCTCACTGTTATTTGAAAATATTGTAAAAGCCAATTTATTTTTAAAAGAGTGGAGTTTCTTGCCGGCTCTTCTCCATAGGAAACGACCAATTGGAACCGTGCACCTAGCTTCTGACGTTTCATAAGGGCCCATGTAAGTTTATGTGAAATAAAATATTTTGATTTTGACATAGAAGTTAAATAGTGTCCTATTTAAAAACCGCGCCCGGACGCTCCCCGGACGCCCTCCAAACTAGGACAAATCCGGGGAAACACGGACGGATGGCAACCCGACTTTTGCCGATACAAAATCCCAACAGACACATGGCTAGTTTCCCCCATAAACCGTTAAATATATACTTAATACAAAAAAATTGTCGTACATCATACATACCTGGTAATACCTACAACATACATAGTGAGAGTTTGTCCTTAACGAATATAATTACCCAACCAGTTTCCTTCGCCTTGGTTCTAGCCTTCGAAGCTGATAAGGTTGTTAATCCTAGGTGAACTTTCCAAGTGTTTACTGTATAACATAGAGTTCTATAAATCTATACTCCGTTTGAAATAAGATTAGACATTTAACTAAACCTTTTTTACAGTCCGTTCAACCGATTTTGACTTCTATTGCGATAGAGGCATGACAAATGACAGCTGCAGTAAACAGTTGGTTTGTAACCACTTTTTTTGCTTTTAATGCCATCCTTATGCCTACGCAATTGAAGTCAAAATCGGTTGAACGGACTGTAAAAAAGGTTTGTTTAAATGTCTAATCTTAGTTCAAACGGAGTATAGTTCTTCTCACGTATCAGCACGAACTAAGTTGATGGGAATAGCTTATGTGTTGATAAGAATATTAATAGTCCTCCAGAAATTTGGCCAGCCTTTGGCGGGAGATATTATCGTGCACAAGTGTGTGCGCAGACAGGTGCACTCTCTCTTTCCTTACAAGAAATAATAATAATATTAAGAATATAAGTAAGAATATTAGCTAACTATTAAAGGCACATACACCTTGCTGACTGCTAGTACTCAGGGTAGAATTTCAGCAAATTGAGGTCAGATTCACCATAGTTCAATGTTGACTACAAATGTTATTTTCCCACTGTCTCCAATGAAACTGCTTTCCTCTCATCAAAGAAGGATCGCAGAAGTGTTGACCACCACGCGTATTTGTGGTTTCAGGAAATTCGGTTCATATTTTTGCATGACATTCGTGATGTCTTATGAGTTATGAGTAAACTTTGTAAATCTTACATTAGCACTAATAGTGTTGGCTTCGTTGGTGTTAGAGGAGCTCGTGGCTAAGTAATAACAGCCGTACGGGTCGATCCATCAGGTTAAGCTACACTTGCCGGAGTTGGTCCATAGATGGGTGACCATTTTTATAAACCAAAACTCCTCCATGCCTCGGAAAGTACGTTAAGCCGTTGGTCCCGGCTGTCATTCGTGGATCTTTGACAGTCGTTACGGGTCGTCAGAAGCCCGAAAGTCTGACAACCCGTCTTACCAAGGGGTATCGTATTACCCAGTTACTGGGTTGTGGAGGTCAGGTAGGCAGTCGCTCCATGTAAAATACTGGTATTTGACTGCATCCGGTTAGACTGGAAGCCGACCCCAAAATAGTTGGGAAAAGGCTAGGCAGATTGACTAATAGTGTTGGCCTTAAAACGTCATATTTATTCTCCTGCTTTTATCCCAATTAATTTGTGGTCGTTGCAGCGTGTCTTGAGCAGTGGTGGGCCAGTGGTAACCGCCGCCTTCTGAGTTGTAAATTATTTCATCACCACTGCTCTCAAAACGGTGAAAATGTCCTAGAACCGAAAATTCGAAGACATGTGACATCTACCAACCCGCACTGGGCCTGCGTGGTGGATTACGGCCCACTATCTCTCACCGAGAGGAGGCCTGAGTCCCAGCAGTGGGAACATTATACGCAGATAATGCAGCATGTTTTGTTCCATAATACATCTCAATTAGCCGTCATCTCGGCAGTTTTGCTAGGCTTTAAAACGTCAAAGGTGTAAACTCGCTGTTTTATTCCCTCTTGTTTACACGTAAGGCATTTTAAACTACGTTCTTGTAAGATTTCCTCTTCCTATTAACTCAAAACTGATTAATTTCCAATTAAAAACTAGTTAAGTGTCACGTGCGTCTATATTTGTGTATTGTGTCGCGTTGGTCGCTGTCGCTGTATTTTTATCGTAAGCCTGTCATATTATCTTGTTTAGATATACAGGATGTTTTGATATTTCAGCGTGGGATTTGATTTTACCCTTTCCCTGTCCCATGAACCACATTTAGTTCAGGTTGATTATTTAATTTTTGTGTCTACTTTGTGGACAGTGAAAATGTTAAATACTTCGAAATTATATTGCTGTGGGCAATTTGATTATTGAAACTTAATGTAGAAATATTTACCTACTTAAATAAAATTTTCTAAACACATTTTTTTTAAATAGAATTTTGTCAATACAAAAAAAAAATAACACTATTTCACATTTTTTTTTTTTTTTTTTTTTTTTTGAATGGCTTCTCGCAGTTTTGACCACTAAGGTCGTGGCTGCTTAACCGGACTTTCCTGTGGGTGCCATAAGCTTCTACACTTAGAGCCTCCAGCCAGGAGCTTTTTCAACTATTCTAAATTAAAATTAAGCGAATGCTCGCTAAGGGCACCCCCTGTGGGGTACGGACCTCGGCTTAGGGCATCGCTGACGGGAGGACAGCAAGAGGGGACAGGCTGGATCAAATTTGTATTTATATCATGATTATTATTCGGGGTATTTAAAGCTACGTGCTCAGCTGCAACAACTGCTGGCACCTCGTTATCGAGCAAGGGTCGGGGGGGGGATTCGTTTACTCGGGGAGTAGATCGCGTACGTAAAGGACCTCGGCGGCGAGGTCGGAATGACGGGAGGCGTCTGTGTTTGTGCACTGTACTGGTGGCCCTATTCTGCTCCTGGAGGAGTGTAATGGGGTCATCTGGGTCGGAAAGTACATGCCTCGGACGGCGGATCTGACTGATTTGGGACGGGACATAATTGGCTGCCTCGACTATCAGAGGGTTCCGATGTCGAGGAGCGGACTCAAAGTGGCGCTTTGCCATGCGTTTGAGGAACTGGTGGATCGTAGGGATCTTACAGTCGAGATGGAGGATCTCGTTTCTGACGTACCACGGGGCTCCCGTGGCCTTGTGAAGGAATCTGTTTTGGAGGGACTGCATCCTATGGATGTGACGGGGTTTGGCGTGGGCGAAGACTGCTCCCGCATAGGTCATTATGGGACGGACACACGCTGTGTAGATACGCAATTTGCACTTTAGTGACAATTTGCTGCGTGAATTTAGGATACAGTGAAGCCTACCTAGAGCGAAAGCGGCTCGCGAACGAACCGTCTTTATGTGCTCTGAAAAGGAGAGACGGTGGTCTAAGATCACACCTAGGTACTTGGCTCGCTTCTCCCAAGGGATCGGCTTGCCGAACAGGGTGATCGTTCGGGGGGGAGGGGGGGGTCTAGATCTCGGTTTCGAGAATGAAACCGCTTGACTTTTGTCGGGATTAACTTCGATCCTCCACCGTCTAAACCAGGCGCCAAGGTTATTGACTGCCCGTTGTAGATTTAGGAGAGACGAAGGGGTGTTGCCTTTGCAGGTGATCGCAGTGTCGTCTGCGAACAGAGCGAGCTGCGTCCCTCTGTGTCTGGGGATGTCGCTGGTGAACAGCGTGAACGCGAGGGGGGCTATCACTGAGCCCTGAGGGACTCCTGCCCTTATGGGGCGAGGGGAGGATAGGGCACCTTCGATACGGTAGCGGAAGGTGCGATTCGACAAGTAGTCTCGTATGATGAGTACGAGACGATCCGGCACTCCGAGTTTGTATAGCTTGTATACTAAGCCGTTGTGCCAGACTTTGTCGAAAGCTTTCGCTATGTCGAAGAAGACTGCGCATGTCGGATAGCCGCGGGTGAGACCACCTTTGACCAGCTCGACTATGCGGTGGACCTGATGCACGCTAGAGTGCTGAGTTCTGAAGCCGAACTGCTCGTCGGGTATGAGGCCCTTAGTCTCGGCGTAGTCTCTGAGACGCTTATAAATAAGCCTCTCGTAGATTTTACCGAGAACTTTGAGCAGACTGATTGGGCGGTAACTAGAGGGCTCGTTTTTAGGCTTGCCGGGCTTTGGGATACCTATGACCGTGGCCTCTTTCCACGTCTGGGGAAAGATGTTATTGCTTAGAGCACCATTGAAGATGGTGGTCAGTAGCATGATCAAGTGGGCTGGGAAGAGCTGGACCACCCTATTGGTGAGTCCGTCTGAACCGGGGGCTTTGCGCGTATGCAGACCTTTGATTATCTCGTGCACCTCATCTGGTTCGATGGGGGGCAGGGGAAAATCAGGGTCTTCAACGGGAGGAAGGGAGGCTCTACGTTCGACTTCGGCGTCGACCTCGTCGAGGTGAGCTTTGTCTACTGGTAGGGTGCTGGGAGAGCATTGAGCTTCTAGACTGTCGGCTAGGCACTCGGCTTTGTCGATGTCGTCGAAGGCAATGGTTTTATCGGGGCGGACTAACGGGGGAACGGGGGCCGACTGGGGGGACCTGAGTTTCCTCTGGAGTTCCCAGAAGGCTAGATGAGAGGGCTCTAGTTCGCTCACCATCTTATCCCATCCCGCTTCACGCAGCTCCGCTATACGTGTCCTAACAGATCTCTGATAGTAGCGCATATGGGCTTTGTTGGCGGCACAGGGGAAGACGCTGTAGGCTCGAGTAGCCGCGCTCTTCTCAGTCATCAGGGCACGCACATCGTCGGGGAGATTCAAGTAACAGGGTTCTGTTGCTGGAACCTCCCTGGAGCATTCGCTCAGGACGGTCTGTACGTGCTCCGTGAGTGAGTCGATCGCGGCAGTCGTGTCAGCGACTGAGTCGAAATTGTCGGGGATCGAGTCTAGTAAGGGGGATGTGTTGGATTTCAGCTGAGTGCTTACTTTCCTCCAGTCCGTCACCTTTTTAGTGGGGAGGGGTTGGTCAGGGTCGGAGGGACCTGTGCGGGAGGTGAGTTTGATGATTACCGGTCGGTGGTCAGAGGTAAGCTCGTACACCGTTTCTATTGAATCTAGTCTTAGATTAACGTTCTTAAGGAGCGTTACGTCGAGTACGTCAGGGGTATGACTGATGGCATGGGGATAGTGAGTGGGACTCATCGGAGCGATGATGTCGAAGTTTAGGGAGGAGGAGAGGTCGAACAAGTGCCGACCTCTGGTGTTGGTGGTGGAGCTATTCCAAGAGGGATGTTTCGCATTGAGATCCCCCGCCAAGATGACGGAGTCACTCATGTTTAACAACAGTTGGATATCGTCCGAGAGATTTTGGAAATTTTCCGAAGCGATGGTAGTAATGGGAGGGATATAGACCGACACTATAGTGATCGGTGCGTGACCGGTCATGCCCAGATGGCATGCTGATACTTCTAATCGTGAGAGGGGGGGAGGATCCATTGGGATGCAGTACAGATCCTTTTTGTAATAAATGAGGGTGCCGCCCCCATGACAACGCGTTCTATCGTTCCGAACGATACGATAGTTAGCTAAGGAGGGATTGCCTCTGTGGGGCTTTAGAAAAGTTTCCTGGATGAGGAGGATATCTAGTTGATGAACGCGGAGGAAGTCCGCGATTTCATCTTTTTGTTGATTTAAGCCATTGGCATTGAAGGTGCCAAGCTTGAGGGATCGGGGTTTAAACCTAGCCTGAGTGGTGTTAGACATGATGGGGGGTAGAGAAAGAGGTGAGGGCTTGCGTGATCTCGGGATACGCATTGAATACGTTACGGATTGCCGCTAGGCTACCCGATTTCTGGGCTGTAGAGATGTCCAGGGCCATCTGTGTAGCCCTGGGGGAACAGAAAAGTTCGAACGCGGTACTGATTACGTCGAAACGATCGTCCACGGGTTTAATTGGGGCCACGGGAGTGGGAGCGGGGCGCGGGGGTTTTAGAGCGGTGGCGGGTTTCGCGGGGGGCGCAGAGGGCGCGAAAGAGGGGCCGCGGAAGCCGGGGGGAGGGGGGAGGTGATGGACTCGCGGGTCCATCATTGTATAGAGAGGGGTATGAGGGGGGGGGGGGGCGCGGAATACCCAGGGCTGGGAAAGCCTGCTGGTGATTGAGCATAGTCCATGGACTAGGCCTCTGAGGGCTTAGCCGCTCAGGAATCTGGGAGGAGGGGAGGGGATGGAAGTCCCTCTGTTTTTGCTGCCTCACGTCTAGACGTTTGGTCAGCTTATTGGATGTAGCCTTAGGGGCTTTAGAGCAGCCGCGGTAGTTGGCTGTGTGGCCCTCGAGGCCGCACAACACGCAACTAGGCGGGCTGTTGCACTGGCTACGGTCTTTGGGACGCGAGCAGTCAGCGGTGCCGTGGTCACCCAGGCACTTTACGCACCTGGGTTTTGCATGGCAATTCTTTTGAGAATGGCCATACAATTGACAGCGGTGACACTGTCCGATCGCGCTGTTCTTCCAGGGCTTCTCGATCGAGAAGCCCATGAGGTTGCACAAGGTCTTAATGTTGAATATGGGGTGATGCCCCTCGGTGGGGGAGCACACGACTAATACCATGTCGTATGCTTCCCTGCCGCGCGAACGATGCATGCGGTGCACCTCGTCTACAGGGATTTTTTGCGACTGAAGGTCGGCTAAAATTTCGGCGGGAGAGATTTCCTTGGGGATCTTTTTGATCACCACACGGATCTGCCTATCTTCTGGGAGGGAGTAGGTGTGGAATGACACACCTCTCTCTCTCAGAACTCTGGTAAGGTCCCTGTAGTCTTTCGACGTAGGGACTAGAACCTTAATACCCTGTTGGGTAGATCGGGCATTTGTGTAGGAGATTTTCATCTCCATACACCACTTGGATACAGCTGTCCACTTCTCCTTGTCTTGTATGAAGACAGGAGGTGGAGGCGCGACCTTCTTAGGGCCGGAACTAATGGGCGCGGAGCAATCCATCGCGGTGGATGATGCGGACGGGGAGGCAGAGGGCGCGGGGGCATCCTTTGCGGAGGATGACGCGGTTCGGGGGGCGAGGGGCGCGGGGGGGGCCTTCGCGGAGGACGTAAACGAGATCGGTGGGGCGGTGGAGGGGGAGGGGGAAGCTACGGTAGCGCAAGTCGCGACGGTAGCACGCTGTTTAACCACAGCTGGTTTGATGGTGACGGTGGATGAAGAGGAGTCAGAGTCCTCTATTGCGGCGACCTTACTGGCCTGCGCAGAGGTCTGCTTCCTATTCTTCCTCTTTCTTCCCTTTCCTTGGACGGCTATGAAGCCGTCGTCGGAGGGGGAGGAAGAGGTAGAGGAAGCAGCGGACTTTGGCTCGTCTTCCTCCTCCGAGCCAGAAGGGTAGGAGGGTTGCTTTGAAGAAGCAGCGGGGGCGTCGGTGTCCATTGACTCCGACGAGGGGGAGGGGGAGGGGGGTCTGGGCGACTCTACAGTCGGAGGGGTATCAAGAGCGTCGCTGAACGTAGCGACGCTGACATCTTGGTCGGGGTTTTCGCCCCTTGAGATGCTCAAGAGGCAGGAGAGCTCCTCCTTGTATTTACCTCGGAGGGAGGGCTCCGATTCGAGTATATACTCGAGAAATAGGGTTAATTTCTTCGAGAGAAGCTCGAGATCTACCTTTTTGGTGGCCATAATGGCGGGGGGGGGGGGGGAATGGCCTAACTATGCCTGTCTCCCCGGTGGGAATGCCGGGGATGTGTACAATCCCTCCCTGTCGGGTAACTATTTCACATAAACCTACAAGGGCACTTATGAAAAGTCAGAAGCTAGGTGCGCGGTTCCAAGTGGTCGCTTCCTATGGAGATGAGCTGGTAAGAAACTCCACGAATAACTCTTTAAAAAAAACTGTTTTTCCTCAGGTATTATTTACACAATACTTATAACAGTATCGATATTAAACTATCTAAAAAACATATTGGATATTATAAATAAAATGCTTTTACTGAGCCATACAGAATTCAACTAACTAATTGTATAATTTGCGTGTCGAAATTATTATTAAAATTGTGTGTTTTAACTGATAACGCTTAAGCTCGAAATTGTGGTTTAAGTAGTCAATAATTTGTTTTTGTGCAGTCATTTTGGAAGATAGTGAAATATTTTCACGCTCTGGTTGACCAGTTTCATCATGTGTGTTTCCTTAGTTTCGTGAGACCATGACGAAATATTGGAACAAAGTTTAACAAGCTACAAATTAATTAATTACACCAATAATAACTCAAATCAAATCACATGAAAAGTTAGTAGCGGTCGTCACATTCACAAGAATTAAATCAATCGTTGACAGCGATACGGAGGAATTTTACGACGCCATATTTTAGTTTGTAAATAAATGGTTTTAGTTCAATTATTTATTTATTAATAAGTTAAAATAAAGATTCAAGATGGCGGCTGAAAACATTTTTAAATTTTTCGTTATGGGTGTCGTTTTCATAATTTTTGAGTGACGTCGAAATGTAAATCCAAGATGGCGGTTGCGAAAATGTTCAAAGTAATAATGGTTATCTGAAATTACGTTCACCAGGAGGCAGCACTGAGATGTCAGATCCTGTCAAAAGTGTCAAAGCGCATATATTTTCTTTTAGTTGTAACTGAATGATGAACGAATGAATGACTGAATGATGAACGTCATCATCATATATTTTATTATATTCACTGTCGAAATTTGTCAATCTTATTTTAATTCTGAATAAATCTATTCTTCTTAGAAGTAACGTGTATAACCGAAAAACTCATAAAATACACTTCAAACTTTTAAATAACTTAAGTACTAGATTGGTCAAATATTAAATATTTAAAAATTCCAATTAAGTTTCAGCAAAAAGCGAATAAAATCTAATTATGTTTGACTTTGATGTGCGTAGGCACACTATTAAAATTATAAGTGGAAAAGTAATGCCTCGATTCCAATATTATATTGAAAAATTGTTCGTTAAATGTGTATTAGATTTTTTGGTAGATAAGTAAGTAATAAGCGAACTTTCAAACCAATTTTTTCCCATTATGATCAAAAAGTCTGCAACTTAGATCATCCAAACTTACTTACTTACTAATATTATAATCGCATATTATTAATATATATTTTGCGGTGAGCACAGAATCGGTTGAAGTGGCGGTACTTGGGGGTGCCTATGTCCAGCAGTGGATGTCTTTCGGTTGAAATGATGATAACATTATTATTATAAATGTTTATAATTATTATATTAGTTTATTACTCGTTGTAATTTTTCTTAAAGGTGGTTTTATTTTATGTCATTTTGTGTAGACATTGACTTATAACATCGTCTTGGGATGAGTTTGTGAAGGTGTGAAATAAATAAATACAAGCACTGTTACCTTTGTAATGGATTTCGATGAAATTTAGCACACATGTAGACCATGACTCGGGTATTTTTTAATATTTTTTATAAATATTCTTTTATCCCGATAGTACGTTCCCGTGGGATAATTTTCGACCTCCACGCGGGCGTAGCCGCGGGCAAAAGCTAGTATAAAATATATGAAAATGTTCTTATATGTGGGATCAAAGTAAGAGAATGTTGTAAGTTTCCACGAAGCAAAGATGTATGTTAAAATATTAATTAGTTTTACATTATCAAAGTAATTGGCTTCGACACTATGAATAGTTATGTGGTGTTACTAATTGTAATTAACTAGGTAATATAGTAATAATATTATTCAGATATCGCCTACAGACTAATTGCGGAGCACACAATGGGAATCGCGTTCAGTTTGACAAATTACCAGTATTGATCGCGTCTGATCAAATTATATGAAGATAGAAAATAAATATTGAACCTGCCGATCGTTTTTAAATATGGTTTACAAAAAAAAAAATTGCTAAATGGAAATTGATGCGGTTTTAATTTTGTAACAGCGTCAGCGTTTTGCAAAATATCGCCGTATCGATATCACTCTTTAAGACGAAGAGCGATGAGCTTACATAAAGTTATTGTGAATCAAAGACAAAAAAAACCGGCCAAGTGCGTGTCGGACCACGCACAATGAAGGGTTCCGTAGTTGGGATGAATTTATCCCAAAAACAAACTTAACTTTGTAGTTGAAAAATATGTTCTCCCATACGGAATGTATGGGAAAACATGTTTTTGCAACTGCAAAGTTAAGTTGGTTGATTATTACTCGTTAACCTGTAGAGTCTACTTAGCTGTGATAGTTTTCCTTTTAATTTCGTTATAAAAACTACTGTTGGGATTTTTTTCACATACCCAAAACCAACCATTTAGCTGGCAGGGGGGGGGGGACACTTGACTCTAACAAATATTAGCACTTTAAAGCTCCAAAAATCCAAAAATGGTATTACAAACTCACAATATTTTTGAAGGACATTTCCAATGATACCCCTCACCATGGAGTAAAAAAATAAACATCACCACTTTACGTGTATGAGAGATACCCTAAAAAAAATGTTTTTCATAATTTTGTTTTACCACTTTGTCGGCGTAATTAATATGTATACCTTTGCCAAATTACAGCTTTCTAGTACTAAGGGTCTCGGAGCTAGACCGCGGACAGACAGACAGTCAGACGGACATGACGAAACTATAAGGGTTCCTTGTTTACTACGGAACCCTAAAAACGATAATCCAAACACTTTTTCACTAACCTACCCAGTATTTATTGGCATTTAGAAACAAAAAATTATCGCTGTAACAATACATTGAAAACACTCATACAAATCCAATTTCGTCTACTTAATTGTGCATTTTATTCACAACTCGCAAGAAGGCATACTTTTTCACCAGCCTGTAATTGCATTTCCAAGGCCTATTTCGACGTACGCAAAATATATTATCCTTTCAAAAAATCACCCTATATATTCGCTCGGCAACGCTCGGTAGAACTCGTCTCCCACGTAGCAATGTGGTGGCCATATTTAGCGCACAGATGTGCTCGACCAATGTACCTACAGTGTTTAGATTGTGGGTTTAAAGGGGGTAAGCAGAAATGCAAGGTGCTTATTTAAGTATCTTTGTGATACTAACTTAAGATTTTTAGCTCGAAGGTGGAGTTTTTAGGAGGATTTTAAAAACTATCTTTGCATTGTATTAACTCAATCTCTTAGTATTTGCATAGCACATGACTGTGACTACAATGTCCTACGATCTTATAATACAATGTCCTACTATTATCCTTCCTTAATATTATAAATGCAAAATTAAGTTTGTTTGTTACGCCTTCACGCTAAAACGGCTGAACGGATTTGGATGAAATTTGGCACATATATAGATGATGCCCTGGAAAAGAACATAGGATACTTTTTTTTCCCACGGGATTGAGACTTTGCGGGTGAAACCGCGGGGCGCAGCTAGTCTTATATATAAAATTCTCGTGTCACAATGTTAGTTACCTTACTCCTCCGAAACGGCTTTACTGATTTTTACCAAATTTTATATGCATATTCAGTAGGTCTGAGAATCGGCTACTATCTATTTTTCATACCCCTAAGTGATAAGGGTTGTCCACCCCAAACAAATAATTGGCAAAACAACGTTTGCCGGGGTCAGCTAGTAATAATATAAAAACGCGAAAGTTTGTGAGGGTGGATGGATGGATAGATGATTATTACTCTTTCACGCAAAAACGATTGAACGGATTGGGATGAAATCTGGCATTCAAATAGTTTATAACCTTCTTTTTTTTTGGTTGGGAAATTATCAAATAACTTCTCCCGCTCTGGGTGGAGCGGGAGGGCGTGTCAGACTTGTACTGACTAAAACCCACCCGTGTTCCTTCAGTTGCCATGTTGCCGGGGGCCACGATTTCCCTTTCGGCTTTATTCGCAACTCCGGCAGGAAATAGTTTATAACCTGGATTAATACATAGAATACTGTGTGCCAGCTAGTAGCTAGGAGCTCGTGGCTAAGTACTAACAGCCGCTCGGGTCAATCTGTCAGGTTAAGCTACGCTTGCCGGAGTTGGTCTGTGGATGGGTGACCATTTCTACATACCGAGACTCCTCCGTGCCTCGGAAAGCACGTTAAGCCGTTGGTCCCGGCTGTCATTCGTGGATCTTTGACAGTCGTTGCGGGTCGTCAGAAGCCCGAAAGTCTGACAACCAGTCTTACCAAGGGGTATCGTATTACCCAGTTACTGGGTTGTGGAGGTCAGATAGGCAGTCGCTCCATGTAAAATACTGGTATTCAGCTGCATCCAGTTAGACTGGAAGCCGACCCCAATATGGTTGGGAAAAGGCTAGGCAGAACGAACTGTGTGCCAGCTAGTATTAAATAAAAACAACCACGCCCTACGCAACAATGAAGATAAATACCAAAATAAAATACGTAATTTATTTGTAAATAACACAAAGGAAAGGAAAAAAATTGTTGTTTTGTAAACAGATAAAGTCACGTTGTGATTTTATTATTATTTTGTGATCTGTTATGACTAGAACATAGGCTTAGGGCTGTTAATGTCATTTGTAGGGTTAGGAAAGTCATTATAGTCTATTTTTAAAGGAGGAGGTTATTATGTTCGTCGCGTATGTTTGTTTTTTTTTTGTGTCCACCAATTTCTCCGTCAATTGTGGACTGATTTTGAAAATTCTTTTTTTGTTTGAAAGGGTTTGCTCTCGAGTTGGTCCCATATAATTTTTATTAACTTTGCTTGGGCCGTTTTTGAGTTAGCTTCAATAATACGTATTTTTAACTGACTTCCAAAAGGAGGAGGTTCTCAATTCGATTGTATGTTTTTTTTTTTGTATGTTTGTTACGCGATTACTCCGTCAATTATGAATTGATTTTGATGATTCTTTTTTTGTTTGGTAGATCATACTTCAGAAGTGGTCCCATATAAATTTTATTAACTTTACTTGGGTAGTTTTTGAGTTTACTTCAATAATACGTATTTTTACCTCACTAGTATGTGGATGATATTATGATAACTTCCTGTCACTGTTATTTACATAGCAGGTAGTGGTATTCGAATTTGTGTGGGGTAGGAACCACAAAAAAGTGAAAAGTAAAAACTTTTTTCAAAATAAAAACAACCGACTTCCAAAAAACACATTACAAAGTGAAAAAAATAACTTTAATTTCGGAAGTCGGCAAAAAACGAAAATCCATAACCTCCTCCTTTTTGGAAGTCGGTTAAAAACCAAAGACCGACTTCCGAAATTAAAGTTATTTTTTTCACTTTGTAGTATTTTTTGGAAGTTGGTTATTTTAAAACATATCTTTGGAAAAACTACTGTGAAGAAAAATACGTAAACTCGATATGTATAACATGCATAATTAATCAGCCTATAATGTTCCCACTGCTGGGACACAGGCCTCCTCTCTGTGAGAGGGAGTGGGCCGTAATCCACCACGCGGGCCCAGTGCGGGTTGATAGATGTCACATGTCTTCGAATTTGTGGTTCTAGGACACCGGTTTCCTCACGAAATTTTTCCTTCACTGTTTTGAGAGCAGTGGTGATGAAATAAATTACACAAAGTAATGTACCTGGGTTGGAATCTACTACCTATGACACGTGCTCAAAAGTCGATATAATATACGGGAATCGACGTAAGTACAGGGAATGATTAAATATGGTGAGAAAATCGGGACGCCTTCCATCTTTGAATGAGAAGATGCCTTCGAAATATTTATCTTATGTCTTTAAACCTACAAGGGCACTTATGAAATGTCAGAAGCTAGGTGCACGGTTCCATTTGGTCGCTTCCTATGGAGAAGAGCCGGCAAGAAACTCCACGGTTACTCTTTTCAAAATAATTGGCTTTTACAATATTTTCAAATAACAGTGTTACTAGGTATGGGAGGACAGTGTAGGTCTTTCAACAAGTACCAGGTACTTAACAAAATAGAAAATGGTCAACAGGTCTACAATCCACTAAGCCTACAGCGTTCTCACATTCACAAAGTAGGAAAGAATCTAAGGCCCGTATTACAGAACGTCACTCAATACTCAAGCATTACTTAAAACTAGTTTCAACCAATCAAATGGCTTGAATCTAGTTTTAATTAATGCTTGAGTATTGAGTGACGTTCTGTAATACGGGCCTAAGTATTCAAAAGATAAATAAATTAATAAAAATAAAACCTATTTTAATTAAACACTATGCTATACTGCAGTTAAATACTTCTTGGTGACAGAAAAAGGTATGGCAGTGGTACTTTCTCGAACGAGCCAATTTCACAGAAAATCCTCTACTGCTTACATAAGTAATAATAACCTTAGTGAAAACATAATAAAACTGCCAGGACTCTTAAATAAAACGATAAAATTACTTAAAAAACATCCTCCCAAAGAAATCGATAGGAAGCATTATTAAAAACTTTTTCTAACGTAGAAAACATAAAATGGCGCACAGTTTTTTTTATAAGTTTGATCATAAAAAAGTTCGAGTTCCTCTCACAATAATTAGGCACGATATTATGTCCCCGAAAAGTTTTGAGGACGTAAAAATAAATTTTTTCTCCGAATATTTCCTGAAAGAAAATGTGGGTAGTTGGAGATTGTTATTCAAAAAAGTCTTTTTAGGGGTTTGAGGAGTATGTATTGCTTTGTTCCGGTGAAGGATAAACAAATCTTACCTTGCTTTTGGATGTAGTACTTAGGTATAACTAAACTATTAAATTATAAGCATTAACGCTAATGATTTCATTAATTACATCAAAGAACCATTAAACTCTAATGTTGCTTGCTGCAACAAGTTAAAACAAGTTAATGGAACATTAGTATTTAATGACAGCTTTAAGACGCCGATATATGCCAGCGGCCTTGAGTGAAAAAGCGACTCTTGCTTTGACACAATAAAGTGCAATTCAGGTCAGGCAATTTCGCGCCCTCACGCACCTAACCGCCGCAGGAGACGTCCTGGATGGCGAGAATCGAGAGCCGATTTCCGGCCACCGTAGGCGCGGTCTTGCGGGCGGTGAGCAATAGGTAGCTTGCCGTCCGATAAGGACCAAGCCCGGGTCGACGGCGCGTTGTGTTCCACGCGCGCCTCAAAGACATGTCAGCAGAATTGACGGGGTCCGCTAGGGCCAATGCCTGCCGGGGGTGCGAAGAAAACCGATAGGGAAATCGTGGCCCCCGGCAACAGGGCAACCGAGGGCAGACTCTTACTGACTAAAACCCACTCGTGTTCCTTCAGTTGCCTGTGTGTTGCCAGGGGCCACAGTAACTCTTTCGGACTTCAGTCATCAGCCCTAGCGGACCCTGTCAGTTGTGCTGACTCTTTGAGGTGCGCTTGGAACACAATGCGACGTCGAACCGGGCCTGGGTCCTTATCGTACGGCGAGCTACCCATGGCTCATCGTCCGCAAGCCCAGTGCTAATTACCTACAGTTATATTCACCTAGAACACTCACTGAATTGGCCCAACAAGATGAGACCGCCGTGTACTTGTAGCTTCATAACTAAAATGCGGAGTGAACATCTGCATTATTTTGAATTGCACGAAAAAGTCTTCTGCTTCGCCCACATACAGGCTGATGTTATTAATAATTTGATCAAACATCTTTTGTGTTACTTCGACTCCCGGCTTAGCTCACACATTTAGCACTAATATAAAGCCTATAGGACATTAAAACAAACTAACCAACGTCGTCGTGTGAACGTCAAACATCTGCTTCACGAATGCGCGTAAAACTTTTTTTTACACTTTTTTTTATCGTTTGTTGACTCATCTTTTTACGCGCGCTTTACTTTTTTGTTAAAATGGCAATAATTTATTAATAAGACAAATGATTTGTGAGGCGTTTGTGTTTTATTTCTTCTGATTATTTTGTGTTTAAGTTTAATTTGTGATTTTTTGTGCGAGTCTCAATAAATACTATTTCTTTCTTTCTTTCCTTCTTTCTTTCTTTAAATGTTGATTTGAGAGGCAATTCCTGTATTTTTGAGGACGTACGGATTCAAATATTAACAATCTGTGAAAAAACCTTGAACTAATAAATTTTCCTACTTATTTTACGATTTGGACAAATGTTGCTGAAATGAGATTGTGACTTGAATTTAAAACGTTTTATAAGTACGAAAATTAGCCTTCAAGATTTTAGGCTCCAACGAGAGTTATTTTCAATAACCAATCTTTTATTCAAGCTGTTTTAGATTTATGATAAGATAATAAAGCCTTATTTTATAGTTCGTTTTGATTTCCATTTACATGGAAGACTATCATTTGGTTGCAACTGACACTGCAATCATGTTATTTCGTTTAAAAAATAGGATTTTATTTTTATTAATTTATTTGCCTTTTATATAAGTAGATTATTTTCTATTTTGTGGATGTAAAAACGCTTTGTAAGTCCTACACTATCCTTCCATACCTATTCACACTGTAATTTGAAAATATTATACAAGCCGATTATTTACAAAGAGTGACCGTGGAGTTTCTTGCCGGCTCTTCTCCATAGAAAACGACCAATTGGAACCGTGCACCTAGCTTCTGAAGTTTCATAAGTGCCCTTGTTGGTTTATGTGAAATATTTTTTTCCCCCATTTTTCCCACAAAACATATAGATTCTCAATTAACGATATTTACAATCATGAAACGAGAAATATTTGTATAAATATCCTATATAAGTATGTGTAATCACGTTCTCGAAAATATCTAACGATTTCGATGAAAGTTGCAATATAGGGGACGTAAAATCGATCTAGCTAGGTCTCATATCTGGGAAAATTCGTTTTCTCCGTATTTTTACCAGAGCATAGCTCGGTCGCCCAAAGTTTAGAACAAGATGGCTGCCTTAGAATAATGATATGGCAGCATGGAACTAGTAAGTACCTACTATCATGGCAGCATGGAATTATTATGTACTTTCCTATACTATTAAATGAGCATTCTCTATTTTCACCAGAGCAGAGCTCGGTCGCCCAGGTTACTGTCTATTAACCACACAATATTCTCTAAAAATTTACATCTAAAGTAGACACGCTTTGACACGGTCGTCGGAAGTTGGGCAACACTGTCCGTTTGCATGCGGGCGGAGTCGTGGGCGAATGGTAGTGTTGCTTAGAGTAGGTAAATATGTGTGTCAGTGACATTTTGACTTGGCATTGATTTGTAATGTGGAAGCGCCATTCACCAAAGGCAAAATTGTTCCTAAGCTTAATAATTATCTTGAAAGAAAGAAAGAAAGAAGGAAAGAAAGAAAGAAGGAAGGAAAGAAAGAAAGAAGGAAGGAAATAAAGAAAAATATTTTATTTGGGAAACTGTATTTGGGATATTGTGGTATCTTATGTATGCTATTTTTTTCTTTGAGACCAAAGGGTCAGAATTCCTGGATGAGCCTCTGATTTATTTAGTTTATTTTATAAATCTAGCATAATATATTTTGATCTAGGTACACACCAAAAAATAACAATCTTGAGGTGTATCTTAGAAAATGCATTTATTTTAATTTTTCATTAAACAGCCTGTTTCTAATCACTATTAAAAAAAAAAAACATTATGCAGAGCAAAAAAAAATTCAACGCATATGAGGTGCCTTGCTACTGGTTCGATTCCCACACATAACAAATATTTGTTATGACAGATGCTTGTTCCGGGGTCTAAATGTTTGTGCATGTGAGTTTTCTGTCTCTAAACGCACCCACGTTACGAGATATCATAAACATAGTACCATTTTTTTACATGCAACCATCTAATCTCATTTACCTTACCTTTTGGGGTCGGCTTGGCTTCCAGTCTAACTGAATGCAGCTGAAAACCAGTATTTTACTCGCTCCTACTACCTATCTGACCTCCACAACCCAGTTACTGGGTAACACGATGCCCCTTGGTAAGACTGGTTGTCAGACTTTCAGGCAAACTATACGTAATGACTGTCAAAGATGTACAGTGAACAAACTTTACGCATGATCAGTTATGAAAGTATTTCTGCGGCAGCGCGGCTACCACACTTCCTAGTTTTGCCCAAATAGAGACAGTGGTGCCGATTCCCTTGTTCACAAACTAAACTAAATTTAAGTTCAGTGCATCTTTTTCTTTCTATTTCATTATGAAAAGGACAGAAGATAAATTTTAGTTTAGTCCTGTCAAATTAATCAGCGCCTGTCAGTCTCCGTACAAGTTTAGACGTGATTAAAAACTTGCCAACTAAAATTACGTCAATTTACGTCAAGCGCTGATTAATTTGACAGGACGAAACTAAAAATTATCTTCTGTCCTTTTCTAAATGAAATAGAAAGAAAAAGATGCACTGAACTTAAATTCAGTTTAGTTTGTGAACAAGGGAATCGGCACCATTATACGATTATCGCCTTAAAGGTGAGCTTGCGGAAGACTGGCCCATTGTACATGACAGCCAACGGCTTAATGTGCTTTCCGAGGCACGGAAGGGTCTTGGTATGAAAGCGACGGTCACCCATCCACGGAGCGACCGTGGCAAGTATAGCTTAACCTTGCTCGATCGAACGGTGTGACTGTTATTTTGCGGCAAGCCCATCTTAATTTTAACATGCAATAATATTATACAGGGTTTATGATTTGGTTTGCTAAACTCCGCAGTTGCGATGGGGATCGATAACTAAACATGATAAAAAAAAAAAACTAACTTGAACAGACAGCTGTGCTGCTGGGGAGTTTGTTGCGCCACTTCTTCTTCCCAGCTAAAGCACTAGGAAGTGGTGAAGGGTGGGCGTTTTTGGGGGACTGTCTTATGTAATTTTGACGTTCGAAAAGTGCTGATTCTCAGCCTAGTTTGAATAAATTACTTTTGAATTTGTTAGTGTTATTACTTGAAGTATGATTTCAGAAAAACTGTTTTTAACTCCCGGACGCAAATAGGGGGGGATGTTATAAGTTTGACCGCTATGTGTGTCTGTCCGTGGCATCGTGGCTCTTAAACGGGTAAAGAGATTTGGATGCGGTTTTTTTTTCGAAAGCCGGTTTTCTAGCAATGGTTCTTAAATATGTTTTTTTTAAATCGGTTCAGCCGTTTGAAGATTATCAGCTCTTTTCTATTTGACGAATGAATGTATCTTCCATAGGTGTGATCGATTTGAAATTTGGTATTCTGTTACTTCAATGATATTAGAAGAACATAGTAACCTTCAACTGATGCTGCAGTATCACCTAGAATTTGCAGGATACCCAACTCTCTTACCAACTTACAGCACAGGTATCGTGTTTGGGCTCATTGGAATGGTCTCAATGAATAGGTTATGGATAGATGGTGAAGAGGGGCTGGTGATGGAGTAGGAAAGAGAAATGAGGAAATGTTTGTGTCGGGAGTTATTTAAATTTTAACTGTTATAATTGTATTTGTCTTATATTTAAATGTTTATATCGATATCCATTACGTTAGTGAAGTTATCACAAAACTTTTTTGTGTAAACCCTGTGTTTTTATTTTACTAATAGGTACTCCGTTATACCTAAAACATAAATGTTAAATGATCACCAAATAACATTTCAATAAAATTATATTGTGCATAAAACTATGGAGATTACACAAAGCAATAATATGCCACTAAAAAGTGTAATATAAACAGTTTATTTGTTAATAAAATTATTATATGTAGCTCTAAAAGTGTCATTCCGGAGCGTTAAATTTATTGTTGCGTTTTGTATTTAAATTGTTAAATGCTTTCGATATTTTAGGATTTGTTTTACAATCGGGGCTTTAAACGATAATTTTGTCATAATTACCATGCTGGGCAATTAAAGATTAAAATTTATTGTCGTTAGCAGACAAGGGGAGCTCTTGTAATCACGATTTTTAATATGTTTTTAGGTCCCGTGAGAGTAGTTAATACCCAAGTTTACAACCTTGAAAACTGTGCTACTGCCATGGTGCTCGAAAAACTTCGAAATACCACTTGTTTCGATTTTTTGAAAAATATGGCCTCATGACGCGTTTTTAGGTTAAGTTATGTTTTAAGGGGTTAAGTCGAAAGCGTCGGGGCTACCCTGACGCTTTCGAATTAATATTTAGTGGGGTTGACTGTAGGTGTGCTGGCAGCTCATTTTTAAAGCATCATTACTCGTGAAGGCTACTTAATACGAAACCGTAGTTACCTTTTATTACCTACACACTGCCTAATAGTGTCTAAAAAACTTTCTCACATCAAAATGGCAGTCTCTGTCGTGTCCACGCAGAAAGCTAACAAAAGCAGCGCAAACAGACAGACAGACAAAATAATTGTCTCCACTAAACATTATGCCGCCTACACCTGACTTGAGACAAGCGGGGCAAGTCATAAGCGGTTGCGGAATACAAATATCGTTTATCCTGTCCGCCTAATAAAAACCTGAATAAACTTAGTTTTTTTTTTAAGCTATTGCATAGCTTTTATCGCGGGCTTTGAGCGCGGCGACCGAATCAAGAAATTCCGTAACGTAACAAAAATAAAACCTAACACCCCCCACTCCGCCTACCATGTAATGACGGTTCCCATGACAACCTGATGTTGTCATGGGAACGTAATTTTTGTTTTATGTCATCACGTTATCATCCCAAGTGTAGCATTGAGAAATAGGAAGTATGGAGGTTACAAATGCTATGCAATAGCTTTACCGCGGCAGTCCCCGAGTGCCACACGTTTTTTTTCCCCATTTGCCTATAAGTACCTACCGGTCAATTGCGATAGCGATAACATCGCCTGTCGTCCTATGTTTGCCTATAACGAAAAAGCTGTAATACCTTTTTCATTTTACTTGTATGGCAATCGCAACTTTGAGTTTTCAGATAGAGCTTTAAGTTTCAATTGCCATACAAGTAAAATAAAAAAAATGTGTCAGGTTTTCCATTATAGGCAAAGATAGGACGCCAGGCGAAGTTAGGGCAGGTAGACGGTACCTATATTTATTATTTCTCCACATAAAAACAAAACAGTATTTTTTCAACGTCATAACATTTATTAAATATTTTTCCAACCAATACATAATGTATTTTATAAATAAAATATGTCCGATACATCAATCAGTTCTGATTCATAACGAAACAAAAACGTAAGATCATCAGCTGCTCATAAGTTATACAATTAAAGAAAACCTTTCAAGTATAAACAGGTTGCAATCAATGATATACGGGTAATTAGCAATGTGTTTTAAGTACATTGGTCTTTTGTGAAGGAACTCATCCAGGTAAAAACTACCAACATACATATTTCTGTCCCCAAGCAAAGTTATTGTGTTTTAATTTGAAGATTATTGGTTGCCTCCATAATTATAGGTATTTGAAACCTTTCAACTTTGTCTCAAAGTACCTGTTATTCCTCTGGCATTGTAGCTTTTGTTAGCAGTGACCATGAGATAGGTTGCCTATTTATTAGCCGCAGAAAGTAGAGAAAAAATATGTAAGTAGAAATGGATCGATTCAGGACATTCAAAGTTAAATCAAATTAAAACAAATCAATCAGTCAGTCAAATTATCACTTGCTTCAAAAATGGTGAAGGAAAACATCGTGAGGAAGCCGTCATGCCTGAGCGATATTTCTCGATGCATATGAAGCCAAGTCAGACGCCCATGGGTGGCTTTAAAACTCTGTCATCACGTTAGTCACTAACCACACGAAAAGAAGATTCAAAGTTATCATAAAACAATGCTTAGTTGTTGCTCAAAATCTGCTAAATCTATGTTACAAAGTAAGTTATTCTTTGCATCAATATTTTATACACTATGAATTAGAACACAGCAATATTGCTAAGCAGTAAAAATTATTATAGTATTTTTGCTATTTTTTTTTTTCAATAATAAGTAGTCTTTTCCAAACACAAACGTCATCAGTTCTAAACTTAACCCACACGTCAAACTTAAACTGGGCTAAGCGTGGGTTAAGTTGTGTCGTAAGCAGAATCAAGTTTTTTAACTTAATGATTTTTTTTTGAGTGGGCACTGGCTAGTGGCTCCCTCCGAAACTGTTATGGTGAGATGATTTCATTCATAATACTTAGAAAGTGACTTAGGATCTCTTGAATCACTTAGATTTATGAAGATAGTACTTTTGTCATTGTTAGGTATAGGAGAAAGAAAAACAAACACAATTTCGGTTCTTAAATTTGTTTTTATGTTCAATGAAATGTTTTTCGCAGCATGTTCAAAGTATCTAGAAGACCAGTATGTTTAAATCAAAACCAGATTTTGGATTTTTCAGAATAAGTATCCAATGAAGAGATTACTTACTGATTTCAAACAAAAAAGCTTACTTATTTAAGTTTCTTAGTGAAATACAAAAAATGCTGTTTATATAGAAAATGCTCTTTATTTTTTATCTTTAGTTAGTCTAGAAGCCAAAATAATTAAAAAAAAACCTCATATCACGATTTTTTTAAATATGTAAAATTATTCAGTCTTATACTGGCGATACATCCAAGTGCTGAGATGTCTGTATGAAAACGCGACAATGACCGTCCAAATTCAGGATCAGCGTACTGAACATATCCCCCTGCGTCGAGGGGTGAGACAAGGGGATGTCATATCCCCAAAATTGTTCTCTAACGCATTGGAGGATGTGTTTAAGACGCTGAACTGGGAAGGGCGTGGCATTAACATCAACGGCGAATACATCTCACACTTGAGATTTGCAGATGACATCGTCATACTGGCCGAATCGCTGCATGACTTGCAGCAGATGCTGGACGGCCTAGTTGATTCTTCTGTGCGCATTGGTCTCCGGATGAACTTGGACAAAACCCAGGTTATGTTCAACGAACACGTCACTCCGGGGCCGATTGCTGTCAATGGCGGTGCTCTCGAGGTTGTTCGAGAATACGTTTACCTCGGGCAACCTCTGCAGTTTGGTAACAACAACTTTGAGAGGGAGGCTAACAGAAGAATTCAGCTGGGCTGGGCAGCGTTTGGAAAACTTCGTCGAGTCTTCTCGTCGCGTATTCCACAGAGCCTAAAGACGAAGGTCTTCAATCAGTGCGTCCTGCCTATTATGACTTACGGAGTCGAAACGTGGACACTCACGGTACGGCTGGTCCATAAATTTAAGGTTGCTCAGCGAGCCATGGAGCGGGCTATGCTTGGAGTCTCTCTGAGGGATCGAATCCGGAACGAAGTGATCCGGCAGAGAACCAAAGTTATCGACATAGCTCACAGAATTAGCAAGCTGAAGTGGCAGTGGGCCGGCCATATCAGCCGTAGAACCGATGACCGTTGGGGTATACGTGTTCTTGAGTGGAGACCGCGAATTGGCAAACGTAAGGTAGGACGCCCTCAGGCTAGGTGGAGTGACGATCTTCGAAGGGTGGCTGGTAGCAGCTGGATGAGAGTTGCCGAGAATCGAGCTGAATGGCGTGCAATTGGAGAGGCCTATGTCCAGCAGTGGACTGCTATAGGCTGATGATGATTCAGTCTTAAAAAATATTTCACGCATCGAATTATGAATGAAATTCGATGCCGATATAAGCGATTCTTTATTTTCACAAATGTGCCGAATTTTACGACTTTCATTAATTTAAAATATAATAAATATTATAATACAATCATTTTAATATTGAAAAATGATGTCACCATATGTGTAGGTATGTAATGCAGACACAAAAAAAAAATTCTTAATGATATTCACACATATTAGTTTATTAATCTGCGAATTTGCATATTTTTTTTGTGCTAAGTAATAAAGTATGAACATTTTTACTGGTTGCCATTTTAATGTTTGTTGTTTGAAAATAAATGTTACTTTTATTTTATTAAACATATTTATTTTACAAGCTTTGAATTAAATATAGGCATTTGAATAAAATCTTTTTTTAGTCTTAAACAATGGTAGGTTACGTTCATAACCCCACAGAAGCTTTAGCATACTTCCTACATAAAAAAAGTGTTCTTTGAGTTTACAATACGCAAAAAAAGCCGTTTCCCACGGCGGGCGCGGCGGCGGTAAGCAAAACTGCAGAACACCACCTAATACGATCCTCCCTTAAATTAAAGAACATCTTTAAACAATAAAAGCCTGTCACAATAAAATCCATGGCGCTTACTTCAAAAACTCAAAATTCTAATCATTAAAAAAATATGGACTAACAAAAAATTCCAGAGTTAGTCCAATGATATTTTATGAGCCCGTCGAGACCCGAAACATATTATGTCAATTTTTACAACTATGACCCCAAACGTGCTCAACCTTTTTATCTACAATATTAATGTTTCATTACTCTTTTATAGGCCATTTAAAAAAACGCCTTTTCCAAATAAAAAAGGTGTTTAAAATGTCTAAATAAACTGTCAAAACTTTTTGTGCTAATATTTTCGTAATTTATGCTGAAAACGGGTTGTTTTTTTTTTACCATATTTGCAAAAAAAAAAATGTGTGTCAGCTTTAATTTTCGGGTCGTTAAGTTTTTTCGTAATGCTGGCAAAACGTGTTTTGTTTTCGTTTATTTATTTAGGATTTCAAGCGACTACACGTTTTTAAATGGTTTGTGAATTAGTTTCAAAATACTGCATAGTGTTTAAATTTTATTTGTGACTAGCTTCTGCCCGCGACTTCGTTCGCATGGAAATCGTAAGACATCACAATATACTACAATAACAGCCACATTTTTATAAAACTTCCCTGTATACTACGTTTGTAGTTTTATTCTCAGCAGCCAAAATATACAGAGAGTCAGGAATGTTGACTCGGGAGCAAGCGACGTAACAATTGTCCGTGTGAGAAGCAGCTTATCCTGAGGTCGACACCCGCAGCCTTCAGCCTTTAGTGTCGGCCCCTGTGACTTGTTGATCGCAAAGCATACACTCCCAGAGAACTGCAGGCGCTTTAACTGGTAATGGTGGGGAATTTGTACTTTATACGCGCTATAAACACTGTCTCACCATCGCCACAACCTGTTAGAATTTCCACCTCGATGACGTTTCTCTGCAAAGACATGACTTTGAGCTGGTTTCCGTTACACAGATATACAACCGGAAGTCCACTTGCCATTTAATGCTGAAATGAACCTTTTTGGCGCAGCCGTGAGGCACACACTATTGTTTTAAAAACACTATTTTTTATTTCCACTGTAATTTGTGTTTTGTGTTTCGCGAACTGTGTCCAAATAAATGTTTTTTCTATCTTTCTTTCTTTTCTTTCTATTTGTAAATTGAGAAATTCTACGGGGTGATATTTGGCATCATCTTCCTCCACATCACTATTAATGGAGGTGTATATCACTTCACTCCCTTCAATTTGTGAGAGAATACTGTGGTTGATCGCTGTAGCTTGTTCATCTTCGGAGTTAAAACGGAAACACACCTAAGAATTCTCTTGGTACGGTATTTGACTGATATCCCCGTATATCAGACAAATAAGATCTTCTAAAGTGGGATCTACTCTACCAAGAGTCTCTGGTAGAGTGCTTTCACCAACTTTTAGAAGAACATCGGAGAATTCTTGAGCATTTGAATTACCGCCAAGCCGAGCTCGTATGATGATGGTCAAGCGCAGTTTATGTACTCTCGACCATAGAGTCGACCTTTTCAACGAAGTTTTCACTTTTTTTGTCAAAACTGTGACACCACCCATCATATCTTGGTTTCTGCGGATGTCCTGCAGGGTTCTGTTTACAGTTTCCACTGCTTTCCTTTTTGCCATAACGCATTCATCCCATACGACGAAGCGCAATCCCCTAAGCACACATCCCTTGTTACTGTTGCGTGACACCCCACAAACAGGTGTTTCGTTGCTCTCTAAATCGATGGGAATCTTAAACATGACGTGCGCTGTTTTGCCACCAGGAAGCAGTGTGGCAGCGATTCCAGAAGATCCACATACATATTATAAAATCGCTAGGACAAATCTGCTGTCAAAATCTGTAAAAAAACATTTTATTCCTACAGTCTTTTGCTCTAAAATGATCAGAATACAACCTTGAATGTTTTGTGACTGTAAAGTACTTGTAACTTAGTAGTTTCCCATAGCTTACGAAGTTTTCCATTTTTTGTGAATTAATACATTCTATGAACTATTACATACACAATCCAAAAAAAAATCGTTTTACAAAAAGAGTTTAAAAAAACAGATGTAAATCGAACTTACTACCCCGGGCGGCCTACCACCAGCTCATAAAGCAGTATTTTTTTAATGTTACTTCAGTGGGAGAAAGAGATGGAGCTATACATCCTGTAGAGCTTCATCTCTTTCCCACATAAAATAATACTGCTTTTAAGCTGGTGGTAGGCCCTCAGGACTTCAAATCATTCGTCCAATCGCTTACTTATTCGCTTTGTTGAAAGTTAGCTAAAATAGCCGTTCCTATATAAAAGGTAGCGTGATGATAATCATTTAAAAAGTTAAATCGGTAACTACCTATCTACAATATCCCAACCTTTTGGCGCGTCCTTTTACAATTTGCAGAGAAAAATACGAACATGATGTAATATTGCTCATCCCCCATAGCAAATAGCGTGATAGTTTATGCCCTACGGTTGGTACAGACAAACATTCTAAAAACTTTATTTTCCGCATAAGAATCGATCCCAGACCTCTTAGCAATAACTTTCTTTAAAAAAAATTAACTTCGTTACGATTTTATTATATCTATAGATTATAGGTAGATTATCAAAAAAAAAAAAAATCGTACCTATAACAAAATGTGAAAAAAAAGAAAAAAACCGTAGGTGGGAATCGAACTTACAACCCCACGTTTACAAAGCAACCGCCCAACCGCTGAGCTAATTGCTTTGTTGAAACTTGTCTAAAATAGCCGTTCCTATATATTTTTTGATTGACTGCTTAGTTCCATAAAGGTATAGCGTGATGATAATCATTTAAAAAGTTAAATCGATAACCATCTACAATATCCTAAAATTTTGGCGCGTTTTTTCCCAAAAATACGAACATAATATAATATTGCTCGTCCTCCATAGTAAATAGCGTGATAGTTTATACCCTATAGTTTGACCAGACTTATAGGGAACACCTATGCAAAATTTTAACAGAATCTATCCGGTAGAATTTGCGTTATGCTAGAACATAAAAATACAACATAATGTAATATTGCTCGTCCCCCATAGTAAATAGCGTGATAGTTTATACCCTATAGTTTGACCAGACACACAGGGAATATCTATGCAAAATTTTAACAGAATCTGTCCGGTAGAATTTGCGTGATGCTGGAACATACATACAGACAAACAGACAAACAGACAAAAATTCTAAAAAAAATATTTTCGGTATTAGAATCGATCCTAGACCTCGTAGCAATTACTTTTTTTCAAAAATATTCAATGTACAGTTTTGACTTCGCTACGATTTTATTATATGTATAGACAAGTCAAAGTTTCATACAAACTTTAATCTTATAACTGGCCCCTTAAGGGGGTGAATCTTCAAAAATCCTTCTTTAGTGCACACCTTCATTATAACAGGAACTCTTGTTTACAATTTTATTCTTCTAGACCCAGAATTTTAGGCTGGGCGTTGTGTCAGTGAACGAATGAATGAATGTATGAACGAATGAAATAAAGATTTCACTAAGCAGATTTTCCTATAAATAATGTTAAGTTTCGTTAAATCAGATTTTGTAAAGGATTATTATTTACATAAAATCATCACGCCTTGTTTTCCCAGAGGTTTGGGCAGAGGTGTACCTGTAGTACACCCACATTTCGCCAGTTATGTTTTTAAGTCCCATGTAATAGGGGGCGAGCCATCAGCCGGGCACAAATCTCCGGACTAGTAGTGAGAAATTCTTGTTGTTAAAACCAAGCTAATAATTATTATATCAATTTCTGGATAATATTTTAACTAATATTTTGTTTTTTTCTTTACAGAATCACGGTGGACTAAGTCAAAAGGCAAAAATGACCAAGTGACGTGAAAAAAACGGTGGTAACTTTAGTGACAGTGTAGTGACATTTAGTGACAAATTGTGCTGTGCTAGTGTAGAAACGGATTTAGTGACAACATGTGGAGGTGATTCTCACGACTGATTAATTAAATTATGTGCTGTGCTGTTGATAGTAAAAAATCAAAATGTGTGCCAAAATTAGGAATTTAATCGTCGCGTTTTGTGGTAAGTGTTTCACCTTTTTACAAACTTTTTTTTTTAGGTACCAGTTTTAGGTTAAAATAACTAGTTGCTAAAACCCACAGATATAGATAGACCTAGATAACGCAAGTATCACGATTCGTATGAAAACCAATCGTGCCACTTTTAGGGTTCCGTAGTAAACAAGGAACCCTTATAGTTTCGTCATGTCCGTCTGTCTGTCCGCGGTCTATTTCCGAGACCCTTAGTAATAAAAAGCTGTAATTTGGCATAGGTATATATATTAATTACGCCGACAAAGTGGTAAAACAAAATTATGAAAAACATTTTTTTTAGGGTACCTCTCATACACGTAAAGTGGTGATGTTATTTTTATTTATTTATTTAACAGACAACTATGGTCCACACTGACAAAAAAACAAACAAAAAATACTTACAATATGTTAGTAACAATTATATCTTATAATCTACGTTAGTACCTGTATGGATGTTAGTAACAAATGTGGCTTATGATCTATGTTAGTACTTGTACACTGCGACAGACAGCGTTGTTTTGATGAGATGTCCCATAATGGAGCTCTCATCAAGCCTGTCACCTATCACCTTCAGGAGGCCATTGCCGCTGCCACGCAATCTAGCGAGCAGAGACGCACTTTTCTTCCGTACGATAGCTGAGAAGCTGTCGACTCGGGCTTTTGCGAACATCTCTGACGCACTGCAGTAACGCGGCAGCCGCATTAGCGCCCTGAAGGCGTTATTATATTGGACGCGCAGCGCACTGACGGCACGCCTGGTACAGCTGATCCATAGGGCGCTCGAGTACAGAGATGTGCAGTATGCTTTAAATAGCGTGAGTTTGACCGCTTCTGTACATCGAGCGAACCTACGGGCCAACATGTTCGCCCGTACCGCCAATGCCCTGCGTTCCCGTTCAACATCAGCATCATCTTTAAGGCTGTCAGCAATTAAATGTCCCAAGTATTTAAACTGATGTACCCTACGCAACGGAACATCGTTAATTTTTATTGGTGGCACATTCACTGGACATTTCTTGCCAACAGCCTCAAAAATGTTATTTTTTTCTTTTTTAACCCATAGTGAGGGGTATCATTGGAAAGGTCCTTTAAAAACATTTTGAGTTTGTGAAAACCATTTTTGGATTCAGGGATCCGTTTGCGAAATATTAAGCTTTAAAGTGCTAATTTTTGTTAGAGTCAAGTGTCCTTCCCCCCCTGCCGGCTAAATGGTTGGTTTTGGGTGTGAAAAAAATCACAGCAGTAGTTTATATAACGAAATTAAAAGGAAAACTATCACAGCTAAGTTATCTTTACAAGTTAACGAGTAATAATCGACCAACTTAACTTTGCAGTTGCAAAAACATGTTTTCCCATACATTCCGTATGGGAGAACATATTTCTCAACTACAAAGTTAAGTTTGTTTTTGGGATAAATTCATCCCAACTACGGAACCCTTCATTGTGCGTGGTCCGACACGCACTTGGCCGGTTTATTTTTTGACTTCCTACTATGACGTCACAAGCACTAGGTAACGTTTCTTTTATTTTTTCTCCTCGCATTTGCACAGTTTTTACAATTTATTACAGCGTAATTAACCATTTTCAATTTTTTTACTGACTTCCGACAAGCGTGGCACCGATGCAGACTGAGCACGAAAGTGGCAGCTTACGATTATTGTACGTAAGCTGGGCACGAAAATGGCACGCGAAGTAGTTGCTCTTGCGTTATCTAGGTATATCTATATCTGTGCTAAAACCGATATTAGAACCTAAAATAACTGATATTAGAAATACAAATATCACAGAGCACGGGCTTTGACGGCTGCTGTTAGCGTCGACATTGTCAACACAATACAGACCAAGTGTGTCACCGTTTACTCGAACTACAGCATAAATTACGTATAGAAACTGACGGCGTTTTTTTTAGCAAATTAATCTACACTTTACGGAGATTCTGAAATATTCTGATAGGTAGCAAAATAAAGCCAAAAAACCATTGCGATTTAAACTGAAATACCAACGACCAAATAAAACGGTTCAACCGCCATTTTTTGCCCATTTCCATTTCAAATTATGGAACTATTAAAATCTCTTACTAAGCTTAAAAGAAATTTATGAAGTAATAGTGAGTTCCATTGCGATAAATCTTATATTCTGTTTATTATTCCATCAGGATAAAACTACTTACTTATGTAAACGGAATTATTTTCAATGGTAGTCGCTTAGGTACTTAATTTTACTTGCAACTTTGCAATGGCACTTAGTCCGTTTTACCTGAAAAGTGTTAAGTGGAATATTATCATCTGCCTTTTCCTTACTATGTTGGGGTTGGCTTTCAGTCTAAGCGCCTTATCTCACTGGGGCACCAGTGGTGACACCAGCAGTAGTAGGCTGTGCAGCCGATCGGACGCCTGTTGAGATACCCACTATAAAGCTGTATATATTTTACTGGCAGTGCGACCATGGTTGCGCCACCAGTCCTATTGAGATATACATCTTCTGTATGAGTGTGCCTGTAATTTGGCCAGTCCTCAAAAACCTACAGAACTATATATTATATTCTCTTTTAATTTTTATAATTTTATTTTTAAACCATTATGTCACTTAACACTTTTTTGCTAGTTAGGCAGTCGCTCCATGCAAAATACTGGTATTTGGCTGCATTCAGTTACGGTACGGTTTTCTAGAAGAGCGGTGGCCGTCATATAGCGTCTCCAATTCACCGGCAAATGACGTCACTAAAACGTTATTTATGAAAGTAAGTCGGTGTTTTCCTAGAGAGCGTTTTTTGACTCCGTAAAGTCAAACCCCGCTGCCATAATTTTCATGACGGTCGTTATTTGCCAGTCACCGCGTCTCTAAAAACCGTAGCATAACTAAATGCAGCTAAATACCAGTATTTTACATGGAGCAACTGCCTAACTAGCATAAAAGTGTTAAGTGAAATATAGGATTAAAAATAAAATTGTAAAAGAAGTAAAAAATAAAAGAGAATATTAAGATAGTTCTGTAGGTTTTTGAGGACTGGCCAAATTACAGGCGCACTCACTCAGAAGGTATATGTTTTATGTTTTCACTAAAGAATAATAAATCTCCATTCTAAAATATAAAAAAATGTTACATTTTCTCTCCACTCCAAAGTGTTCAAATAAAACACGAAAAAAAAATTTTCCAAAGCTTTTTTTTTTGCGTATATAAAACTTGGCAATATGGCCGACTATTGGGTCCGCGTTAACAGGACTTTTCAAATAAAATAAAAAATACACACACGTTTATAAAAGTTCTATTGTGGAGTTAGTATTTATTGGGTTCGCGTCTGTAGGGCTTTCATAGGGTTGCGAAGCGAACAAATATCCGAAAATAATTTTATCGGATATTTTGCCGAACTACTTCTATTTTTTTTACTTATTGTTAGTTATCGTATGTTCACGACTTATCTTCGTGTTGTTCCTTTGTTGTTTTTCTGGCGACAACTAAAAAAAAATCGCTCATTTAAACTAATAACTCACAAATTATTGACTGAGAATCATAATGAAAACGTAAAAGGACACGTCAGTTTAAAAACATTTATCAAATGAAATAACAAGAAATAACTTAATATCAGTAATTTAATAATCATTCGCGAATCAAAATTACTAGGAAGCGCCGAATACGAAATTAAACCACCCATCTGCCAGTTTCGTATTAATTGACAGCACAAATAGGTATTTATATATCCGAAATGTCAACCTATGCCATCCAATATTCTACGTATGTTTGTTGTGGCTTTGTTCCGCCTTCATGCCTTGCGAGATGAGTTCTCCAAACACAAGTAGGTACACTTAATTATAAACAAACACAAACCTGTACTAACAGTAATAATAATGTGTCACCCGTTAAATTAAACGAGATTCTATAATAGGAATATTTGTCATGTGCGAGATAATTTCTAAGTTTCGGTGCCAAGTACTAGGGTATAAAATAAATGAATATGTAATGCTGTCATGTGTGGTCTTGAAATCTATAATTCAAAATTTCTATGAAATATTTAACTATGTTTGTGTTTTAACGCCGTAGATTTGTGTCTGCCTGCGTGTTGAATTTACTTTATATGAGAAACTGAAGTGTTTAAGCATCTTATCTACAAAAAAAAATAGCAAATGAACAAAAGTAATCTGAATAGTACTAGCTCAGATCTATGCAAGTAGCCGTAAAAGTGCATGTGGGTTGTACTGAGTTCCGCAAACAGAGGTCGGCTACCGTGTTAACGATCGAAAAATCCATAGTTGATTTTTGCCAGAAATAATAATGTAGCCCCCAAATTCATTTAATTTTCAACTTCATTGTAACACATCAAAAAATATTTTCTATTACCACATACAAAAAATATCCGAATATCCGTGCAAATATCCGCACCCACAGCCCTTGCGTAACAAGGTAGGCCACCATTATTTATAGGGCTGGCCGGCCACCAATTAAACTTTCATTAAAATACTACGTTTGTTACCGCTGCTTTGTAATTTGTATTGTTAGTTAGTATTTCTGTGCCCTCGACTGTTCGCTGTGTGATTTTTGAAGTGTTTGTTTGTTTTTTTTTTGAGGTTAGGGTTGTGACTTGTGAGTGACATTGTTTTTGCGAGTCAAAAGTCGATATGTTTTTTAAAATTGCTTTTGTTCATTAATTTATTGAGTTACGTGAATGGGATTGATTGGCAAAGTATGCCAGCTGGTTGTGAATAATGACTTAATTTATTTTTAATTAATTATTTCGTCGAAAAAAGTGGGCGTCCTCTGATTAAATTACAGACAAACGATATGTCAAAATATTCAATTGACCTTGGATGTATTGCAGTTAAAATAATCTGGGTTTTATATTATATGTTTAAGTTTCATTCGTCATTTTAAAAACCTGTAACTGTAGCTGCTGTTAAAGGTTTAATAATATAGCATAATTAACATAATCAGCCTATAATATTCCCACTGCTGGGACACAGGCCTCCTCTCTTCGAGAGGTAGTGGGCTGTAATCCACCACGCGGGCCCAGTGCGGGTTGGTAGATGTCACATATCTTCGAATTTTTGGTTCTAGGACATGCCGGTTTCCTTCACCGTTTTGAGAGCAGGGGTGAAAAGATTATTTACACAAAGTAAAGCGCCAGCCTGGGTTTGAACCCACGACCAACAACTCGTAAGTTGAGGCCGTTACCACTGGGCCGCCACTTCTCTCAAGGCTTAATAATATAACCCAATAATTACCTCTTATAATCTTACCTAAGAGTGGGGCTTGTAGTTCAGTAATAACAGGTCGATCAACCAGGTTAAGCTACCATCATGCGGTGACCATCTTTACATACCAAAATCCCTCCTTGCCTCGGAATTAATGATTCCGGCTGTCAATCGTGAATCTTCGACAGTCGTTAGGGGTCTTCAGAAGCCCGAAAGTACGACAACCATTCGTAACAACTTTCACGGTTGTCACGGTCAGATAGGAACACATAGGAATATACTGGTGTTCTAGCTGCATTCAGTTAGACTGGAAGCCGACCCCATTCAGGTGATGATGAATACAGATAAATAATTCCGTATGTCCTAATAAATCAACGCAAAATAAACCTTTTCCCCAAAAAGTTCTTCCCAGTTATGCGATTGAGAGCGAAAAGTAGCCTATGTCCTTCTCCAGGTCATGGTCTACCCATGTACCAAATTTCATTCAAATCCGTTCAGCAGTTTTACCGAAAAAGCGTAACAAACAAACAAATTCACTTTCGCATTTATAATATTATATTAATATAGTAGGATAATATCGATGAATAATTCAAAATGGCTGCCTTAAAATTGCCGGTTACGTCTAAAATTTCGCCTGAAATTTAATAATCTGGGGCCTAATCTAATAATTAAACTAGGGATTTGACTAGATTCGAGTTTAGATTAGAAATAGGTATTGGCTTAAGTAATTTATTTATGTACTGAACGAACAACGTGGTTGGCTATATTATAGTTTGAATTGTAAGGTTAATAGGGATCGCCTTAATTAAAATATTTTAATTAGATAAATTTTGGGACTGAGTCTTTTACTTAATTATATTGACCAGTGCTGAAAATTGGCTTCTGAAAATACTTCAATTAAGTAGTGGTGCGGAGGGCTAGTTGTAACAATTTTTAGTTTTTTCGATAGGGAAGTCAAAATATTGAGTATTTTCATGATAAAATACTTTTGAATGATAGGACATATATTCAGGTATCAATTAAAATGATAATTGGACTTAAATTGATAACAGATGGTTGCATAAACGATTTTTTGTGAAAGTAGTAGCCTGTTACAACTTACCCCGTACTTGGGGCAAGTTGTAACTGGCGCGGGGTAAGTAGTAACAACATAGTAATACAACATATTTCAATGATTTTTAGGCTTTTATTTTTAAATCAATATGAAAAATATTATTTTTAACGTATTTATTGAAAATAAAGTAATATTTTTCACTGCGCTCACCCTGCGCTTCACTGGCTGTGGTTACGTCATAGGCTCCGTTTTTTTTTTTCATGTTCTCCCTCCTTTCTACGTAGAAGACGCGCCTAACAAAGCAGCCTCTATATTTTCAGCTCAAGATTTCTGCCTAAAACCATTCACCATTCTCTCACTCTTATCCCCATTTATTTGTGGTCGTCACATGTATTTTTCTTCTATTAGTGATCATCTCGGTAGCCACCCATCCCCTTTCTAGCCATATTTTCATCTTTCACACAGTTCATCTTGTCATCATTGTTTCTTTGGTCTTCCCCTAATTCTAATTTTTCCCTAAAATATTTATCTATTGCAAGTCTGTCACAAAAATCTAGATGACAATATCCGAATATCCGAAAAATCCTATCAAAACCCGATCGGCATGAAAATAGGTTGAAATCGAAGCAATACCAATAGTCCGGGATCAGTGGGGGTAATAAAATCGTCCCGGACTATCCCGGGCCTCTATATGGGAAGGGCATGACCTTATTCTCAAACACTTTGATCCCTGAACAGCGAATCAAATCCCGGGTAGGGATGGGACATGTATCGATAGTTGCGTAAATGTACGGTATCGAATTTTTTGATTGACAGTTTTTGGTTGAGGTAGTGTTTGATTTTTGTGTGGATGTCGTTTTAGATAGGTGTTTGATTTAGAAAGCTGGTTGTAGCGAAGTTCATTAACCAGGACGCGCAGGACGCAAAAAAAGCAGCGAATGCACAAATAGAACGTAACGTGATACCGCTTATATTTAAAAATATTATGCGAAGGAATAGATTTGTTACAGCTGTTGCGGCAATCATGTCATTTGGTTTAAATATGTCCTTATTTTAATTATTTTATTGATCTTTTACATAGATTCTTTTCTTTTAGATTTTGTGAATGTGAGAACGTTGTAGGCTGTAGACTTGTGGGCCATTTTCTATTTTACTAAGTACCTGGTACTTGTTGATAGGCCTACACTGTCCTCTCATATCTATTAACACTGTAATTTTAAAACGTAGAAACCATTTATTTTTAAAAGAGGAACCATGGAGTTTCTTTGCCGAATCTTCTCCATTAATGGAAGCGATCAATTGGAACCGTGCACCCAGCTTCTGACGTTTCATAAGAGGTTTATGTGATATAAAATAATTTGAATTTTGAATCGTCGTAGTGAAGGGATTATCTTGATTTGCCATTTTATTATTATTTTTGTCATCGTATAAACCCCTTTCAAAATTAATTTAATCATTTCCAATTAGGGACAAGCTATTACATTCGTTGCTTTATTCCCTTAAAAGATTTTACTAACGACATTACCAATTATATCGACTATCGACATTTCCCAACCCTCAAAATTATTCCATTAGCTCCCAGAAATTAATTTAATATATTTTAAACTGAGGCTTATCACGACCAAAATACACTCTACCCGGGTAATACGAATATTTGCCGGTCAAAAAGGTTCGTAAACAAGTAATTTTAATAAACTGACTTTGCCTTTCGTATCAAAATGTAAATTTCGGTATCAAAGTTCCTTAGTTAATTACATATTTGGGGTTAAAAACACTGAAAAAATTAGGTTAATTTTGCTGTAGGAAATGTTATTAATAATTCCCGTAAATTTTTAATTTTCTGACCCTTTTGAAGCTCTATAGAATGTCCCGTCTTAGAATGTAATCGGATTTATTACAAAACAAGGTTTATCTTTAACCACCCAGCTATTTCAGAAAGAGAAAAAAGAACTAACTTAATAGTATAAATAATCTCATGCAGTCATCGGTATCTTCTTAAACACAATAAAGATCTATTGCCTCCCTCAGACCAAATAAAAAACCAAGACAGCGCTGTCAACAGTGACGTGAAGCCGGTTTCGTAAACATATGTGCACTTAGTGAGGTGTAGTTTGATTGCAGTTCTATTGTACAATATTTCTACTTTCTTAATATCCCTCGGGTATCATCGGATTTCCGAATACAAACGAATGCTAATTTCCATGTCCATCGATTATTAGATTTATCGTGTATAATAATTTGAATTCAGAACTAAGTACTTTATTGTTGTTTTGTTTTGATTTCTGTGTGAACTATATAGAGCTGTAAAACTGTTTTCCTATCGTCGTGCCTGCGACTTTTTGTGCCTGTGACATTTAAAAAAAAAATTACATTAAGCAATCCACTAAGACGCGCCCCACTCCGCTCCGCGCCGTACTAGAGTTCAGCTTACAGTACAGTAATCGCGCAGTGGGGCGCGTCTTCGTGGATTGCACTATCCATAAGAGAGTATTAACAACTCTATATACTTCCAAGTCGATTGTGAGCGTCCGGTCTGCACCAAGTGCAAAGGGCAACTGATAGAAATCCGACAACCGACGAAACACGAAGTTTGCCGAGGAGCATTAAGTAATTAGAAATACAGTAAAATGGTTGTAAATTATGTGCGTGTGAGCATGTATGCACAGACCGGAGGTGTAGTTTTGGCATGCCTCGCTTTATTATTTGCAGCGCTCCGTCTTTTGTTGTTCGGGTTTTTTGATTAAAACCACCTACTAGTCCCCAGAAGTTGATATTTTTGAGCACAATCCTAAAAGATCGCTACATTATCGCACTCATTTCCATATACCCCTCAATCATCACAGTCTATACGCCCTTTTTTTTCGCTCAACAGCCCTTGAAAGCCAGCAATCAGTCTTTCGCCAAAACGGCTCTAAAAGATTCCGCTATATACAGGCTGTTTGATTGAATACAGAGACGGAACAATTAATAATAACAGGAAAAATAATGTGATCAATTATGGTGGCTGGCGAAACGGTAGTGATGGATCGGGAACATCCTGTACCATCTGTTATGTGAGTGTGGCGGTGAGAATTTCTCGAAGGGTCGTCGATAGCCAAAAAGCTTGGTCCTAATGATTAGTGTTTTATTTCTAGCTCATAATCTGCTTAGCCTTTTCCCAACTATGTTGGGGTCAGCTTCCAGTCTCACCGAATGCAGCTGAATACCAGTATTTTACATGGAGCGACTGCCTATCTAACCTCCACAACCTAATTACTAGGTAATACGATACCCCTTGGTAAGACTGGTTGTCAGACTTTTGGGCTTCCAGCTACCCGTAACGACTGTCAAAGATCTACAAATGACAGCCGGGACCAACAGATTAACATGCTCTTCAATGCACGGAGGGGTCTCGGTATGTAAAGATGGTCACCTATCCACGGAACAACCGCGGCAAGCGTAGCTTAACCTGATCGATTGACCCGTGCAACTGTTATTACTTAGCCACAAGACCCTTCTGTTTCTAGCTGTCGATATTTAAAAAAAAAACGGTTGATTTTAAAGGCTCAAAAGAAGGTAGAGAGAAAATGGTCATTACAGAATTAGCTTTTGCTTTCGCCCGGGTGGATGTCGGAAAATGTCCCACGGGAACGAATTACCGGAATTAAAATAGCCTATGTGTTCATCCAGATTATAAACTATCTGTGTGCCAAATTTCATCCAAATCCGTTCAGCCGTTTTTGCGCCAATCCGGAACATCCAGGCAAACAGACAAACGGCCAAAAATTCTAAAAAACTATATTTTCGGCGTCAGAATCGTCCCCCACACACCTAGTAGCAATTAGGTACTTTTTCAAAAAAAAAACACTTAACAGTTTTGACTTCGTTACAATTTTATTATGAGTACATATCGACGGTTGAAAGGCTAATTGATCTAAGCGACATTTTGTAAAACTTGCAGGAGGACGGATCATAGTTATTTTTTTTTGAAAAAAAAATTCATAAAAGAATAACTATTTGATAGACTTTTATTTATTTAAATCAATCAATCATAATAAGATCTTATTATGATAAAAAAAATAACTAATCTATCCTCCTGCAAGTTTTACAACATGTCGCATGGATCAGTGAGCCTTTCAACCGTCGATATATATACTTAGTTATGATGTTACTCAAGACTGAAGTATTATTTTAAACTAGTAATTGACAAGTTTCAATTAATTCCTGAGTGTTGACTTAGGTTTTGTAGCCTAAGTAACTTACTACAATTGTTGTAAAATATCAAACATAAACATTTTTGAAGCAGAGATTTAAATCATAAGATTTGCCCTCACATTACTAGTGTCGCGCGAAAAGTGTCAATACTGAGAAAAGTGAGCTCACACATCCTACATAAGGCATTTCCATGGCAGCATGCGTAATTGTATGTCAGAGGTGTCAAAACAAAATTGAAACGCGATCATCATTTGACGCGGTAAAGCAAATCTAACCATTTAAATCTTTGTTTTGACGGCTGTGATAGGCACTTAGAATTTTCCTTATTGTGTATTTAAAAAAAAACGCTGGGCCGTGAAAAAGACGGATGAAAAAAGTTTGCATGTAGCGGAGATGAGAATGTTGAGATGGATGTGTGGAGTGACGAAAATAAATAAAGTAAGAAATGAGTATATAAGGGGAAGTTTAAAAGTGGCGCCAGTGACAGAAAAGTTGAAAGGAAATCGTTTGGCCTGGTATGGGCATGTGATGAGGACAGAAGAAACGCATGTGACTAAAAGAGTGGTGAACATAAATGTTGATGGATGAAGCGGAAGAGGAAGACCAAAGAAAAGATGGAAGGATTGTGTGAGGAAGGGAAAACTGGCAACACTGGTAGCCGGTTGTCAAAAAAAACGGTCTCTAGGTTAATTAATTTAATAAAATAATAAAAGTGTTATAATTATGTTAAATTAGTGTATTATAGTCGAGCCTAGATATTAAGTATTCTACCCAGTAAATATACAGTGTTTTTTGTCGCGAAAACTTCGTACAAAAAGGATTTAAAACCGGCTGTCAACTCAACACTTCAACTGTGACGGATTTCAAACTATCATCGATCCCGGGGAGTATTTTGTTTTAATTAAGTGATTTTGTATTAATATTTACAGACCACAGAACATCACAAAGTACTGCTCAGGTCTCTGAGCTACGTCCATCACACACTGGCACGGTTTATGTCTCCTTTTGCTTGACAACTAGTGGAAGCAAAATCGAAGACGAAAACATTCGCCCAGACAATAAACACTACATAATTTACTATACCAATTATGCTCATTATGAGCTTATACTATAAAATATAATCATTTAATATGTCACGAATTTTTACATAAAATCAAGTTTAGTAATTGTACCTATATATCTGGTTTTTAAGATAATAACAAGAAAAGCAGTGTTTTTCTATAGTATTTCTCTTCTGTTTAACTTTCCCATCTCACTCTAATCAACTTAATCTAAATGTAACAGCTATTTCTCAATAAATTACTCAATTTACTTTTTCCCCCAACTACCTCCTACTTATCCACATATTATCAGAACATCTTTTCTTGCACTGTTATTTAGCTGCATAACTTCACACATTCCAGGTGACTCACAATTATTCAAAATGATGACTCGCAGAGCTACAATCAAGGAAATGGAAGAAAAACTGAGAGCTACCTTGAAGGATCTCGAAGCTTCTCAAGCTGAATGCAAACAACTGCTCCAGGAAAGGGAAGACAGTGAAGTGGAAGTGGAGAACATTATCGCCAAAAACACCTTCCTCAAAAATGAGCTAGCTGAGCTGCACACAGAACACATGAACTTAGCCGACCAGTACAGTCAACTACAACACCAAGTGTCAACATTTCAAGAGTGCAGTGACACCCACGAACTGGCATTGAACCATATTTCAGAACTAAAACAGAAATTATGTGAAGCCCATAAGGCCCTATCTCTGTCAGAGTCTGTTAAGGTCAGTGAACAGGTCGCTGACACAAATAACCTATTTGATGATTTGGTAGGCTGTAAGTCAAAATCAGTGTGTGAGCCAGCTATAACAATAGATTTGACTGGTGATGATACCATACCATTGTGTCCTATTGTTATGAGTCATAATAAATTAAAGAAATATATTAAATTCAAGAAAATAATTAAACGGTCACAGAGAGGAATTAAAAAACAAAAACTTTTAAAATTAAATCTTTCCTTTAGAAAGGAACGTGTTAACATTTCAAAAAGTTTAAATAGTTGTATTGTTGAGTTAGATGAATGTAGGCAAAAATATGATATTGATACAAAGCTTCTTTATAATGATATTCAACACAAGGAGCACTTGCTGAAGGATATTTTTGAGAAATATGAGACTTCACAACAACAACTAAGTGAGCGCTTGTTTGAGGCTGGAGAACTACTGGATTTGGTGAAGTGGAATGCTGAGAGGTATGAGTCCCTGACTAATAATCCCTCATGCAGCTGTGCCAACCAACCATCACCTCCTCAGCCTCAGCCTGACTTGCCTCCACCGGTGTTGTCTCTTCCAGCAGAGACCTGTGTTAATACACAGAATAATAATAAATCTATATTTTTCTGTGACGAATTAGGTTCTGGCTTTGGAAAAATATTATTCAATTACCTTAGCCATAGTTTTACCAATCATAGTTATCATAACATAAGTTTCAAACAAATTATTAAAAGAATTGAAAGCACAAACCTAGATAATTATTCTACAATGGTTTTGCTATTAGGTAATAGTACTGGTATTACCAGAAAGGACATAGTGGATGGTGTGGACACCTTATTAAAGTTAAATATAGGAAAGCTAATGTTGTGTGCTTTACCTTACTCTGATACTTTATCAGATTACGAAAATAATTATATTTATAAGTTGAATAGTACTATTCACAGGCTGACATGTTGTCATAGTGACAAATTATTGTATTTTGACACTAACAAGTTTGTTAGTGGTTTTAAGTTAACTCAGAGAACTTTATCTCTGTCTTGGGAATCTAGACATATGATTGCTATGTTGATAGCACATAATATTAATGAGGTTATAGGTAATATAACAAATTGTAGTATTAGTGACGAGTCTGTGTTGTCTAGTTATACTAACAACATAGTAATTAATTCTGAATTATCTTGTTGTACGAAGGAGGATCCACCTACAATACCAACATCTTTGGAGGCCACTACCAGTCAGATAGGGTATTCTCTTCCTGCTGGAACTCATACGGGCATTCTAGACTCTTCAGTTGTAGTTGTGGAGTTCACTCCGGATAACTTTTTAAACTAGTTAGTAAGACAACAGAAGTTACCCCTTCAAATAACCAATTATTATTAGAGAATAATAAAAAGGTATCTTCTGGCAATATTTTACATAATAACAATAATAAAAAACCAAAAGGGGGGCAACATACTTTAAAATTATTCAATCAAAATATCCAAGGTTGCTCTTCCAAATTACTGGAAATAGAATTGTTTTTAGAAAATACCAAGTTTGATGTCATTTGTTTAACAGAACATTGGTTAAAAGATCATCAAGTAATGTCAATTCACTATGAAAATTATTGTGTAGTTAGCCATTTCAGCCGAAAACGTATGATACATGGCGGGTCATTAATATTAGTAAAAAATTCGATTCAATCGAAAGAACGAAAAGACATCATAAGACTGTCTGTTGAACACACCATTGAATTGTCCTGTGTTGAGCTTGATAAGCATGTTATAGTATGCGTATACAGACCTCCAAGTTACCAGAATCTACCTATATTTGATTCTGTAATGGAAGATGTACTAAAGAAACTTAGTGCTAGTAGTAAGTCAATAATCATATGTGGTGATTTTAATATTAATTTATTAGAAAATAACTCGAACACTATCAGATTATTAAGTCTTTTTAGGTCATTTGATTTGTCAAATGTTTTTATGGAACCAACCCGAGTGACAGCTTCTTCTGCCACTTGTATAGATAATATATTTTGTAATTGTGATTACTTACATAAACAAATTGTAAATAAGTTGCCATCTGATCACAGTGGACAAACAATAACATTTTGCACCTACATGCCTTTACAAAAAATTCAAATAAGGTTTAGGTCAATTACATGTAAAAATTTAGAGAAATTAGATAATTCTTTGGCAAGTAAATTATGTGTTCAGAGTTTTAATAATATTTTTGATCCTAATGAGTTTTACGCCGAGTTCTTTTCACTATTAAACAAGCAATTTATTGAGACTTTTCCCCTAAAGACTAAAACTATTTATACGAAGTTCTTATTTAGTGACTGGGCCACTCCAGGTATTCGTAAAAGCAGGGAAAAGCTTTTTGAACTTTATGGCCTAAAGCAACATACGAATAATACAAGCTTTCATCAGTATGTCGCAAAATATTCTAAAACTTTTAAAAGTGTGTGCAAAATAGCTAAAGCTCTTTACATTAGCAATAAAATAAAATCAGCTGATGATAAAATAAAAACTACCTGGCAAATAATAAATAATGAAACAGGTAGGAAAAAACAGCGTAATACTGAATTAAATTTAGAGACAGCACGTGGCCCCATCAACTCAGATGTAGAAATAGCTCAGGAATTTGAAAACTTTTTTGCTAATGTTCCCCTTAAAACTACCGAAAACTTAAATTCATCACCCGCGCTTTCTGCCGCCTTACTTAGAAATAATGTAAAAGCATGCCCTTTAGAGTTTAGGTTTCAGCATACAAACCCCCAGGCTGTTATAAAAGCTTTTAAAGATCTTAAAATTAAATCAACAGAAGATCTATGGGGAATGTCTGTAAAAGTCTGTAAATCTATCATCGAAACCATTGCGCCCTATTTAGCTTTCATATTTAACACCAGTGTAGACCAAGGAGTCTTTCCGGATCTCATGAAACTCAGTAAAGTAGTTCCTTTGTTCAAGTCCGGTGATAGTAAGGAACCCAACAATTATAGGCCCGTGTCAATTCTGCCAGTTCTCAGTAAAGTGTTTGAAAAGTTGATGCTTAATCAAATGTTACGTCACTTTAATAAAAATTCCATCTTTCATGAACAACAGTACGGTTTCACCAAAGGGCGTTGTACCACTGACGCCGGTGTCACCCTAATAAAGAACATTTTTAATGCCTGGGAAGAAGCACATGATGCCATTGGAATCTTTTGCGACCTCTCGAAGGCGTTCGATTGCGTAAACCATGAAACACTTCTGCTAAAACTAGAACACTATGGGATTAGGAATACAGCTCTTGATTTACTGAGATCATACCTGAAAGATAGAAAGATTAAAGTTCAAGTGAACGGCGTAAACTCATTGGGGTCTGAAATGGCAATGGGTGTTCCTCAAGGTTCGATATTGGGTCCATTCCTCTTTTTAGTTTACATTAACGATTTACCCCAATTACTTCAAAATCAACTGAAGATGGTGTTATTTGCAGATGACACATCATTGATCTTTAAAATAGATCGACGGTCACAAAATCTTGACGACGTGAATAACTCTATTCTTCAGGTCCAAGATTGGTTTACGGTAAATAATTTGGTACTAAATGAGAAAAAAACCAAGTGCATTAGATTTAAATTACCGAATGTTAAAAGTAGCGAATGTGACATCATATTGAATGGAGAAAAACTGGAATTTATTAATCAAACAGTTTTCCTAGGAATCACGCTGGACGAGAAATTACAATGGGGACCTCATATAACATCTCTTGCGGGGCGGCTAAGCTCGGCCGCTTATGCTATTAGAAAGATAAGACAGTTAACAGATGTAGAAACCGCACGTTTGGTATATTTTAGCTACTTTCACAGCATTATGTCATATGGCATTTTACTGTGGGGTCGGGCTGCTGACATTGAATCCGTCTTTATTTTACAAAAGAGGGCTGTCAGAGCCATTTATAACCTATGTCGTCGCGAATCTCTCAGGGAACTTTTTAAAAGGATTAATATTATGACGGTACCTTGCCAATTCATTTATGAAAATATTATGTATGTAAGGAAAAATCCACATCTCTTTAATAAAATAAGTGATAGACATAATTTTAATACTAGAAATAAAGATAAACTAGATCAACCATTTTTCAGGTTATCTAAAGTACATACATCTTTTATGGGGTACTGTGTTAAATGTTACAACAAAATACCTTGTGACATATTGCAATTAAATGAAAGAAAATTTAAAACTCATATAAAAAGTACACTTTGTAAACAAGCATATTACAAATTAGAGGATTATATCCAAGATAAGAGTGCTTGGAAACATGCTGGTCCTGCTCCATAGGACAATTTAGAATCAAGACAAAATCAAACTGGTTGCTAATGTAATTGTAAAATTTATTACTTTGTGTTTTATGACATTGATTTTACATTCTGTAATTACTTCCTTACACACTGACTTATTAATTGTAAAATTTTAGGAAAATCATCTACTTTTACAATGTTTGTAAATATGTGAGAACCATGTATCTATCACAAATTAAATTATCTCTCGTTGCTTCATTTTTAATTGTTTTTACCTATTGTGGTATAGTAATTTTATTCTAGGTGCATCGTCTTCACATATAATAATTATTTAACAAATGTACGTACATATACAAACAATATTGTAAAACATTTTAAAAGAGTAACGGTGGAGTTTCTTGCCCATTCTTCTCCATACGAAAACTACCTTTTGGAAGGGGCGACTAGAATCAATTTTATTATTTTGTAATTTTTGACGTTCAAAAGTGCCATACATGGGCCTATTTGAAATAAATGATTTGACTTTGACTTTGACTTTGAATGATATGAAAGAGAAGGCAGTGAATGATAGTGTGACGGTTGACAGGGGAGAGTGGAAGGACAAAACGTGTGCGCCAACCCCACGTACCATAGGACAAGAGCAGGAAGAAGATGATATATTAAAAAAAAAACAATGCATTGTAAATGGCAAAACCACTCGATTAATGATCAAAGTCTGATTTGATTTTATATTCTAGTATTCGAGTCCTTGCAACCAGAATGCCTATTTGAAAAGCTTCCACTGTTCTTCATATTGTCGTTTTTCATTGTCTTTCCGTCGTCCATATTGTTTTTCCTCTTTTATCTAATCCCATTAATTACAATTATTATGAAACAGTCATTAAATACTAATAGAAATACCAGTACAATTAACCGCATAGTGGTAACAATTTGACATTGACAGCAGCGCCTTTATGTCAAAGTAGTAAGATCGATTTTCGTAGCAAGTGTTACCATGATGGGAAGTCGCTGACTGTAAATAAGCTTAAAGATCTTGTACAAGTAAAATTATAAGAATGAGACGTTTTTATCAATGGAGCCAACAATTCTATTGACTTTAGTTTCATTGTTAGTTTGTTCTCATTCTCAGAGTAGAACTGTTTCTTGAGGTCTTGTGGGGTTTGTGTTGTCTGGATATGAGTTTTATGCTATTTATTGATTTTAGTTCTTGACTGCGCTAGTCTTAGAATGATATCTCCTTTATAAATTACTGTGTTTTTTAGTGAATTCTTTTTATTTTACCCAGATTTAAGAGGAGGCTCCCTAAATTGTATGTTAATTTGCATTAATACTCTGAACAGTTACGCATACAATCAAAATGGAACTTTAGTATATGATTTATTGGATCTTTTCCTTTACTTCTACAAGACAGTTAGGTAATTTGAACATTTTCGCTCGATTCATTTTTTATTCGAAAATCATGTCTTTTTAAAGATTATTTGGAACAAAAACAAGATCACTCGGTTTATGTCTAAAATTGTTATTGAAAGTAAGAAAATATAGTTTATTATCCAGATATAAGATATTTTTTCTCTAGATCAATTATTACTTTAGTTATAAACGAAATAAGAATTGAGACTAACGCCATTTAGTTCCGTGTTCGAACACGATCAAAGAGCGCACGCAATATTCAACTTTATTACTGATGTGTTAGCGTTTAGCAGATAGTGAAGTGGCGGGGTGCATAGGGGCGGAGCTTGCGTGGAAATTGTCTTTAGAGTGCCTGGTCTTAAACATTGAAATGGCAAGTTCCCGACATGGTTGCAGATAAACATATTTTTTTAATACTTTTTTTTTCAATAAATTTGATCCCAAGTAGGCCCACATAGAGCGAAGTAGAAGGAGAGTATGGGAAGAAAAACATTATTAGCCAAGATTTGCCTACTGCAGAACTAATTCTGCAGTAGGCAAATCCTGGCTAATAATGTTTTTCTTTTAACGTAGATCCATGTTCTAGTAACCTATGACATTTTTGAAGTGAGAACTTCTTTAAGCGCGTTGGGTATTTTTGAGATGGGACTTAAACCATTGATTTCGCGACACTGTAACGGAATTTATCGACACCGTGGAGTAAAAGACATCAACGCGTTGATTACCGCGGTGCCGATTTTATTTCAAGTTTTCTTTCTGTCGGCATTCCCGGAGTGCCCGTTTTTTTTTACATTTTAGACCATTTTGCAGCAAAAAAAAATTACCCACAGTTACACGATTAACAGAATTTTACCACTTTACCGTCGAAAACAAGAAGTAGGACCCGATACAAACTCACTCCATAGCTACAGGCTGTAACATTAATACAGGAATTAGGAGCGAGCGAACGAACGAATGATAAATAATACACCCTGTATCGCCGTCAAGTGACGTCAGTGATCGAATGGCGGCCATCTTGTTTTCGACAAAAGGGACATTCACACCGAAACTGGGATAATGAGAATATGAATTTGGGCCATTGTTTGATAGTATTGAAGCTTATGAAAGGACTTATTTATATCCAGAAAAGTACCTAGATATACCATACTATATATTTCTTTCGCCCAGAAAAAAATCTGTTGTCTGGTTTGAAGGGTTTTTTTTTCTTAGCCATTATTATCCCACTGCTGGGCAAAGGCCTCCCTACCCTCTTTCCACCTCTCTCTGTCCAGAGCTTCCAAGGACCAATCTTTCTTAAAGGAGTCCAGCTCATCTTGCCATCTCCGTCTGGGCCTGCCGCGATGACGTCTGCCATTAAGCGGGACCCACTGGGTCGTAAATTTGACCCATTGATCGTTTGACATGCGGCAGATGTGTCCAGCCCAATTCTATTTAAGCGTGGCAGCTTTCCGAGTGACATCAGTTATTTTAGTGATGGAACGGATTGTTGTATTCTTAACCCGGTCCACAAGTTTAATACCAAGAATACTCCGTTCCATAGGTCTGGCAAACCCCGAGCGTGGACCTCTGCTGAATTGTCAAAGACCATGTTTGAGAACCATACGTGAGGATGGGAAGAATACACACGTCGATGAATCTTCTCTTGAGGGATAGAGGAAGATCGCCCTTCATTAGATCTTTCATGGCCCAATAGCTTGAAGGGAATGTGCTGGCAAAATTATAGACACATAAGATTATTTAGTTTAGTTTTTAAAGTTAGTCAACCCATCGGAACACCTTTGCTGCTGGTGTAAAGACGCCATAAAGGTAACCATTAACCTTTATAAAATATCAAAATATTCCCATAAATAGATCTCTTTAGTTGCCCTAGAGTTTCAGGTCGGATGATACCTTTCAATCAGTACAATTTTTAATCCTTTTGAACACATTCGAAGTAGTACAAAACGTACTCCTATGGCCGTGTGATATTTTAGAGTCGCCCGTTATACTCCCTCTCGCATAAGTAGGATTCGCTGATCAAGGCATACACTCACCATTCCCGATGACGCTATTTCCCTCCTCCAGGAGAGTAGTCCTACCACTAGCACTGTTCGCAAACACTTAACAGACCTTCCGTCCTCATCTCCACTGTTACTCTTTTAAAAATAAATGGTTTCTACAATGTTTTCAAATTACAGTGTTAATAGGTATGAGAGGACAGTGTAGGCCTATCAACAAGTACCAGGTACTTAGCAAAATAGAAAATGGTCCACAATTCTATTACAGCATACAAAGTTCTCACATTCACAAAATCTAAAAGAAAGTAATCTACAAAAGACATATAAAATAATAAAAATAAGGACCTATTTTAACCAGACTTGATTGCCTTTACAGTTGTAACAAATCCAATTTGATAAAAAATATAGAATATTATAGGTATATAATGTACACTGAAAATTAGCGCTGTACTGTAGGTCCTTATAGCACAGCATCATGCTGAGTGGAAGCCTTCTTGTCACAATCTCAGTAATCTAATCTCAATCAGTAGTGTCTCGGCGATACGTTGACGGCTACGGAATTGTACCTTTAGGCTCCCCCCCTATTAAACGTAACTGGCAAAATGTGGATGTACTTTATACACCTCTGCTTCAGCCTAGGTTTGATGTTATGTTATAAAACTTTTTACAAAAAAAAGGGGCTTCCAAAAAACACTACAAAGTGAAAAATTACTTTAATTTCGGAAGTCGGTGACAAAAAACGAAAATTCAAAACCAAAGTTGGTTGTTTTTTTTTTTTGTATTTTTTTTTAGTTGTGGTACCTACCCCACACAAATTCGAAAACCACCACCTGCGATGTAAATAACAGTGACAGGAACTTATCATATCATACACATACTAAGTGGGAAAAGTACGTATTATTGAAGCTAACTCAAAAACTATAAAGCAAACTTAATAAAATTTATATGGGACCACCTTGAGAGCATACCCTTTTAAACAAAAAAAGAATTTTCAAAATCGGTCAACAATTGACGGAGAAATCGGTGGACATAAATAAAAATTTAAAAAAAACAAACATGCGACGAACATATAACCTCCTCCTTTTTGGAAGTCGGTTAAAAATTCATAAGAAGCGCAAAGTGCAACCCAACACCCCACATTATGTAAGCGCCAACCCATTGTATACAAGCCTCAATCGAACTGTCTTTAACACATCTTCCGCCATCGATCTAACTTTAAACTTAACTCGAACTCGTCTGTAATACAGTAACTTGGGAGATTATTCACCCCCGTCCTCTTGTTTTAGTTATGCCAATATGTATTATAATTAATTAAGTTTAGTATGTCCTGAAAGTTTTCCGTTATTGATACAATGTTCGGGAAATTATATATTGTTTGGAAAGTTTTAGTTTTGTGAAGTGATTTTGATGAGGCTGTTAATCAATAAAAAGGCTCATCATCACGCCTAAATTCCCCGAAGGGTTAGCAGAGGTGGGAATTTCTAAATTAATGACTGTAATTTTTATGGTGTACATAGTAAATAATTTTCTATCTATCTACCTATACAGGGTGGCAGGGACATCGACGCGAAAACTGAAACCATGGATTCAGTATATGATTCTGAACCCCCGCGTTGAAATTTTTTGTCGGTTATTTAAAAAAAAAATCAACTGTTTCATTTCTATGAAACAGCTGATTTTTTTTTTACAAACCGCTACACACTTTTCTAAGTGTGTAGCGGTTACACCGCCATATACAAACTACGCATCATAGACATGACGTCACACAAATCCTGCATCGCGCAGTTAGAGTTTACCGAGCGATCGACATACATACAAGATTTTAACTTCAAACCGATGGGCAGTTGCCCGCCAGACACAATACCCGTCTGGTCGGAGGATCCTCCCTTTTCTATGGTGGATGTGTGAACTTTACACCCTGTTCCTCATGCCCCTAAAAGTGCAATACCTACGCGGTCTTTCTAAAATGTATGGAAAAGCTGGTTTTTTTAAAATAACCGACGAAAAATTTCAACGCAAGGGGTTCAGAATCATGTACTGAATCCATGGTTTCAGTTTCCGCGTCGATGTCTCTGACACCCTGCATTACCCACATTTCGTCAATTATATTTTAAGTTCCATGTAATAGCGGGCGAGTGAGCCATCAACCGGGCACAAATCTAGACTCCGAGCTGCTACTGAGAAATTCCAGATAGAAAAGCCCAATAAGAACTTGCTCGACCCGGGAATCGAACCCAGAACTCCATCAGTAACTGACTTTCGCGGTATTAATTTTGACCCCGTTTACATTTCGCATGATCCAAATGTTTCTCTACAATACTTTGTCGATTTGTTGCAATCTACGATAAGGAAAAATACATTTACTAAAGTAATACCTAGAAAATATAGTAATATTAAACCATGGATTACGCCCGGACTTGTTCGCTGTATCAGACATAGAGATAAACTTCACCGAAAATTAAAAAATGCACCGGATAACGAACTACTATCAATTACTTACAAAAGATATAGGAATTTCTGTAATAATCTGTTGAAAAAGCTAAAAAACCAATATGATCAAAGTCAACTACAGAAAGCAGGTAAAAACACTAAACTTATATGGAAATTCTTAAAAACTAACACTATTAGGTCAAAAAATCCCGAACCAGCACTTGATCTTTTATCTTCTGAGCTAAGCCCTACCGAAGCAGCAAATAAAGCTAACAACTTCTTCATAAACGTAGGAAAAAACTTGGCTGAAAAATCTGTATTATCTAATAGTTATTTTTCCATTCAAAGCCAAACTAAGACATATGCAACACGAAACGCTATGGTCTTATTAGATATTGATGTTAATGAGGTAGTAAGTATAATAGATGGATTAAAGGAAATTTGTGCCGTAGGATGTGATAACATACCTAACAGCATACTCAAAAGATTTAAATACGTCATTGCCCCTCCCTTGACTCACATTTTTCATTTATGTTTAACAAAAGGAATATTTCCTAAATTGCTTAAAAAGCTATAGTCACCCCCGTGTTTAAAGCTGGAGACAAAAATTGTGTGAATAATTACAGGCCAATTTCAGTTTTAACAGGCCTCTCAAAGATTTTGGAAAAAATTATAAACAGTAGATTAGTAAAATATCTTGAAAGTAATAAATTACTCTCTGATCATCAATTTGGTTTTAGGCCTAAAAGATCAACAAGCCAAGCTGTTCACCATCTGACTAATTTTGTAAGCACAAACATGGATAATGGCATGCACACCATAGGGATATTTTTAGACCTTGCTAAGGCTTTTGACACAATTTCTTGTACTTTGCTTTTGTACAAGCTGGAAATGCTGGGAATAAGAGGAGTACAATTGCAACTATTAACTGATTACCTTAGCGGCCGCCATCAGTGTGTAAAAATAGGTCAGTACATGAGTTCTGATCTTGAGAATAGCTGTTATGGAATCCCACAAGGCAGTATTTTGGGTCCTACTTTGTTTTTAATTTATATAAATGACCTGTGCAATTTGACACTTCAAAAGGGTGTAATTATGTCATATGCGGATGACACAGCTCTACTGTTCGCAGCTAAATCAAAGGATGAGGTTTATGAAGTAGCACAGAATGGGTTTAATACTGTGTCTAATTGGCTCCATAAAAATCTCTTAACATTAAATACAGAAAAAACCAAGTACCTATTATTTACAATGAGAAACACTAATCCAACGCTTACTAATCCAAACATTCAAGCGCATAACAATTGTAATTTACATTATGCTGACATTGCATGCACTTGTCCCACTTTAGCCAAAACCGACCATATCAAATATCTAGGCGTCACAATTGACACAAACCTGAATTTCCGCAAACACATCGATTTATTATGCACCAGAGTGCGTAAACTAATATACATTTTTAAAAATTTACGTACCATTGCCGACTTTAAATTAATTAGACAGGTTTATTTAGTTTTGTGTCAATCTATTATTACCTACTGTATAACGTCCTGGGGTGGTGCCGCTAAATCAATTTTACTGCACCTAGAACGCGCCCAAAGAGCAGTTTTAAAGGTTGCTACTTTTCGTCCATTTAGATTTCCTACACACCAGCTTTATATGGCATGTAAAGTGCTAACAGTACGTCAATTATTTATTTTGAATGTAGTTTTATTACAACACACTGAACTTTATTTTAACCCGGTACCTTCAGATAGGAGAAGGAAAGATTTGGTTTGTACTAACTCTCAGACTAAACATGCTTTTACTAATCGTTTTTAGGGTTCCGTTGCCAAATGGCAAAAAACGGAACCCTTATAGATTCGTCATGTCTGTCTGTCTGTCTGTCTGTCTGTCTGTCTGTCCGTCCGTCCGTATGTCACAGCCACTTTTTTCCGAAACTATAAGAGCTACGCTGTTGAAACTTGGTAAGTAGATGTATTCTGTGAACCGCATTAAGATTTTTACATAAAAATAGAAAAAAAAACAAATAATTTTGGAGTTCCCCATACTTAGAACTGAAACTCAAAAAAATTTTTTTCATCAATCCCATATGTGTGGGGTATCTATGGATAGGTCTTCAAAAATGATATTGAGGTTTCTAACATCATTTTTTTCTAAACTGAATAGTTTGCGTGAGAGACACTTCCAAAGTGGTAAAATGTGTGTGTCCCCCCTGTAACTTCTAAAATAAGAGAATGATAAAACTAAAAAAAATATATGATGTACATTACCATGTAAACTTCCACCGAAAATTGGTTTGAACGAGATCTAACAAGTAGTTTTTTTTTAATACGTCATAAATCGTAAACCGCAATTTACCTTTCATTCAATGTTACTTGCTGCTACGGAACCCTTCATGGGCGAGTACGACTCGCGCTTGGCCGGTTTTTTATTTATTCTTAGGACCCTACTTGTATAACCAGTTTAACAGAGTCCTTAAGATTTATAGTTTAAGTTATAATAGGTGTAACTTACTTGTACAAGAATATTTGGCAAAACTCAATTATGCAGACACGGAAAAACTACTAGAAATTTTAAAATAAAATTCATATCTACATACTCTATCTTAAATCTATACTCTATATTAAGTCTCTTCCTTTACCAAATTAGTAATACTTTGTCTACTTTAATATTATTCGTTAATTTATTTAAACATAATATCTTACATAATCTAGTTGTAAAATAATATACCCAAATAGTTACTGTTTAAGTCATTGAAAATTTTATGTCTTCTTTTTTATTTTAGCTTCTATTATATGTATTGTTGTCTTCTTTTTAAATGTTTGATGTAAATTGATGGCCTGAAACACAGGTTTTCATAAACCTAGATCAGGCTAGTCTACATTACAGATAGAATTAAATTTTCCTCGATTGTAATTTAATGTAAATCATACTTTTACTTTATACTTGAATATTTTTTTTTTTTATTTTTTTTTATTTTAGTAGCGCTTGCGACCGTTAGACCAACAAGGGAGATATTTTAGCGAATACCTATAAAATGCATTAGCTGTAGAAAATCCATTATTATTAAGCAGACTCCTTTGAACGGAAAATAATGTATCTATCGACTATTCACCCCACAAACAATATTATCACTTGATTTATTAACATAAAAAAACCCGCTTCCAAAATTCCTAACTCACAAAATTCTTCATTAATCACTATAAATTCTTAACTAAAAAGCATTCCAACCCTTTACCGTTTAGGTTAATCTTAAAAAGTACATTTTAGAAAGTGACCTCGTTCTTTACTGTTGGAGTAGGTACCTCCAGGCTCTTCAAATATATTGTCGTTGTCAGTCCCTGAACCTTACGATAAAAATGCTCATTAAGTTTGTGTATACTTTCTGAAGTTTTTTTAGGGATCCGTAAGGTCTCGATGGGTAGACAATATCAATCTGCCTAGCCTTTTCCTAACTATGTTGGAGTCGGCTTCCAGTCTAACCGGATGCAGCTGAATACCAGTATTTTACATGGACCTCAACAACCCAGTACGATACCCCTTGGTAAGACTGGTTGCCAGACTTTCGGGCTTCTGACGACGACCCGTAACGACTGTCAAAGATCCACGAATGTCAGCCGGGACTTAACGTGCTTTCCAAGGCACGGAGGTAAAGATGTAGCTTAACCTGATGGATTCAATTCAATTCAATGCATTTATTAGTTTTGTGAACATAGGGTAAAAATTGTACAGATGTTTTACAAAGAAATATTGGTCCATACTACGTCCCGCCAGAAGGCATACAAAATTGTTGTGGTATTCATAATGTCGCATTAATAAAATAAAAAATAAAAATATAAAGTCAAGAAAATTACATGTCACAATTTCATGCCAAAAACTAGGCTAATAATAATAATAAAATGTCAATAAATTAAGACGTCACATAAACAAATAGGTAGTATTTAGTCACATTTCGTATACAATAATAAATTAAATAGGAACATTTTAAACAGACAGATGTAAAATTATTATTTAAATTTGTCATTGATTTGGTTTGGTTTGTGTTTGTGGTTTGTCGTTGTTTGTTGTTTGTCAACCGTGTGGCTGTTATTACTCGGTCGAGTTTTTTAAAGATTAAATATTTATAATTTCAAATGTATATTGTTTCAAAACAAAACGTAATATCACGCTTTTAATCCCTGATGGGATAGGCTAGAAGTATGTAGTATATTGTGATCGTTATGTTTTAAGTTTGATGTGGGTACTTGGCGAGCCAAATGCCACAGGTAAAGATAGCTATTGCCATCAACGGGGCACTAATTCAGACTGCTTCTGGAAACACTCAATAACAAGCCTTTTTTTTTTTCTTGGGTCTTAAATTATCAAGGAGCAGGAGGGCGTGTTAGACTCTTACTGACTAATACTCACCCGTGTTCCTTCAGTTGCCTGTGTGTTGCCAGGTGCTACGGTATCTCTTTCGGACTTTCCCGCAACACGGCAGACATTGGTCCTAGCGGACCCCGTTAGTTCTGCTGACATCTCTTTGAGGTGCGCGTAGAACACAACGCGCCGTCGACCCGGGCCTGTTCTTATCGGACGGCGAGCTACCCATTGCTCACCGTCCGCAAACCCGCGCCTATGGTGGCCGGGAATCGTGAACAACACAGCCTGACCTGGGAATAGAACTTAGGACCCCCACGCTCAGCAGTTTCATTTACTAACGAAGCTTCCAATAGAATAATAACCCAATTTATTCCCCCTCTTTCTTTTTGCCCAGGTCGCGCTTGCCACTTCAAAAAATAAATCAATATACCCAGAATGTCGCCATAATTGAGTTGGGAACTTCCCTCGGAGCTAAATACTTGAGTCTCCTCCAATATTACCAAGTTTGTTTGAGAGGATTTTTTTGAGGTTTTTCTTCTGCATGCTGTTCGGAAAGTTTGACCTTTATTTGACACTTTCGATGTTGCTTATGGTGTCGATAGGTGATTGGGAGTGAGTCGTTGTAGTCTTATGCTCGGTTCCTATAAACAAAAACGAGTCGTTTTTTAACCGACTTCCAAAAAGGAGGAGGTTATATGTTCGTCGCGTATGTTTGTTTGTTTTTTTTTTATGTATTTCCACCGATTTCTCCGTCAATTGTGGACCGATTTTGAAAATTATTTTTTTGTTTGAAAGGGTGTGCTCTCGAATTGGTCCCATATACATTTTATTAACTTTGCTTGGATAGTTTTTGAGTTAGCTACAAAATACGTATTTTTTTCCCACTTAGTATGTAGATGATATGTTAAGTTTCTGTCATTGGTAGCAGATAGTGCTATTCGAATGTGTGTGGGGTAGGTACCACAACTAAAAAGTGAAAGATAAAAACTTTTTACAAAAAAAAAAAACAACCGACCTCCAAAAAAAACACTACAAAGTGAAAAATAACTTTAATTTCGGAAGTCGGTGGCAAAAAACGAAAATACAAAACCCAAGACACCGACTTCCGAAACTAAAGTAATTTTTCACTTTGTAGTGTTTTTTTTGGAGGTCGGTTGTTTTTTTTTTTTTGTAAAAAGTTTTCTTACCAGTGGTAGACGTTTTATTGCCAAACTGAGCATATTAATAGATAGATAGATAGATAAAATATTCTTTATTATGTACACCATAAAAATTACAGACATTAATATAGAAATTTTACATTGGGTGACACAATGGGCGGTCTTATCGCTAAAAGCGATCTTTTACAGACAACCTTTGGATGGATTTAAATGGAAAAGGAGAGACAATACTGCAGGTAGTCAGTGGTGTACCATTTACATATATAACAGAATACACAGATACATAAAGCATATAATTACCTATATAAATATATATATTAGAAAGATATACATCAAATTATAAACATGAAACAAGAGCAAGGAACTATATGTAATGACGATGTTTAAGGAGAGAGAAAGATTCGGAAGCAAATTTTCCCTATTGGAGGATTTACTATGCTAAGCTATAAATAGACCTTATTTATAGCTTTGTTTCTTATCTGGTAAAAATACAAGTCTCAATTTTAACGAATAACTGTCCGTAAATTATAGGAATCGGCCATCAATGTGGGTATCAAGTAGCTATCAAGATTGCTTTTAATTTTAACTACTATTTTAAGTAATGTTAGATATTCAGGAAAAGCTTTTTGCTATACTTAATGTCAGAATTACCATAGTAACTTATATTATCTAATCTATAAAATTACTAATAATCTTCTCGCGTTACCTATACTCCGTTTGAAATAAGATTAGACATTTAACTAAACCTTTTTTACAGACCGTTCAACCGATTTTGACTTTTATTGCGTTGGTAGCATGACGAATGGCAGCTGCAGTAAACAGTTGGTATTGTAACCACTTTTTTGCTTTTAATGCCATCCTTATACTTACGGTATAGAAGTCAGAATCGGTTGAACGGACTGTAACAAAGGTTTGTTTAAATGTCTAATCTTATTTCAAACGGAGTATAGATACATACAAGCAGGAGTAAGTTCCAGATAACCTATCTGACAGTTGATTTCATAAAATTTCTGTTCCATTTCTTAATATTGAAATCTGTACCCTAATTGAGTAACTTATTTTCGTAAACAATTTTGCCTAATTTGTTTCATTTTGACAGTTCAACAACATTCATTGCGTTATTTACGTTGTTGAGCTGATTTTTTTTCCAATTTATGAAGCAATGGATTAGCAATCTGTTTCAAATCGAAACAGATTTTGATTGTGTTGTATTACGCAAACAGGCATATTTTGTGCAAGATATGAAATTCTTTTGTATAGTTAATTTGTTGATAAACAATCGCCCATCTCGCCATTATTGCCCATCGATAAATCACAAATTGATCGATTTATGCAAAAGCCCTTTACCTTGAATCATTTAGCTGTTTCCAATAATATTGAAGATGTAAATCAGTTGTTAATTGGACTCTGGTATAAAATATTGCTCTGGGACTCTGAAACAAGTCCTTAATTGTTTATTAATTTTCAAAAAACTACCATTTTCTTGTATTTTTGCATGTAACTTAAATAATTACTTGCATGATTACAAAGTCGAATATAGAATATCTGGTCAACTGTCGATTTGCCTTTAGAAGTCGATAACAATAAAAATTCTATTGTCTCGTTAGTGACAATTAAACTCTAAGGCCGTATTCTCGGTGGCAGCGGGCAGCGGGGCGGTGGCGACGGCGGCGCGATCATTTGCATAGTTTTACATGGAACTGTTCTCGATGGCAGCGGCGGCGCGCGGAGCGAGAACTCAAAATTCAAAAGTCATTTATTCAAACTAGGCTGAGAATCAGCACTTTTCGAACGTCAAAATTACATAAGACAGTCCCCCAAAAATACCCACTCTTCACCACTTCCTAGTGCCTTTAGCTGGGAAGAAGAAGTGGCGCAACAAACTCCCCAGCAGCACAGCTGTCTGTTCAAGTTAGATAAAAATGATTCTATACAATAGTATGCAAAATAACTTACACCATGCAACACAAAACATAATTTTACATACATACATACATACATAAACTCACGCCTTCTTCCCATGGGGGTAGGCAGAAACTACAGAACGCCACCTGCTACGATCCTTACATAGTCCTTTTGCCTCGTTTACGTTCATACATCTGGTCATCACATAATTTTAATTATAAATTATTGGCCATATGTCAGCTAGCACACGCCAATATACCAACCAAAAACATCGAGAACTATACTCAAGCAGAATTTAAAAAAAATAAAAACTAAACGTAAACAGAACTAAATATCTAAATAAAAGCCTCCAGTCATAAAGGGCGTGCCCGCTTACATAAACAGTTCCATAATATAAAACTTTGAACGCGCCGCTGTCGCCGCCGCCCCACTGCCCGCTGCTACCGAGAATACGGCCTTATAGTGAAACCATTCTGTTAATAATAGGTACCAAGTCATAAGTACTGACATTCTAGCAAATAAAATCATACATTAAATCATTCAACTATTACAAATCAAATGGTTCCAAAGCCGTAGTTAATAAAACATCTACAATGAACGTCATGAGCGAATCGAAAACCAATTAAATGAAAACTATTAATTAATGATCGGTCTAACACATTTTGTAGAATAATTTTCTATTAATTGGACGTTTTGTTGTGAAATGTGGTTTGTTTGTGAGAACAAAAGGTTTAAAATTGAAATATTGCAGCTTTCGTAAATATGTATAGGTAGCTTATTTTAAATGATGGAATATTCGATTCTAAACGTATTCATTTGTTTCTTGAAATAAAAACAACATTTATTCAAACTAGGCTGAGAATTTGCACTTTTCGAAAGTCAAAATTACATAAGACAGTCCCCAAAAACGCCCACCCTTCACCATTTCCTAGTGCTTTAGCTGGGAAGAAGAAGTGGCGCAACAAACTCCCCAGCAGATTACAGGCATGATGTTTGTTACTCTTTTACGCAAAAAGTACTGAACGTATTTGGATGAATTTTTGCACACAGATAGTTTATAACCTGGATTAAAATATAGGATACTTTTTATCGCGATATTCTCACGGGATCGAGACTTATGCGGGTGAAACCGCGAGGCCCAGTTAGTAAAGTAATAAATTCACTGATCGAACGATTTCGAGTGTGTTGAATGTCACTTGTATGTCATAAAACGAATAGATTCTAGGTTTCAAAAACAATATGGTTTCAACCATATTAATGTTCAAAGAAATGAAATGATTTAAGTATTGCAATTGGTGCCGGTTTTTAGTGGGAGATTCTTAGATCGTAACTCATGTTGACTGGTGATTTGAACGAATTTAGTCGCCCGAAACGGGTTAGCAAATTTATTTGTAGGCGAATCGATTTCTGGAGTTGTCGATGAAATGAATGGATGAATTGTATTTGTTAAACACAAGTTCATACATTTGGTCTTCAGTAACAATTCAGTTGACTCTGTATGTTTTGCCAGTGGCGTACAAATTTTTTAGTTAAAGTATGTTTGGCAAAATAATATTAAATTTAAATTCAGAATCATAGATAGAATATTCTTTATTATGTACACCATAAAAATTACAGACATTAATTTAGAAATTTTACATTGGGTGACACAATGGGCGGTCTTATCGCTAAAAGCGATCTTTTACAGACAACCTTTGGATGGATTTAAATGGAAAAGGAGAGACAATACTGCAGGTAGTCAGTGGTGTACCATTCACATATACAACAGATACATAAAACATATAATCTGTATATATAAAATGGTAAACTGACTGACTGACTGACTGACTGGGTGATATATCAACGCACAGCTCAAACCACTGAACGGATTGGGCTGAAATTTAGCACACAGGTAGATAATATGACATAGGCATCCACTAAGAAAGGGTTTTTGGAAAATCGACCTGTAAGGGGGTGAAAAGGGGGGATTTTGTTTGTATGAAAAATCTTATTCCTTGAGTTAATAAACTTGAAACTTGGCACAAATACTTATCTATGTAAATTATAAAGTTTGCCATTTTTAGTTTTTCTAATTTACCCCCTAAGGGAGGATTGGGGGGTGTCAAAGTTTGTATGGAAGAATTTTAACGCGCGGTCTGATTAACTTGAAACTCAGTATTTATACTAAAAACTGAAAACAAATAAAAACGTATATCAAGGTTTTTTGAAAATCTACCCCTAATGGGGTGAAAAGGGGTTTTCATTTTTACAAGGGAGGATTTTACTGTTTGGCTTGATTAACTTGAAAATTGGTATAAATAATCCATGTCAAATAATGGAAACGTCACAATAGACATTTTTAAAAATTATTATCACGCTATTTGCTATGGGGGATGAGCAATATTGCATTATGTTCGTATTCTTCTATAGTTTACCGCAAACTGTAAAAAGACTTTCCAAAAAATTAGAATATTGCAGATAATTACGGATTTAACCTTTTAAAAGATTATCATCACGCTATACCTTTATGGAGCTAAGTAGTCAATCATAACACATACAGGGTGAATATTAATATGGGGCAATAAAGGCAGGTACCTTAACCGTTGTCGCTACAAGAAAACGGTCTTAGGTGACTGTCCTTAACTTTTTGAAATATTTTGATCTGCATTCACAGATTTTGCAAAAATTGTACAGTCAGCAAAAACATGGGCAATATTCACAAAACTTTTTTGATGCCAGTTGATCCTATTTCTTATTACTAGGGTCAAAAAACTATATCGGGCCAACTGAGGTTTGAGTACGAGAAAATTCAAAAATTGCAAAAATCTTTCCATACATTTCGTTGGAAATGAGCCTGAGAGAAGATAGAACAACACGAAATATTATCCGCAACGATCAAAATCCGTAGTGCGCGCTTAACCTAAGTTTATAATATCTATTTCAACTTGATGCCTCCACGCGTTTCTGAGAAAAAGTGTCTTGACAGGCAAGGATGTCATTCTTTAAGGGTTTCTATTTTTCATTTTGAGGTACGGAACCCTAAAACAGATTTATTATCTATCTGTTTGTTACCTTTTTATGCCGTAACGGCTGAACAGATTTAGATGAATGGCATACGGATAGGCCATGACCTGGGTTAGTACATTTGATAAGTACTCTGAATATCGGTAGTACGTTTCTGTGGGATATTTTCCGACCTTTACGCGTGCGAAGCCGCGGGCAAAAGCTAGTTACCTATATAAATATTTATATATATATATATTAGATATATAACAGATATACATAAAATTATAAAAATGAAACAAGAGCAAGGAACTATATGTAATGATGATGTTTAAAGAGAGAGGAAGTGTTTTTTTACCAGAATTTTAAAAGTGGACAAAGATTGAGCACGCTTTATCGACACGGCCAAGGCATTCCATAACCGTACTGCTTGAACCTAAAAAGATTTGTCATAAAAGCCGGTGGAATTCATAATAAATTATTAAATTAAGTATTTATAAATTTAAGGTATTTTTTTGATTAATTAATATTAAATTCAATTAACAATTCACACAAAACAAAAACATACACATTCATTACTTAGTCAAATTATATTCAATCCTACAAAATAAATTAAATTCTTGCGAGTCGCCTTAAGAAAAAATATTAGGTATTATTTAAAAGTGTCGATTCGCCCGTTCCGGGCGAAAAGATTCGTGTTAATTATTAATAATATGTTGATACAGAATACAAGAAGCACGTGCTTATACCTTGTGTCTCAAAGGACACATGTCACAAAATAGGTCACCCTATCTTCCTAAATCTAAGACAAAAACATCCAAAAATATTTATTTTAGTACCAAATTCATCCAAGTGTGGTTATTTTGACAACAACATCCCCCCAGGAGCGAAAACCGAATTGGTCTTTGCGGGAGGCCTATATTTGGTAGCTGGAATTAGGACATCGGGTTTGTAAAACAACAGAGAGTATTTGCTAATTTAACATTAAAATTGCCTCGACAAATGGCAAGCCTTATTCCTGTCACTGTCACACAACTGTCAAACTACAATTGCAAGATAGAGAGGGGAACATGTCTATCTCCCGGTTTTCGAATTGAGAATTTGAAGATAGGGAGTTGTCAAACTCTAGCATTAGCTGATTACCTTTGTGTAGCCCGGGGTAATAAAAATTACTTACGTTTTTTAGCAATTTTATTTTTCGCGAGCTTCATTGAAGGAAAGGTGATAATTAAAAGCAATCCTAAAATAGATTTTGACAAGTTCTCAATTCAGAAACAGGGTGTAAGCAAAAGCACGTGCTAAGCAACGTTTATGAATCTCGGACTAAATGTCGAAATATCTTCTAGTCATGTTTTGTGATAAAACCGTCGATGTTTTGATTGAACTAATGAGAAATAACAAATAAATCCCTAATATTAGAAATCCACTGTTTTCGTTACGTAGTCAAAACACAATTAATCTTCAATTATAGCGATTAAAAGCTTTGTTTTAACCATAATCCATAAAAATATAAACATTCCGTGTTTACATGACATCCTTATTTTAAAATTGTATCGTAACGGTCTAAAATAAGTGGTCCATTTTATAAACTAGGGCTGTCCCATTAGATACGAAAAAAGTATCGATAACTAAGTAGTATCGACAAATACTTCCACATTATCTACTGTTATTGCCATTTAACAGCCGCAAGTCCTTTGAGGACTATGAGTCTCCTAATGAAAAACCTAATAACACGTTTACCTGACTCGCGAATCAAACTCGGGACCCAACGCTCAGCGGTAGTGCTTCCGACCACTTGACCAACAAGACAGGTGATACTTTTCATGAGTCGATACTCAAATATTGTACTTTATCGATTCTTCTTCGTCGTTCCTTCAATGCTGAGGTTAGCGACCACATACGACGCGTCTCCAAGCAATGCGATATTCTGCAGTGTGAACAGCTCGGTACATGCTGCCTCCGACAGCCTTCTTGATCGCTTCTGACCATCTTGCCGGTGCACCGGCAACCGCTCCGGCACCGCTCCTGTCATAATTATTATTGTAGATAGCGGCTTGGTGAAGTAGAGTTCCTCAAGTATCTTTACTTTATCGATACAAAATACTTGTTCCGTAATACTAGTTCAATAAAGCCAGGAATGCACTAATAAACTTCCATCCTAGTATTTTTCCATGAATACTACTGATGCGGCTGAATATAAAGTATAAGTATTTTATAATTTATGCGTGTGTGCTTGGATTAGATTGGCTATGCTAATCTCGGTTCCAGGAAATGTCTAGGACCTAGGATTACGTAGTTTATTAGTGAAGGTAGATTGGTTCGGAACTGGTTTTAATAATGTTTTTAAGGTCTTAAGTTGGTACTATTACGCATGGAAGTAATCGTTTGCATGTGTATGTTATGACTAGTAATTTTCTTAAAGGTACTTAGGTACTTGGGAACATACAGCCCGCTAGTGATGTAAAAGGTTTTTTTTTAATATCTATAAGTAGAATTCTATGGAGAAATGTATTGTTTTTGCAAAAAATTATATTTACTAACAGGCTTTGTATGAAATAATACAAGAAATCAAAACTACAAAAAATTTCATAATACAAACATAAACATACATAAACTCACGCCTTATTCCCATGGGGCAGAAACTACAGAACGCCATCTGCTACGACCCTTACATACTCCTTTTGCTTCGTTTACGTTCATACATCTGGTCATACAAAATACAATTTATTCAAAATTGTCTGAAACTCAATATAAACTACATCCAGTACTGTACGATAAACCATTTTTTTTAATACCTTCTAACGCAGTCAGGTAAAAACAGACCTAAAAATGGGTGCCCTTCGAAATTAATCTTCAAATAATAACTTCTTTATTTATTTCTATTCATCATCATCTGCCTAGCCTTTTCCCAAACTATGTTGGGGTCGGCTTCCAGTCTAACCGGATGCAGCTGAATACCAGTATTTTACATGGAGCGACTGCCTATCTGACCTCCACAACCTAGTGACTAGGTAACACGATACCCCTTGGTAAGACTGGTTGTCAGACTTTTTGGGCTTCTAACTACCCGTAACGACTGTCAAAGATCTACAAATGACAGCCGGGACCAACGGCTTAATGTGCTTTCCGAGGCACGGAGGGGACTTGGTGTATAAAGATGGTCACCCATCCACGGACCAACCGCGGCAAGCGTAGCTTAACCTGATCGATCGACCCGTGCAGCTGTTATTACTTAGCCACAAGCCCCTCTCTTTATTTATTTCTATTATTAACATTAAAACGCTTAAATACAGTTAATACACAACTAATTTACACTAGGTAGGTACTAAATTAAATTACTTGGTGTACAAATAAATACAAAAACAAAATCTTCAAATCATGCTTCTTCTTTTCGTCTGGTTAATGACTTACCTGGTGTCAGAGTTATAAAGTCGCCCATGGGCCTCTGACTTGGCTTCACATGCTGTCGAGAAATATCTTTCAGGCAAGCCGGTTACCTCACGATGTTTTCCTTCACCGTTTTTGAAGCAAGTGATAATTATCCAATACGCACATGAATCCGAAAGTTAGAGGTGCGTGTTTTGGGTTCAAACTGGTGACCTATGACTTGGCAATCGGACGGCTATCACTGCTCTAAAAATCATTGAAATCCTCATACCTACAACGAAGAACTCACTAAACTCACATACTGCCTTGAGTCAATATATTGTATTTAAATACAATATTGCAATATGCTAATCCCGAGCCTCGACGCCAATGTAACATGGAAATTAGACAGTATTATATGAGCATGTGGGTTTGTTCACTGAATCATGATATCAACGTAGGAGATAATACATATCGTACATAAAAATCTTTGAAAAGCAATCTGTTTCTTGGTACCTGCATATAAAAACATTGCGTCATTTAATCGGTTTTTACCTTTATAACATACATACATAAATAAACATACGCCTTCTTTTCGTGCGGGGTAGACAAAAAATACAGAATGGCACCTGCTGCGATCCTTACAGGCTTAATTCTTTTTGGTTCGTTTTTACATCTGGGGCCTACCACCAGCTCATAAAGCAGTATTATTTTAATATTATTTCAGTGTGGGAAAGAGACGAAGCTCTACAGGACGTATAGCTCCATCTCTTTCTCCCACTGAAGTAATTTTAAAATAATACTGCTTATGAGCTGGCGGTAGGCCCCCAGGTCATACACGCACGCACGCCGGTTGCGAGTACTACACATTAATCTTTTTGAAGAACATCACCATTAATAAGGTCACCATTATTAAAATAATTAATAATAATTTTATTAATTTTCAGACAAAATCCATAAAAACACAACATAAAATAATCCTCAAACATTCAAACAAAATAAAATTAAAATACATACACATGTCATTTTCAAATAAATTTAAAATACATACAAATGTCAATCGAAACATAATATAAAATTGAGCCTTAATTGCCTCTTAGAGCGTCTCCCTCCTGGTGTTTACACTCACATCTGCCTACCATTTTAATAAAATAAAAATATCATTGATACACAATAACAGGTATTTTTAAGTACAAATGTTTGACAACCCTACTAAAATGCATTTTTGTACTGCATCATAATTATAGATAACTTTTCTTGTAAAAACCTGCTTTATTACCAAGCATAAAAGTTCAAATTAATTTGCTTACATACTGCAGTAACTGCACTTAAAAATAAGACTCACAATAATACACTTTAATGTCCCATAATAAGGTTTAAAATGCTTTCTTAATAACTCTCCTATAGATTACTTTTCAAAGTATTACTTACGATAATGCACTTTAGCGTAGAAGAAATAAAGTATAAAATCGTTTGTAAATCGGTTTTCTATAGAAGTTCTTGCTGCAATTATTTCGGTTCCCGTATATTTAATGATAGTGGTTGTCGGTTAGTTCGTACAGTAGGATTAATAATTTCCTTCTTGTGGTTAAGAATTCCTTTAAAAAAAACTGTTTTATTCTTGGTTCCCTGTGAAGAATATGGTATGCTCCAATAACGGGTAACGTTAAAAGTCTTTAAGGGATGATATCAAAGAAAGAAATAAATAAAAAGTATTTATTGAGATTCGCTTTGGTAATCAACTAATCACAAATTAAAATAAAACACACTCATCGTGAGGAAACCGGCATGTCCTAGAACCGAAAATTTGAAGACATGTGACATCTACCAACCCGCACTGGGCCCGCGTGGTGGATTACGGCCCACTCCCTCTCACAGAGAGGAGGCCTGTGTCCCAGCAGTGGGAACATTTATAGGCTGATGATGATGATGATGATGACACTCATAAAAACATAAATAAAAAACAGTGGCACTCCGGGAGTGCCAACTGAAGTGAAAACTTGAAAAAAAGTCGGCACCGCAGTAATCAACGCGTTGATGTCTTTTTAATGGTCAAAAGCTGGTGTCGTAACAGTGTCGCGAAATCAATGCTTTAGTCCCATCTTATAATTGCTCAACGCACCTAAAGAAGTTTTCACTTAAAAAAAACAGTAAAAATTAATGAAAAAAAACAAAAAAATATAATAAATCCTACTAATATTATAAAGGCGAAAGTTTGTGAGTGTGTGTGTGTTTGTCTCTTGTTCACGCTCAAACGGCTGGACGTATTTGTATGAAATTTGGCACACAGATAGTTTATAACCTGGATTAACACTTAGGATACTTTTCATCTCGACATTCTCACGAGATCGAGACTTATGCGGGTGAAAACGCGGGGCGCAGCTGTAAATAAATAAAATAAAAACAGAAAGTCCTGTACGAGGCCAAAAGGCTTCTATCTCAGCATGATGCGTCGACATTTAAAAATAAATGATAAATAAATAAATATCAAGAGGATGCACACCAGCATCTTTCTGTCTGATAACCAATCTGTCTGACGATTGTGATCTTAATAATAATGAATGCTCTGGTGAAAATAGAGAATGCTCATTTAATAGTATAGGATAGTTCATACTAATTCCATGTATAGTACCTACTTATTCCATGCTGCCATGATAGTAGGTACTTACTAATTCCATGCTGCCATGTCATTATTCAATATCTTGTTCTAAACTTTGGGCGACCGAGCTCTGCTCCGGTGAAAATACGGATAAAATAAATTTTCCCAGATATGAGACCTAGCTAGATTGATTTTTCACCCCCGTATACCCTTATATTGCAACTTTAGTTGAAATCGTTAGAGCCGATTTCGCGAACGTGAGTACAAATATACATACAAATATTACTCGTTGGATTTAGATGTAAATAGAATAGGCCTGTGTCCAAATTTTTTTTTTGTTCTTCTTGTATATTATTAAAAAATATTGAACAAGTATTTTTCCTTTTTTGACGTAATCAAAAGATTACGGCGATACATTGAGTTAAAATGTGGCAATACGTCACGCCTTGCTAGATTTTATACTGAGTTGTTCTCCCCGACTTTAATGCGTGTTTTCTAAGTTATTTTTGATTAATATGATAAAGCAAAAAATACGTGTCTAATATTTTTTTATTATCTGAAAGACGGACTAAATAGAATTTCTTTTTTTTACTTAGGCAACATCCCCATTGATTCTAGATGTCCTTTTCAAAAAGAAAATCTCAAAGGCAAAATCTTCATTGTTACGCTTTTAAAATGTTTTAAAATATACAATAATTATATACGTGGTTTCCGCGACGCCTTCTGGGTATGTTATTTTGGTCCTATGATCTAGTATTATAAAAATGTAAATACTTAGGTACTATCAAGTTAGGCATGTATCAGACCATTCGTTTATCGTCACGATTTCGTGACATCGATTAGATTGTGTTGAAAAGGTTGGGTGTCACGCACGACGTTTGGTCGAAGCAACAGTTTTGTCGATTCATTAATATGTATGAGACCAATTAATTTACAAAAAAATACAACTAAATAAACAAAATACTGGTGCGGATTCCCTTGTTCACAAACTAAACAACAAACGATGGTACAAAATTAAATTACCAGTCTATGCAAATAAGACTAAGTATAACAGACAGGTACACAGCGCACGGAGCGAGAGGAAATGGCAGGCTGTCACCTCCTTCTGCGAAGCGGTAATGCTCGCAAAGGAGGAGGCGGAACGCGTGAGGGAGAGGCAAATTTCGCGCCCTCACCCCCCTAACTGCCGCAGGAGGAGACGCCCAGGGCGTCGGAATCGCGAGTCGATTTCCGGCCACCGTAGGCGCGGGCTTGCGGACGGTGAGCAATGGGTAGCTCGCCGTCCGTTAAGGACAGGCCCGGGTTAACGGCGCGTTGTGTTCCACGCGCGCCTCAAAGAGATGTCAGCAGAATTGACGGGGTCCCCTAGGGCCAATGCCTGCCGGGGGTTCGAAGAAACCCGATAGGGAAATCGTGGCCCCCGGCAACAGGGCAACCGAAGGAACACGGGTGGGTTTTAGTCAGTAAGAGTCTGACACCCGCTCCCTCCCGCTCCGCCCAGAGCGGGAGAAGTTATTTGATAATTTCCCACCCCAAAAAAAAAGGTTGTACACAGCGCAATCAATCAACCTTAAATAAAATTAACACATCTAAGTATTTTAGAGATTTACTTGACACTCCAAAAAAGGCAGCACCAAACGTCCTCTACTTTCCAATTGTTTCAACACTATCAACTTATTCTCAATCACACTACCATTTAAGGGACTTGTCAAACTGTCTTCTTTTAACAAGTCGGACTATAGGACAAAAATTTGTAAAAGTCAACGGACTTTAGGACCAAAAAAATACGGAAATGTAAAATTTTCTGAAACAATTGTTTTGAATTAGCGCTCGCCACACATGGTAGTCACAGATGTCAGACTTGTCGTGTTAATTCACGCACTTGTCGCAGTCGCGAGTGTGGAGTGGCTCTTAGCCGGTGACGTAGGGCCACTTGGTAGTGTAAGTCATGAGCGGTAGCGATTTAAAATAAAATCTAAGCGTTCTGTAGTTTCTGCCTGCCGCCATGGGAAGAAAGCGTTCATGCAAGTGTGTAAAAACTAAGAAAACTAGGTTTTAAAATACCTTTTTCCATGCCATTTTTAAAACTATGGCCCATCGTCAATACGGCGCACCCGAATTATGGCCGATTCCTATAATTTACGGTTATGAGTACATATTTAATATAATTTAAAATAAATTACTATCTTTGGGTCCTTTCGCTTCACAATAAATTGAACCAATTTGTATCAGTACAAATAAAATAACGAATGCAAATTGAATTTTAATTATTTACAAAGCTGCGAAAATGTTTGTGTTTTCCATAATTAAAAAGGTGTTAAGCATGAAATGTTATGTAAACATTAATTATAAACGCAAAATGCTCTTAGTAAACATGATTATAATAATAAGCTGCTCTTGGTTTCGTATTCTGGTAAATATAAGAATGAGGAATTAATACTGCTTGCTGCTTTAGATTTCTGACGCATCGTTTTAAATACAGGTTGACTTTGAAAACAATCGTCAAAATTTTAGGGGTATTTTACTCATCAAATATAAACAATTTTTACCATGGGACCAAAAAATTCACAAATAAAATTTTGCCGTATACAAAATGGTCCTATCCTACCTTTACAATATTATGGGTAGGTCGTTTTTTTTTTTTTGCCGTTGTGTTTGGTCCTATAGCAAAAGTTGGTTATATTTGATGGGTAGAACACCCCCTTAAATTTTGTCGATTGTTTTCAAAGTCAGCCTGTTTATAGTCACGGAAATTAATTGTTATTTAAGAAAATTAACACCCTACGTCAATTTGCCGTGTTATAGCCTTAAATAAAACTATCTTGAATGAGAATTGTGATTTGAAAATACGGCCAATTTAGGTTAGTAGTCAATTTGCTTATTAATTAATTTCTCTGTCTTTGCCTTTCTTTTGGGTGTGAAATTATCAAATAACTTCTCCCGCTCTGGGTGAAGCGGGAGGGCATGTCAGACTCTTACTGACTAAAACCCACCCGTGTTCCTTCAGTTGCCATGTTGCCGAGGGCCACGATTTCCCTTTCGGTATTCTTCGCAACCCAAGTCTCTGTCTTTGCTTAGCATAGCAATCATACTCGAATCAATATTGTATCACTCAAATAGAAGCTACATCGCTTAAAAAATAACATTATGATTTTATTTAAGTATTTTTCATTGTATACTGAAAAGACGACTCCCGAAACCAGCACCCTGAATGCTTTTAAAGGATATTGCTAATCCATTGCTTCATATGTTCGAAAAATTTGTCTACTGAACAACGTAAATAACGCAATGAATGTTGTTGAACTGTAAAATAGAAAGCCATTGCTACTGTAAGCATGTTATGTAACTACCCGCACATGACATAAAATAGATTGGAATGGTAGAAACTCATTAAATCGCTAATAGCAAATTCTCTAAAGAATCATAAGAAAAATGTAAGCTACATTCAGTTTGTACCACACACAAAATCGCTTCCTCTCTGTTTCCCGCTGATCGCTTACACTATTACCTACAAAGTACATTCACCTCACTTGTCTTACCACTAACTCAATATCCACTTGAGACAAACTATGTCCAATTAACAACTGATTTACATCTTCGATATTATTGGAGTCAGTTAAAGGATTCAAGGTTATGGGCTTTCGCATAAATCGATCAATTTGTGATGTTTAGCGATGGGCGATGGTGAGATGGACGATTGTTTTTCAACAAATTAACTATACAATAGAATTTTATATCTTGTACAAAATATACCTGTTTGCGTAATACAACACAATCTGTTTCGATTTGAAACAGATTGCTAATCCATTGCTTCATAAGTTGGAAAAAAAATCTCCTCAACAATGTAAATAACGCAATGAATGTTGTTGAACTGTGAAAATGAAACAAATTAGGCATAATTGTTTACAAAAATAAGTTACGCAATAAGGGTACAAGGTCCTGCATGTATCAATGAGCTTGCAATTCATAGTACCTAAATTGTTTTCTACACTTCACAGAAGCTTCAAAACTTCCTAAAGAAATAAACAATATATCTTCCTGTTATTTTTTTTAATGTTGTAGTTTTCAATAATTTTTTTATTAAGCTATTGCATAGCTTTTATCGCAGGCTTTGAGCGCGGCGACCGAATCAAGAAATTCCGTAACGTAACGAAAATAAAACCCAACACCCCCACTCCGCCTACCATGTAATGACGGTTCCCATGACAACGTGATGTTGTCATGGAGGTTACAAATGCTATGCAATAGCTTTACCGTGGCAGTCCCCGAGTGCCACATGTTTTTTTTTTTAATATTAATTAACAGTGTTAATTTTAATTGTATAATCATTTTAATTTTATTTAGTTTCCGTATCTCTCTTTGTTTCTTTGCGTTTATCTGATTGGTCGCCACTGTAAATTATAGCTTATGGATTTGTCCCTAAAACACAAATTACTTTGTACCACAAACCCAATCGCTACCTCTCCGCTAGCCGCTACCCGCTCACAATGCCACCTTCAGAGTTCACTAACCTCAGTTTGTCTCGCCACTAACTCAACGCCCACTTCAGACACTGTCGTGCTAGTTACCAATATAAACAGCTATTGTTTCCTTTGTTTATATCAAATAATAATAACTATTATTAATAAAAACAATACTGAAGGTTAGTTGATAAGTTCCTTCCTTTGTATGGGCAGAGGTTTTTGGCCTGGAGGACAATAACAGGGTAAAAGCTTCTTTAGCTTAGGAGGTTATAAGAGGTTATTTAGGTTGAAGGTTGTCAATAAAGTTAACCCTATAGTGACGAATATGGGTCTGACTTTGTATCGGTGTTTTTTCTCAGATTAGAGGGATAGGTAAATCCATCTAGTTTTAAAACGTAATTTGTCTACGACGTGTTACATTGTTTTTTTTACCAATTTACAGAAATAAATATCATGTATTAATAGTCGTCTTATGCGACTGATTAAATAATGAAAATGAAAAGAATCGACACTGTTGTAAGTTTTAAAATAATCTTGACTTAAAACTTTAAGTTACGTGTATTAAAATTCCTATAGAATACATTGTAATTAATGATTGAAAACCTCGTTATTTTTAATAACGGATTAGATAAACTTCCCTATAAGACTTTTGACACGGTAACTTAAAGATTCAAGAGTTTGGGTATGAACCACAAAAAAATAAATATTATGTATTTAATATTTTTAAAGCAACTGACATGTGGCCACGTTGACAGTTGTTAAAAGCGCCATTTAATCATTAAAACTCGCACATGGCTATGAAAAAACGATGTAATTAAAATGTAATAAGATACGAAACAAACATCTGTCAGCCATTTTGACGTTTGTATCTATGCGAGAGTTGAATCTGTGACCCTGAACATAAAAGGCGCCTGATTAATGTGAAACCTACGTAATCACCTCATAATATAGGCACGGTTGGCGCAGTGGTTAAGCGATTGACTGCTGCGCTGCGTGTCGCGGGTTCAATTCCCGCACGGAACAAATATTTGTATGATCTACAAGTAGTTGTTCCGGGTCTGGCTGTTTGTGTATGTGAGTTTAAATGTTTGTAATCGCACCCACGATACAGGAGAAATTCCTAGTGTGGGGCAACGTTTTAAAAAATACATACAATATAGTATAGGCAAATCATATGTGCACTGACTTGTATACAATGTCGCCCATCGGCATGTGCCCACTGCCCGTCCGAATTTTTCTGAACATTCTTGAAAAATTGTCGAAAAATAACTTTAATATGGTCATGTTATTCATTTTTTATGTTTTGAGTAACGTTTGCCATATCTCCGATGTTATTGGCTCGATTTGGATTATGTTTATTATTTCTAAAAGCTTATGAGTTATTTTATCGGATTAACTAATATTTTTATTAAAATTTGTCAACTATGCAAAAAAAAAAAACGGAGGGGAATTTTTTTTTTTTTTTTTAAAGTATGTTTAAAAAAAACACAAGTGTAATTTCATAAAATCAGAGGGGGAAAATGAAAAAAATATAGAAAAATAAAACCATGTTTTTTAACCCTTTTAAAAAGTTATGTTTCGATAATTTTTCATGAATATCCAGAAAAATGCGGGCGGGGTACATGCGCGACATTGTATTTATATTGTTTTAATTTTATTTATTTATTTATCTATCATTACGGGTTCATCACCTAAATAATGCGATAGCAAGGTCATTATAATTATACTGTCTTTTTATAGTAAAATTATTTACTACTAGCTTCTGCCCGCGACTTCGTTCGCATGGAAATCGTAAGACATCACAATATACTACAATAACAGCCACATTTTTATAAAACTTCCCTGTATACTACGTTTGTAGTTTTATTCTCAGCAGCCAAAATATACAGAGAGTCAGGAATGGTGACTCGGGAGCAAGCGACGTAACAGTTGTCCGTGTGAGAAGCAGCTTATCCTGAGGTCGACACCCGCAGCCTTCAGCCTTTAGTGTCGGCCCCTGTGACTTGTTGATCGCAAAGCATACACTCCCAGAGAACTGCACGCGCTTTAACTGGTAATGGTGGGGAATTTGTACTTTATACGCGCTATAAACACTGTCTCACCATCGCCACAACCTGTTAGAATTTCCACCTCGATGACGTTTCTCTGCAAAGACATGACTTTGAGCTGGTTTCCGTTACACAGATATACAACCGGAAGTCCACTTGCCATTTAATGCTGAAATGAACCTTTTTGGCGCAGCCGTGAGGCACACACTATTGTTTTAAAAACACTATTTTTTATTTCCACTGTAATTTGTGTTTTGTGTTTCGCGAACTGTGTCCAAATAAATGTTTTTTCTATCTTTCTTTCTTTTCTTTCTATTTGTAAATTGAGAAATTCTACGGGGTGATATTTGGCATCATCTTCCTCCACATCACTATTAATGGAGGTGTATATCACTTCACTCCCTTCAATTTGTGAGAGAATACTGTGGTTGATCGCTGTAGCTTGATCATCTTCGGAGTTAAAACGGAAACACACCTAAGAATTCTCTTGGTACGGTATTTGACTGATATCCCCGTATATCAGACAAATAAGATCTTCTAAAGTGGGATCTACTCTACCAAGAGTCTCTGGTAGAGTGCTTTCACCAACTTTTAGAAGAACATCGGAGAATTCTTGAGCATTTGAATTACCGCCAAGCCGAGCTCGTATGATGATGGTCAAGCGCAGTTTATGAACTCTCGACCATAGAGTCGACCTTTTCAACGAAGTTTTCACTTTTTTTGTCAAAACTGTGACACCACCCATCATATCTTGGTTTCTGCGGATGTCCTGCAGGGTTCTGTTTACAGTTTCCACTGCTTTCCTTTTTGCCATAACGCATTCATCCCATACGACGAAGCGCAATCCCCTAAGCACACATCCCTTGTTACTGTTGCGTGACACCCCACAAACAGGTGTTTCGTTGCTCTCTAAATCGATGGGAATCTTAAACATGACGTGCGCTGTTTTGCCACCAGGAAGCAGTGTGGCAGCGATTCCAGAAGATCCACATACATATTATAAAATCGCTAGTACAAATCTGCTGTCAAAATCTGTAAAAAAACATTTTATTCCTACAGTCTTTTGCTCTAAAATGATCAGAATACAACCTTGAATGTTTTGTGACTGTAAAGTAGGTACTTGTAACTTAGTAGTTTCCCATAGCTTACGAAGTTTTCCATTTTTTGTGAATTAATACATTCTATGAACTATTACATATACAATCCAAAAAAAAATCGTTTTACAAAAAGAGTTTAAAAAAACAGATGTAAATCGAACTTACTACCCCGGGCGGCCTACCACCAGCTCATAAAGCAGTATTTTTTTAATGTTACTTCAGTGGGAGAAAGAGATGGAGCTATACATCCTGTAGAGCTTCATCTCTTTCCCACACTGAAGTAAACTAAAGTAATATTAAAATAATACTGCTTTTAAGCTGGTGGTAGGCCCTCAGGACTTCAAATCATTCGTCCAATCGCTTACTTATTCGCTTTGTTGAAAGTTAGCTAAAATAGCCGTTCCTATATAAAAGGTAGCGTGATGATAATCATTTAAAAAGTTAAATCGGTAACTACCTATCTACAATATCCCAACCTTTTGGCGCGTCCTTTTACAATTTGCAGAGAAAAATACGAACATGATGTAATATTGCTCATCCCCCATAGCAAATAGCGTGATAGTTTATGCCCTACGGTTGGTACAGACAAACATTCTAAAAACTTTATTTTCCGCATAAGAATCGATCCCAGACCTCTTAGCAATAACTTTCTTTAAAAAAAATTAACTTCGTTACGATTTTATTATATCTATATAGATTATAGGTAGATTATCAAATAAATAATAATCGTATAACAAAAGGTGAAAAAAAAGAAAAAAAAACCGTAGGTGGGAATCGAACTTACAACCCCACGTTTACAAAGCAACCGCCCAACCGCTGAGCTAATTGCTTTGTTGAAACTTGTCTAAAATAGCCGTTCCTATATATTTTTTGATTGACTGCTTAGTTCCATAAAGATATAGCGTGATGATAATCATTTAAAAAGTTAAATCGATAACCATCTACAATATCCTAAAATTTTGGCGCGTTTTTTCCCAAAAATACGAACATAATATAATATTGCTCGTCCCCCATAGTAAATAGCGTGATAGTTTATACCCTATAGTTTGACCAGACTTATAGGGAACACCTATGCAAAATTTTAACAGAATCTATCCGGTAGAATTTGCGTCATGCTAGAACATAAAAATACAACATAATGTAATATTGCTCGTCCCCCATAGTAAATAGCGTGATAGTTTATACCCTATAGTTTGACCAGACACACAGGGAATATCTATGCAAAATTTTAACAGAATCTGTCCGGTAGAATTTGCGTGATGCTGGAACATACATACAGACAAACAGACAAACAGACAAAAATTCAAAAAAAAATATTTTCGGCATTAGAATCGATCCTAGACCTCGTAGCAATTACTTTTTTTCAAAAATATTCAATGTACAGTTTTGACTTCGCTACGATTTTATTATATGTATAGATTAAAAACTATTAGAAACTTGTAAATTCTATAACATATATGTATGAGAACAATAACATTACTCACAACAAATAAAATATAGGGACATAACTTGAAAAAATAAAATTAAAAATATATGAGAAACTTTAACAATACCGCAACCTTTCATTCAATGACTATTACTTACTAGTTTCTGCCCACGACTTTGTTCGCGTGAAGTCGATAAAGTACAGCCCATGTTACTTGCTGATAATGTAATTTTCTATCGGTGAAATAATTTTTAAAATCGGTTAAGTATTTTTTTGAGTTTATCCATTAAAAACAAACATACAAAAAATCAAATAGGTACCTTCTCTTTAATTATCTCCTATATTTCATTTAAATACTTATAAATTACATTTTTAAATATTAGAATATAAAAATAAAACTAAATCGTAACATAAGATATTAATAGAGTTTAGATTTAAAATTTTGGCTTTGGTTCATGTGAGAGCATATTTGTGAGAGAGAGAAAATTGGTATAATATAAATAAAAAATAATTTGGTCATTGGTCAATTGATTGTATAGGGTTTCAGTTTCCAAAAGTTACAACCACCAAGTTTTATTTTAAATCGTTTGTAAATTAATTACTTAATCCAGTTATTTTACTGTTAAGTAACCAATATTTTATGAATAACCAAAAGATATTTTATCATTAGCTTTTAAAAATTAATTATTATTTTACGTTCGGGTGTTTGAGAAATAAATTGTATTTAGTCTCTGCGTTCAGCGCTCGGTGTGGCAACACGCCGTGTTCAGGTTCGTGACAAGTCAATCGTCATCCTGAGGTCGATTTCTTTTAGGAGTTTTTTATGACTTTAGAAATAGCTAAGCGGAACAGGTTACTAAATATATCCACGTCTATTGTATTTTTTTTAAAGATTATTCTTCTAATAGCCACATTTCTTTTGTTACAGTGCTGGTGGTAGCGACTGCTTTCCAGCAGCAATACTTCAGAGTGGTCCCTCGAAGTCTGAGGGTGCATGAAGGTGCAGAGGCAGTCCTAGAATGTGCAGTCGCCAATCTAGCAGGACAGGTGCAGTGGGCCAAGGATGGGTTTGCACTTGGTAAGCTATATTTTTACACCCTAATTTTGCAGGTATTTCGTTTTAAATACATTGAACTGCAGGTCCATATTAAGACGCTGATAAATGCCAGTGACCTTGAGTAGTAAGTTTGCCATGTTCTGTGCTGAGCTCACGCAATGCGTCGTACGTCCAGCCAGTAATAGGACTCGCCCATCAAGGAGCGCTGTCCCAAATTAGACGCATTATTAATTTATTATACGTAAAACAAAAGGTGTTCTAATAAAACACGTATACTAAAATATACATATTGGAATTATCTTTAAAATGGTGAAGGATTCAGAAAAATCAGCTTGATAGTTTTTGCGTGATTCTCAGTTTTTTATCCGCGTTAGACATAACATTACAAAATAATAATTAGACGATGTAATTTAAACATAATCTAAAATATTCACAGATTAAATGTTGAAAAAAATGCTGTAGTTTAACATGTATTTTTTCCAAATCGTTAACACTACTCGTTAAGACGTGATCTTCTGGTGTCGCCTTAACATTTCATTGCCTAATCAGCCTATAGATGTTCCCACTGCTGGGACACAGGCCTCCTCTCTGTTCGAGGGAGTGGGCATTATGAACCACGCGGTTATGTAGGTTGGTGGATGTCACAAAAACTGACATGTCCAAGAACCATACATAAACATGTGATATCTTTTTGATTCTAAGACATGTCAGTTTCCTAATGTTTTCCTTCACAGTTTTGAGAAGAAGTGGTGATGAAATAAACTGTACAAAGTAAAGACATGTTTGTATACCTCTAAGTTCGAACCTTAACTCTACAACTCATAAGTCCAGGCCACATACAGACGGAATTCCGTTTCGGAATTACGAATCGGAGAAAATTTCGAACGTAGAATTCCGGCTTTACTAATGTCCAAATTTTGGGTTCACCCCAACTTGTTTGGTTCTTAACCGGAGCCCTAGTTCACGAACACCTCACACAGCGATGTCACGAGCTAACATTAAAATTATGCCCATTAATAAACCGTATACGTCCACAAATCCTTCAAGCTAAGTTATAAACTCCGTATTATAATCAACATTAAAGCAACTTAATGATATTTGTTATAAACCTAACTTCATCCATTGTTCAGGATTATAATGTTCTAGCAGAGGTTTATTGGCTTAATTATCTTTTCGTTCTAGAATAATCCCAGATTACATAGAATTTACGTACGGGCCTTAATTAGAAAGGCTTTTTTATTAGCTAGATATTGTGCTGATATGTTAGCTAAACATATATCAGCCTGTAATCCTGTCCCACCGCAAGGACAAACATCGTGAGAAAATCCGGCATGCCTGAGAGATATTTCTCGACGGCATGTGAAGCCAAGTCAGAGGCCCATGTGCGGCTTTATAACTCTGACACCAGGTTAGTCACTAACCACGCGAAAAGAAGAATGCTAGAAAAAATTAATCTCTGTGATATGTATCACTTGTGTGAAATATTTTTGTAAAAAAACTTTTTACAAAAAAAAAACAACTGACCTCGGTCGGTGGCAAAAAACGAAAATACAAAACACAAGACACCGACTTCCGAAATTAAAGTTATTTTTCACTTTGTAGTATTTTTTTTTGAAGTCGGTTGTTTTTTTTTTTTGTAAAAAGTTTTTATTTTTCACTTTTTAGTTGTGATACCTACCCCACACACATTCGAATATCACTACCTGCTACCAGTGACAGAAACTTATCATATCATCTACATACTAAGTGGGAAAAAAATACGTATTTTGTAGCTAACTCAAAAACTATCAAAGCAAAGTTAATAAAATTTATATGGGACCAATTCGAGAGCACACCCTTTCAAACAAAAAAAGAATTTTCAAAATCGGTCCACAATTGACGGAGAAATCGGTGGACATACATAAAAAAAAAAACAAACATACGCGACGAACATATAACCTCCTCCTTTTTGGAAGTCGGTTAAAAATAGGTTTATTGTGCCAATTCAACAAACAGAATTTGCGCCTTCCCCTACAGAAGAGGAATGAACATTGATCACGACGCTTGATATTTCAGATTATTAAGGCGAAAGCGTCAGGGTAGCCCGCGGAATTCAAATTTTCTTACGTTTTTTGCAATTTGCAGGTCAGTATCATGTTGTGTGTTGATTTAAATATAATTCGCGGCCGTAACAAATGTGGTTTTACTCAATTATAATCAAACAACAACAACTCCATAAGTTAGCAAAGGTGTCAAATTTCATGAAAATGTCACCTTTGCTAACTTAAGGAGTTGTATTGCTGATTGTAATGATTATAATTGAGTAAAGCCATATTTGTTACGACCGTGAATCATATTTTAATCAACATAAAACCTGACACTGACCTGCAAAATTCAAAAAAACTTAAGAAAATTTGAATTTCGCGGGCTACCCTGACGCTTCCCACTTAAGTCTTGGTTTCTTTACGTTTTTTTGCATAATCAACCTTTAATCTTCCCACCGCTGGGACACAGACCTTCTTCGAGAGAGAGTGGGCTGTAATCCACCACGCGGGCCCAGTGCGGGTAGGTAGATGTCACAATACATGTCTTTGTTTTTTTTTTTATCTTGTCGAAAATGCCAAAAAGGAACAAAATACTTAACATTACATAAGTCTGAAACAACATGAATACATGTATGATACAATTGATACATGTTTTAAGTGACACGACATGTTTTTGATAAGTTCTTTTACAAGACTTGCCGAAAACAATAATCACAACTTGTTACACTAATATAATATCTTATATATAAAACTAGCTTCTGCCCGCGACTTCGTTCGCATGGAAATCGTAAGACATCACAATATACTACAATAACAGCCACATTTTTATAAAACTTCCCTGTATACTACGTTTGTAGTTTTATTCTCAGCAGCCAAAATATACAGAGAGTCAGGAATGGTGACTCGGGAGCAAGCGACGTAACAGTTGTCCGTGTGAGAAGCAGCTTATCCTGAGGTCGACACCCGCAGCCTTCAGCCTTTAGTGTCGGCCCCTGTGACTTGTTGATCGCAAAGCATACACTCCCAGAGAACTGCACGCGCTTTAACTGGTAATGGTGGGGAATTTGTACTTTATACGCGCTATAAACACTGTCTCACCATCGCCACAACCTGTTAGAATTTCCACCTCGATGACGTTTCTCTGCAAAGACATGACTTTGAGCTGGTTTCCGTTACACAGATATACAACCGGAAGTCCACTTGCCATTTAATGCTGAAATGAACCTTTTTGGCGCAGCCGTGAGGCACACACTATTGTTTTAAAAACACTATTTTTTATTTCCACTGTAATTTGTGTTTTGTGTTTCGCGAACTGTGTCCAAATAAATGTTTTTTCTATCTTTCTTTCTTTTCTTTCTATTTGTAAATTGAGAAATTCTACGGGGTGATATTTGGCATCATCTTCCTCCACATCACTATTAATGGAGGTGTATATCACTTCACTCCCTTCAATTTGTGAGAGAATACTGTGGTTGATCGCTGTAGCTTGATCATCTTCGGAGTTAAAACGGAAACACACCTAAGAATTCTCTTGGTACGGTATTTGACTGATATCCCCGTATATCAGACAAATAAGATCTTCTAAAGTGGGATCTACTCTACCAAGAGTCTCTGGTAGAGTGCTTTCACCAACTTTTAGAAGAACATCGGAGAATTCTTGAGCATTTGAATTACCGCCAAGCCGAGCTCGTATGATGATGGTCAAGCGCAGTTTATGAACTCTCGACCATAGAGTCGACCTTTTCAACGAAGTTTTCACTTTTTTTGTCAAAACTGTGACACCACCCATCATATCTTGGTTTCTGCGGATGTCCTGCAGGGTTCTGTTTACAGTTTCCACTGCTTTCCTTTTTGCCATAACGCATTCATCCCATACGACGAAGCGCAATCCCCTAAGCACACATCCCTTGTTACTGTTGCGTGACACCCCACAAACAGGTGTTTCGTTGCTCTCTAAATCGATGGGAATCTTAAACATGACGTGCGCTGTTTTGCCACCAGGAAGCAGTGTGGCAGCGATTCCAGAAGATCCACATACATATTATAAAATCGCTAGTACAAATCTGCTGTCAAAATCTGTAAAAAAACATTTTATTCCTACAGTCTTTTGCTCTAAAATGATCAGAATACAACCTTGAATGTTTTGTGACTGTAAAGTAGGTACTTGTAACTTAGTAGTTTCCCATAGCTTACGAAGTTTTCCATTTTTTGTGAATTAATACATTCTATGAACTATTACATATACAATCCAAAAAAAAATCGTTTTACAAAAAGAGTTTAAAAAAACAGATGTAAATCGAACTTACTACCCCGGGCGGCCTACCACCAGCTCATAAAGCAGTATTTTTTTAATGTTACTTCAGTGGGAGAAAGAGATGGAGCTATACATCCTGTAGAGCTTCATCTCTTTCCCACACTGAAGTAAACTAAAGTAATATTAAAATAATACTGCTTTTAAGCTGGTGGTAGGCCCTCAGGACTTCAAATCATTCGTCCAATCGCTTACTTATTCGCTTTGTTGAAAGTTAGCTAAAATAGCCGTTCCTATATAAAAGGTAGCGTGATGATAATCATTTAAAAAGTTAAATCGGTAACTACCTATCTACAATATCCCAACCTTTTGGCGCGTCCTTTTACAATTTGCAGAGAAAAATACGAACATGATGTAATATTGCTCATCCCCCATAGCAAATAGCGTGATAGTTTATGCCCTACGGTTGGTACAGACAAACATTCTAAAAACTTTATTTTCCGCATAAGAATCGATCCCAGACCTCTTAGCAATAACTTTCTTTAAAAAAAATTAACTTCGTTACGATTTTATTATATCTATATAGATTATAGGTAGATTATCAAATAAATAATAATCGTATAACAAAAGGTGAAAAAAAAGAAAAAAAAAACCGTAGGTGGGAATCGAACTTACAACCCCACGTTTACAAAGCAACCGCCCAACCGCTGAGCTAATTGCTTTGTTGAAACTTGTCTAAAATAGCCGTTCCTATATATTTTTTGATTGACTGCTTAGTTCCATAAAGGTATAGCGTGATGATAATCATTTAAAAAGTTAAATCGATAACCATCTACAATATCCTAAAATTTTGGCGCGTTTTTTCCCAAAAATACGAACATAATATAATATTGCTCGTCCCCCATAGTAAATAGCGTGATAGTTTATACCCTATAGTTTGACCAGACTTATAGGGAACACCTATGCAAAATTTTAACAGAATCTATCCGGTAGAATTTGCGTCATGCTAGAACATAAAAATACAACATAATGTAATATTGCTCGTCCCCCATAGTAAATAGCGTGATAGTTTATACCCTATATTTTGACCAGACACACAGGGAATATCTATGCAAAATTTTAACAGAATCTGTCCGGTAGAATTTGCGTGATGCTGGAACATACATACAGACAAACAGACAAACAGACAAAAATTCTAAAAAAAATATTTTCGGCATTAGAATCGATCCTAGACCTCGTAGCAATTACTTTTTTTCAAAAATATTCAATGTACAGTTTTGACTTCGCTACGATTTTATTATATGTATAGATTCTCGTGTCACAATGTTAGTTACCTTATTCCTCCGAAACGGCTTTACTGATTTTTACCAAATTTTATATGCATATTTAGTAGGTCTGAGAATCGGCTACTATCTATTTTTCATACCCCTAAGGTCCTGTGCACACTACGTTTTTTAAACGCGCCGTCGACGCGCGTTTTAGGAACGCGCGTCGACGGCGCGCTTTTATCCTACAGAAGGTCTACAGGCTGCGTCTGACTCGCGTGCGTATCGCGTCTGTATCGCTACAAACGCGCGTCGACGGCGCGTTTAAAAAACGTGGTGTGCATAGGCTCTAAGTGATACGGGTTGTCCACACCTAACAAATAATTGGCAAAACAACGTTTTCCGGGGTCTGCTAGTTACATTATATAAGTTCTTTTTTCGTTTTTTTAACGCGTTAATCTCTGGAACTGCCGGTCGGATTTGAAAAATTATTAATGCATTTCATAGCCCAATTATCGAGGAAGGTTTGAGGCTATAAAACATCACGCTACGACACTTAGGAGCCGAGCAAAAAGAAAGAAAGTCAGAAAGAACGCTAATCGAAAACGAAGGAGGTGGGCAATGCTATGCGACGCGGTGGGTTGGAGGAACATCGCGGGCATAAAAGCAAGTGAAGGCATAAACACAGATTTAAAGGTGTTTGTTGCATTCACATCAAACACATCACCCTCCTTTAACCACTATTATCGGTTACCCAGGCGTCCAATGACGCGTCAGGTCAATTCAGTCTCAATGCACATCAGCATCAATCCATCTTGCTCAGTCCTAATCCGTGACTCCAAATCATTCGGTCCTGCGCCCAACAAGCAGTGAGTGAATGGATCTGAACTAAATGTACATTCATCGTCAATTGAATGTGAACTGCTAGGTGACAGGATTTGCTGCTAGTGTGGACTAATTACTGTGGTCCAAGGCATAAGCGATAGTCAACTTCTGATGAGAATAGAGTAAAAACGACGTTCAACTGTCGTGCGACCACTTGTCCAACAAGGCAGTTTAATTTTCGAAGTCCGCTTTTGAACACGCTTGCACAATGACAAGGAATGGAAATTGATGCATGAATGCTCTGACTTATCTCGTATTGATATTTACCGTTCATTTCATTACTATCTGTTCTCAATAAGCATACTGAACTGTACCATGTTTGCTCTGAGCATTCACAGTTTCGATCAATTGATAGAACAGTAAGGTGGCGGTATACAGCGATGCTAATTACTGGGGAACAAGTTATAAGCGGCAGCGGTTTGTGTTGATACTTTAGTAAAAAAATTAAGTGGCTACAGACGCATAATATTATGTCTTATTTCTTACAATAATTTAAGAATTTTCCTAGGCATATGCCCAAAAAAAAAGAGTGGCACTCCGGGAGTGCCGACAGCAGTGAAAACTTGAACAATTTTAGTGTGCAGGAAATACTTTTCTTTTTTGAAGTCGGTAAAAAAAGTGAAATGTCAATCATGTCGTTGTCATGTCTCAATGTTTAGAATGTCATTAATCCCAAAAAAACTGTATCGCGCGTTGCGTCTTTTTAATGGTCAAAAGCTAGTGTCGGTAACAGTGTTGCGAGTTCAATTGTTTTTCTCATCTCAAAAATGCTCAACGCACCTAAAGAAGTTTTCACTTCAAAAACTATATCTTCGCTATTTTTTCTATCTGTTACCATGATATATTTTTTTGTAATAACTTATTAAAACGATTTCAGTAAAAACACAATTCTTGTGAATGATGAAACGGGGATCTTTGAAACCATTATATTTTCCATGTATTTCTTTTTCTTCTAAATATTCAATAGAAAGCAGTATTCTACCAGTAAGTCGTCGTTCTAAAAACGGTCTATAAACGCCACGCTACTGTTCATACCTTGTACTTCACCACATTGCGGTAGGAGCATGATGTGTCACAAGCTCTGTTGTTCCATCGCATTGGATTCAACAAGAAAGCCTATTGAAAATCAGCGTTATGCAGACGTCGTAGTGTTCCGTCCTTGTAGACTGCCAGGAGCTCATGGAGTCATGGACACGACGTTGTCACGGTTATGTTGAACTATAACCGCGGCAGAAGGCGTAGATTGTTCGCCGTGCCTCGGAGTCGAACCGTCGCTCGAGCCCAGTCTCCTGTCCCTCGCACACTCTGCGCTCAACGCTCTCTTGTACGCTAAGCCTGACTGTGATGTGTTCGCGGATGAATGGCAAAAGATCTTGTCAGTATGTCTGGAGTATTGTGAGCTGAGCGTATGACTGTCGAGTAATTGTATACTTTTGTTTGCTGTACTTTAATAATGTGTTTGTGTCTCTGCCATGTCTTTGTAACTAATGTAATTGGCCTTCGCCGTTTTATGTTAAAATAAATTAATAAATGATAAGATAGGAATGGTATAAGCTGAGTGCAAGGGGAGGAACATTTTTGTTTGTGGTTTGTTGATGTCATGAGCAAAAATATATTTGTGGAAGAAAAAGGGTGAAAACTGTGTTCAAATAAAGGACAGGTTGGGAAAAATCATAAGTCTCATGCCCGGGGTGAAAAATACTGACCTAAAAATGGTGCTTAACCTTTTCATTCCGCGACTAAAAGAATTGAATTATGGAGAAGATTGGCAATATGAAAAGTGAATAGCTTAAATAAAAGATTATAGAAACTATCTTCAGGAAGATCCGCAGTTGTAGCCCGCGAAATTCAAATTTTCTTACTCTTTTGCAATTTGCAAGTCAGTTTCAGGTTGTATCTTGATCAAAATATGATTCGTGACTATAAAAGATATTTATTTAAAGAATTATAATTATTAGAATCATTAATACGTCTCTCTAAGTTAGATTTGTTCCATAGAACTTTTCCATAAGAGATTTCTTCTTATGGGACTAATCTTCAACTGCCTGATTATGTGAAGGCCTAAAAGCTTCTTCTATTAATGGTCATAAATTGAAGTAGTAGAAAAATAATCACGTTCCTTTGTGGAAAAGAAATTCATTATGCATGAAACAGTTCAACAAATAAATCGAATAAAATAAACAAGAAGTTAAAAAAGGTACTACTAAAACTAACTTAGTTTCCACTATGTATGATCACATAATATTTGCTCAAGAGTCGTGACTGAACAGAAAACCTCATATTACTAATGTATGCCTGAGGTACGATCGGTGTCGCAGCACTTACAAGAATCACATATAGTTCATGTATATGTTAGTATTAGATGTTGGTTCAGATATAGTGGCATGTGTTTGTAATTTCAAAACTATTAGAGATTTACATTGTGGAATGAGTCCTAGGCAAACACGTTGAGAAGGTCCCTTTTCAAGTATAAGTTTGGCAGTACCTAGTGAACTTGAGGAGGGGCTTGTGGCTAAGTAATAACAGCTGCACGGGTCGATCGATCAGGTTAAGCTACGCTTGCCGCGGTTGGTCCGTGGATGGGTGACCATCTTTACATACCAAGTCCCCTCCGTGCCTCGGAAAGCACGTTAAGCCGTTGGTCCCGGCTGTCATTTGGAGATCTTTGACAGTCGTTACGGGTAGTTAGAAGCCCAAAAAGTCTGACAACCAGTCTTACCAAGGGGTATCGTGTTACCTAGTCACTAGGTTGTGGAGGTCAGATAGGCAGTCGCTCCATGTAAAATACTGGTATTCAGCTGCATCCGGTTAGACTGAAAGCCGACCTCAACATAGTTGGGAAAAGGCTAGGCAGATGAGTACCTAGTGAACTTCAATATCAATGGGTTTTGTGAGATTTTGAGTTGAGAAAAGCGATACGTCATCAAAATGCGTTGCTTTTTCTTGCATTTTGAAATCCACCCTAAGACAATCAATCTGCGCCTAGCCCTTTCCCAACTATGTTGGGGTAGGCTTCCAGTCTAACCGGATGCAGCTGAATACCAGTATTTTAGATGTAGCGACTGCCTATCTGACCTCCACAACCCAGAAACTGGGTAAAACGACACCCTTTGGTAAGACTGGTTGTCAGACTTTCGGGCTTTTGACGATCCGTAACGACAGTCAAAGATCCACGAATGACAGCCAAAACCAACGGAAAACCCATCCTTGGATCAACCCCGGCAAGCGTAGCTTAACCTGTTGGATCGACCCGTGCGGCTGTTATTACTTAGCCACGCGCTGCTCCACTCTAAGTATACCTCCTAAATACACATATATATCAACATATTTTTAACACTAATGGTTAAAGTCGGAGAAATGAATTGTTTGTCAAATTGACGACCAACTAAAAAAATCCGTATATTCGAATCACAACTGCCATTCTATGACAGTTGATTAAAATAGCACAAGGCAAATTGAAGTAGTGTGTTTGTTTGAAATACATACGTTTCTCTGACTCTATTACATGACTTCAATCATCATCAGCCTATAAATGTTCCCACTGCTGGGACACAGGCTTCCTCTCAGTGAGAGGGAGTGGGCCGTAATCCACCACGCCGGCCCAGTGCGGGTTGGTAGATGTCACATGTCTTCGAATTTTTGGTTCTAGGACATGCCGGTTTCCTCACGATGTTTTCCTTCACCGTTTTGAGAGCAGTGGTGATGAAATAATTTACACAAAGTAAAGCGCCTTTCTGGGTTCGAACCTACGACCTACAACTCGTAAGTCGCGGCTGTTACTACTGGGCCACCATTGCTCTTGACTTCAATACTAGTTACGAAATTCAGTCTCATAAAAAAAAAAAAAAAAAAATTGTGAAGCGCATTTTACAACAGCGATTTTTTTCGTATTCCAAAATCGCTGTCGCTTATAAACTACGCCACATACTGCGTCAGCCGCATGGGTCACAGCATCTGTATGCCATGACATCGGATTCAATGGGATTTATCAGCTTTAAGTCTAGATTCGATGCAACGTATTACTGTGTGAGGAGAGTGCTCAACTGCCTGAAAATGTAACTAGAATTCAATTAACCGAATGATATAATGGGTCACTTAGTAAACGCTGACGCAATTGGATTTAAAATCGGCGTGAGTTGTATGAGAATGGTTCAAGCAGTGTTGTAACGATGAGTCAGGTTGGTAACGAGTCTGACTTGTTAGACGATGTCGAACTTAGTATTGTCACTCGTAGAGGCTATTTTATTTATTTATACAAACTACATGCACAAGAAAAAAAAAAAAAACTGTACAAGGACAGACTTAACGCAGGCCATAGATAGCTCGAAAATAACTGTAAAACACAAGAGTAAATTCTTCTTCTTATTTTCGTGTTGTTAGTGACAAACCTGGTGTCAGAGTTTTAAAGCTGCCCATAGGCCTCTGACTTTGCTTCACATGCCGTCGAGAAATATCACTCAGGAATGCTGGTTTCCTCAAATACTAATAAAAAAACAAAAGTCATTTATTCAAACTAGGTTGAGAATCAGCACTTTTCGAACGTCAAAATTAAATAAGATAGTCCCCCAAAAACGCCCACCCTTCACCACTTCCTAGTGCTTTAGCTGGGAAGAAGTGGCGCAACAAACTCCCCAGCAGCACAGCTGTCTGTTCAGTTAGAAAAAAAATGATTCTAAACAATAGTACTTATGCAAAATGACTTAAATTATGCAACACAAAACATAATTTAAATAAATAAATTATTTGCCATATGTCATTTTTTTTTTTTTTCTTTTTTTTTTTTTTTCTTTTGGGCATCTCACAGATGGTTCCGAAAACCGTAGCTGTTTAACCGGTCAATCCTGTGGTTGCCTTAAGCTACTGCACTCAAAGCCTCCAGCCAGGGCACAAATAACTAAGCTAAAAATTTAAGGATGAACGCTCACTAAGGGCACCCCCTGCGGGGTTCGAGCCTCGGCTTAGGGCGTTATCCGGAGGGAGGACATCAAAAGATGGGACGGGCTGGATCAAAAGGTTTTGATCATTATTATTAGTCGGGGAATTTAAAGCTACGTGCACAGCTGCAACAACTGCTGGCACCTCGTTTTCGAGCAAGGGTTGGGGGGGAGTATTATTTACTCGGGGGCGCGGCGGTCGAGATCGCAAAGGACCTCGGCGGCGAGGTCGGTATGACGGGAGGCGTCTGTGTTTGTACACTGTACTTGTTTCCCTATTGCTCTCCTGAAGGAGGGTTATGGGGTCATCGGGATCTACGAGGATATGCCTTGGACGGCGAACATGACTGATTCTACTCGGGACATAACTGGCGGCCTCGACAACCAGAGGGTTGCGATGTTTGGCCGCGGACTCAAAGAAACGCTTGGAAAGGCGTTTTAGAAACTGATGGATTGTGGGAATCTTTAGGTCGAGGTGGAGTGCCTCGTTCCTGACGAACCAGGGGGAACCTGTGGCCCTACGGAGGAATTTATTTTGCACTGTTTGCATCCTATGGATATGACGGGGTTTCGCATGAGCGAAGACGGCACCCGCATAGGTCATGATCGGTCGAATGCACGCCGTGTAAACGCGCAATTTGCACCTAAGTGACAATTGGCCATATGTCAGCTAGCACACGCCAATATATGCATACAATCAATTTTCCTAGCCTTTTCCCAACTATGTCGGGTTCGGCCTCCAGTCTAACAGAATGCAGCTGAATATCAGTATTTTACATGGAGCGACTGCCTATTTGACCTCCACAACCCAGTAATTGAGTAATACATACACATACAAAAAAACTTTGTCAGGAGAAATACGGATCGGTAGAGGAGAAAACGGATCCAGCAAATCAACGTTGGGATGTTTTTTTTTTATTATAGTTTTAAGTGTTCTGTATTTCGTGGTTTATCGATGAACAATCCTTGTGACCTTATGGCATTTCCCATCGGCAAAAATTACGAACTTACATATAAACTTTCAGCCCCTATTACTTAACCCCCTTTACGGGATGAATTTTCAAAGGGCCTTCCTTAGTGCTCATTTTCATTATACAAGGAACTCTTGTGAAGAATTTCATGCCTCTAGACCCAGTGGTGTAGGCTGTGTTGTCTGTCAGTGAATTTAAATTAGTGAGGAATACGCTGTATTGACCACAGTTAATGGTGGACGACCACGAGTCATAGCTGTCATACGAATATACACGATAGCAGGTATATTAGGTTCAGGCTGTTTGAAAGCCCGAAAGTGGTCTGACCCTAAAATGTCGGCATTGCCCCGTAATAAGGATAAGGGGTCAAAGAGTAGGTACTTCCATTTACACAATATTGGTAGGTATTCGTTACACCGGGTTAGATTTGGAAGCTGACCTAAGATATTTTTTAAATTAAGCAATACTTAACAGGGTAGATGTGCGTTGCATCAGGTTAGACTGAAAGCTAACCACCGACTACGGCAAAGCCAAAAGGAAGGGTTATGATTTTAGCAGTCTATGTATGTATGTTTGTATGTATGTATGTTTGTATGTATGTATGTATGTATGTATGTTTGTTTTTACGTGTGTTCCACCGTAGCGCCTAAACTACTAAACCGATTTTGATGAATGAGGTATCAATAGATTCGTAATAATGGTCCGGGTGACATAGGCTATATAATTTTTCCCTAAATTTAATTTGGTGGACTTTACACGTAAATTTCTAACCTCGAAAAAAATTAAAATGGGATGATCATGACATGTTTGGTATCAAAAGAAAGGTCTTGACGAGCACATTACAAATATGTATATAATATTATATTTTCAAAGTAAACAAATATGTTTAAATCGTTAAAAACAAGCAAAAGTGAGACTGCGCTACGTAGTATCGCAAGATGTTACCAACGTGCAGTTAATCAAATCTTAATAAGTAGTACCGATTTGTAATTCCACTCTTATGAAGAAAAACAAGTACAACGAAATATTTATATTTTGGATTTCTTCGAAGCTCGATATCGTTTTATGGTGTTGGCGTCGAAATAAATCGCTCTATGGTTTCGTTCAAAGCACTATGCACTGCTATCGGAATTTAAAATAGGTTAATTACTGAACTATTGTATTACTCTACTCTTATTTACGTTTATCAAGTGTAAAAACGGAAAAGTATAAAATAAAAAAATAAAGTTTAAAAAACTGTAACCCGACTACGGGAAAATAAAAATGATCTAAAAAGTACGAAACAAGCAAATATTTCAGACAGAAATCAAGACATAGGTACAAAAATGGTCAAGGTAAAGCCGTCGTCGCATGCCATTATAATTTTGTAGGTGTTCTTGACACCAACATGGTATACAGGCATGCGACCACGGCTTTACCTTGACCATTTTTGTACCTATGTCTTGATTTCTGTCTGAAATATTTGCTTGTTTCGTACTTTTTAGATCATTTTTATTTTCCCGTAGTCGGGTTACAGTTTTTTAAACTTTATTTTTTATTGATATTCTTGTTAATTCGTGGAGTTTGCTAGAAGTGGGTTCATGCCAATAGTCCACCCCCAACTAGGGGGTCAAATTCGGAACCTTTTAACCTTTCAATTATTGGGCTGTTTGAGCCAGTTTCATTAGGAAACAGCCAGATAGATGATCTACTTACTGACCAAATATTTAAATCGTTAGATTTGTCCTCATCATACGAAGTCTCGCGAAATAGTCCTTATTGAGAAGAATGAGCTCAAACAATAATAATGGCGTTTCCATGACAATCAAGTCGAGTCTCTGCGACATTGTGTGTCAGAGGTATCAAAACGAAACAGAAACGCAACCATCCATTGACACGGTAGGGCCAATCTACGATTTAAATCTTAGCACTGACCCCTTCACTTCACAAAAACCGTGTCTCAACTGACCTGGGAACATCTCAACATCCCGATCGCGTGTCGATAGGTGTAGTATTCTACCAATTAAAAAATCAATGGCGAATCGTAACGATTCCTCGTCTGTAGCAAAGCGATGACACGGTGCTCACAATAATTTGGTCTATAATTACTATTCTTGCGAAATCGATTTCTTTTTTTCGGGTATTGTATTCTTATTTTTGGCTGTTGAGGCCGGAAGTTATGGTATTTTTGATGGATTGTGGAATATTTTTAGCGGGATCTGTTGGTACAGAGCAAGATCTAAGTAAGATTATGTATAGTGACCGTTTTTGCAGCAAGTTTTAGTTTGAGAAGCAATTCCCAGTATCGTTTATGGACCAGAGAATTTGCGTATAAGGCACTAAGTTGTACATAAATTTAAAAACTAGCGGTGGTAGATAGATATTTATTAATTAATTAATAATAAACACAAGGTGACCGACATAGCCCGAAGAATTGCAAAACTTAAGTGGCAATGGGCAGGGCACATTGCTTGCAGAACGGATGGCCGATGGGGCCGAAAGGTTCTGGAGTGGCGACCGCGTACCGGAAGACGTAGCGTTGGAAGGCCTCCCACAAGATGGACCGATGACCTTGTGAAGGCCGCAGGAATCCGCTGGATGCGGAAAGCACAAAATCGGTCGAAGTGGCGGTGCTTGGGGAGGCCTATGTCCAGCAGTGGACGTCTTTCGGCTGAAATGATGATGATGATGATGAATAAACACCCAACAGTATGATGATAAGAATCTATAAATATATTTAAAAACGGTTACTTACGGTTAAGAAAGACATGGCCTGGAATAATAATTAGTAATATTTTTTAAATGTTTTTGTTACGTTCTTTTTTTATAATTAAATATTTTAAAATATAATTTATAAGCATTTAAAGGAGATCTTTTTTTCCCGCCACAGTATCCATATACAATAATAACAAAAAACAACATTGTCCGTTTATGAGCTTAAAGAAAAATATTGTGGGATACTGGTGCCTGGAGTAGCCTAGCTTACCCATATTAAGCAAGCTTGGCGATTAATGGTGCTCATTTCATATGAGTATCCGAATGAGAAGAACCCACAAAGGGTGGATCAAACTCTAATTCTACACGTATAACTACTTTTCCACTATATCCACGCGCCTATCTCCCACAGGATAGGCAGAGGCAATAGAACACATCTTACTTCAACACTTACCTACTTTAATTCTTTTGTTATTAACTGTCGACGCAAAAAGAGGGGTGTTATAAGTGTGACCGCTATGTGTCTGTCTGTGGCACCGTAGCTCTTAAACGGCTGAACCGATTTGAATGCGGTTTTTTTAGGGTTCCGTAGTAAATAAGGAACCCTTATAGTTTCGTCATATCCGTCTGTCTGTCTGTCTGTCTGTCCGCGGTCTAGCTCCCTTAGTACTAGAAAACTGTGATTTGGCATAGGTATATATTTTAATTACGCCGACAAAGTGGTAAAATAAAATTATGAAAAACATTTTTTTTTAGGGTACCTCTCATACACGTAAAGTGGTGATGTTATTTTTTTCTTTTTTTAACCCATAGTGAGGCGTATCATTGAAAAGGTCCTTTAAAAACATTGTGAGTTTGTGAAAACCATTTTTGGATTCAGGGATCCGTTTGCGAAATATTAAGCTTTAAAGTGCTAATTTTTGTTAGAGTCAAGTGTCCCCCCCCCCTGCCGGCTAAATGGTTGGTTTTGGGTGTGTGAAAAAAATCACAACAGTAGTTTATAGTTTATATAACGAAATTAAAAGAAAAACTATCACAGCTAAGTAAGCTCTACAAGTTAACGAGTAATAATCGACCAACTTAACTTTGCAGTTGCAAAAACATGTTTTCCCATACATTCCGTATGGGAGAACATATTTTTCAACTACAAAGTTAAGTTTGTTTTTGGGATTAATTCATCCCAACTACGGAACCCTTCATTGTGCGTGGTCCGACACGCACTTGGCCGGTTTTATTTGAAAGCAAGTTTTCTAGCGATGGTTCTTTGTTTTATCAAAATCGGTTCAGCCGTTTGAAGATTATCAGCTCTTTTCTAGTTGATGAATCGATGTATCTTCCACAGGTCTGATCGATTTAAAACTTGGTATTCTGTTACTTCAATGATATTATAAGAACATAGTAACCTTGAACTGATGCTGCAGCATCACCTGGAATTTGCAGGATACCCAACTCCCTTACCAACTTACAGCACAGGTATCGTGTTTGGGCTCATTGGAATGGTCTCAATGAATAGGTTATAGATAGATGGTGAACAGGGCCTGGTGATGGAGTAGGAAAGAGAAATCAGGAAATGTTTGTGTCGGGGGTTTTAAAATTTTAACTGTTAAAATTGTACTTGTTTAACCAATTTTTCTTTTTTCCCAGGATTCTCCTCGGTAATCCCCGGCTACCCTCGGTACACGATGTTCGGCGACCGTCGCCACGGCGTCTACAACCTTCGGATAGTGAACTCTTCATTGGAAGACGATGCTGAGTACCAGTGTCAGGTTGGACCTGCGCAGATGCATAAGGTCATCAGAGCAAACGCCTCGCTGACTGTTATATGTAAGTACTTAGATTGTAATTGTTTTATAGATTTATGGTGATTTGGACCAAGTGTTTAAGAAAAAGGGTTGAAAATCGTTTGCAATACGTTCACAAAACTAAAACAAAATAGTGACTTCCAATTCTTTTAAGTAATTTGGTTTATGGTGAATTGAACCTTGAATGTACGGCGAAAGAGTTGAAATTCGTTTGCGATAAGTTGTAATTATAGTATAGTCGACCTCGTAATTGTTTAATCAGTTTTGACTAAAACTCTCAATAAATTAAAACTTCCCGCATGTTGAAACTATCTGACTATCCCTTGGTCGTTAAGCAAAAATAGACCTTGAAATTTTATGACGTACTTCTGACATTCAACCTTAGGCACCGGTCCCACCGCCGCCGTCGAGGAAGCGACTATTTTTAAACGACTTCCAAAAAGGAGGAGGTTATATGTTCGTCGCATATGTTTGTATTTTTTTTTTTATGTATGTCCACCGATTTCTCCGTCAATTGTGGACCGATTTTGAAAATTCTTTTTTTGTTTGAAAGGGTGTGCTCTCGAATTGGTCCCATATAAATTTTATTAACTTTGCTAGGATAGTTTTTGAGTTAGCTACAAAATACGTATTTTTTTCCCACTTTATATGTAGATGATATGATAAGTTTCTGTCACTGGTAGCAGGTAGTGGTATTTGAATGTGTGTGGGGTAGGTATCACAACTAAAAAGTGAAAAATAATTTTTTTTACAAAAAAAAACAACCGACCTCCAAAAAAAACACTACAAAGTGAAAAATAACTTTAATTTCGGAAGTCGGTGGCAAAAAACGAAAATACAAAACCCAAGACACCGACTTCCGAAATTAAAGTTATTTTTCACTTTGTAGTGTTTTTTTGGAGGTCGGTTGTTTTTTTTTTTGTAAAAACTTTTCTTGATCAAGAATCGCACAAAATTTTTAAGTCCCATGGCAGTAAAAGAGATACAAATAATAATACACGACGGGCGAGGACTCTTTTAATCAGTCAACTCGTTTTCATTTACTAGCTCTACTCGCTTCTCGCTTATCGCCAATGGGACAGGTCTTAAGGCAGGTTTATACGACCCCAGTAATGTGGCAGTAGGTACAGTAAGTCAGTCCAGCGCTGACTTGCAACTGGGCTCGTGTAGACACTAGTTTCAACCCACTCTAGTGCTGACTTGGCGCTCTCAAGTCAGTCCAGTTGACTAGCCTACCCGTCCATTTTCGGGCCCAGAAGCTTCCTCCGTCTGACATACTGACGATCTCATCTACATGAATCCACAGACTGGGTCCGAAATTCCGAGTCACTGGGTCCAGTCACTGCTATTGTATAAACCAGGTATTAGGGTGGTAAAACAGTTATGAGGTCGACTATACCTTTAATTATTTTTATGTACTCGCCGTAGAAAAATTCGTGTCTACCAGGTAGCTACATCATTTTAATTTCCCTTTCCCTTGAAGCTTTGACACATTACCATTTAAGGTATACTCCTAATCAGCGACTTCATGATTCATTAACTTTACTGCCTATTCCTTTTGTCATTTCTTTATGACGTCATAAAAACTTCACAATTTTTTCTACATAATGACCGAATAACATTTGATTACGTTACCTTTTTTTAATTATTGTGAAAAGATAACATAGTGAAGGAGGAAAAATCCTTTGGATTTGACTAAAAGATTGACGTAGCAAATAAATTATTTTCTTAGGGTTAATAAAAAAATGTAGGTCATCATTACCAGGCATATTTACAACTAGCTTCTGCCAGAGGCTTCGCTCGCGTGATATCTTTATAAAACAGCCTATTTGGTGGCATGTGGAACAGGGTGTAAAATTCACTCATCCACCATAGAAAAGGGAGGATCCTCCGACCAGACGGGTGTTGTGTCTGGCGGGCAACTGTCCGACGGTTGAAGTCAGAATACGCACGGTAAACTCTAACTGCGCGATGCAGGATTTGTGTGACGTCATGTCTTTGATGCGTAGTTCGTATGTGGCGGTGTAACCGCTACACCTATGTTACTAAATGATAATATAGTATTCCACTGGTGCAAGAATTTGTAAAATCAGTCCTGCAGTTTTTGAGTATATGCATTACTAACAAACATACAAAAAATCAAATCTTTTTTCTTCACAATATTAGTTTAGATGAACTGCCTATGTAGTTCTTTCCTCAAAAGATCATCTCAGACATCTGCATGGTCCTCACATGATCTGACCAAGATTATGTCTGGACTTTAAAAGAGACTGCGACATCTGCATTTATTTCCGTCTTTCTTCTCAGAGTAATCAGATAGGAAACACGTGTAAAAGTGTTAATTTGAACCAATTTATATGAATTAATGATATGCCCAGCCCAGCGTGGTTTAACCAGACTCGATTTGCACTAGCCTCTAGAGCCTCATGCTTCATGGGGTTACAGAGGCCATTGCATATCAGGGAGCAGACCGGGCGGCGCGGTTTTGGTAGGAAAGACGTGCCCTTGGTATATGGAAGGATTTGCGAGCCGTACCGGATATGCATCCTTGAGCAGGCAGTGAAATAATGGAGAGACGGGTGATATTTGTCTAGATTTATCTAAAAAGATGCCCATCCAGCATCTTTTTACAGCATCGCCGCACAGTAGAAAAAAAAAACTTTTTTTTGTTAAAAAATCTGCCTACACCACAATTTTGACGTATCGCTACCATTTTTTTTTAAACACTCCTGAGATAACACACTTTGGTGTGTCATTGCCACTTTTCCTTAAATGTCAATACCATAACTTCAAAAAATCAGAAAATGAAGCATTTTTTTTTTTGGCTGCCATTTTGTATCCGCCATTTTGATTTTTTATAAACAGATGTAAATTCATGATCAGGGACCTGAAAAACCACTGGAAACTGATTTTGGTTAAAATATTTTGTTTAGAAATTGTTTTTGCTTCATTTCCCGATTTTTTGAGGTTATGGTATTGACTTTTAAGGGAAAGTGGCAGTGACACACCCAAGGGTGTTATCTCAGGAGGGTATAAAAAAAAAAATGGCAGCGATACGTCAAAAATTGTGTTATAGGCAGATTTTTTTAAAAAAACGACATCTTTTTCCACTGTGTGCCGCAAGGCCGGTTCAGGTCCAATTTCATCGGTGTATCTCATAGATCTGCTCTTTGCTGTTTCCAATATCTTTGTCTGAGGTGGTCTCGCCGCTATCCGATTCAAGTTTCTTATAAATCTCACTAGCAGTCTTCTTGATCTTATCTTTGTCTTCAGAAATCAAATTATCATTCATTTAACCAAATAGATATGATGATTATGGCAATGTTTAAAAGACTGTGTTGATCTAGTAGTCGCAAGCGCGACTCATTCTTCGATTCCTGGGTTCGATCCCCGGGTTGGAATTTTTCCGTAGGAACTGGGAATCGACATCAGTGGTTATTCCTGTTATTGGCATTTGGCTCGCCTCTTATTGCATCGGAATTATTACATGACTGGCATTTAGCCTGGAATTGAATTTGTAGTAAAACCCTTAAAAAGATACAAATTAAGGTGTCTCTTCAATTCAGACGTTTGAATTGAGGAGCCACCTTAAACGTCCTGTATCTTTTTAAGGGTTTTATTACAAATTCCAGGATCGGGCCTACAAAATCGGCAAATATACTACTAAATATTGGTAGTACCTGCGTTTAAATATGAGACATGGCTCTTCAATCCATACGGAAACAATAAAAATCGTTGTAGCTTTGAAATCACAAAGACAAAAAATATGCCTTCAAAGAGAAACTATCCCAGGTTGATCCAATCTTTTTGTACTTTTTATTCAAGTACCCACCCCATATTTTTCGCTAGAACTATGCCTTTCAGTTTTGGTTGTCAAATGTCTCTTTGTGATGCCTGTGATAAAGAATATGCATTTGAGTACTTTGTTTACGGACAAGCTCTGTGCTGTCCATCCTTTATAGTCCTTCAATTAAATCTGGGAAGTGAAAATTGTTTGCTTTCAAAGAAGTGAAATGTTCCGCACGTTCGGAAAGGCACTGTCCACCAGATAAAAAATTGAACATAATATGTATAAAATTAAGTTAGCCTGAACTGGTAAAATAATCCATTTATCTTGTATTTCGCATAGCAAAATCCGTATGTTTTTTATCACAAATAAAATAAAAAAACTGTCAACAACTTGTCATCAACAAATTAGCCTAGCAAAAATTTCTTGTTCAAAAATATAAACTCAATATTACATCTAAGAAGATCCATTAATTCCATTAATACCCAAAACTTGAAGATTTCGATTTTTCAGAATCCTAACTTTGATTGTTCGACAATATTAAGTTTCGTTTATCTGCTGAAAACTGAAACTAATTTAAAAGTAATTAAGCCTACAAAAGCTTTTTTGGATAATCTTTTGGAGCAATTATAATAGAAATATTTTACTTGTGATTTTATGATAAATCTTTAAATAAACGTTTTTAATTGGCTCGCCTCCTATTACATGACAGTTAAGCAGAACTGGCGAAACGTGGGTATACTATTGGTACACCGCTGCTGAACTCTTCAGGGGAAACAGGCGCGATGATATCTTTTTTTTTTTTGTGGGAAGTACGGTAGTTGCCTAGGTACAAAAAATGAAATTCTATTTAGTCCGTCTTTCAGATAATAAAAAAATATTAGACACGTATTTTTTGCTTTTATCATATTAATCAAAAATAACTTAGAAAAAACGCATTAAATTTGGAGAGTGGAGGCTCGCTACGTCACAACGCAGTATTAAATCTAGCAAGACGTGACGTCATGCCACATTTTAACGCAATGTATCGCCGTAATCTTTTGATTACGTCAATAAAGACAAAATACGTGTCCAATATTTTTTAATAATCTACAAGACGGAAAAAAAAAGATTTTGGATACGAGTCTATTATCAAATAACTTCTCTCGCTCTGGGCGGAGCGCGAGGGCGTGTCAGACTCGTACTGACTAAAACTCACCCGTGTTCCTTCAGTTGCCATGTTGCCGGGGGGCCACGATTTCCCTTTCGGCCTTATTCGCAACCCCGGCAGGCATCGGCCCTAGCGGACCCCGTCAATTCTGCTGACATCTCTTAGAGGCGCGCGTGGAACACAACGCGCCGTCAACCCGGGCGTGGTCCTTATCGGACGGCGAGTTACCCATTGCTCACCGTCCGCAAGCCCGCACCTGCGGTGGCCGGAAATCTCCACTTGCCCACTCCACCTAGAGCGGGAGAAGTTATTTGATAAATTCCTACCAAAAAAAAAAGGTACACTGACTCCCGAAATGAAAATACTAAATTTTTCACAATGTAGTGTATTTTTTGGAAGTCTGTTGTTTTTCTAGCTTAGATCACCCCAATGGTTTCTAACCCATCATTGTCTGACATCATCTGACATTTTCTGTGATTGAAATAGTGAAACTTATAAAATTTATAGTGTATTGTTTTTGTATTTACTATGAGTCTAGGACCTGAAATAAATAAATTTTATTTATTTTATTTTATTTATTGTCCATTGTGGGACGTCTAAACCAAAATGCGCTACAATTACCGATTCCTTATCTTGAAAAAGAAACCTTTAAGGTATTTTGGGTCTTTTTCTTAGGAAATAGCCTAATCGATATTTTACCTGTAGGGAAATTTTAAATTTACTCAAAATTTAAGAAACGAAGTAATAATCAGAATAAAAACTTTTGCGGACTGTGTCATGGAAAAAATTATGAAAATGTTCGGCCGGTGCTTGTGATAGTCGCCAGAAGCCTAGTGTGCAGCGGGACTTATAACGGCACAGACATTTTTTTTCTCATTCGCACCATCCGTGCCCGATCGCGTTTTGTCGCACGCCACACAGTCTACATTTATTATCAACCTCCTCTTACATTCTCGGGACTAAAATTCCGGGAGGTTACATTTCAACCCTTATTACGAACAATTACAGCAAAAAGTGACGTTTCAATCTTTTTAACCCTACACTGCGTGCATAATATATTTTATAGCAACCATATAACCTACCCACAATGACACAGGGTGGTTATAAAACATAATAGGTACTCGGCTTGTGCTCGTAAATTTCCTAATAACATCCCCTTCTAGGGGCTGACATTCAATTTGATGTGAATTTTTTATTATTTTCACCCCGCTTAGTTTATTGGTTTCAACCCCAAGGGTTGCAGGTTCAAAATACGTGTGAAATATTTTCAGGTGTATGTGTGAATTGGGCCGTTTATGGCGGACGGGTAGCCTGATTTTGGGAAATTCAGAGGGGTGAAAGCTGTATCATGTGTTTTGTGAATGGCTTGGCTGGCATTTTCGTGATTGAATCGAGTAGATAATTTCAGGGGTGCACTGGTTTGGAAGTTGTAGTTTAAAAGTTCCCGTGTGGCTATTTGGTGCGGAAATGGAACTTGGAGGGGACCAAACATTTAAAAATAAAGAACGTTATGACTTGCGATCAACGCTCGTGCCTTTTCTGTTTGAAAAGAGGCCTTTGCCCAGCAGTGGGACAATAATAAGCTGGTATTTATTTTTTTGTATTATTAGTTGGGGGAAAAGCTTTTTTTTTAACCACAATCGGGAACCTCTTGGCCTGCATCTCACCTGATGGTACGTGACGATCAGGCCGAAGGTGGAAGCGAGCTACACCCGGAATCCTCAACCACAGAGGAACTGGCTATCTTACCTTTAACTGCTGAAACAACAATGCTGTTAACATTGTTATTATGGCGACAGACTTAGATAAGATGGTGGTAGCTAGCCAGGCAAACTTAGAACAAGCTCTACCACCAACCAAACCGAGCAGAATACAAAATAGGTAATGTTATATGAAACAGTCGAAGATACTCGCTTTACTAATATAATCTAGGTATGGTACGACGACTTTTGAAAAATCATATGAGCAATCGTCTCTTACTAAAATACTTAACAGGTGTCAAGTTTACAGAAAAATTATTTCTTTCAACCCCATTGAATTCACCCCTCTCCTCTTTTCACACAACCATATCTGTATTTTATATCACAACTTTAATGACCATTCCTACCCTGCAGACCCAAAAAAACAAAAGAAAAACCCCATTTTGAAAAGCCAATACAACGGTAAGCGCAAACTCTTGTAACAAAAATTTCGCTTAAAGATATGTCATGTAAGAATGGTTTAACCCGGACGAGGTCAGATGTACCCGCCCGGTTTATGGAGGGTTAAGATGATAGGCTCGGGTTAGGGAAGGGTTAGATGTCGATGCTTTTTAGGGTTGATTGTTGTGTATTGTTTTTATGTGGGAGGCAAATGATAATGGTTTGATGCTGAAATGTTTAGGTTTTTTTTATTTACTTTACAATTTTTTTTAAATCTTTTCCCTTGACCTTTGTTGAACGTTTGTAAGCTTATTGCCAAATACAGTGTTTTTAGAATAAATAATAAAAAAAAGATTTAATGAAATCCTTGAGAATCATCAAAAAATTTGTTTTAATAAACATGCGTTTACAATAACCGTCCGTAAAAAAATTGGAAACTGTAAGATACGTCAAACTAATTCTTCCTCTAACTTAACCCTAAAAAGGCTAATCATCCCTAAAATAATTTCAACTATCGATACCGGTACCACCCTATTACCCCAGTCACAATAATACCCCACTATTTTATGGCGCCCTTTTATTCAAATTCGCCGTTTCTAAGCTCAATAACCAATCGTAGGACCTGCTATATTTCTTGGACCTTACATGCATGACGGGTCCCAAAAATATAATTATGTAAAGTAACGTTTTATTGCCAAACCTTTAGTGAAAAAGGTGAAAATTATACGTAATTTCAGCGTTTATTGGGTTAGGTTTTAAATGTGTAAGTAGGTTTTTGGATAATGGATTTAATGTCTAAAGGTTTCAGTGTCTTTCGGGATCTAAATCCTTTTTACCCTGGCGTTGAATTACATAGACTTTAATGCCTTAAATTTATCTATTTTTACGTGGCTGTTCATAATATAACTTAGATTGAGGTAGCTTTCTGACCAAATGCAAGTGACTTTTGTCTATTAATTTATTTTGATTTCATCCAATGCTTACTTCAATCAATCTGCCTATCCTTTTCCCATGTGCGTTGCACCAATATGTTACATGGAGCGACTGCCTATCTGACCTCTACAAGTTCCACAACCCAGTTACTGGGTAACATGATATCCCTTGGTAAGACTGGTTACTTGAGTAAACCAAATCTTACGAAAACAAAAATAAACTTACCTAAAATCCTGACAGTCTTATTGATCATCGTTTTACTACTGCCTTCTTCCATACACAAAACTCAGGCTTACAAAGCCTCCCGTATTCAAACAAGGCCTCCCTAGAATCTAGTTAACACTACCAATTCGCACGTACGCCAAAAAAGTGCGTAACACGTACCAGTTCGAAATTACGCCTAATGTTACGGACTCGGGGTCTTTCGGACCCCTTCGGCGTCATTCGGAGGGTTATAACATCGTTAATTGATCGTTAAAGAGAGAAGATAAGAATTTTATATTATAGCTTGTCCTTTTTGGAGATAGCGTTAAGAATCGTGATGTTGATAAGGTTTGTAAGTTGTAATAAAATGTATAATTACTGGCGATGGTGGAATTTATGGGTTTTTGGTTGGTTTTGTGACAAATTTTAGGAGAAACTGTGATATTGGTTGAGGAAGAATAATTGTTATGTAAGAATTATATCATATTGATTTTTGTGTCATATTTGTAGATCCATTAGGTTAAGCTACGCTTACCGGGGTTGGTTGGTGGATGGGTGACCATCATTACACATTGAGACTCCTCTGTGCCTCGGAAAGCACGTTAAGCCGTTGGTCCCGGCTGTCATTCGTGGATCTTTGAGAGTCGTTACGGGTCGTCAGAAGCCCGAAAGTCTGACAACCAAGGGGTATCGTATTACCCAGTTACTGCGTTGTGGAGATAAGATAGGCAGTCGCTCCATGTAAAATACTGATATTCAGCTGCATCCGGTTAGACTGGAAGCCGACCCTAACATAGTTGGGAAAAGGCTAAGCAGATATATTTCTAGATATAACACGTAAAAACGGTTAACAGTTAGCGATTGTTAACTCCTCTAACAAATATTTTTTTACGATAATAAGTAGATAAATGCTAATTTTATCGGTTTCATGCGTAGAATTATAAACAGCTATTTTTTTTTTAAACAGCTGACCTTTTTCTCTAACATATCATCATCATCAGCCTATAAATGTTCCCACTGCTGGGACACAGGCCTTCTCTCTGTGAGAGGGAGTGGGCCGTAATCCACCACGCGGACCCAGTGCGGGTTGGTAGATGTCATACGTCTTCGAATTTTCGGTTCTAGGACATGCCGGTTTCCTCACGATGTTTTCCTTCACCGTTTTGAGAGCAGTGGTGATGAAATAATTTACACAAAGTAAAGCGCCTGTCTGGGTTCGAACCTACGACCTACAACTCGTAAGTCGCGGCCGTTACCACTTGGCCACCACTGCTCCAACATAACGTAAAATAAAATACCCAACCATTTTTGCAATATTAGTACACAAGGTACGGTTAATCTTATATTTTCCAATTGTTTTGATTATTTTTTGTACATTGTTCTCACATATAGAAGCAACCAGAATAATGTACCCAGAATGTTGTAATATCTACGTATATATTTAAAAGAGTGGCCGTGGAGTTTCTTGCCCGTTCTTCTCCATAGAGATCTACGTTTTGGAATGGGCAACTAGCTTCAACTTTCTAACTGACCGATTCTTTGACAGTTCAAAAGTGCCTATAAATGGTTTAATTGAAATAAATGCTTTGAGTTTTGAGTTTTGGTCACCCATCTACGGACCAAACCCGGCAAGCGTAGCTTAATCTGACAGATCGACCCGAGCGGCTGTTAGTACTTAGCCACGAGCTCCTCTAGTTGTGTTGTGTACCCGACAAATTGACGTCGGGTGACAATTTGCTTACCAATTTCTCTGACTGTACTATCCACTATTACAACTGTCAATTAACATAATAATAACAACCCTAAACTGCCGATATCTTTAAAAAGCAAAAATACAAAATTCGAATTGCAAAATATCTTTTAAACTTTAAAATAATTTTTTTATTAAACATTTCAAACAACTTCACCAAAAGATTAATATGTACATTCTTTTGCTTTTTATGTTTTAAAAGAAACATGTTTCAGTAATGCCTTTTGGCATATAACTTGATAGTTTTTATTGTGGTTCTTGGCATAGGATACTGCACGGAATGGCCTTGCAAAACCATTGTATGCCCGACAGGACACAGTTTAAATTTTTTGTGTGTCTCTTGTAATATGTTTTTGGGTAATGTAGCTCTATCTTGAATTTGGTAAGATGCAGTTAAAATAGAATGTAGTAAGAACATTTGTGAAAATATGTAGGAAAAATAGAAAGCTAAAAACAATGTTTAAATGACGTATTGCGGCTAAAAAGACATACAAATATCTCTTGTGTAGTTATTCAAACAGAACTATATTTTTTTCTATAAAAGCTATCTGCAGTGGGTCAATTTATTTAAAAATGGCTTCACGACGGGATTTAGTAAGTCCACACGTCCGGGGCACATGGTCAATCTGCTGCAAACAATTCAGGCTAGCTAAGTTAATCCATTGACTGACCATAAAATATTCTTGTCGTCGTTATATTGACATGGATTCAATCCACTACTATGTGTACCTAATATTACATATATTTTATTTAAATGAAAAAATCGCTTTTTTGAACTCAACTAAATAAGCATAGGTAAACGAAGTAAAAGGAGTATGTAAGGATCGTAGCAGGTGGCGCTCTGTCGTTTCTGCCTACCCCATATAGAAAATTGCGTGAATGTATATTTGTATGTGTAGTGTGTACTAAATATACCTACCATTAAAAAGGTTAACATTTAAAAATTCTAAATAACATTTCTAAATTACAATTTTGGAGTCTAACCCTCGTCCTGCTACGCCAATAAACATGCCGAGTTATATTAAAACGACGTTCAACCCTGTCAACGATGTCACCTCTCATTTTTATTGCATTCGACCCTGTGTTATTTATTTAAATTTTTTCGTAAATATTTTAAACTTTTTGCTTTTTTTTTGGTGTTTTTAAAGACCGTTTTTATGTCATTAAAAATGCTGTTTGGTTATCTGTAACTCAATATTGTCCGCTGTTTTAAACGACTGTAAAAAAATATTTATTATTTATCAATTTAAGTTTTCATCACAGCTCAAAAACAAATTGAATGTTGGTTTTTTAGAACACAAAAAACGTTTTGAAAAAAAACGTGTCGTGTCGTACTAGAAAAAAAAACTTGTGGCACTCGGGGACTCCCGCGGTAAAGCTATTGCATGGCATTTGTAACCTCCATACTTCCTATTTGTCAACGCTACACTTGGGATGATGACGTGATGACATAAAACAAAAAATACGTTCCCATGACAACATCACGTTGTCATGGGAACCGTCATTACGTGGTAGGCGGAGTGGGGGGTGTTAGGTTTTTTTCGTTACGGAATTTCTTGATTCGGTCGCCGCGCTCAAAGCCCGCGATAAAAGCTATGCAATAGCTTAAAAAAACCCTTTGACTACTCGTACAATAGGAAACATATAATACACAAAAAAACAAACACTGAGCTTATATCTAGTATTTACTTATGCTTCGAAAACCTGACTCAGAAAACATCCTCCTTATACGCTCGTTGCCATGGCAACTCCGCAAATCCAAACCAGCTTAGCACTACAGATTCTAGAGAGCAATTTTGCCGCAGACATGTACCCATCACTTTCTGCACACATACATCTGTCTCGCTTCAACACGCAAATGTATGTTGTATTCGTACAATCTCGTAGAGGCATAAAATTTGCAATCGGAAGGGAGATGTGTTCGCATAAGCTCATGTAAAATATTGATAAGCTGGCCTTCGTAGGGAGATAAAACAGCCTGCTTGTGTCGTGGCGACTTTTTATCCTCAGGGTATAAGTAAAAAGGGCAGTAAGCGCAATATTATCCTGCATCAACTATGCTTTCAAAGTAATTACACACAGCTACACATCACGCTATACATTTCCAGTTTTAGCTGATCTTGTATTGCATAGGATTTCCGTTCAATGCGAGGTTAGCTTATACTGGAAATGTTGTCTATCTATAGTCTATTCCAAAAGTACCTTTGTAGTGCCACTTACTAATTGAGTGCTTTGACTTGATTATTTGAATATCTAAGTTAGAAATTCTAATTATAAATCACCCTAAGGCGGGTTTCACAGCTGTGCGGGAGACCCGTAAGGGCGGCTCGCACACGGGAAACCCGTACGGGTAGCGCTCGCAGTGCTCTGGAACGAGGGAGTTAGTACGATACGATTGCTAGCGTTGTACGGGCTTTACCCAGAGTGAGTCGCATACGGATCAATCCGCTTCTCTGTGAAATAATGTGTGTCTCTGTTCCGGGAGCCCGTACGGGTCTCCCGGACAGCTGTGAAACCAGCCTTAAGGTGGTTTTCATTTGACAATTAAGGTTAATTTTTTAACCTTAATTGTCAAATGTTTCGTCGAAGTTTTTCAATGACAATTTAATAATGATAATTATTCAAAACTGAAAATTGTTAGATAAAGTATATTTTGAAACATTCTAAATACGGATGAATGTATTACTAATTCGTTTTAGAGAGGGATTGTGTAAGAATTTATACTGAACAGAGTTTGTTTACAATTTCTACTAATACTTTCATAACAGACTATATACCTACTGCATGCTGAGCAACTGTTAGCCGACGTTCGCACGGACGTAATAAAATCGCGGCGGGATTTTATAGCGCACTGGATTTTCAACTTTCGGTGTTAAGCCGAGCGTTGAGAATGCAACGTGCTGGGACGCACTCTCGTCCCAGCGCGTTGAAAATACACAGTGTTGGATTTTCAACTCTTGGCGCTAAGTACAGCGTTGAAAACCAAGTGCACGAAAAAAAAAAATCGCCTCTATTTTATTTTGCCATGAACATAGGCTCAGCTTCCTCAGTAAATGAAGCTCTTTTTGCGAGTTCTACTGTTAGTACTTATTTTTGCAGTTAAGCAGTGTTGCTATTTACCAATTTGAAGGACACCTATGCGCCATTGTAATCTGTGTAATTACAGGCTCACATTCCATCTGATATTACACCTTTGTCTGTGTTATTACAACGTATTTACAATGCTTTTGGTACTGCAGATATACGGCAGTTGTTTGGCAGACTTACTATCAGATGGCAGCATTTATACTTGTTTGAAATGAAATTGTTTATTCTGTAAATAGGATATCGGTAGGTTTTATTTGCGAGTATCAAAATTATGTCGCACAAATGGTCGTATTTTTTTATTGCGCTGATTGAGATACTTTATTTTTTTAGAGCTTCAGGGGACCACAGACCCACTACGTATTTAAAATTAATTTCAACTTGATATTCAAATATTTTATTGGAACAAAAACATTTCAAATGTTTAAAAACCCTTCTTGACAGACAAACAGACGGACAACGAAGTGATCCTATAAGGGTCTCGCTTTTTCCTTTTGAGGTACGAAAACCTAAAAAGAGATATTTTAAAGCTATGTTTACCTAAAAAATCTGTGGCCGTCATTTAACGGCCACAGTGACAGCTGTGTGTGCAGATAGGCAGTCGCTCCATGTAAAATACTGGTATTCAGCTGCATCCGGTTAGACTGGAAGCCGACCCCAATATAGTTGGGAAAAGGCTAGGCAGAACGAACGAGTGACAGCTGTCATAGAAAAGATAAAGAAAAAAACTTGTTTATTCTGCACAAACAACACGCACATTTTTAAAAAACTAGACAAAATACACACAAAACAAAAGATGGCAGCGGGGTTTGAATTCACGCTGTCAAAAACGCTCTCTAGGAAAACATCAACTTACTTTCATAAATAACGTTTCTGTGACGTCATTCGCCGGTAAATAGCGGACACTATGTGACGGTCACCGCTTTTCTAGGAATCCGTGGCTTTACACGACAAACGGCGCATTTTCTTTCACATCCATATCAATATTCAAAGAAACAAAATCAAGAACTATCAGAAATTCCATACAAGCTTTCACACGAAAGTTTTTATTGCCTCCATCTTGTCCGCCATCTTGTCTCCGTTCGCCGAACATCTTCTACCGAGTATGACTTTAAAAGTAGTTTCAAAATCTTTATTGTGCGACATTTTGTTTATTTCCCTGTGAGCCGCTCTATCAGTATAAGCAGGTATTTTTGAGAACCTTTCCCATGTTTTGCAGTAGTATTTTGTAAAGTTAATGCGTCTGTGTTTTGTTTCTTAAAAGTTTTATTTGTTATTTGGGATGTTGTCTCTTTTGAACAGGAATAAATAATAGCTTTGAAAATGGATCTTGTGTCCTCATAGTTTAAGAATCTTTCAGACAAGCTGCTTTTATCGTTAAGCGCCACCTTCCAACTTCAAGCCCCATCCGTTGCATGATCAATTAATTTCAATTCTTTATTGCAAATCCCATGTGTTTTACAGTTATAGCAGTGATATCCTAGCGGTGTGACCGTCGGATTGCCTAGTAGATCTTGAGTTCGAACCCAAGGCACGCACCTCTGACTTTTCGGATTCATGTGCGTATTGTATAATTATCACTTGCTTCAAAAACGGTGAAGGAAAACATCGTGAGGAAAAGAGGAACATAAAAGGTCTTAAATATAAGAAGTTCCACATATTTTGCTTACTTACATATTTCAGCATGCAAAAAATATCTTATGATAAAATTATACACTTCAGTTGTTACTATTTGATGAGGTAAAAAATAATAAAATATATAGATTTTGACAGACATATTGTAACAATTGTTCTGAAATAGTGCGCTTCTACATCTTGTGACAGCCGATCGGGTGTAGTCGTAGTGACATTCCCCTGTGTGACATAATAAAACGGGTAAGTAGTCAAACAAATAGGTACGTCTTTCCTATTGGCCATGGTCACTGCTACACGTTTAGCAGTAACCGACAGGTCAATATAAACTTTATATTAAACTTCAAAACCCACTGTTAACACATACTAGCAAATAACTAGCTAAAATATGATCCAGAGCGCAGCATACTCTAAAACTCTAAAATAAACGCCACTGTTCTGAACTATTACAGTTTCGAGTTTAAACACTCATGTTCTCTGTTAATTTAAACTTAGTTTTGGCTCGTATTTGAAGTTTGAAACAATTTAGATTCGCTAAACTTATTCGCGTTCAGTAACTTAAGTTATCTCGACGACATTTATCGTAGCGTAGAAGTCTGTGATGTGATGATACGTCTTATAACACGGTGTGACCAGAGTGCAACACTGAAGGTTGTGTTCAAGAACGATTCTTATGAATCTCTATTTCAAACTCGATTTGAGCATCGTCATCATCATCATTGGGATCCTTGTTTCACCCAGAATAGGCCTTCTCCCTTTTATGCCATACTTCCCTGGTCTGTGAATCTCATCCAGATCTTCACTGTGATCTTCTGTAAGGTCTTCCATTTGAGTATACATAATAATATAGGGGAGCGGGGGGCTAGTTGTAACAATTTATCGCTTCTTGGCTATGAAAGTTTACTTGTTTCGTATTTATGAAATCTAGCAGTACTACTCCAATTAACAACTATTCAACTATCGATCCCAAATAAACTTTTGATCAAACCTGTAACGATTTTTGGTAGAAACGGCTTTGAAAAAAAACTGACGAGTGTTACAACTTACCCGTGATTGGGGCTAGTTGTAACAGGCTTGGGGCAAATTGTAACATTAGGAATTGAAAACTACTTTTATATTTTATAAAGATTTATTTGGCATATTTAGCATAAGAAACTTTGCAAACGCTAAAACAGGCTTAGACACTTTAAGTCAAATTTTTAATCTAAAAGAAAATATTCAAAAATATTCAAATATGTAACATGTTCTTTATTTACTTAAACTAGGTATTACGGCATTTTAGGCTTACAGCCATTTATAATCTTAACTGCTTCAATAATCAGACTTTTGATTCATTTAGCATTATAAACTTTAGGTGGGTACGTTATAACAAACTTAGACTTTTAAGTTTTATTCTTAATCTAATGGGAAAATAATCAAATATTGTCAAAAACATGGTCTTTCTTAAACTATAAAGGAACTTTAGGCTCACAGCCATCAACAAAATATCAATTTCTTAAATAATCAGTCTTTTGATTGACGTATCAATCAAGTTCAACAAAAAAGTATTCAAAACATGAAAAGAAGGAATTTAAATACGCCCTGCGTAAATCATAGAACATATAAGTAACAAGTTACAACTTGCCCCGTAAAAGTGTTACAACATACCCCACTGCGAGGTACTTTGAAATAATCTCTATTAAAAAAAAAGTCGCCTACTTGGTGTGAAATAACATTAAATATAGTTAAACTAAACAAATGCTTAGTGTTTTTGTATAAATCAACAACTGCGAAACAACTTGAAATCTACGATAATCAATTTTGTATAAACAAAAAAATGTCCATTACCTGGCTTAATCAGAGCGCCTGCACAACACCGCTTCCTGCGCCGTCCGGCGGGGTGCTGATCGCGCTTATACGATAGAAGGGGTATTACGTAGTAGGTTAGGTTGAAAATCAAACGAATATTCTTCTATTATGTAGGTAAAAAATGCTTGTTACTACTTGCCCCTGTTACCACTAGCCCTCCCCCCTCCCCTATCTGATATCTGCAAGATTTTGAATCGAGGTTGATTCTTGAGCATTCTAGAATTTGTCTACCTAGGTAATACGGGCTGGTATCCGCAATTCCACGTCAAAGCGCGTATTTGCGTACATTGGGAAAATCGGTTATTCGATCCACCCCAGCTCCTCAAAGAAGGCTAGCAATGCCTTGGTGTCACTGGCAATCTCACGTAGGGTACTTGGGTTACCGAAGTATTTTGCCCTGCATGTGGCGACCATCGGGTAGTTCAACAGCACATGAGCTGCTGTCTCGTCGTCTTCCATGCAGGCTCTGCACAGCGAACTGTCTGTGACTCCTATGACAAAGAGGTGTTTACTAAAAGACCCATGGCCAGTTACAGCTGCTGTAAATGTACGCAGCTGCTGTTTTGTTAGTCGGAGAAATTGTTTCGTGAGGTGGCCGTCGATTGTAGGGATTTTTATAAGTACTTACCTACCGAAGCCTTCGGTAATCTGTCTGAATTTATCTCTGTCATTGAGCTGTCAAACGCAAGACATAAAGCTAAATTATTTTTGACATTCAAAATAACTTAAAAAAAAAAAAAAACGTGTGGCACTCGGGGACTGCCGCGGTAAAGCTATTGCATAGCATTTGTAACCTCCATACTTCCTATTTGTCAACGCTACACTTGGGATGATGACGTGATGACATAAAACAAAAATTACGTTCCCATGACAACATCACGTTGTCATGGGAACCGTCATTACATGGTCGGCGGAGTGGGGGGTGTTAGGTTTTTTTCGTTACGGAATTTCTTGATTCGGTCGCCGCGCTCAAAGCCCGCGATAAAAGCTATGTAATAGCTTTAAAAAAATGGTACGACTTCTGACTTCGTAATGAGATTCTTGGTTTCAGTTTTTTTTTTTTTGAGAATTCAAAATAAGTAGCAATTTTTTTCGATCGATATTTTTACAATTAATCCAAGATTGCTTCACAAAACACCTTTTAACAGGCCAATAATCATTGACATTACACTGCACCATACTCTCCACTGCACCTAAAAAAAGAACTCTAATAATAAACACAACAAGACTTCGCCTTTCAACAAACTTCCCAGTCTAGAAGTAGTGTAGGTTTTAAACTTTTTACGTTACACTCTCAATGGCTAACATGGAAACTTTTACTCGGGTTTATTCAAGACCGAAGTTCGGAATTAACCTGTTAGAACGTGCCGTTTTGAAGTAATAAGTACTGAAGGCAGAGGAGTTTTTTGAACAAATAAATGCGAGATAAAGAAATTGTTTAGAAGAAATGTTTTGCTTCTTTTTGAGATATGGTTTAGAAGATTGTTGGTAGATTTTGTTTTGTTTTTATTACATCGAGGCATTGATGGCCTTCCTTGAGGAGCTAGGGTGTATCGAATGATCGAATTTTTCTCCCGTACGCAAAATACACCAGACCGTCTTACTACTACTTTTTTTTTAAACAGTAGGTACCACACTTGTACACTGACTGCGTTAGAAAAAGTATTTATCTACTCTCATAGCGTAATATTCGAATTATAAAATTCAAAACGAGTTTATATTGACATACTTTATAAACACAATACCGAAATTTAAAAATAGAATCATATTATAACATTTTTTTCTCTTACAAAATAATACTATAAAACAATTTTTTTTCTATTACGATACAGGACTATTCCAAGAAGTTAATATCACTAAGGAGTTTCCATCAACTTTTGCATTGCAACGTTTAAACGGGGGACAGCAGCACCCGCTGTAGCGCATGTGCGGTGATGTGCTGGTGCAGACGACATTCCTTTGTTTTGTTGTACTGAATTTCGTGGGATTTTTCAAATTTATTCTTGATCTTTAACTTTGATCTTTTATTTAGTATTAGGTTCAATCCCAATGTATGAGAGTAGATAAAGTAGTGTATGAAACTGCACATAACTAGGTATTAAAACATTCGTGTGATACTATTAAAAACCGAGCCTCATGTTTTAATACCCCTCATTATGCTACAGTTTCATAAACTACTATTTTAGTATCAGTGCCGTGCCAAAAATGCAAAAAGAACCCTTTAAAAGTTACTTAAGAGTCCAGTCCAGTCAGTTTTTACCAGGTGAAATGCTCTGTAACTGTTTTATTTTATTGTACGATTATAACATTTTCTTATCATTGCATCGTGTTCACAACCGGACAAACCTATTTTTTTACTATATTTTTAACTACCATCGCCAGCTTCAAACATAAAGACAGCACCCGCTTTTTGCCTTAACTTATCACGAGAGAAAATTTCTTCCTTTACCATATTCTATACTCCATTTGAAATAAGATTAGACATTTAAACAAACCTTTTTTTACAGTCCGTTCAACCGATTTTGACTTCTATTGCGTAGGCATAAGGATGACATTAAAAGCAAAAAAAGTGGTTACAAACCAACTGTTTACTGCAGCTGCCATTTGTCATGCCACCAACGCAATAGAAGTCAAAATCGGTTGAACGGACTGTAAAAAAGGTTTAGTTAAATGTCTAATCTTATTTCAAATGGAGTATAGGTAAAATACACATGCTATTAAAAAGCATACTTGGTTGCTAGTAAGTAGCATGCTTATTTATAGCATACTCTCTGTGTGTGTAAAATATGCAATAATAATACTTTTGTCGTATACACATACTAATTTGTGCTATGGTTTGACCAATACCGCTGACCGCACCTTAGGAATACGCGGTGAGGCGGGGGGCAGTGTTGACCAATGAGCGGCGGTCGGGACGCCGTGCGCCGAGAGCGAAGACGAATTAGCGGCCTGCACTGCTCCCCCGTCTCGCCGCGCGCCTTCCTAAGACGCGGTACAGCGGTATTGGTCAAACTATACCAAGTATCATCTGCTCGAAATTAGCAGACGTTTATGCTACTGCATAGCATGTGTCCGGGCTATAAGTAATTACTATAGCACTCGCGATATGAACTGAATCGTTGGACCATAAATGTCAGTTGCAACAAGAATGTGCAAAGCCTTGCGTCTTATCGATAGTTTGCTCCGTAAGCTCCATAAGTGCGAGCGAGACAGACTAACAATGATTTATGGCCCGACGACTCAGTTCTTAACGCGGCGACTATGTAAGTAAAACAATCCATTTCATTAGTAGTTCATTACCAAAAAATACGTCTTTTTTAAATTAACAAGAAAAAATCGTCTCAGCACCGCTTAAGATGATGAATAGGTACCTCCACCCTCCTTTATGTTAAAATTAATTATTCTTCCCATAAAGTAGACTGTGTTATAATTAATTTAACTTTGAATACTTTGTAAAGTTTAATGAAGTTTCGTTGGTAAGCTGTTTAGTGGTTCAGTAGGGTTCAGTTGATTTTATTTGACGGGGACAAAAAATTGAAGCCTTTTAGTAGGTATGCAAGTTTTTATTTTCTAAAGTGAAAACTTCTTTAGGCGCGTTGGGCATTTTTGAGATGGGACTAAACCATTGATTTCGCGACACTGTTACCGAGTTTACCGACACCGTGGAGTAAAAGACATCAACGCATTGATTACCGCGGTGCCGATTTTTTTTCAAGTTTTCATTTCTGTCGGCACTCCCGGAATGCCACTGTTTTTTTATAATATTACTTTTAGTTTTTTGCGCCGCGGTTCTAGTATCGATTCTTAGGTGGGGCAGTGTTTTTGGGTTTTTCTTTAAAGAATTTCAAAGTAGCAGTCCCTTGTCTTGTTTGATTATTTTTATTTATTTTTTTGGACCTTATATGACATGGGAAATGTGTGTGATTTTTATCTCGATTTTATAGAAAACATCGTGAGAAATCTTGAATGCTCTGAAATCTGAGCAATCGTGGTGATCAATGCTCGCTAATTCTCCGTACGAGAAGATACTTTTGCCCTACAATTACAGGCGAAAATCATCACTTTTATCTCATTCTTCCCCACAACAACTTACATAACTCTATCCCATTCATTCCTTATACAGATTTTCTTGAAAATACTTTCTTATTTTGTGAGAAAACCAACTAATAATGGTAACGTGCCCGTATATCGCAGTAAATGTGTCACTAGAGATATGTTATGTGTCGAGCCGTCGGCTAGTGTGAAAATGTTCTACCTACCCACATATTTATTTAGTTAATCTTAGTGTTACGTACCAGATTTGAATGCTGGTACTAATTCGAATAGACCAATAGAAAAGTTTTCTTATTTATTTGGTACAACAAATTCTAGGTAATATTATAAATATGGAGTGGGCAATGGTGGCCCAGTGGTAACGGCAAGCCGCTTGCGGCGGAGTGGGGGGTGTTAGGTTTTATTTTCGTTACGTTACAGAATTTCTTGATTCGGTCGCCGCGCTCAAAGCCCGCGATAAAAGCTACGCAATAGCTTAATCCTTGCATAGAACATTGATCCGTAACGTAATATAAATAAAGAACACAATCGCGTTTTCAAAAATGAGGGTTCGGTAACGGTGTCGCGAGTTCAATTGTTTTTCCTATCTCAAAAATGCCCAACGCGCCTAAAGAAGTTTTCACTTCAATAATTTTATCACCACTGCTCTCAAAACGGAGAAGGAAAACATCGTGAGGAAACCGGCATGTCCTAGAACCAAAAATTCGAAGACATGTGACATCCACCAACACATTAGGCCCACGTGGTGGATTATGGCCCACTCCGTCTCACAGAAAAAGGAGACCTGTGTCCCAGCAGTGGAAACGTTATAGGCTGAATAAATGCTATTTAAATCACGTGTGTTCGATCATTTAGCTCCCTTCAAAATGGTTGAGCTGAAGGTGTTAATCCATGCGTCATGTTCGTGAACGGGCGCAGTCAGTTGGGACTGGTCATGTCTTAGCTGTCATGACTTATTTTTAATTTATTTTAATTTTTTAATTGTTTTTTGTTCCATCTTTTTATCACGGACGCTTCTAACGTGCACGTCTTTCTACATTGTTCTCACATGTATAATTTCAACATGAATGATGTAACCAATATTTTGTAACAATTTTTTATTTAAAGGAGTGTCCGTGGAGTTTCTTGCCCGTTCTTCTCCATAGGTACCTACTACGCTTTGGAATGGGCAACTAGCTTCATATTTCTGACTGACCGATTCCTTGACAACTTCAACAACAAAAAAGTGCCTGTATATTGAAATAAATGCTTTGAGTTTGAGTTTGAGTCGCTTAAACGGCTGAACGGGTTTGAATGTTTGTCACGCATGTAGGTAATATCTTGAATTCAAACATAAGATACTATTTATCTGATTTCAAGAAAAGGTTTCTCTAGGATGCCAGTGAAATCGCAGTCAACAGTAACAAAATTAAACTTTAGAATTTTTTAATACACATATATATAAATTCACGCCTTCTTCCAGTGAAGGTAAGGAGAAAATACAGAACTTCACCTGCGACGATCTTTACATACTCCTTTTGCTTCTTTTACGTTCATACATCTGGTCATACACGCCCGCCGGTTGTGTACTACGCACTAGACCATGGCTGCTTAACCAATTTTGAAGATGGGCCGAAATTTTGATTTCGTGTTATCCGGCGGGCCATCTTTTGTAAATAAAACTTGCCTACAGTCATGGCAGACACCTAACTATTAAAATGAAACAAAACTTTTAGTTACTCAATTTATTAATAATCTAATAAAAAACTTCAATGAGATCCTTGAAGAGGTTTTTGTGGTGCTTACAATTTATCAATATTTGGTGACAAATCTCAGGTCGATGGTAAAATCAAGCCAGAATATGTTTTCCATTGAAGTACTGGTATTTGTTTTTCACAAAGCTGAAAGCTGCAAAATAATTTTTTACAGAATAAAATGTAGAACCAAATCTGCTTAAAATCTGCAAAGCAAGATGCTGGAAGGTCTTCTTTTGGTACCATTTTCTAGTTGTGAAGAAACTGTTTCAGGAAAAATCTGTTTCAGAGAAGTGTGTTTTTGGATTTCTTTTATTTTTAGCTGGATATTGAATTGAGAATGGGTTCATGAAGGGCAAATAGTTTTCGTTCTGGTTTGAAAGCCTGAAATCTGTTCTAAAAAGACAATCGCTGACCAACTGACCGCTGTTGGCGGGCAAATTCAAATAGGTTGGCGTGTCACTTTATGGCCCAGGCCTGGGGTTGAGCAGCCTTGCAGTAGACCATTTTGAAGAAGTTTACAATTTTTAATGTTGTGTAGGAAATGTTTTTGTCATTAAGGCACTTACATAACGCAATAATTTTAGTTCAATCTCATTTACATACCAACCTCTGCGTATACCACAAAAATATCTTTCTCATGTAAATAAAACCGTCTCGGTATCCTGAAGATTAATAGGGTATAAGATATGGGAGATACATTATTTACATCTCTGACACGGGAATATGCGACAGTCTTGTGTTGGAGGAAAACTCTGTTATGTGTGGTGGAAACATGTTTTTGAATGAGGTTTTAAGTTTTCTTAGGTATGTTTAAAATTGTCGATAAATGATTGACTTATTCATTTGTTCAATCACGATTTTTTTCTGATGAAAATATTTTTTATTTGTGTTAATTTTAATAGGTTCTTGTTGCCTTTATTAAACCTCTGGTCTAAATCACGTACATATTTTCAAATCATCTTAGTTTTCCCCAACTAATCTCTTATCTAAGTCCATACCATGAATGTTAACAGCATTGTTGTGTTTCGGCAGTTAGAGGTAAGATAGCCAGTTCCTCTGTGGTTGAGGATTCCGGGTGAAGCTCGCTTCCACCTTCGGCCTGATCATCATTTACCATCAAGTGAGATGCAGGCCAAAAGCTTTGCCGTAGGGGTAAAATAAAAAAAATAAAACTGGCACTCCGGGAGTGTCGGCAGAAGTGAAAACTTGAAAAAAAAAACGGCACTGCGGTAATCAACGCGTTGATGTCTTTTACTCCACGGTGTCGGTAAACTCGGTAACAGTATCGCGAAATCAATGGTTTAGTCCCATCTTCAAAATGCCCAACGCGCCTAAAGAAGTTTTCACTTAAAAAAACTCGAACTCAAATGGAGTTCTTTTGGTCGCGTGGTAGTATTTTTGGGTTTTCAAATAAGAAACTTTTAGCCTGGAGCTTGGGTGTGATCAATTTAAATATGGCAAATGACAATATGCTCGATATAAATACGATAACTGCCGATAAATGACTGTACGATACTGTACCTACCTCTCTGCCTAACCCTAGCGGTAATACAGGCTCTATAAAGCAAACGCACTATTTTGCCATAGAAATCTGTGCAAAAACCTGTCCCAACACTATTCTTAAACCAGTACTAATCAAATCTACATAATACATTTTAAAACAGCTATACAAGATACTAACATCATTAACCCTTCAAATTTCTCAGCAAATACTAAGAAAATATGAACAAACGCTTAAATCGAAAGGTTAGAACTTGCGACAAGATTTGCATTAACCTTTTAGCTGTGCAATCGGCTTAGTATCGAATGATACTCGATACTTAATGCCTTTTAAATCGATTGCGGTTTTGGTCGAGAGGTTTTGATAATACTGGCTTTTTATGATTTGTTTTATATAAGATTGCGCCTGATTTTGTCGAAAAGATTACGCAGAGGTCTTAGTTTCATCTCATTTCGCTAGTTTTTAGGGTTCCGTACTTCAAAAGAAAAAAAAAAAGAACCCTTATAGGACCCTCACTCGTCTGTCTGTCTGTCCATCTGTTACAGCCAATTTTGGTCCGAATCTAATGGACCGATTAAGTTGAAATTTGGTGGACATATGTATTTCTGTGACCAAAACTCGGACGTGTAACGTGAATAAATGAATTTTGAATATGGGGGTCACTTTTGGAGGGCAAACAAGAAAATTAAATGACATTTCAAATGAAAGGTCTTATTGTGAGGATCTCAAATATATTTAATTTATAATTTTAAAATAAATACATTTAAAGATATTTAAGAAAATAGATAAAAATTGACCTTTCCCCTATGAATCCAAAACTACTGAGCCAAAAATTTTGAAAAAATACAGAAAATAGTTCTATACTTATACATTACAGGAAAACTTATAAGAAGTCTATGGTCTTAAAATAACATGGTAAATCTCTCAATATTGTGCGTTCAAACTTATACCGGATGATTTTTTTACCGTCTCGAAATTTTTACAGGGTGTTCTACCCATGAATATAAACAACTTTCACTATGGGAGCAACTCTGAAATCACGAAAAAAAGTCAGCAGTACATTAATGGGTAGAACATCCCGTAAAAATTTCGAGACGGTAAAAAAACACATCCAGTATTTGCAGTTGGAATGTGTATGGGGAACATGTTTTTCAACTACAATGTTAAGTTTGTTCTTGGGATAAATCCATCCCAACTACGGAATCCTTCATTGTGCGTAGTCCGACACGCAGTTGGCTAGTTTTTATAGTTCCCATGTAGGTAATAGGGGTGAATCTATGGCCATTAATTGGGGACTAATCTATACTTAAAGCTGCTACTGACAATTTTCCGAACACACTTAGGCCTTTTTTTTTTTTGGGTGGTAATTTATCAAATAACTTCTCCCGCTCTGGGCGGAGCGGGAGGGCGTGTCAGACTCTTACTGACTAAAACCCACCCGTGTTCCTTCAGTTTCCGTGTTGCCAGGGGGCCACGATGTCCCTATCGGTTTTCTTCGAACCCCCGGCAGGCATTGGCCCTAGCGGACCCCGTCAAAATACACTTAGGCCTATCGTCCACAATGCTACTCAAAAGTATAAGGTATTACAAACTCAAATCACCAATTGACATTGTAACACGTTACTTGAGTAGCGTCATGGACACCAGAATGTCACAGCACTAGTATTTTAATGGCGGTGCGTACACGACGCAGCTTTGTTATCTTTAAGCACCGGTCGACCGAGCCAGAAATAAACATATCGTCCAGATATACTAACGTTGTATCACATTCCCGAGGCTGTGAAAATAGAAAAAACGAATTTTCCCAGATATGAGACCTAGCTAGATCGATTTTTCGCCCCCGTAAATCCCTATAATGCAACTTTCACCGAAATCGTTAGAGCCGATTTTGAGAACGTGAGTCAATCTGCCTAGCCTTTTCCCAACTATTTTGGGGTCGGCTTCCAGTCTAACCGGATGCAGCTGAATACCAGTATTTTACATGGAGCGACTGCCTATCTGACTTCCACAACCCAGTAACTGGGTAATACGATACCCCTTGGTAAGACTGGTTGTCAGACTACCGGGCTTCTGACGACCCGTAACGACTGTTAAAGATCCACGAATGACAGCCGCGACCAACGGTTTAGCGTGCTTTCCGAGGCACGGAGGAGTCTCGATATGTAAAGATGGTCACCCATCCACGGACCAACTGCGGCAAGCGTAGCTTAACCTGGTGGATCGCCCCGTGCGGCTGTTATTACTTAGCCACGAGCTCCTTGAGACAGACAGATTTTGAGAACGTGAGTAACAAACAAATACCTATATACAATTATTGCTCGTTTTTAATAGGATAGGATAGGGATAGGATATGATTGCTTGCGGCGTGTACGGACCACCTTTGAAATACCTTCTAGTGCTGTGACATGCTGGCTACTCGGTGATTTGCGTCTGTAACAGGTTACTTTATAGCGCCGTGGACGATGGGTCTTAGCTGAACCCGAAGATGGAGTCTCGGAGCATCGCGTAGCAGTCGCTTACTGCCACTAGATATAACAAGCAGTTATAGCTTTTTAATATTTTTATGACATCCATGGGAACTGTCAAAAAGTCAAGATGATCCATGCATACCATCTGACTTACATTTTAACGACAAAATCAATTAATTCACTCGAGATTTGTTCGATGTTCTCATCTCTAAGATAGTCTCAAGCAGTCAATGGTTGCATTGTTCTAGGTTTTCTCCCACGAGCCCGTTTTGTATGCCGTAAGTTAACTGTTGCACTTGAGAATTAATTGAAGCTCATCATGTTTCAAGTCTTAGGAGGGAGCAGAAATTCAAGCTCCAATCATATTTGATTTGACGATATAGCTTCACAAGCCATGCCGATGAATAACATAAAAAAACACTACAAAGTGAAAATAAATTTAATTTCGGAAGTCGGTGTCTTTGGTATTTTTCACTTTTTAGTTGTGGTACATACCCCACACAAATTCGAATACCACTACCTGCTATGTAAATAACAGTGATAGGAACTTGTTATAACATCATTCCTATACACGACGTGGGAATAATACATATTTTTGAAGCTAACTTAAAAAGTACCCCAGCAAAGATAGTAAAATTTATATGGGACCCCCTCTGAAGTACCTGATAACCTCTGAAGACCTACCAAACAAAAAACGTGTGGCACTCGGGGACTGCCGCGGTAAAGCTATTGCATAGCATTTGTAACCTCCATACTTCCTATTTGTCAACGCTACACTTGGGATGATGACGTGATGATATAAAACAAAAATTACGTTCCCATGACAACATCACGTTGTCATGGGAACCGTTATTACATGGTAGGCGGAGTGGGGGGTGTTAGGTTTTATTTTCGTTACGGAATTTCTTGATTCGGTCGCCGCACTCAAAGCCCGCGATAAAAGCTATGCAATAGCTTAAAAAAATAACAAAGTATAATTAAATAAAATATAAGCAGAAAGTCCAGTACAAGGCCAAAAGGCTCCTATCTCAGCATAATGCTGCGACATTTAAAAAATAAATGTTGCAGCGCTGATATTCTGATAGGGCCCGTAGTGATGTCACGGATAAAATCATAAATCGGATAAAATCTATTATTTATAGCGGAGCAATCGCGTAGGTAACAAAAATACAGAAAAAATACACACTGTCAAATTGAGAACCTCCTTTTTAAAGTCCGTTAAATACAGTAATATGTAAACCTGTATTTTCCAAAGAGATATCCAGAGATGTATTTGTAATACTGGTATTTTTTAAATCCCATTTTATTGGAGGACCATAACCATCGACTTAGTACAAAAACTTCAGGCTGCGAATGAGGAACACCTAAAGGAAAAACCAAATGACTCTTTATCCCACCTTGGGATGGAATCCAAGAGCCCGTGCTCAGGAATCACAAGACTAACGGGGCAGAAGTTTTTAGAATGTTTACACTATTATTCCACTCACTCTGACAGCCAAAAAATCTGGCCCTCCGGACACATTTTACGTGTTGCCTTAATCACACAATTGTCTCGCAGTAGCACTAAAACAAAATGTAATTCCTACATAAAACAGTAGATAGGAACAAATGTATTCGTAACATTAACGAGTAACGGGTCGTTCTTAGATTTCCCAGCTGACTAGAACGCGCCACCTCTTTACTTTGAACTCTTAGCGTTACTGCGAGCCTGGTACCTTCACCTGCATTTTTTAGTTGAAAAAGAGGATCTAGTTTATAAAGTTAGTTCAAGATTTCCCTGTTGCCATTAACTCCTTTCTGGGATTCGAATTTGGAAGATCTTCTAGCATTTTTGAGGCCCTGGTACATGTCACCTACATCAAAAAAGGATTGTGTGGTTTTATGAAACCACGGTAAAAGTGAAACTTCTATAGGCGCCGACATATTGGCCTTGGCTGCTCTGACGATCGCCTTTCACTTTATCCCTACTCCGCGGCCGACCGTCACGCGACATGTAACACACAGACGAAAAAGTTTGAGACGATGTAATAAAAGTTTCACTTTAATAAAGTTTGAGTTCGATCCTTGTATTCGGAATCCCGGAGCCTAGTCTACCATTACATTCAGACGAAAGACATCCACTGCTGGACATAGGCCTCACCCAAGATTCGCCTCAATGTCCAGCGGATTCCTGCAAAACGTCACCATTTTATCAGTCCACCATACGGAACACGATACTGCGCTCTAAGACACAAATTGCCGACGTTACCCAAAAAAGCAGCCAAGTTCAAATGGGGCTGGGCCGGACACGTTTACGTATATCAGATGCAATATGGGCTAAGAGCACCACAACATGGGTCTCTGAAAACATTCAACGGCATCGCGGAAGACCCAGGCGTAGATGGTGATTCGGACTTGATACATGTAGGAGGGATCGGTCCGTATCGAGTTGAGTGGAAAAAAAGACTGCCTTTCCCCTGTAGTTGAATAATACAGGTAAATTATTGAAGTGAAAACTTCTTTAGGCGCGTTGGGCATTTTTACTTTAGAAGTTTTGTAAACGCGATTGTGCTCTTTATTTACATTATGTTACGGATCAATGTTCCATGCAAGTATTTTTACTTTAAAGGTTTAGGAAGTACTATTTTTTGTAAACGCGATTGTGCTCTTTATTGAGATAAGGTTACGGACCAATGTTCTATACAAGTATTTTTCTTCCACCAAGTCAATCTTGTTCAATTTTTCACTTCTGTCGGCACTCCCGGAGTGCTACCACTTTTTTATTGAGAGAGATTTGGGCCTGGTGAATATAAAAGCTTGTCACTTATTAGGTACTTAGAACTAAACACAGTGAAATTAGGGTTTCCATACACCTTTCTACCTTAGGGAAAACAATCATGATATTAATATTATGCAACGCAATACATTATCATCCAAATGTTTCGGAAATGCGAAATGTACGGACAAAACATTAACAGACAGCTAGAAGATTTCCCGGAGGAATAGTGTACAATGTCTCACGGATAAGGAACATTACTGAATCCATTTTTTAGATAGCACTTGGACAAAATTGTTGTTTCATTCCGCTTGTGAGTCTTTCATACTTTTGCTTTAATTTATGTGGAGGTGGTCGCTTAAATCTTCACTGCTTGGTCAGATTCTTGGACGGAAAACTGGGTATACTTTTCATATATCTCAGAGGTCTTCTTCTTTTTGTGAGTTTAGTGGTGACTAACCTGGTGTCAGAGTTTTATAGTCATTCGTGAATCTTTGACAGTCATTACGGGTCGTCAGAAGCCCGAACGTTTGACAACCAGTTTTACCAAGGGGTATCGTATAACCCAGTAACTGGGTTGTAGAGGTCGGATAGGCAGTCGCTCCATGTAAAATACTGGTATTCAGCTGCATCCGATTAGACTGGAAGCCGACCCCAACATAGTTGGGAAAAAAGCTAAGGAAGATGCTGTTAAGCAGAAGTAAATGGCAGATTTACTGATTAGAAACTTACTAGGCTTACAGAAAAGAGGTGGTTGCAATATGTAGCCCTTAGTCTTAAAACCTACTCAGTTTAAAAACCTCTAGGGCTGCCGCGTTTTGGAAAAACCTCGCGCCGACGAATTCCGTTCCATTTCTCAAGGGAAATCTCTTTCCGCTTTTTAATTTGGATATTTTCGCTCACTAATGATGGTTTCAGCGTAATAGTGGTTTTTACTGTCGAAAAAACCGTTAGGTGAAGCAGTTTTTCTAAAAAAATATTTTGAGAATTTTGAGAGTAACTTATACTCCATTTGAACTAAGATTAGACATTTAAATAAACCTTTTTTACAATCAGTTCAACCGATCTTGACTTCTATTGCGTTGGTGGTATGACAAATGGCAGCTGCAGTAAACAGTTTGTATTGTAACCACTTTTTGCTTTTAATGCCATCCTTATGCCTATGGTAAAGAAGTCAGAATCGATTGAACGGACTGTAAAAAGGTTTGTTTAAGTGTCTAATCTTATTTCAAATGGAGTATAGTTAAAGTGACGGGCAAATTACGATAATTTGAGAAAAAAAACTTTTTTACAAAAAATACAACAGACTTCCAAACAACAAAGTGAAAAATAACTTTAATTTCGGAAGTCGGTGTCTTTGGATCAGTATTTAAGGTTTTTGACACCGACTTCCGAAATTAAAGTTATTTTTCACTTTGTAGTTTGGAAGTCGGTTGCATTTTTTGTAAAAAAGTTTTTTTCTTCACTTTTTTGCGGGTTGGTTTGTAATTTATCTAAGTTACAATATCCTAATGTCAACTACAAATAAAATACCCTTTTAATAACAAAGCAAGCCAAATTAACACTTAATTACGAAAATAGTTTTGATATCGAGTGTCTGTCAGACATTTAATATTCTGACAGTTACTTACAATCAGATATCAACTGAGGGAAAGTAATAAAGTTCCAAGTTTATTGTGTGGGCGACAAACAACTCCCATTTACATAAAGTATTGAAGTTAATAATCAAGTTTAGTTATTGATAAATAATTATTGGTATAACTTTTTTAGGGTTCGGTACCCGAAGGGTGCTAAACGGAACCCTATTACTAAGCCTCCGCTATTTGTCCGTCCGTCGGACTGTCAGTGGGCTGTATCTCATAAACTGTAATAGATAGATAGTTGTAATTTTCACAGATTGTGTATTTCTATTGCCGCTATAACAACAAATAAAAATTAAATAAAGTTAATAATTAAATGGGGGTTCCCATACAAGAAACGTTGCTTTTTCGGGGTTTTTTTGCTAAATAATGTACCATCGAAGATATACCTATACACCGTAAGGACTATTTCTGCTTGCAGCGCTCGGCCGATGTAGTAACGGTTACCTACGAAAGAAAAGGGTCGTGTGCACGGGATTTTGTTTTCGATTTGCTTAGGTATGGGTTTCTTCGATGGTACGGTGCGAAACTCTTCGGGTGCGAGTCTCGCACATATTTTTTTTCAATTTTCGTTTTTGGTAGAAATCTAGAAATAGCACCCCTTCACAACCAGTGGGTCTGTAATTATCTACGGGTAGTCAGAAGCCTGAAAGTGACAACCAGTCTTACTAAGGTGTATTGTATTGTATTTGCTAAATAAATGTATTTTCTTTCTTTCTTTTCTTTCTTACCCAGTAACTGGGTTGTGGAGGTCAGATAGACAGTCGCTATATGTAAAATACTGGTATCCAGCTGCATCTGGTTATACTGGAAGTCGACCCCAACATAGTTGGGACAAGGCTAGGCGGAAGATTAACTACCGTTTGACCGTGACCTCTGTATGCCTTAGGTATATGCACGGCGAGACGGGGGGCAGTGCAGGCTGCTCATTCGTCAACGGTGCCCCCCGCCTCACCGCGAATTTCTTAGGCTCGGTTCAGCGATCTCGGTAAAACTGTACTTTACTAGCAGCTCCCCGTGGTTTCACCTACAATAATCTCGAGTCTGTGGGAATATCGCGATCAAAAGTATCTTATATGTTAATTCAGGTTATAAACTATCTGCGTGCCAAATTTCAGCCAAATCCGTTCAGTAGTTTTTGCGTAAAAGAGTAACAAACATCTATCCATACATCCTCACAAACTTTCGCATTTATAATATTACTAGCGGACGTCACGCGGTTTCACTCGCGTAGTTCCCGTTTCCAAGGAAGAACAGGGATAAATAGAACCTATGTGACTCGCTGATAATGTAGCTATCCATTGCTGAAAGAATTTTTCAAATCGGTCCAGTAGTTTTTAAGTTTATTCGTTACATACAAAAATAAAAATCTTTCCTCTTTATAATATTAGTATACTAGCTGCGCCCCGCGGTTTCACCCGCATAAGTCTCGATCCCGTGGGAAAAAAAAGTATCCTATGTTCTTTTCTAGGGCATCATCTATATATGTGCCAAATTTCATCCAAATCCGTTCAGCTGTTTTAGCGTGAAGGCGTAACAAACAAACTTACTTTCGCATTTATAATATTAAGGATATAAATAGATTAAGTAGTAACAACAGCTGCACGGGTCGATCGATCAGGTTAAGCTACGCTTGCCGCGGTTGGTCCGTGGATGGGTGACCATCTTTACATACCAAGTCCTCTCCGTGCCTCGGAAAGCACGTTAAGCCGTTGGTCCCGGCTGTCATTTGTAGATCTTTGACAGTCGTTACGGGTAGTTAGAAGCCCAAAAAGTCTGACAACCAGTCTTACCAAGGGTATCGTGTTACCTAGTCACTAGGTTGTGGAGGTCAGATATGCAGTCACTCCATGTAAAATACTGGTATTCAGCTGCATCCGGTTAGACTGGAAGCCGACCCCAACATAGTTGGGAAAAGACTAGGCAGATGATGATATAGATTAAGTAGGATAGGATAATACCAACCTATCCTACTGCCCACTACTAATATTTCTGGGCAAATACCTCTTCACATACAGAGAAGAATCGAGTATTGGTCACCACGCTTAATCACTGCGTGTTGGAAATTACCCATAAATCCAAGTTTCCTTACAATGTTTTCCTCTACATTGGAAATTTTTAGTTGCTACATTTTAAACCCCATTTTATGCCCTACCCTATAAACCCATTATATATTTTCCCCATACAATATCTTACGCATCATACATTATTACCCGTACATTTTATCGAACGTTACATTTTAAGTTACATAAATTCCTAGATACAACGTTGTAGTAATATATCAAATATTTTTAAAATATTTTTAACATATTTCATAGATATATGCTCGAGTTCTCCATCTTGGAAGTAAATGGCATTTGATAAGAACAGGCATACATTTTTATTTGAAGCTTCTTAGCTAGATATCTTGTTTAGGGCATATATTTTGTTTAGAATTGGTCCTAACGGTATTATCTTGGTTATTATTGGCTAGATTTTAGGCCTAAGATTCTGAATTTAATCCACCTTGTAAAACAAAGCTGCTGGTTTCAAAATAGTACCTACCTCGGAAAATTTAGTTACCAATTCTTAGTCCCATGTGACTTTAAAAATTCCTTACTAGGTATGTAATTTCTAAATTAGTCTAAGAAATAATTGATTTTGTAATCCGAAAGTCTGACAGCCAGTTTTACCAAGGGGTATCGTGTTACCCAGTAACTGGGTTGTGGAGGTCACAACCCAGACCAACCCAACTAATCCATTCCGACCCGAAAATTTTGTTAGTTTTAGATGCTCCTTTTTAGTTGTTATTACTGTTTGTATTTCTTGTGCGTGTCCCAAATAAAATATTTTTCTTTCTTTCTTTACATAGGTAGTCGGTCCATGTAAAATACTTGTGTTCAGCCACCCAATTCTTTTACACAGTGTTCATTCTAAAAGTTGGCAACGTCACAAATAGCTGTCAAATATTTACCTGTTTTGATTAATTTGGCATTATTACTGAATGGAAATATATACCTAACTAGTGACCTAAAATATTAATAATGAATTGCAATTTTAACACTGAATTTGATGTTGTAACCGTTTTAGCTGTAAAATCTTTTTTTTTAATCTAAAACTAAAAATTCGGTGTTACGATGTAATAATTATTGCATTTCATAATCAATATTTTAATACTCTAGTTAGCTATGTTTCATGTTTCCATACAATAATATTGCCAAATTAATCAAAACAGCGAATTATTTGACAACTATTTGCGACGTTGCCCACTTTCAGAATGCACTCTCTTACACCTTTATCCTTTCAAACCAACAAAATGCTGTCTTCCCTTTTAAACCGCCATTTAAAAACGCCACATCAAAATAATCCGGTACACTTTATAAAGTCCTCAGGTACAGTTATGATTGTTCAATTTTCTATGTAGCATCCCGAGGGATTTACCGTCTTCCACTCAAATACATTAAGTTTATTTCGTTACTTCCTCACTTTTCTTCAAAAGGTTAAAATCGTTTACAGAGCATGGAATCGCCGGCCACTCTAGAGACGGCAGTATTGACAAAATTCATCCATACACTGTAAAATCAGTTTTTAGTGTTTCCACTGCTGGGGCGCAGGCCCCTCAGTGAGAGGATGTCTTTGAATTTTTGGTTCTAGGACATGCCGGTTTCCTCACGATGTTTTCCTTCACCGTTATGACAGCAGTGGTCATTATCTGCCTATTTTTTCCAACTATGTCGGGGTCGGCTTCTTTATATGGAGCGACTACCTATCTGATCTCCACAACCCAGTTACTGGGTAACACGATACTCCTTGGTAAGACTAGTTGTCAGACTTTCGGGCTTATGACGGCCCGTAAAAACTGTCAAAGATCTATAAATGACAGCCGGGACCAACAGCTTAACGTGCTTTCCGAGGCACAGAGACATGTAAAAATGGTCATCCATCCACGGACCAACCGTGGCAAACATAGCCATATCATACCTTAAAAAAATCTCTATGACTTGGGCAAGGTTTTCTTATACGTATAATATATATAATCACGTTCTCGAAAACGGCTTTAACGATTTCGAAGAAAGTTGCAATATAGGGGTTTACGGGGGCGAAAAATCGATCTAGCTAGGTCTCATATCTGGGAAAATTCGTTTTCTCCGTATCTTTACCCGAGCAGAGCTCGGTCACCCAAAGCTTAGAACAATATATTGAATAATGACATGAGAATAATGATATTAGAATGGCAGCATGGAATTAGTTAGTACCTACTATCATGGCAGCATGGAATTAGTAAGTACCTACTATCATGGCAGCATGGAATTAGTAAGTACCTACTATCATGGCAGCATGGAATTAGTAAGTACCTACTATCATGGCAGCATGGAATTAGTAAGTACCTACTATCATGGCAGCATGGAATTAGTAAGTACCTACTATCATGGCAGCATGGAATTAGTATGTGCTATACATGAAATTAAAATAGAGCAGTGGTGGCCCAGTGGTAACGGCCGCGTCTTACGAGTTGTAGGTCGTAGGTTCGAACCCAGACAGGCACTTTACTTTGTGTAAATTATTTCATCACCACTGCTCTCAAAACGGTGAAGGAAAACATCGTGAGGAAACCGGCATGTCCTAGAACCGAAAATTCGAAGACATGTGACATCTACCAACCCGCACTGGACCCGCGTGGTGGATTACGGCCCACTCCCTCTCACAGAGAGGAGGCCTGTGTCCCAGCAGTGGGAACATTATAGGCTGATGATGATACATGAAATTAGTATGAACTATCCTATACTATTAAATGAGCATTTTCTATTTTCACCAGAGCAGAGCTCGGTCGCCCAGATACTATAATATAATCTCGTTTTAATATGCCTTTTTAATCTTCTCTTCTAAGGTCGATTTTTGTGTGGCTTTTTAAGTGGTGGGCGGTTTTCGCTTAAAAGTTGGATTAAAATTTTGTTTGATGTTTTGGTTTAGTAGGAGTGGAACTTAAAATAAACATAGTTGAAAAATTGCTTTTTTCTGGTTTAATTTAGGTACAGTAGATCGCACTTCAGTTGTAACAAAACCAGTTTAAGCTGACCTCTTATTCTATTGAAATTCCATTCTTCGCTAGGGTGACTCATGGTTTAAGTGTTTCCACTGAAGTGCGGTCAACTGTACTATAATAGTCACTTTTTATAAACTTATGTCACAAATATTACAAAATATGCCAAACTGGCTGCGCCCCGCGGTTTCACCCATATAAGTCTCGATCCCGTGGGAATATTTGGATAAAAAGTATCTTATGTCCTATTCCAGGTCATGGTCTACCCATGTGCCAAATTTCATGTAAATCTGTTTAGCCGTTTTAGCGTGAAAGCGTAACAAACAAACTCACTTTCGCATTTATAAGTTAGGGGTAAGATATCTTAAAAACATAGCCAGAAAACGTATCTATGAACAGTTACAAAAAAACACGGATATAGGTTCAGGAGTTCATGAGTTCTAAGCGCAGAAACGTACAGACAAATAGAGACATTGCGTTTTATGACAGTCAAGGAAAATATAGTCAATAAATCATCTTCTAAGACCACAATCAGCCATTTACAACCTCTCATTCCTCAGCATAATTTAAAGAATATAATATTTCAATTCTCCATTTTGCCAACAATATGGCGCCCGTGCTTTCACAGTAATAATTCAAACCAAGGTTTTTCAGCCAACACGATCATTTCCTAAATTCCTTTTTTTGTCGCTTTCCGAATTAAAATCGTAGCTTGTCGCTTCCCGTCGTCGTATAAAGAATTAGGTTATGTCTTTTTTTATGGTAAATTGAATATTTTTCGTCTTTTCACGAATTGGGGTTGTAAAAGGGTGATATAGGTCATAGATTTTTGGAATGGTTTTATGGTGCCCATGGGTTTCTGAGCCGTTTATGGCAGGTTTCGTAATGCATACTAATATTACCTTCATTGTTTGAGTAGTAGCTCAAAGCACGTTAAGCCGGTTGGTCCCAGAGATCGAAACCGGTATGATCAATACGGATATTTTTAAAGGTTACCTTAAATTGAATACAACCAGTATTAATACAGGTCACCGAAATAAAAATTACCTCTATCGTACACGTGCCGTCAGCATTAGCGAACATGCTGGCTCGCAGGTTTGCACGATGCTCACTTCCTGTAAAGATTACGCTCTTTCGAGCCTACTGTACTAGTTTTTACACGTGCAGCCTGTGGGCTAGATATACGCAAAGATCGTATAACGCTCTCCGCGTTCGATATAACAATGCGTTTAGGATGTTGGTGGGGCTGCCCCGTTTCTGTAGTGCATCAGGGATGTTCGCAGATGCGCATGTGGATTGCTTTTACGCAACAATGCGTAAAAGGTGCGCTTCCCTGGTGCGCAGGGTGTGGGGCAGCTCCGACAGTATCTTAAGCATGGTTGCGAGTCGCCTGGACTGTGAATACGTTGGTCACTGTTGTGCCCTCTCTCATGGGATGTCGCAGCGGTGACCAACCGATTGTATTGTTTTTCTTGTTTTTGTTTAGTGTCTGTGCTTACTAACATAGTCGTAAGTTTTACTAACAATCTTGTTGAGTCTTGGTTACTCGAATAAAGAAAAAATTCTATTCTATTAGTCAAAGAGCGCGCATAGCTTGTGTGTGTAACCGGTATTGAAACGGTAACCTAAATAGAGGTAATATGTTTCTTCTTCTTGGTTACCCAGATAGCGGTAACCTTAGTCGTAGAAGTAACCAAAATTCTTCGAAACCTGTATCGTAATTTATAAAGGTTTTTGTTAGGGACCTAAACTAAGGACTTTATTAAAAGCAGTGGACTGTATGTTAAATGGTATAATCCAGAATAGGTACAATAGTAATTATTGGTAAACATATGGAGTACGCGCTCGTGCCGTCGTCCGTGATCGGTAGCGAAGTGGTTCGATGGCCCGCGTCCCGCACGCCGCACCTCTCACCGTCGCCCGCCGCCTTCCGCTGTCCCCGACAGCAGCCGAAGATCGCCGAGTGGTCGGAGACGTCCGAACAGTTTTCGTTTCCTGAGTTGGTCCCGGCTGTCTTTTGTAGACTTTTGACAGTCGTTACGGGTAGTCAGAAGTCTGACTGTCTGACAACCTGTCTAGTCGTGTTTCTATTCTCTGTTTACAGTCTTCTTCTTTAAAAAAAATTCAAAAGTCATTTATTCAAACTAGGCTGAGAATCAGCACTTTTCGAACGTCAAAATTACATAAGACAGTCCCCCAAAACGCCCACCCTTCACCACTACCTAGTGCCTTTAGCTGGGAAGAAGAAGTGGCGCAACAAACTCCCCAGCAGCACAGCTGTCTGTTCAGTTTTCGTGTGGTTAGTCACTAACCTGGTGTCAGAGTTTTAAAGCCGCCCATGGGCCTCTGACTTGGCTCCACATGCCGTCGAGAAATATCTCTCAGGCATGCCAGTTTCCTCACGATGTTTTCCTTCACCGTTTTAGAAGCAAGTGATAATTATATAACACGCACATGAATCCGAAAAGTCAGAGGTGCGTGACCTATGACTTGGAAGTCTGACGGTCACACCACTAGGCTACCTAGGGTCGTGTTGTGAAGGTCGGAGAGGCAGTCGCTCCATGTAAAATACTGGAGGCGATCTCAACATTGGGCAAGGCATATTATGATGTTGCAGTAGTAACATATTATCACGCCTGTATTTCCCCGAAGGGTCAGGCAGAGATGTACCTGTACCTATAGTACACCCACATTTCGCCAGTTATGTTTAAGTCCCATGTAGTAGGGGGCGAGCCTATTGCCATCAACCGGGCACAAATCTAGACTCCGGGCTGCTACTAAAAAAATTGAGATGGAAAACCCAATGACACTTTGCCCGACCCGGGAATCGAACTCGGAACCTCATGCTCAGAAGTAGCACTTTCAGCCACTAGACCAACGAGGCAGTCAGGATCAGAACATGTTAAAAAAATGCAAGCTATTGCATAGTTTTTATCGCGGGCTTTAAGCGCGGCGACCGAATCAAGAAATTCCGTAACGAAAAAATCCTAACACCCCTCACTCCGCCTACCATGTAATGACGGTTCCCATGACAACGTGATGTTGTCATGGGAACGTAATTTTTGTTTTATGTCATCACGTCATCATCCCAAGTGTAGCGTTGACAAATAGGAAGTATGGAGGTTACAAATGCTATGCAATAGCTTTACCGCGGCAGTCCCCGAGTGCCACACGTTTTATTTATTTTTTAAATGGGTGTGCTCGGAAATAAAAAAAGCAGCAATGTTTTTATTGATGTAAATACTAAAATGTCCAATTTAAGGAAGGCTTGGTACCCTCCATTTCATATTGGCTTTCATTGTAATATAACCCTATCACCGCTCAGTGGCCCTAATTTTATTCAACCGAAAATATTTTAACTGAAAATCCCCAGTATTTAATCCTATTACCCTACAAATTAAATCGTCGACTCAGTAACACCAAACACAAAAATCTAATTACACTTTTACCCCAGCTGAGATTCGGCGAACTCTATACAAAAAAAATACCCTAAAATGGCTGTGGAGGGTAAAACTCCCCATTACCCAGGTAAAATGGCAATATATTCCGTGCAAAACAAACATGCCTATGCAAATTTGTAGGCTACACATTGAACGTATGTCATTCATCACGGTCGAAGGGGGATGGGGGACGGGTAAAAATGGGGATAAGAACGAATTTTTGGGGAAGCCGCGAAATTTTTCCCAAAAAAATTTGGTAGGAAACGACGTTTTAAATAATGGTTCTGTAATTTATAGTGAGGTTTGTATTTAGCGCTAACTTTTATAAAGCACTTGCTTTTGCTCGCGGCTTCGCCCGCGTGGTTGTCGAAAAATATCACATGGGAACGTTCTACCTTGATAAAAAGTATGCTATGTTAACCCAGGTCCATGTGCCGAAATTCATCCAAATCCGTTCAGCCGTTTAAGCGTAAAAGCGAAAAAAACAAACTCACTTTCGCATTTATAATATTAGTAAGGATTAAGTAAAGGCTTTTTTGCTCACTCGTCCGACTACAAATGTTTGGCTAATTCGGCGCAAGCGCGTTGCCTGAAAAAGTCTCGGGCGAGATATTCAGATGTCTTGAATTGTTATTTAAAAGTTATTTCCATCAATATTCTCTCGTCTGCCAAAAATAACAAACCTCAATCAAATATACTTCAAGAACGGCGGCTACGAAAATTTCACCTTTCGACATCGACACAATGTAATACATTTACGGCCATGCATGATTTCCAGCTTCCAGCCTACCTAAGCTTTTTATTAACACGTTTAAACCTGCGTAACCCTAAAATTCCGCGCAAAAACCTCACACGTCACACAAAGCCGGTGAGATAGGGTTATTTTTATTACAGCGAATAAAAAGAAAATGGTGGTTATACGTTATTTTACAACTTTATTGTCCCTGAGGATGTATTAAGAAAATTACATGGGCCAAAGTGAAAGGGATAATTTCTTTCAATTTTGCGTATTGGATTGGTCTTTTGGGATAGGTAGAGTTCAAGGTTAAGAGCTGAAATAAACAAATAGGTACAGTCAAAAAAGGAAATAAGTATACAGTATGCATACGTGACAGTGCATTGGGGGCCCAGTGGTTACGGCCGAAACTTACGAAGTATAGGTACGAACCCAGGCGTTTACTTTGTGTACATTATTTCATCACCACTGCTCTCAAAACGGTGAAGGAAACCGACATGTCCTAGAAACATTCTCTGTGTTTTTTAACTTGTAGAAATTATTGAGAGCAGTGGTGGCCCAGTGGTAATGGCCGCGACTTACAAGTTGTAGGTCGTAGATTCGAACCCTGATAGGCGTATTACTTTGTGTTAAATTATTTCATCACCACTGCTCTCAAAACGGTGAAGGAAAACATCGTGAGGAAACCGGCATATCCTAGAACCGAAAATTCGAAGACATGTGACATCTACCAACCCGCACTGGGCCCGCGTGGTGGATTACGGCCCACTCCCTCTCACAGAGAGGAGGCCTGTTTCCCAGCAGTGGGAACATTTATAGGCTGATGATGATGATGATGATGAGAAATTATTACGCACACAATATTCTGATATGTCGTAAAGGAAAGGGTGGATTGCTAGTGGTGTACAAATGTATAAATTCTAAAAATAGGTATACAAATAAAATTTAAAATCTCTGAATTTACGTCCCAAAAACGCTATAAACAGGCCCAAATCTTCGTTAATTAACCCATATGTTTTTCAAATAGGCTAATAAACACTCCTGAATATTCGCAACATCGAGTTATTCTTATTTATTAGCGTTAAGAGGATCCCGCGGTGGTAATGGGGAACATTTGTTGGAGGCAGAGGTATTGTGGCAGGATGAGTTACATATTGTGTTTGTACCTTTTTGTAATAGGGTTGAATTTGGGGGAGGGGAGGTAAGGGCCCAACAAACTGTAGCAGTGATATAGTATGATCGGAGTTATTACACGGAAAAAAAATCTTCGTTTTCAAAGACGTGTTGAACTTGATATACAGTGTTATTCTTTATAATATGCACATATTGAAATGAGGGAATATATGCTTAAGTTTATCGATGGAAAAAAAATATTAAAAAATTTGTTTTTGTTTTTTTTTAATATTAATTTCAAAAAATATCTTATTGATAAATTTTACAATTATTGTAAAAATTGATGAAATAAAATACAGATTTTTGCTAAAAAAACATGTTTATTTTGGGTGGGTAGTTTTTTTACAATTTTCATTTTATGAGGACGCCTAATTACTTCCAATCATTATGGAGTTTGTTTCATCACGATAGATGATTTAGTTTAAAAGTTACAGCGTTTTGTTACAATTTTTTTTATTCCATAAAAGTGTAAATAATGTATTTAGGTTTTTTAAAATATTTCCCTGTCCTTAAAATTAAGCATAGATTCCCTCATTTTGATATGTACACATTATAAAGAATCACACTGTATATAATATATATTTTAATTAAATTCATTATTCTGGCCTGAAACTATTCAAAATATACGTTTGGCATCCCTCGAGTACGAAACCCTAAAATCAAAATCACAACATTTATTCGTTCGAAGTCAACCAAAATTGGCAAAGAGCAGACTCACGAAACCAACTTGTAAGCATATAAAAAGGTATTTTAACCCAATAACGTGTAAACTACTGCCACATATTCCACAAACTGCCATACTGCTGCAACTCCGCGGCATAGGATGCGGCAAAACGTTCCATATCACGCTATAACTATAAAAAATAACTGCTCAAGATAGAAGACATGGTTTTAGCTATTCACATCAAATGATATTGGAAAATACACTTATGTGCAGCAGCATGTCTACTCGATTACGGCTGAAAGCAGGGTAATGTATTTACTAATAGAATGAAGATGCTAAGGTAAGGGGAATAAGGGCAACGTTACTTAAGGCGCAACTAGCCGATACTTTTTCCATACAAATTTCGGGGGGTTTTACTCCACTGTTACACATTGTACATCTAAAGTAAAACATGAAATCGTTTTGTCTTATTATTCATTTTGTCTGTACAGAAGCAGAATAGTAAAAAAAAGCATGTAAAAAGTTATGAGCCAACAAAGATTCGTTTTTCTTGCTAATTTTAACGCAACTTTAGGAGTAAATAACTAATAAAAAAAGTATAAGATCTCCAAAACAAAGCTCGTTCCGACAAAGCTCAATTGTCGAATATTATAATAAACTTTATTCGTAATTGATTTATGTAGTAGTTTTTTTATAAAACTCCACCTTCCAAAGAACTTTTCGTAATTTTTTACGCGCTCGTTTTACTAAAATCGTTCTGAACGGTGTTTGTGTGCGTGCGAACTAGAGTTTGTGCATGTAGACAAGCGTCTAACTGCTCATCACTGATACTATCTCTGTCGGACACGATGCCAGGTGAGATAGCGTGCTTTTTGACCAAGCCCACCAATGAGTTCGAGCCCGCGACTAGTTGAACCTTAAGCCTATATTTCCCGTAGGGGTAAGATTTGGTATACGCTTTTTGCCTGCAATGTAGTGCCAAATATAATAGGCATGAAGCCAAAAAAAAAATTTTTCTGTCCTTCACATCCTAGATTATTAAAAAATATTGGACATATATTTTTAAGCTATTGCATAGCTTTTATCGCGGGCTTTGAGCGCGGTGACCGAATCAAGAAATTTCGTAACGAAAATGAAACCGTAACGAAAATAAAACCTAACACCCCCCACTCCGCCTACCATGTAATGACGGTTCCCATGACAACGTGATGTTGTCAAGGGAACTTGTGATGTTGTCATGGGAACGTAATTTTTGTTTTATGTCAACACGTCATCATCCCAAGTGTAGCGTTGACAAATAAGAAGTATGGAGGTTACAAATGCTATGCAATAGCTTTACCGCGGCAGTCCCCGAGTGCCACACGTTTTTTTGTCCTTAACATCCTAGATTATTAAAAAATATTGGACACGTATACATAAGATACGTAATCAAAAGATTACGGCGATACATTGAGTTAAAATGCGCCATGACGTCACGAGTATGTAGATTTTATACTTGTGATGTGGCAACCCCCACTCCCCAACATTGCTCCCCAGCATTAATCTAAGTGATTTTTTAAATGAAAACTTCTTTAAGCGCGTTGGGTATTTTTGAGATGGGATTAACCATTGATTTCGCGACACAATAACGCAATTTACCGACACCGTGGAGTAAAAGACATAAACGCATTGATTACCTTTTTTCAAGTTTTCACTTCTGTCGGCACTCCCGGAATACCACTGTTTTTTATTAATATGATAAAGCAAAAAATACGTGTCTAATTTTTTTTTTATTATGTGACTGACGGACTAAATTGTTTTTTTTTTACCCAGTCTGCATTTCTGGCAATACGCTTTTCCTATTGCCATTTAACAGGTTTTACGCTGCTCTATCCAAATTTAAGAATATAATAGGACAACAATATTATAAAGTAGTATAGTTTTTAAAAAAAAACGGTTCTTCACATGAAAATATGTTTTAAAATTTTATGAGGACGGTTTTTCCTATCCGATTACTCTGAGAAGAAATACCGAAACAGACTTAGAGGTCACAGTCTCTTTTAAAGTCCAGACATAATCTTAGTTAGGCCATATGAGGAACATGTAGATTAGCGTTTGAGATGGTCTTTCTAGGAAAGAACCCCAAGAGTGTAACCAGTCAGTGGAGTCAATATTTCCTGTTTTTATTATTTTGATTCTAACATTATGAATACCAATGTATTTTTATATCATGACCACATACTCAAACAGTTTTCATAAAACCTTACATTTGCACCACCATCGTTTTTCTACATATCCCCGAAAATACACAAATCAATCTCAATTCCGCCCAGAAAATCAACATAAAAATAAGACTACCCTCCTCCTCTATATTTTTCGCACACAATAGCACATACCAATAATAATACGTCACCAATGGACCGTGGGTAAGGTCTATCCGAACTGGTGGGACATAAATGGGTAGAAATTGCAGGGACATAAATGGGTAGGAAGGTAGGACCATAACTTTTGGTTTCAGTTCGGCCGTGTTTTGGTCCTAATGGCCTGAATAAGGAGCAGTTTAAAATAGGTGTCTAGGAATGATTGGTGTTTTAAAACGGTTTATTTTGTGTTTGACATCTGTGGTCTATGGCCTTTGTTAATATTCTATTTTCTAAGCGTATGTATCTAGTTGACCCATCATTATATTATTATCTGAAGGCCAATATTCGTAATTAAAAAAACCGGTCAAGAGCGAGTCGGACTCGCGCACCGAGGTTTCGTACCTACCCATTATACCGCCATAATAAAATTGATATAATTTTATTGGAAAAAAAAATTCGCGAAAACTTGTAAGTACCAAAATTTACCTTAATTTTCAACTTTTTTTATTTTTCGGAATTTTCCCTTTGCTTGTGCTGTAAGACCTTGCTTTTTGCCAATTTTCGTGATTCTAGGTCAACGGAAACTAGGTACCATATAGGTTTTCGACCCAAAACCTATAGGGCACTTCCGGTTGACCTAGAATTGTACACCTAATAGGGACTATAGACCTCAGTATCTGGTATAAATTTCAACTTGCTAGGTCCACCCGTTCCTGAGAAAATCGGTGGTGACACACGGACAGACGGACAAGAGAGTGATCTTATAAGGGTTCCGTTTTTTATCTTCTGAGCTACGGAACTCTAAAAATGTTTAAAACTAGTCGCTATTTAATCTCAGCGACAGTAAAGGTCTAAAACTTGTTAAAAATGTAGGACATTTTCCTACATTTTTAACAAGTTTTACGGGCATTTTGACAGGTTGAGATCAGAATGCCAACGTCCTTAAAAATACGGGTATTGCCCCTCTAATTTCTCCTGCTGAAAATTGGTACTCAGGAGTTAACCATGTTGCCAGGGTCGCGGGAAAGTCCGAAAGGGATACCGTGGCCCCTGGCAACATACAAAACAAGAAGGAACACGGGTGGGTTTTAGTCAGTAGGAGTCTGACACGCCCTCCCGCTCCGCCCAGAGCGGGAGAAGTTATTTGATATTTCCCAACCAAAAAAAAGGAGTTACCCATGTAATCGCAATGAATTGTCATAACCAGACAAAAGTACACTGATGGTCTTGTCAGCAATGTATTTTGTTTTCCTTTTAACAATTTCCAAAACAAAAAGTACAATCACGAACAAAACACGTACCAATAACAATAAATAAACTCGCATCACGCTAACTTCGTCACCAATCGGCTAGATTCGGCAATTTTCGTTCACCATTCGTTAAGTCGACACAATACAGTCTGTAACATCGGAAAAGGCCTAAAGAAATACCTTTTTTTTTCCTTTTTTACGCAACGATATTGTCCACTTTGTCGTTATAAATGGGCTGAGTGTGTAATCTTTATTACTTTTACGTAAACAGAGTTATCTTTTACGGTTAGTTTTTCTTTTTGTTGCTGTAATCATTGGACATTGAATAGTTGGGTTGGGGACGCGAAATACGAGGAGGACTGGCAACACTGCTCGAGTGACATGTCAAATATTTGTTCCGTAGTTTAAAATTATTTTTAATTAATAATTAAGTAATATTATGGTGTAATTATATGTGTAAACGTAATATAATTGCATAAATACTCAGGATTATTGTTTTCCTGTAAATATATGAAGTAAACACAGTGTTTGGTTACACACCGGTAACCTAAAAATATCAACAGCTGACTATCGAACTACGGATTTAAACGGGGAGTATTGCTTTACTTTTTACTTTATAATAGCACACAATCGTCGCTTTACCTATGTTACACGTCCTAGTTAAGTTTTAACATAAATAGTTCGCTGATTTAGCACTCTGCATTCGGTTTTTGTCGCATTGTTTACATAGTAGAAAACGTAACTTAGCCAAGATTCTGTTAATCTTAATCTGATCTTTAATAAAATATACAATAATATAAACGTTCATGATCGTTATTTTTGTATGATTGCTATACTTTAATATCAAATACATATTAACTTTACAAGCTACCCACTTACAGAAAAGTAAAATCATAAAAGGCAATAAAAGCATCAAAAGTTTACATTCAATTTAATAATATAGCTTTGATAATAGCTCTTTAAGCCAATTCAGTAGCCTACCTCATTTCTCCACTAATAACGCTAAATTCTCCAATTTTCCCTTTCATTTCTACCTTTACTTTATTTGTCTGTCTACTTGTTCTCACCGTTTCTTTATTCTAATTCCAGTAACAAATCCTGAAACCATGCCTGTGATGACCCGTAAGGCTACTGCTCAGGATATGGAACTTAAATTGAGAACGGCCCTCCAAAATCTTGAAGCATCTCAAGCCCAATGTAAACAATTGTTACAAGAGAATGACGAAAGTGAGGAGGAAGTTCAGAAGATAATCAACAAAAACTCAAGCCTTAAACGGGAGCTAGTAGACCTACATCAGCAATATGTAAATGTTGTTGATGAACGCGATCAACTGAGGGTGGTCACGGATGGTTTCAACAACTGTAGTAATTTGTATGAGGAGGCTTTAAGCAAAGTTAGGGACCTTGAAGATGAATTAATTCATGCCAATAGTCATATTATCCGGTTAGAGAAAGAAAAAGAATGTACTCGGGTTAAAGAAACTAACCACTTATACAATGAATTAATAAATACTAATTGTAACCCACATTCCTTAACAACTATTGACCTTACTGAAGATTCCTTGCTGAAACAGAATTATAGTTATAAAGTTAGTCATAATAAAATTAAAAAATATGCAAAACTGAATAGAATAATAAAAAAATGTAATCAAATTAAAAAACAACAAAAACACTTTTCCAAAAATATTCCACTGAGGAAAGAACGTGTTGAATTACTCAATAAATTAAACAATTATCAAATTAAATTAGAAGACAGCAAAAAAATCTATGAAATTGATACACAGCGCTTACAGTCTGACATACAGTTACTCGAGGGAAGACTTAGTTCCCTTTACATTAAATATGTGGGTTCTCAGAACCAAATTAAAGAACATATTCTTGCTGCAAATGAGTTAGTTATGTGTCAGTGTACTTGTCAGGTTTCAAACCCTGTTGCTGTCCAGCCTGAGGCAACGGAGGACCCGTCCCAGACTGAGAGTTTGAATCAAGGTTTTATTCTCAACCAAGATATTTCTGATGTAGTACAAGATCTATCACAAGTGATACAGCCTGAGATTGGTAGTTGTCCATCTTTTAGTAGTCATGATTGTTATCATTCAGTTATGTTCTCAGATAGTATAGGAAGGGGTTTAGGTAAATTAATTAGTAACAACCTGTGTTATTCTATTCAAAATTATTGTATGCCAGGGTCTACCTACAAAAGAATAATGGCATCAGTAACAGGAAATGTTTACAATCCTAAAACCAACATTACTGTATTTGTAGGTAATAGTTCTAAGGTTAAAAAAGACGAAATCACTGACTGTGTAACTGAATTGTTAAAGTTAAATTGTAGTAAAATAATATTGTGTGCTTTCCCATATTTTGAAAAATTGACGAATAGACAAAACAATTATATTCATATGCTTAATAAGCATATGCAATTCTTAGTTAGTCATTATAGTGACAAGTTTGTATTTTTTGACACCAACAGTTTTGTGGAAACTTTAAAATCGACTAGGGATACTGTGTATCTGCCTGTTAGTTTTAGACACATAATAGCACAGCTATTAGCTTTTTTTATAAACTCAGACATAAGTAGTATGTCGCAGTCTTGTATTATTAACACCACAGTGGTTAGTAATAATACTAATAATAAGGTGGTGAACTTGAATAAATGTAGCTCAAATGCTATAAATATTTTTACAAATTGTACGAAGGAGGTTCCATCTCCCTCACTCACTATGAGCTCACTGCCTGGTGATGACACTGAAATCTTGGGGTTAACTCCGGATAGTCATTTAAACTAGTTTGTAAGACAACAGAAGGCACCAGTAAGAATATTCTTATACCTAACAACAACAAGGTGTCTTCTTGCTCCAAAATTAATAACTATCAAAAAGGAGATCAGCAGAATGCCTTGAAATTATTTCATCAAAATATTCAAGGTATTTCTTCCAAATTATTAGAAATCGAAATGTTTTTAGAAAAAACAAAGTTTGACATTGTTTGTTTTACTGAACATTGGTTAAAGGATTACCAAATGCTAATTAATTATGAGAACTATAATGTGGGCAGTTGTTTTAACCGTAAATCTATGCTGCGTGGAGGTTCTCTAATCTTGATAAAAAATTGTTTAAAATCTAAGCAACGTAATGACATAGTTGGTTTATCAGTTGAACATTGCATCGAACTGTCCTGTGTTGAGCTGGATAAGCATGTTGTAGTGTGCGTATACAGACCCCCTAATTATCAGAACTTTTCTTTATTTGAGTCAATAATGGAAGATGTCCTAGCGAAACTTGCATCCAGTAACAAAGCCGCAATTATTTGTGGTGATTTTAATATAAATATTCTGGAAAATAATTCAAATAGCAGTAGAATATTAAGCCTTTTTAAATCGTTCAATTTATCAAATGTTTTTACAGAACCAACTAGAGTAACTTCAACTTCTGCTACTTGTATCGATAATGTCTTCTGCGGTTGTGATTATTTAGATAAAGCCATCGTAAATTATTTACCATCTGATCATAGTGGACAAACGGTAACTTTTAAATTTAGAACACCTATTCAAAAAGTGCAAATACAAATTAGACCAATAACAACTGGCAAATTAAATAGATTCAATAGTACCCTAAATAATAAGTTAAATGCTCTGGGCCCTAATATGGACGATGCAAATAAATTGTATGAGGATTTCTTTTCAGTAGTGCACACTGAATTCAACAAAACTTTTGAAAAGAGAACAAAAAATATTTGCCCTAATTTTATTTTTAGTGACTGGGCAACTAGAGGTATTAGGATAAGTAGGGAAAGACTGTTCGAGCTGTATGGCCTTAAGCCTTACATTAATACTGAAACTTTCAACCAGTATGTTGCTACATATTCCAAAATTTTTAGAAATACTTGCAAGATAGCTAAAGCTCTGTATATTAGCAACAAGATTAAATCAGCAGAAAATAAAATAAAAACAGTTTGGAAAGTTATAAATAATGAAACTAATAGGAACAAAGTACGAAACACTGAGTACACATTGGAGACTTCACGTGGTGCCATTAGCTCTAACTTAGAAGTAGCGCAAGAATTTGTACATTTCTTTACTAATATACCATCTAAAACGACAGAAGCTTTAAATTCCTCACCCGATGTCTCAATTAATTTATTAAGAGCGAACGTTCCAGGCTGCCCGGTTGAATTTCAATTTAAACATATAAACCCTATGATAGTTATAAAAGCTTTTCGGCAAATTAAAATCAAATTGACCGAAGATCTATGGGGATTATCTATCAAAGTTTGTACATCCATAATCGAGACTATAGCACCGTACTTAGCTTTAATATTTAATTTGTGTGTGGATCAAGGAGTCTTCCCGGATTTAATGAAATACAGTAAAGTTATACCACTTTTTAAATCTGGGGACAGTAAAGACACTAACAATTATAGACCAGTATCTGTGCTGCCGGTATTCAGCAAGGTTTTCGAAAAGGTAATGCTCAATCAAATGCTTAATCATTTTAACGCCAACCAAATCTTGCACGATCAGCAATATGGTTTCACCAAAGGACGTTGTACAACTGACGCTGGTGTCACCTTATTAAAACACATATTTACAGCGTGGGAGGAGGCCCAAGATGCCATAGGAATCTTTTGTGACCTCTCCAAGGCATTTGACTGCGTGAGTCATGAAACCTTGCTCTTGAAACTTGAGCATTACGGACTAGGTAAACTTGCGCTCAGTTTAGTAAAATCTTATTTAAATGATAGACAGCAGCAGGTTCAAGTAAATGGTGTCCATTCAATCGGTTTAAAAGTAAAAATGGGCGTTCCACAAGGCTCGATTTTGGGTCCTTTCCTCTTTTTAGTATATATTAATGATCTACCCCATTTATTAAAAAACCAACCACAAATGGTGTTATTTGCTGACGACACTTCCTTAATTTTTAAGATAAATAGACGTGCATCAAATCTTGACGACGTAAATAACGCCCTACTGCAGGTCCAAAATTGGTTCACTGCTAATAATTTAGTATTAAATGGGAAAAAAACTAAATGCATAAGATTTGCTTTACCAAATGTTAAAAGTAGTGATTGTGACATAGTATTGAATAAGGAGAAACTAGAATTTGTCGATAAAACTGTTTTCTTGGGGATCACGCTCGATTCAAGGCTGCAATGGGGTCCTCATTTAACATCTCTAGCAGGACGGCTAAGTTCAGCAGCATACGCTGTGACTCATACTATAGAAACTATCAATCCCACTCAAAGTAATGTTTTAGTATATTCTGATAGATTAGGAGCAGGTTTTGGATCCTTATTAAATAACCAATCTAAACATGCCATAGTTAACTGTTGTTACCATAACCTGCATTTTAATGAGCTTGTTCATAAAATAAAAAACACACAAATGAATGAGCAGACTACTGTAGTTCTTTTAATTGGAAACAGTCTGAGCATCACTAAAAGGGACATAGTTAATGGTGTCGACACCCTACTTAAATTAAAATTAGGTAAATTAATATTATGTGCATTGCCATATTCAGGTAATTTGTATGCTGAAGAAAATGATTACATTTATAGTTTAAATAACTTAATGCATATTTTGACATGTCGTCATAGTGACCGTTTATTGTATTTTGATACTAACAATTTTGTTAGAGATTTTGTTTTAACTCGGGAACATATGTTTCTTCCCAAGAAAAGTCAACATGTATTGGCTACTTTGTTAGCTTACAATATACACGCAGTTATTGATAATTTATCTGAGACTAGGCTAAGTGACGAAATAGTATTATCTAGTATTTCTAATAATACTGTGATAGGCTCTTTAAACTTTTAGACTCGACAAAAGAGAAGCATGATAAGAATATTTTATTGTATCATCAAAATATTAATCGCTTCTCTGGCAAAATCCTAGACGTGGAATTGTTAATAGATAAATATCATATGGATATCTTATGCTTTTGTGAAACCTGGTTAAAACCAGATAGGATGCTGTTTAATGTAAATAATTTTTCAGTTGCCAGTGCGTACAACAGGTCCTCAATAGGGGGTGGTACCTTGATATTATGTAATAGTTGTTTCAGACATAAGGAAAGGAAGGATATCACTGCTTGCTCTGTTGATCGCTTATGTGAGGTAGCATGTGCAGAGGTTGAAGGCCATACTTTCTTATGTGTTTATAGACCACCAGCTTCAAACTTGTCATCATTTTTAATCATTATGGAAGAAATACTAAGTAAACTTTTTAAAGATAATAAATTAGTTTTTGTTTGTGGTGACCTAAATATTGATTTATTAGTTAACTCACCTGATAAATATAAGCTTATATCATTGTTTAATTCATTCAATTTAAAATGTATATTTAATGAAGCGACTAGAATAACAGCAACCTCAGCTTCATGCATTGACAATATATTTACTAATTGTAAAATACAAGACTCATCCTTAATTAGTGGCGTTAGGTCTGACCATACTGGTCAACTTGTATCATTTGAATCAGATAAAAAGTTACGTTTAGATAAAACTATTCAGTTAAGACCTCTTACTAAAAATAAATTGAAAATGTTTAATAATAATGTTCTTAGCAATCTTTCAACAGCTAGTTTTGATTCACAAGACCCCAACATAAACTATGGTACATTATTTTCTACAGTATGCCAAGAATTCCATAAAGCATGTCCTGTAAAAACAGTAACAATCAATACCAAACCAAAATTTAATGAATGGGCCACTCCTGGCATTAGAAAAAGCAGAGATATTTTATATAATTTATATAACGAAAAATCATTGACTTCTGATCAAGTAATTCATAATTATGTAAGAAAATATTCTAAGATATTTAAAAGAGTCTGCGCCCAAGCTAAATCTAAATTAATAAGTAACAAAATTAATAATTCTAACAATAAAATAAAAGCTGTGTGGCAGGTAATTAACAAAGAAACTGGAAACACAAAACAGCGAGATCAGAATGAATTGTCATTAAACATTGATAATGTAACCATTTCAGATAAGTTAAAAGTTGCTGAGACACTAGAAAACTTCTTTACCAACATCCCAATAGAGGTTACGAAATCTCTCCCCTCATCATCTATACTAGCTGAATCTCTTTTAAAAGAACACTTCAGTAGAGACATTCCAAGTTTTGAATTCAAGCCCATTTCTATTGACACAATTAAAAAAGCATTTAAAAGTCTTAACATAAAAAACACTGAAGACTTATGGGGGATTTCCGTTAAGGTTCTTGAAGATATCATTGACACAATTGCCCCTGTCCTAACAGGCATATTTAATCAATGTTTAGATAGCGGTACGTTTCCTGATTTAATGAAACATAGTAAAGTAGTACCAATTTTCAAATCGGGTAGTAAGAGTGATCCCTCTAATTATAGACCAATATCTGTGCTACCAGCATTGAGTAAAATATATGAAAAAATCATGCTAGACCAGATGTTGTCACATTTTAATTCTAATGGGATTTTACATAGTCACCAGTTTGGTTTCACGAAAGGTAGGTCGACGACTGACGCAGGAGTAAAACTCATCAGTCACATTTTGGAATCCTGGGAGAAGTCCCAGGATGCAATTGGCATTTTCTGTGACCTCTCAAAAGCGTTTGACTGCGTTGACCACAATACACTGATCTGTAAATTACACCACTACGGAATTCGTGGACAAGCTGCTGATCTTGTTCTTTCCTATCTATCAAACAGGCAGCAAAAAGTAAATGTTAATGGGGCGACGTCTTCGGGGTCTCTAGTTAAAATGGGCGTGCCTCAAGGCTCAATTCTCGGCCCTTTCTTATTTCTAGTTTATATAAATGATCTTCCTTACATGATGACTAACTTATCAGATATAATTCTATTTGCTGACGACACTTCTCTTATTTTTAAAATAGACAGGAAAGATACAGATGTATTACATGTTAACGATAGTCTGGCTGTACTTTCAAAATGGTTCGCAGCTAATAATCTTTTACTTAATGCGAACAAAACGAAATGTATTAGGTTCTCATTACCAAATGTACCTCAAGTAGGTCTAAATCTAAAACTTGATGGCAAAAACCTAGATGCAATAACGGAAACTATATTCTTAGGAATTACTTTAGATTCAAAATTACAATGGGGCGCCCATATTAGAACTCTTTCAGGTAGATTAAGTTCAGCTGCATATGCAGTAAGAAAAATAAGGCAGTTGACTGATATAGCCACAGCTAGGTTAGTATACTTTGCTTATTTCCACAGTATTATGTCTTATGGCGTCTTGCTGTGGGGATCGGCAGCTGACGTAGATTCAATTTTCATTTTACAAAAGAGGGCAATCCGCGCGATCTATAAAATGGGCCCTCGCGAGTCCCTTAGAGACAAATTTAAAGAAATTGAAATACTGACTTTGCCTTCACTTTATATCTTAGAAAGTATTATGTATGTTCGCAAAAACTTAAGACTTTTCAAAATAAGAAGCGATTTCCATAATATAAATACACGTAGTCGACATGAAATTGTGATACCCAAATTTAGATTAACTAAAACAAGCAAGTCATTTCCTATAAACAGTATCCGCTTTTATAACAAGTTGCCAAAGTCTGTGACAGAACTTAGCGATGGGAAGTTCAAAACCCACATCAAACGCGTCCTTATCAAGAACGCATATTATAAAATTAAAGACTATGTTGAAGATAAGGAAGTTTGGCAATAATTCCTTCTGCACATGTGGCTTCCCTGGTACCTCATTAATGGCATAAATAAGTAAGAGTCTATTAACTGCTCCCAAATTACCATGTTTATTTAAATCTTTATTTTTTATTTTTTTTTGGTTTTACATTCGTCCTTGACATATTTATTATTCTATTATTTGACATTATATACCTACGATTTAATTTGAACTTTTTTTTTTTTTTTTTTGTGACTTTTGTGGACATGATAATTACTCAGATTGATTACAGTTGTAACAGCAATCATATAATTGCGTTTTATTAAAATAGGTTTTTTACTTTTATTAATCTATTTATTTTTTGTATAGATTCTTTTCTACATATTTTGTGAATGTGAGAACGCTGTAGGCTTAGTGGATTGTAGACCTGTTGACCATTTTCTATTTTGTTAAGTACTTGGTACTTATTGAAAGACCTACTCTGTCCTCCCATACCTAGAAACACTGTTATATGAAAGTATTGTAAAAGCCAATTATTTTTAAAAGAGTAACCGTGGAGTTTCTTGCCGGCTCTTCTCCATAGGAAACGACCAATTGGAACCGTGCACCTAGCTTCTGACGTTTCATAAGTGCCCATGTAGGTTTATGTGAAATAAAATATTTTGATTTTGATTTTGATTTTGTGAGAAAAATCCGTCAATTTACTGACGTAGATACCGCGAGGCTAGTCTATTTCAGTTACTTTCATAGTATCATGTCTTACGGTATTTTACTATGGGGACGGGCTGCAGATATCGAGTCTATTTTTATTCTGCAGAAGAGAGCCATCAGAGCAATATATCGTCTCCGCAGACGCGATTCTCTAAGGGATCTGTTTAAAGATATTAACATCATGACGGTACCTTGTCAATATATCTATGAAAACATCATGTACGTAAGGAAAAATCTAAGTCTTTTCAGTAAAAGAGGTGATAGACACAATTATAGGACTAGAAATAGGGACCAATTAGTTCAACCGGGTTTCAGATTGGCTAAAGTAGACTCATCCTTCATGGGGTGCTGTTTAAAATGTTATAATAAAATACCTTCCCACATACTCCAACTGAACGAAACGAAATTTAAATCATGTATAAAACGCACACTATGCTGCCAAGCATATTATAAGTTGGGGGATTACATCGCTGATAAAAATGCTTGGCTCAGCGCTGGTCCAGCTCCACAAGGGCGCATAAACTAATTGATTAGCATTCGAAAATATTGTTGCAGCTGCTGAAGATTGTAAAACTATCTTTTCCTTGTATAAATTCAATCTCTTTGTATTGTATAATTGCATATCACATGTGTGAGCACTGTGACCATGTTGTACATTCCATAAAGCTACCATTTACTGGGTACGTCTTTCATTGACTTGAATGTGCTCTGGCAGCTGAGAGTATGTCATGCTCACTCAAATGTCTCGCTGATGGTGGCGTGTGTGTTGGATCATTAAGTTCCCTTCAAAATGGTTGAGCTAAATGGTGCTGATCCATGCGTCATGTTCGTGAACGGGCGCCGTCAGTAGGGACTGGTCATCTCTTAGCTGCCACGGTTTATTTTATTTTAATTTATTTAAATTTTTGAATTGTTATTATATTTTTATTACGGACGCTTTTAACGTGCACGTCTTTCTACATTGTTCTCACATGTATAAATTCAACACGAATGATGTAACCAATATTTTGTAACAATATTTTGATTTAAAAGAGTGTCCGTGGAGTTTCTTGCCCGTTCTTCTCCATAGGTACCTACTACGCTTTGGAATGGGCAACTAGCTTCATTTTTCTGACTGACCGACCCCTTGACAATTCAAAAGTACCTGTAATTGGTTTATTTGAAATAAATGCTTTGAGTTTGAGTTTGAGTTTGAGTTTGAGATACGAGCGCTCCTTGTAAAAAATGGCTGCTTATAAATCGCGGGAATGTTTGTTTCTAATAAAAAAAGGATTTGGTCCGTTTTCGGTGCGATTTTTTATTGAGTCCGTAATGGCCGATGGTTTTTTGAGATTTTTTGGCTGTACTGCACATTTGTTAAGATTTTTGTTAGTAACAGATAATTTCGACGATAAAACTTAGTTTGTTATTTTTATATTCGTTCTTTTAAAAAAGTTTTTACAAAGTAATAATAAAGAAGTACCAGACCAAAAATAATTAGTACCAATTTTCAAAAGTAGGTAGGTACTATCGATCAGTCATGCCAAACAACTTTTAACACAATACAAACTTCAATTTGTAAACTTTCACTTCAACTGTACCGAGGCGAATCTTAAACATTTTATAAATCAAAAAATCCACTTCGAAACTTGATCTTTTCAGAAACTTACAGAGAAAGTAACTACTCGCAATCCACTTAAAAACTAAAAGATAGTTTCGTAAAATATTTTTTTTCGTTCCAAATAAGATTTTTTATCACAGAAAAACTTCTGTACGAAGTAAGAACACTTAACTTTAATGAAATACAAAATGTAATGGTTTAGTACGAAAAATAATGGTTGGGAACTACTTTTATTTCGAAATAAGAGGATTATGGCGTCTGTGGGCTAAAGGAGATAGAACACGCATTTTCATTCGCGATCCTAAATTCGATTCCAAGTGCGACGCTAAATGGGTTGAGGATTTTTTGTAAGAAAATTCTAGTAGGATAAAGATTGGGACGATACATAAGCTCACCCTTCTTCCCATGGGGGTAGGCAGAAACTACAAAACACCAACTACTGCGACTGTTAGGCGATTATCACACTGCCACGCACCACGCTGCATGTTGCGTGACTGCGTGTTTTAACGTTACTTGTAAGTATCTCCGTTTGTATAGAAAACACGCACAGTCCAACACACTGAAAACGCAACCACGCGCGTTCATGCGGATCACGCGCATACACGCGGAGAAACATGCACCCCCGCGCGTAGGTGCGGGGCGAGACGCAAGGTATGGCACACCGAATCCCGCAGTGCCGCGCGTGATTTTTATCAAAACTATCGTGATGCTCATTACTGCACGACCACCACAGAGAACGGCGAATAAAATGAGAGCCGCCGTGCGTGAATCTACAAAACGCACATACGCGCGTGAGTGCGCAAAAAACCCGCACTATGATGCAGATCTGCACTCCCGCAGAAACGCGCGTAGGTGCGTCGACACGCAATATGCAGCATGATGCGGGGCAGTGTGAAAATCGCCTTAGGAATCTACATGCGCAGGCATCGTGACCAGCGCGTCATCCGTAAAGCTGAGGCGCGGCGCGACGGCGACACGGCTCGGACCGATAACTCGCTTCCATGGACTCCACCGCGACGGACGATATTCCTCTCTAATTTTAAACCTTTAATTGTTTGTCCGGGACATTTTATAATTTGTAAATAAGTACGGCATTAAACCATTGCCTATACAGTGCACTCTTTCATTGCTCCACGCGCTAATAACGATCCTTACATACTCCTTTTGCTTCATTTACGTTCATACATCTGGTCATACACACGCCGGTTGCAAGTACTAGCCACTTGTCCATTCTGAAGAACATCGCCACTAAGGTCACTTTAATAATCCCCTTCTAGGGCCTCATTGAGACTAAATTTGCTATGATTGTGCCTGAACTAAACTTGCTATGAAACTTGCCATCTTATCTAAGTCTCTCGCCATAGCAACAATGTTAACAGCATTGTTGTTTCGGCAGTTAGAGGTAAGATAGCCAGTTCCTCTGTGGTTGAGGATTCCGGGTGAATACCTACCAACAGGTGAGATGCATGCCAAGAGATTTACCGTAAAAAAGTATAGAAACGTCCAAGTCAAAGTCAAATCATTTACTTCAAGTAAATGATTTGACTTTGACTCAAATTTACAGATAGCCAAAGATGATGGTTAATTGCGTGTGCTGGTGTGTTGTGTTACACTATAATTTGTGCAAGGTGACGGAAAAGTGCTGATGTATGCAATGCGCGCGTGCCATGTACGATACATGACTCGTACATGATATTATTTTTAAGTAATTTTTTTTTGTCAAAAATAAATTATGACCAACTCCGCAAAAGGGATGATGACAAAAAAAATATATTTGTTCGTCAGTTAGATTAGGTATTAAATTTATTTATTTACATTATCAAAAGATTACGGCGATACATTGAGTTAAAATGTGCCATGACGTCACGAGTATATAGATTTTATACTTACTTGTGACGTAGCAATCCCCACTCCCCAACTTTAATGCGTTTTATCTAAATCGTTTTTTTATTAATATGATAAAGCAAAAAATACGTGTCTAATATTTTTTTATTATCTGACGGACAATTTTTTTTTTTAAGTGAAAATTTCTTTAGGCGCGTTGAGCATTTTTGAGATGGGACAAAACCATTGAACTCGCGACCTGTTACCGATATCGTGGAGTAAAAGACATCAACGCGTTGATTACCGCGGTGCCGATTTTTTTCAAGTTTTTACTTCTGTCGGCACTCCCGGAGTGCCACTGCTTTTTTTTTTTTTCTTTTGCATCATCTCTATTGTTATAACCGAGAGTAGTTTCAATCGAGAACGGTTTCTTTGCCAAAAAACCCGTTACCAACAAAAAAACAACCTACATCACTACCTACCCTCAAACCGCGATACAACAGGCACTTAGACCCGTCGTCCGCAAAAAGGTCATTTTTCACGCGAAAATATTCCACCAAAAGAAAATTGCTACAGACGCCTGAAATTCAGGTAGTGGTCTCCAAATGGCAGCGTGTCTGTTTGAGAGCAACGATATGGTAGGCCATGTATCTGGGACGCTTGTTAGTACAGGCGGGGAGAAAAGTGAATGGCTAGCCTTTTTTTTCTTTTTTTTTTTTGTGAAGCGAAAACTGGCTAAACGCTACAGGTTTTGTTTTTTTTTTTTGGGTAAGTAGTTAATAATGAAATGTTGGCTACAGTCTAGGTATGAAATTGTAGTTCTTGTACTTAAATTTAAAAAAAAATCGTGTGGCACTCGGGGACTGCCGCGGTAAAGCATTTGTAACCTCCATACTTCCTATTTGTCAACGCTACACTTGGGATGATGACGTGATGACATAAAACAAAAATTACGTTCCCATGACAACATAACGTTGTCATGGGAACCGTCATTACATGGTAGGCGGAGTTAGGTTAGTTAGGTTTTTTTCGTTACGGAATTTCTTGATTCGGTCGCCGCGCTCAAAGCCCGCGATAAAAGCTATATCATCATCTGCCTAGCCTTTTCCCAACTATGTTGGGGTCGGCTTCCAGTCTAACTGGATGCAGCTGAATACCAGTATTTTACATGGAGCGACTGCCTATCTGACCTCCACAACCTAGTGACTAGGTAACACGATACCCCTTGGTAAGACTGGTTGTCAGACTTTTTGGGCTTCTAACTACCCGTAACGACTGTCAAAGATCTACAAATGACAGCCGGGACCAACGGCTTATAAAAGCTATATAATAGCTTAAAAAAAAATTGAAATCGTGTTGTATAATTTTATAAAAATTGTGTGTCTAATTTTTTTTGTTTTTGTTTCAGGTAAGTACTTCATGTTTAGCAGATTTAGAATAGAATAAACGAAAAACAGGTAAAAAATACTAAACAAACTACATTATATTTTTATTATGTTGCCAAAATATTTGTAAACATCAACAATAACCCATGTTTTCATAAAACGTCAAACGAACAACAAAACGTCATAAATATCAAATTAATATTATGTCACGTCAAATTCTAACCTCAATCATACGGTTCATGCTCGACATACTACAACAAATGAAATTGATAGAGGGGTTATAACTAATTAGACATTTCCAGGATGATATGGAGTGAAACAGTTTGACTAAATAATGGTAGTTAGTTTCAAATGAACGGAATGCTGAGAACTAACTTGAATGTATAGAAACTACTGACACGGAGAAACTTTCCTAAATACCTATTTGATACGCTGAAGTCTCAGTATGTTTCCGAATACGTACTAATTAAATGTTGATTTATTGACGTAACTTTATGTAGATATAAGATAAAATCATAATCTATACTTACTTATAATAAAGCTAAAGAGTTCATTTGTTTGAACGCTCTAATCTGTGTAACGACCAGTCGGATTTGAAAAATCTTTTGCATTTGATAGTCTAATTCTTGAGGAAGGTTATAGGCTATTTACTATTACGCTACGACCCTTAGGAGACGACCAAAGATAAGATAAGATATATTTATTTGCTCAAACATGTGTACACATTACAGAAATAAAAACGTGCATGCAAGATAACATTTAAAAAAATTACAGGTTCAGACATGTTTGTCACATATTATGGCGTGCAAATATTAATAATTATGATTGTTAATCATTTAGGTAATCAAGTCAATATCATTAATGTACATTGAAAAGTACATTAATGAAATAGACCACAAAGAAGAACGTTAAGTAAAAACGAAGTAAAAGCACGGGCGGACGATGCGATGCGACGCGGTGAGTCGGGAACAAGAAACTTCACGCGGTTGGTGTCGTGGACAGAAGCTAGTTTTTAACCGATTTCCAAAAAGGAGGAGGTTATATGTTCGTCGCGTATGTTTTTTTTTTTTTATGTATGTCCACCGATTTCTCCGTCAATTGTTAACCGATTTTGAAAATTCTTTTTTTGTTTGAAAGGGTATGCTCTCGAGGTGGTCCCATATAAATTTTATTAACTTTGCTTCTATAGTTTTTGAGTTAGCTTCAATAATACGTACTTTTTCCCGCTTAGTATGTGGATGATATGATAAGTTCCTGTCACTGTTATTTACATAGCAGGTAGTGGTTTTCGAATTTGTGTGGGGTAGGTACCACAACTAAAAAGTGAAAAATAATAACTTTTTACAAAAAAAAAAAAAAACAACCGACTTCCAAAAAACACTACAAAGTGAAAAATAACTTTAATTTCGGAAGTCGGTGGCAAAAAACGAAAATACAAAACCTATGACACCGACTTCCGAAATTAAAGTTATTTTTCTCTTTGTAGTGTTTTTTGGAAGTCGGTTGTTTTTTTTTGTAAAAAGTTTTTTTGTATAAAAATGTTGTTACTAACAAAAAATGGAGTAATATAAATTACACCATTTTTTCCTTACGCAGTCCAATAACTACCTAAAAAGATCGCTTATTTTTCGTGAAACAGAAAGGTATTTTTTTATGAAATGGCTAGTTTTAATTAGTGTACAAAAGGTCCAATTAATTCTGCTGTTAAACAACTCTGGATTCTGGCTACAATCCAAGCAAAAAGTGTTTCATAGTTGAAAGCTCGGCAACGTTGTTTGATTTTCGAATAAAAAATTGGAACTTTCGTACCTACTAGATAATTAAGTTTATATTTAATAAACTAGCGAGCTGCCCGCGCCTTTGTTTCGCACGATTTTTACGACTTATCAAAGCATGGATATTTCATCATTATTATGTAAGTAAAATATTAATGTTTTATATACATAAACCTTTCGGAATAAAATCTCTAAATGATAGTGAAAACCGCATCAAAATAGTTGTGTAGTTTAGAAGAAAAAAGCGGCCAAGTGCGAGTTGTACTCGCCCATGAAGGGTTCCGTAGCAGCAAGTAACATCGAATGAAAGGTAAATTGCGGTTTATGATTTATGACGTATTAAAAAAAACTACTTGCTAGATCTCGTTCAAACCAATTTTCGGTGGAAGTTTACAATGTACATCATACATTTTTTTTAGTTTTATCATTCTCTTATTTTAGAAGTTACAGGGGGACACTCTTTTTACCACTTTGGAAGTGTCTCTCGCGCAAACTATTCAGTTTAGAAAAAAATGATATTAGAAACCTCAATATCATTTTTGAAGACCTATTCATAGATATCCCACACGTATGGAATTGATGAAAAAAAAAATTTTGAGTTTCAGTTCTAAGTATGGGGAACTCCAAAATTACTGTTTTTTTTTCTATTTTTGTGTAAAAATCTTAATGCGGTTCACAGAATACATCTACTTACCAAGTTTCAACAGCATAGCTCTTATAGTTTCGGAAAAAAGTGGCTGTGACATACGGACGGATAGACAGACAGACATGACGAATCTATAAGGGTTCCGTTTTTTGCCATTTGGCAACGGAACCCTAAAAAACGCGGTCACACAATCAGACACAAAAAGCGACATCTGTATATATAAAATGGTAAACTGACTGACTGACTGACTGACTGACTGGGTGATATATCAACGCACAGCTCAAACCACTGAACGGATTGGGCTGAAATTTGGCACACAGGTAGATAATATGACGTAGGCATCCACTAAGAAAGGGTTTTTGGAAAATCGACCTTTAAGGGGGTGAAAAGGGGGGATTTTGTTTGTATGAAAAATTTATTCCTTGAGTTTATAAACTTGAAACTTGGCACGAATACTTATCTATGTAAATTATAAAGTTAGCCATTTTTAGTTTTTCTAAACTACCCCCTAAGGGAGGATTGGGGGGTGTCATAGTTTGTATGGAAGAATTTTAACGCGCGGTCTGATTAACTCAAAACTCGGTATTTATACTTAAGACTGAAAACAAATAAAAACGTATATCAAGGTTTTTTGAAAATCTACCCCTGACGGGGTGAAAAGGGGTATTTATTTTTACAGGGGAGGATTTTACTGTTTGGCTTGATTAACTTGAAAATTTGTATAAATAATCTATGTCAAATAATGGAAACGTCACAATAGACTTTTCAAAAATTATTATCACGCTATTTGCTATGGGGGATGAGCAATATTGCATTATGTTCGTATTCTTCTATAGTTTACCGCAAACTGTAAAAAGACTATCCAAAAGGTTAGAATATTGCAGATAATTACGGATTTAACCTTTTAAAACATTATCATCACGCTATACCTTTATGGAGCTAAGTAGTCAATCATAACATATACAGGGTGGATGTTGATATGGGGCAATAAGGGCAGGTATCTTAACCGTTGTCGCTACAAAAAAACGGTCTTAGGAGACTGTCCTTAACTTTTTGATCTGCATTCACAGATTTTGAAAAAATTGTACAGTCAGCAAGAACATGGGTAATTTTCACAAAAACTTTTTTGATGCCTGTCGATCCTATTTCTTATTACTAGCGTCAAAAAAATATATCGGGCCAACGGAGGGCGAATTTTTGAATTTTCTCGTACTCAAGTACGAGAAAATTCAAAAATTGCAAAAAACTTTCCATACATTTCGTAGAAAATGAGCCTGAGAGGAGATAGAACAACACGAAATATTATCCGCAACGATCAAAATCCGTAGTGCGCGCATAGCCTAAGTTTTTAATACCTATCTATTTCAACTTGATACTTCCACGCGTTTCTGAGAAAAAGTGTCTTGACAGGCAACGATGTCATCCTTTAAGGGTTTCCATTTTTCATTTTGAGATACGGAACCCTAAAACAGATTTATTACCTATCTATCTATTTGTTACCTTTTCATGCCGTAACGGCTGAACAGATTTAGATGAATGGTATACGGATAGGCCATGACCTGGGTTAGGACATTTGATAAGTACTCTGAATATCGGTAGTACGTTCCTGTGGGATATTTTCCGACCTTTGCGCGTGCGAAGCCGCGGGCAAAAGCTAGTTTATTTATAATATGTATAGATACCAAAACAACAAACCATGAATACATTAAGTGGGCCTATTTAGTTTAACAGCTTACTAGTTACTCTCAATTAAAATACGTAAAGGCCTTAGCAATAACAATTTGAGACAGTTACGAGTTAACTGGGTACCCTATAATTTGGCACCGTGTGCCAACCGTATGGTCATTCAGATAACAGGTAACAATAAAATAGCCCAACTAGCCGTGACAAACTGTACATCCCGAAAAAATCCAATTACCTACACGGAAAAATAATAAAAAAGTCGAAAAAAAGGAAAGAACAGCAAAAAAAAACGCGTTGCGAAAAAGAGCACTTCTGTTCGCGACTGTCCGACGGAATTCTGTTGCCAAGCGAGGCGTTACTTTTAATCTCGAATATTGCAATGGCGACAATTTGAAACCTACCCTATCTCTGTCCCTTTCTCTCGTTTACACTTTTGTATTATTCTGTCTCTTTTGTTCAGTGCGTAAATTTATTTTTCCCTATTGCCAGATACAAGACCAATTATTGTGTAATTCCTGACTACTTTCGTTGCCGAATTTGGGGGAAATTCGAGCAGAAATTTCAAACACATTTAGGGGTGTAGTTACCTTTTATATCTGTTTGGGGATGGTAATTCTTAATCTTTTGTAAAAGCTAAAGTACATAGTGCAATGCTGAGTGGTTATCTGAAGATTATGAGATTTGCGTTTTTTTCCTTTGGACTGAGCTTTTTTTAGTCTCAGCGGGCCATTTTGTTAAGATTATTATGTCAAGAAAATGTTGTTAAAATGTTAATTGAGTTATTTAACAACCTGTAGCCGGTTTTCAGCGGTTTGAATTATCATAGTTAGTGTATACAGGGTAAGTTTTTAACCAGTGCACAAAATTAAACACGTGACTTTACTGATCATTATGAACAACTTTTACTATGGGACCAAACCTGAAATCGAGAAAAAAAACCTGCTGTTCCCTACATTAATGTTCGCATAACTCGTCAAAATGTAGGGAACAGTTGATTTTTTTTTTTCGCGATCAAATCAAATCATTTTTTAACCGAATTCCAAAAAGGAGGGGTTATATGTTCGTCGCGTATGTTTGTTTTTTTTTTTTTTTTTTTTTTTTATGTATGTCCACCGATTTCTCCGTCAATTGTGGACCGATTTTGAAAATTCTTTTTTTGTTTGAAAGGGTGTGCTCTCGAATTGGTCCCATATAAATTTTATTAACTTTGGTTGGATAGTTTTTGAGTTAGCTACAAAATACGTATTTTTTTCCCACTTAGTATGTAGATGATATGATAAGTTTCTGTCACTGGTAGCAGGTAGTGGTATTCGAATGTGTGTGGGGTAGGTACCACAACTAAAAAGTGAAAAATAAAAACTTTTTACAAAAAAAAACAACCGACCTCCAAAAAAAAACACTACAAAGTGAAAAATAACTTTAATTTCGGAAGTCGGTGGCAAAAAACGAAAATACAAAACCCAAGACACCGACTTCCGAAATTAAAGTTATTTTTCACTTTGTAGTGTTTTTTTTTGGAGGTCGGTTGTTTTTTTTTGTAAAAAGTTTTTATTTGCATTAAAACATGGTATTACAGATGTTACATTAAAATTAGTGCTTACATGTTTTGCTATACATACATAGCATGCAAACTTGTCGACATGCGTCACATCACATAATATTATACAGTTGTTGGAGCATATTTAGTCTTTATAAATTCTTTAATAGAATAGATATTTTGTATATTTAGCCATTTATATAGTTTGTGCTTAAATGCTCTACAAGTCAACGTTTTTAAGTTGCTTGGTATATAATTATAAATACGTACACACATTGCTAAACAGTTCTTATTGTATTTTGTAGATTTAGGAACGTCATTTAGTACGAGTCTGAATGGATCTCTACGATTTCTTGGATTCACATCATTTGCAGTTCTAAATAAATCTTTGTTGTTTGTCGATTTGTGTTTGTCGATGTCAGGTTTGGTTCCATAGTAAAAGTTGTTCATAATGATGAGTAAAGTCACGTGATTAAGTATACGCACTGGTAAAAAAAACGTGTGGCACTCGGGGACTGCCGCGGTAAAGCTATTGCACTGAGCGGTGATAGGGTTATATTACAATGAAAGCCAATATGAAATGGAGGGTACAAAGCCTTCCTTAAATTGTACATTTTAGTATTTACATCAACAAAAACATTGCTGCTTTTTTTATTTCCAAGCACACCCATTTAAAAAATAAATAAAACGTGTGGCACTCGGGGACTGCCGCGGTAAAGCTATTGCATAGCATTTGTAACCTCCATACTTCCTATTTGTCAATGCTACACTTGGGATGATGACGTGATGACATAAAACAAAAATTACGTTCCCATGACAACATCACGTTGTCATGGGAACCGTCATTATATGGTAGGCGGAGTGGGGGTGTTAGGTTTTTAGGTTTTTTCGTTACGGAATTTCTTGATTCGGTCGCCGCGCTCAAAGCCCGCGATAAAAGCTATGCAACCTGTATATGATACGTCATACTAGCATAACTTAAATAAGTAATAAATAGTGTTGTATCAAGACCCATCAAAAATCGATAAGGGTTGCCACATGCTTGTTATGATGAATGTGGTCGTAGAACCGATGACCGTTGGGATAGACGTGTTCTTGAGTGGAGACCGCGAATCGGCAAACGTAAGGTAGGACGTCCTCAGGCTAGGTGGAGCGACGGTCTTCACAGGATGGCTGGTAGCAGCTGGATAAGAGTTACTGAGAATCGAGCTGAATGGCGTAGAGGCCTATGTGCAGTAGTGGACTGCTGTTGAGATGAATGTTAAATCGATATTTCAACAATTTGATATTCATTAGAGTAGCCCCTTAGAGATTTTGATGATGCTGAAGTTTTGTCAAATGACTTCCCCGAATTCCAAAATAGCACTTAACTTTACGCTATTCTACGCCATCCAACCATCTGAGCTTGGGACGGCCTCGAATTCTCCGACCATCAGTTTTACTATCATGTAAACGTTTAAAAGCAATAATTATAGCTATACTTTTCCCAAATACGTTGGGGTCGGCTTCCAGTCTAACCGGATGCAGCTGAATACCAGTATTTTATATGGAGCGACTACCAACCCAGTAACTGGGTGATACGATACCCCTTGGTAAGACAGGTTGTTAGACTTTCGGGCTACTGACGACCCGTAACGACTGTCAAAGATCCACGAATGACAGCCGGGACCAACGGCTTAACGTACTTTCCGAGTCTCGGTATGTAAAGATGGTCACCCATCTACGGACCAACCCCGGCAAGCGTAGCTTAACCTCATAGATCGACCCTTACGGTTGTTATTACTAAGCCACGAGCCCCTCAAAAAATTAAAAAAATACAAATATTCAAATCGCATTCAAAAAAATACAAAAGAAAAACGCATTTGAGAATGCGGCCGTTTAAGGAACATCTGTGTAGACAACTACCCATCTTTGAGGAACAATCACATAGACGATATTAACGACTGTACCCCCATTTCCCCCTTCTCCCAAGAACAACAATAACAAAGAAAATCAAAGCTTAAACAAACAGCCCTCGCGCCAAGTCAATCAGAAAGGGTAGGGTTTTTGTCGTTCAATAAATATTTGATTCATCGTCTGCTAAGTTAGGATGAGAGGTCGTGGTTCGATTCTTGCGTGAAAATGTTTAGATTTTTGTTTTTCGTGCTACGAAAAGTATTATGGACTGAGATAGTGCGCAAACCAGGGTTAAGACGTAGATATATGGCAGTGGCCTTGAGTAGTTAGCTTGCGTTTTCTGTGCTGAGCTCACGCAACGCGTCGTACGTCCAGCCAGTAAGTCGCCCATCAGAGAGCGCTGTCCCAAATAAGACGCATTATTAATTTATTATACGTAAAACAAAAGGTATTCTAATAAAACACGTATCTTTAAAATGGTGAAGGCTTCAGAAAAATACGCTTGTTAGTTTTTGCGTGATTCTCAGTTTTTTGTCCGCGTTAGACATAACTTTACAAATTAATTACACTATGTAATGTGACTATAATCTAAAATATTCACAGATAAAGTTATTAAGAAAATGCTTTAATTTCACATATATTTTGTCTAAATCATTAACACTACTCGTTTAGACGTGATCTTCAGTATAAAATCATTAAAAGTCGGTTATTGTCGCTTTAAATACAGTATTGCCAGCAGGATTTTGACAAAACAGTTTTCTTGGAAGACGCGCTGTTAATAATTTCATACAGTGGTAACTTAGTCTTAAGAATTTGAATGTTTGGCTGTATACAAACCCCCTTCTTATTAAACGCGCAGCAAAGTTACAATCAGAATTAGCTAGTTAACTGATTCATGCGTGACCTTGCGGAAATCCATTATAAAATACAATAGACGTGGGTATATTTAGTAACCTGTTCCGCTTAGCTATTTCTAAAGAGCCATAAAAACCCTGAAAGAAATCGACACGTGTTTCACCTCTCAACGAGGCATCCTCAGGATGACGACTGACTTGTCGTGAACCCGACCACGCCGTGTTGCCACACCGAGCGCTGAACGCAGAGTATCAGTATTAGCTTCAGATTTACTATTTTTTTTTTTTTGAGATATACGTTTGGCATAACATAACTTATTAATAAGAAAGAAATAGTTTTGGGATTGAGGCAAATAGAAAAGTTAGGTATGATTATATATAGTGCCAAAATAAATAGTTTTGGTATTGAGGTAATTTTGACCAATAAGACTGTTGTCTTTGAACCGGAACTTCCCTTTATATAGGATTAACATCGCCGATCAGACCTCCACAACCCAGTTACTGGGTAACATGATACCTCTTGGTAAGACTGGTCGTCACGTCTTTCGGGCTTCTGACTACCCGTCACAACTATCAAAGATTTACAAATGACAGCCGGGATCAACGATTTAACGTGCTTTCCGATCCACGGAAGGGGCTATATGTTTTGGATGGTCACCCATCCAAGGATTGACCTCTGCAAGCGTAGCTTAACTTTCGATTGATCTGTGTGGCAAATTTTGTACCCAAAAATTCCCATAAATTCAATCTCTTCCCTAAAAATAACCGCTTTTAACAAAAACCATGGTATTACTAAATAAGAAGACACGTGCTCACTGTTACAATTCAAACGATTACTAATCGATACCATTCGATGCGGTACAATCGAGAGCCGCACATAATCGATTCGAATCGCCATCGGTAACTGCCATAGAAGCCGTTTGGCATGCAACCTTTTTTACGAAATAGGTATTAATAGATTTTTATTAGGAAGTAATTAATTTAATATGATCTGGTTGATTATTTCTTAATCTTTGATTGAAAACCGACGCGAAACGCTTTGTCTTGCGAGAAACTTATCCCCGGTTTTAGAAATCGGACATTACTAATTTCCCTCTTATTTTACTTTTAGGTAAAGTAGTCTAGTAGTCTGCTTCTTTTCGTGTGGTTACTGGTTAGTGACTGACCTGGTGTCAGAGTTTTAAAGTCGTCCATGGACCTCTGACTTGACTTCACATGCCGTCGAGAAATATCTCTCAGGCATGCCGGTTTCCTCACGATGTTTTCCTTCACCGTTTTTGAAGCAAGTGATAATTATACAATACGCACATGAATCCGAAAAGTCAGAGGTACGTGCCTTGGATCGAGTAGTGTGACTGCCTCATTGGTCTAGTACTGCTGAGTATGGTGTCCTGGTTTCGATTGCCAGATCAGGCAAAGTGTTATTGGGTTTTTCCAACAGGAATTTCTCAGTAACATCCCGAAGTCTGGATTTGTGCCCGTTTGATGGCAATAGCATAATCAGCCTATAATGTTCCCGCTGCTGGAATCCAGGCCTCCTCTTGTGAGAAGGAGTGGGCCATAATCCACCACGCGGGCCCAGTGCGGGTTGGTAGATGTCACACGTCTTCGAATTTTTAGTTCTAGACTTGCCGGTTTCCTCACGATGTTTTCCTTCACCGTTTTGAGAGCAGTGGTGAAGTAATTTACACAAAGTAAAGCGCTTGTCAGGGTTCGAACCTTCGATCTACAACTAATAAGTTTCGGCCGTTCCACTGGACCACCAATGCTCAATATGATGGCAATAGACTCGCCCCCTATTTCATGGAATTTAAACATAGCTAGCAAAATGCTTATACACCTACCTCTTCTGATATTGGCGTGATGTTATGTAATGAACTCTTTATAATGTCTTAAGCCTTCTTAAATGGCTCAAAAAGATCTTACAAATCATAATCTTAATCCCCCATTATTTGCGCCCACTTGGTTACCTAAAGAGCGTGCAACCATAGTGATTCCATTTAATAATATTACTACCAAGCTTTCGAGAATATGGTTATTGTAATCGGCACCGTGGCAACTATACGCTGTTTAGTCTAACGGGGTGAGCAGAATTGGAAATGTCGAAGTTATGTTTCTTCATGTAGGTTGGTAAATTGGCTGGTTTGGTAAAAAGTGGTTAGCGCCGTTTACATAAACTTGGCTGTACTAAAATTAGCTCGCATGATAGCTCGCAGGTTTGCACGTTGTTTGACAGAAGTCAAAATTACACTTTTTAGGTCTTATTGTTCATCATTTTACACGTGCCTGTGGGCTGACTATACTCAAAAGTCTTACAGTGCCCTCCGAGTCCAATTAATTAATGCGTTCAGGGTGCTGATGGGCCTGCGGCGATTCTGTAGTGCATCAGGGATGTTTACTGAACGTCGCGTAGACTGCTTTTACGTTACGATGCGTAAAAGGTGCGCATCCCTGGTGCGTAGAGTACGTGGCAGCGCCAACAGCATCCTTAGCATGATCGCTAGTGGGCTGGACTGTGGTTACATCAATCATTACTGCGCCATTTGTCATGGAATGGCGCAGTAGTGATTGAGTTAAATTTCTTTTATATGTTTTGTTGTGGATAGTTTTAAGTATTACTAACACTAGTCTATAAGAACATTGTACTAACAAAATGGACACCATGGTCTGAAATAAAGTCTTTAATTAATTTATTTATTAAGAACGTCGTGTTACAAACTCAAATCATCAATAGTCAGAATTTCACAGCACTTGTACCTATGCCAATGGTGGTCCGTACACGACGCGACTTACTAATGCCTTATTAACTAGTTTGTGATGGCACTAAGGGGTCCGTTTCTTTAGAAACAACCATGACTGATTAATTGACTATAACTGTCAGACCACGCACAATATAAACTGCTAAAGACAAACTGGACGAAGATAAAAATGATAAGATAGGTATTTTTCTATGGTAGAGAGGGCGCAAGACAGGATCATTAGGTTATCGTGGGGTAAAAGTCGCGGAAAATAGCTAATTTATATTTGATTTACGTCTATTATCTATTGAGCAGTGGTGAGCCGTAGTGGCCCAGTGGTAACGGCCCCGACTTACGATTTATAGGTCGTGGGTCGAACCCAAACAGGCGCTTTACTTTGTGTAAATAATCTCTTCACCACTGCTCTCAAAACGGTGAAGGAAACCGGCATGTCCTATAACCAAAAATTCGAATACATGTGACCTCTACCAACTCGCACTGGGCCCGCGTGGTTGATTGGAGCCCACTCCCTCTCACAGAGAGGAGGCCTGTGTCCCAGCAGTGGGAACATTATAGGCTGATTAAGATATATCTATTCTATTTATATTCTGGGTTATTGGTTATAATGTCGGCAATCCGGGATGTAGGAGAGGTCATTTACAACCAAATTACCCCTTTTGACTCCTATGAAAATGTCAAAAAAAATTGAGTCATTTTACATTTCATACATTTTAAAATATAAAATGTCAAATTACTCGGGAAATGGTTGACATTGGCATAGGCGTCATCAGGGGTAATTTGGTTGCAAATGACTTCTCCTACATCCCCTTAACGGATTGCCGACGTAGAACCAATAACCCTGTATACTTTTATACACAATACCTGATAGGAAAACCACATAAATCTTCCCAGGCTTACAAAAAAACACCCTATAACACGTTTTTACCCCCTAAAAACCGAGTTGTAACAAGTCTGTTAGTAACCCCACAGTTTAAGGGTCAAATAGACCCATGGGGCAGTACGTTAGTATTACCGGCAGGTTAAAAAGCGAGGATTACAGAGTTAGCCGAGTTTTTATGACAGTTCACAGGGTTATTCTGAAAATAATGGATATGGAGATAAAATGGTGGTCATTTTGAATTGTTTTTTTTTTCCTGGTTTAATAGTGTTATTTTATTTAGTGGCAGTTTTGTGTAAAGTAATTTAGTGGTATGTTAAGCTATATTGATGCGTAGTTTTATTCATGTAAGGCACTTTTTCATTTGAAACTGTTTGTTCGAACCGCGAACCAGCATTTCGAACCTTTTTTCCATCTGTTCCAACCATTTTTTCAATTTTTTTATGCTTTTATGAAAAGGTAAAACCTTTCTATGTCTATCTAGATACTCTACAAAGAAAAAAAAAAGAATACCGACATTTCAGATTCCCTTTGTATTAAATCGAGGTTTTGCCAAAAGCTGTTTAAATCCAAAATATTAAGATCAAAATATCAACAGAAATGAATAGTGACGGCCCTGAATCCTACGCCAACCCTTTTCATCTGATATAAACTGTGTTGGCTAGTGATGTACCGAGTATGCGGTTTCGGCCTTTCGGCATTCGGCTTGACGTGAAATATGGTTTCAAAGGTAGTATTGAATGATGAAGATGACAGTGTTATTCAATGATTTGGTGTTGGATTTTGGATTGAATGGAAGTTTGGCAGTAAGTAGGTACGTTTTATGTTGGCTTATTTTATTATTCATTAGATTCTACCCGCGACTTCATCTGCGAGTCTATAACAAAAAAAATCTTGAAAAATTCTTTTTGCATTGGATAATGCAAAAAGAATTTTTCAAATCTCACTGGTAGTTCCGGATATTACCCCCTACATACAAACTTACAAACAAACAAATTTTACCTCTTGTTATTTGAGGTCGGCGCTACATGTATTTTTGTTCTCTATTAGTCATCGTTGTCGTCGTAAATTTTTACAAACCATGTTTTGGATTTCGTGAATCATTCACTGTGAATAATGATTAGGATTTTGTTTAAAGTAATTTAAGACAAATTTTTAAAACCTACTGTGTTATCTTTCCTCTAAATTACTCAACATAATTTAATTTTGACGTATCAATCGATAACGATTTCGGCTTTCGGCCCCCAAAAATGACAATACCCGTTTCAGTCCTACATTTTTCCAACACTATGATCTAACATTAATCCCTAGGGCGTAAGTCCGCACAATATAATATATAACAAAGAATATTGTAATCACAATAGGGCAAAAGGGTTTCTATTATTGAGCCTTAATTGCTTAGTTCAAATAAATGGAGCAGAGTTACATCATGGCTGTAATTCCCGAAGGCAAAAGATATTTATATACATTTTGTCTACTTTTAGATTTTTTTTCTTATTACTTATTGAGTGATTGTAGGTGTATTTTAGAAAAAACTTACAAGAAATTAATGTCATGTTTTTGTGAATAAATATTACTGACTAGCTGTTATCTGAAATTATCCTAAGGGAACGTATTACCGGTATAGAAAAAAAAACCCTAACCCAGGTTATGGCTTACATAGGTACCAACTTTCATCGAACCAAAAAGGTAACATACAGACAGCCAGAGCAACAATTTTTTTTTTTGCTGCGTGTTCTTAGATATGTAGGTGTTACGGTGACAACTCACCAGCGGGCGCTGCAGTAAACATTTATTTGTGCAAAACTTTTATCCTTTTTCAATTACTTTTAACCGTCGTGGGTTTTTTCAAAATATTTAATTTTGCTTTTTATTATTTATGTAACATGCACAATTTATTTTAGTCAACAAAAAATTATATATATAAAGCTTATTTTCAACTTACTGAAGATTTTCCCCGAATCCCGGGAAAAAAATATGGTCGTAAGGAAGTCTCCACTTTCTGTCTCTGTTCTCCGAAGTTTAGGCAAATATAGTCAGCCTATTCCGATCATTGATCATTACACCAATATTCTTCAAAGGCAGCCCCGGATCTAGATTTTTTTGAAGCAGGGCAAAAACTGGCGCTTGCCGCCCTCCGCCAATCTTTTGTGAGGATACGCCAAGTTAACCTATCCTATATGATTAAACGAGCAATCTATATGTATATGGTTTACGGTGATTTAAAATTAGAATTTCGAATTTAACTATTCAAATCAAAGTACTCAATTTCTTAGTGGCACCACAAGTTGGTATCTACAGGTATGTTTTCTAATCCATTTGTTTAAGTTCCATCGTGTACTTTTGAAATAGACTATAAGCCCTTACATTGACGTTCTCCTTACCCAGAATTAACCTCAATTCAATGCATTTATTATTACACCTATTACAGGCATTTTTAAATTGTCAAGGGGTCGGTCAGGGAGAAAGATGAAGCTAGTTGCCCATTCCAAAGCGTAGCAAGAAGAACGGGTAAGAAACTCCTTGGACACACTTAAATAAAGTAAATCAGGGGCACTCCGGTAGTACCGACAGAAGTGAAAACTTGAACAAGATCGCCTTGGTGGAAGAAAAATACTTGTTCCAAAACCTTTAAAGTAAAAATGCTTGCATAGAACATTGATCCGTAACGTAATATAAATAAAGAGCACAATCGCGTTTTAAAAAAAGAGGTGTCAATAACGGTGTCGCGAGTTCAATTGTTTTTTTCCATCTGAAAAACGCCCAACGCGCCTAAAGAACTTTCGCTTCAAAAATATTGTTACAAAATATGGATTCAATCATCCATGTTGAAATTGATGTGACCCAAATTAATATTCGCAGTCTCTGGTCAAGTCCGAGGCAAACCAGAGTACATCCTCTAATACTTGATAGCCGGCTTCAAACCACGACAATCGGTACCTACTCGCCGGAACATTTAATTAAAGTACCATGTAGGTCAGCAATTAATGCATGTTTGTCTAACTTTCCGGGGAGACCAAGTTCGGATATCTAGACAGTTTTGAAGTTAGCTTGGGATATGGGCAGAGGGAATTTGAGCCTGTGTGGGAGTTTTGTGTAGAAGCGAATAAGGTTGTAGGCTAGATCCCATGGTATACGCAATTTTCGTCTACTAAAACACCTCTATCTATACCTTTGGGGAATGTTGGCGTGATGATATGTTATATGAACAATAATTTTTCATGCAACTTATTGCTATGGCAGAATGACTAGGCTCTTTTGACTTAATTTTTTTTTTGGTGGGAAATTATCAAATAACTTCTCCCGCTCTGGGTGGAGCGGGAGGACGTGTCAGACACTTACTGACTAAAACCCACCCGTGTTCCTTCAGTTGCCATGTTGCCGGGGGCCACGATTTTTCTTTCGGTTTTATTCGCAACCCCGGCAAGCATCGGCCCTAGCAGACCCCATCAATTCTGCTGACATCTCTTTGAGGCGCGCATGGAACACAATGCGCCGTCGACCCGGGCCTGGTCCTTATCGGACGGCGAGTTACCCATTGCTCACCGTCCGCAAGCCCGCGCCTAGGGTGGAAATCGGCTCGCGATTCCCGATGCCCAGGGCGTCTCCTCCTGCGGCGGTTAGGGGCGTGAGGGCAAGTACACATTATGGTAAAACAATAAAGATATTGAGTTATTGTTTGTAAATTCTTGCCTCAGGACCGTTTTTCTTAAGTCATCATCTGCCTAGCCTTTTTCCAACTATGTTGGGGTTAGCTTCCAGTCTAACCGGATGCTGAATACCAGTATTTTACAAGGAGTGACTCCCTATCTGACCACAACCCAGTTACTGAGTAACACGATACCCCTTGATAGGACTGGTTGCCAGACTTTCGAGCTTCTGACGACCCATAACAACTGTCGAAGATCTAAATTACAGCCGGGACCAACGGCTTAACATGCTTTCCAACGCACGGAGGGGTCTTGGTATGTAAAGATGGTAACCTATCCACGGACCAACCGTGGCAAGCATAGCTTAACCTGAGCGATGGACCCGTGCGGTTGTTATTACTTAGTCACAAGCCCCTTTTTAGGGTTCCGTTGCCAAATGGCAAAAAACGGAACTCTTATAGATTCATCATGTCTGTCTGTCTGTCTGTCCGTCCGTATGTCACAGCCACTTTTTTCCGAAACTATAAGAGCTATGCTGTTGAAACTTGGTAAGTAGGTGTATTCTGTGAACCGCATTAAGATTTTTACACAAAAATAGAAAAAAAAACAAATAATTTTGAAGTTCCCCATACTTAGAACTGAAACTCAAAAAATTTTTTTTCATAAATCCCATACGTGTGGGGTATCTATGGATAGGTCTTCAAAAATGATATTGAGGTTTCTAATATCATTATTTTCTAAACTGTATAGTTTGCGCGAGAGACACTTCCAAAGTGGTAAAATGTGTGTCCCCCCCCTGTAACTTCTAAAATAAGAGAATGATAAAACTAAAAATATATATGATGTACATTACCATGTAAACTTCCACCGAAAATTGGTTTGAACGAGATCTAGCAAGTAGTTTTTTTTTAATACGTCATAAATCGTAAACCGCAATTTACCTTTCATTCAATGTTACTTGCTGCTACGGAACCCTTCATGGGCGAGTACGACTCGCACTTGGCCGCTTTTTTTTTTAAGTAAAACGTTAATAATCACCTTCCTACGCACCCGTATTGGCTTTATTTACAGATTCAGAAATCCTTGTTACCCAAATTTGCCTTTACTTAATTTCTTGACCATTAAGTATGTACCTAAAATTACAAAAATTTAAGCTAAAATCAAAGTGGCCGAATCACAGAATTAAAAATATTCTATCTTTACAAACAATTAATGCTATCCTCAAAACACTGTTCCAGTAAAGTACCTGCTTAATTAATTCCCTAAAAAAAAACAAAAGAATATTTTGACACGGTACAGTCAGCTAAAAGCAGTGTGACATTAATATTTAAGTACACTCAGCTCCAAAAACATTATGTTGGATTCATTTTTGTGACGTGACTCTATTTTTTTGTCACTTTTTTTTGTCACGTCGGGTCTCTGTCACGCTTATCTCTCGAGATAAGAGTGACGCTCCCCCTCTAGCAGTTTTTTCGTTAAAAAAATGAAAACTGTTTACTTTGGTGAATATTACTTTTTGCCTTGTAAAGGGCGATGGAGTTTTTTCAGCGTTTTCAGACGTTTTGTGTCTATTCGTTCTTTAGTTTTGATAACATTGAAGATCAAAAAAGAACTATGTTTGGACTTCATGTTACTGAGAGCTGCAAACCTTTTTTCAAAAAATATAAAATTTTTACCCTTCCATCTATGTGCATTTTAGAGACTTATATTTGTCAAATCGAACCCACACCTATTCCCCCTATTATCAGATAAAGTAGTTCGGAATAGACGCGACAATAGCAAACTTTGCATTCCTAGATCCAGGACAGCTCTATTGCGTAAAAGTATAATATGTATGGCACCAATCCTTTATAATACATTGCCAAAATCTTGGAGGGAATATCCAACGGAAAAATTAAGAAGTAGGTTGAAAAGCCTTCTGTTAGAGAAAGCCTATTACAGCACTGACGAATTTCTGAATGATAAATTAATCTAATTCTTCTAATTATGTTATTTCTAATTACTTTGACATTAAATTGACTAATTTTATTAAAATATTAGAGATGTTGACATTATTCTGTAGTACATTTTAATTTTTAAATTCTAATTTGGACTGTTAATAATAATGAATAAGTTTATAATTAATTGATTAAATGTAATAACCTACCTACTTATATTTGTACGCCGTTAAGGCAAAACATGACTGTGATATAATTTATTTATTAATCTTTATTTAATTTATTTATTTTTTATCTTGCATGCCATGTGTGTATACTTATGTTTTAGACAAATAAATGATCTTTATCTTTATCAAAATGTCAAATCTTTTACATTAATAATTTACCTTGTTACTCATAAATTAAGTTCCATGAATTCTTCAAGACAACGTTGTAATTACATTTTAATGTGAAACGTTCTTAAGTTGATTTAACTAATACTTTTTTGTCAGTGAAAACTTCCGCGTTGGGCATTCTTGAGATGGGAAAAACAATTGAACTCGCGACACCGTTACCGACACCTCATTTTTGTAAACGCGATTGTGCTCTGTATTCACATTACGTTACGGATCAATGTTCTATGCAAGTATTTTTACTCTAAAGGTTTCGGTTTTTTTTTGTAAACGCGATTGTGCTCTTTATTTAAATGAAATGAAATTGTTTATTCTGTATGTAGGATATTGGAATCACTTTTACAAGTCATATAAAAAAAAAAAATAAGCTAGACGAGTTCGGCGTTCCCTAACTGACTACTCTGAAAAAAAAGGCCGAAACAAACTCAGAGGTCGCAGTCTCTTTTAAAGTCCAGACATAATCTTGGTCAGGCCATATGAGGACCATGTAGATTAGTGTCTGAAAAGGTCTTTTGAGGAAAGAACCACACAGATTTGAGTGGACCTGTCCAGTCAGTGCAAGCATTTGTCAATAATCGTGGAGCTCAACTCAGAACTTAAGGACCTCAACTCGACGAACAATACCAAAGAAAGGACATTTAGGTAGGCCGCAAAGGCCTAGAAAAGGTTACGGATCAATGTTCTATACCAGTATTTTTCTTCCACCAAGGCGATCTTGTTCAAGTTTTCACTTCTGTCGGCACTCCCGGAGTGCCACCACTTTTTATTTCTTTTATCATGTTTAGATATCGTTACTTATCACGTCTGCTGATTTTTGCTAACTAATTTAATTTGACCCTGTATAAAGCCACCGTCCGCCTAAAATGGCCTCTATGAAAAGCCAACCTATCTCCGACCTATATCCCATACATAGTCATCTCAACGTACATTTAATTACCAGTACACAATATAGAGACACTCCCATTTCAAATAAATAAGTCACTATTTCACAGGGTGTGGTACTAATAAATTAGCTACCCTTAGAACGTGGTCCAAATGTTGAGATTTTAGCGTCGAATTGATAAAAAAAAATACAAGATGGCGCTTGACAAGAGCTGTCAAAATTTAAAATATTTTTCGAAAAATTAAAGTGCCATTAAAAATGAGCTTTCTATTTACAGAGATTTACTAATACAAGTCTTAGCATGTCAATGAAGAAAGTTAAAAACATGTTATATTTATTTTTCATAAAAAAAACTTTAGAAGCTTTAGGTAAAACTGCATTAGTGTTTTAAAACTTAAAATATCTTTCGCAAAGACTCAAAAAGTTTTGCTTTGAGCGCTTTAAATGATGGTAAAACTGCTTAAAAATGTACGTGGTTAATAAGTTCAAAGTAAAAAACTTTGAGGAGAATTCTTGGCAGTGCGCTGAAAGTTAAAATTACGGATTTTCTTCTTGAGATATCTCCGTCTTTGCTAATATTTGTTAAGCTTTCAGCGGAATAATAAATCAAAGCATGATTTTAGTTTGTCATCAAACAGCTGAAGATATAGTCACAATTTTAAACTTGCTGCGATTTTCCACTTCAATCTTTTCTAGTCTTTAGGGCCTACACGAAGTGATGACAATGATGGCAAAGTTAAAAATGTATGGGACTGACATAATCTACCAAAACGCTTATGTTACTCTGAAGTCGAAGTCGTAAAAATAAGAAACGCTTTGAAAACTATTGCCACTTGTCTAGGCCGTATTGTAACTCTAATTATGTACTTGAGTTAAGCGTTAGCGATTCTGTGTTTAAACCAATCAGATATCAGTATAGCTGCTTTGAGGGCTCCCACACAAAACTGCGAATTCGCATTGCATTGCAAAAATCTGCGAGCTTGCAGTGCGCACGGCCTAGGCCGAGCTTGTAAATTTTTACAATACGATACGAATTCGCAGTTTTGTGTGGGAGCCCTAAGACTCTGGGATCCAATCACACATACAAAGCTAATTTCATATTTAGTATTATTTCCCAATAAAATCGCTGTCACCTTTTCCTTGAACCAAACCACGTCTTATTTAATTATAATAGAAACTGATACTGGTTGCCAGATAACCCGGATAGGATGGGTGTTGTGCTAAAAATATGTTGATCAAACTGATAACATTGTAGGAGAAAATATTCATGCTAATATAGCAAAATAATCGTGCTTTTGTAGGTAGATGGAAACCATAGTAACCATTTTAATTAAGAAATGGCAGCCGGAAGCCATAGTATTTATTTGATTTTAGAATTTTCGATTAATTAACTCTGGTTTGAAACGTGCATGAATATGAGAAAGAAAGTAGAGTGTAAAGTTTCATCTCGAAAATAACAAAAGAGTTATCAAATTCAAATTATCACAGTATTTTATTTACATTATGTATACATAATATTTCTATTTCATAGTACATACTTCTTTTACATAAACTTGTTAATTGATTCAAAAGAACTTCCTTTGACCATCTAAGTTAAAGCTAATTTTATGATTACTTTGATATTATTGCTATTGTAGAATCAGTTACTTTGATATTAAGCAACTTCATAGATTTTTCATATCATGTTTTGCTCCATAGATTTTTCATATCATGTTTGAATCCTTCAAATCACTATAGAAACTCATGGGTAATAATGAAAGCATTTAAGGAACTTCCTATCATTGTTATGAACTGAACAACTCTTTATCAATGTTCACTGTTCATTATTTAGTCAAAGCACTTGTCAGATGGTCTGCTGGTGAGTTTTGATGATGATGCGCAGCAGCCTGTTCTCTGGCAACGTGTCTAATGCAGCAAGGAGGTTGTTGATATTGCCATAGACACAGCCATTTGCCAGGGCCACTTGCACTGCCTGCCCTATCCTGTCTAGGCATCTTTTATTTCGTAAAAGATAATGTGAGAATAGCTCCTGCTATGGTAAAAAAAAATACTAGCCAATCAGGGAGGAGGTATCGGGTCTGACTATTCAGCACCCTTACTGCGTAAAACACTTCAATGACAAGCTGAATGATATTGCCAATTCATTGCTTCATATGTTCAAAAAATTTGTCTGTCGAACAACGTAAATAACGCAATGAATGTTGATAACGCAATTTGCGACGGACGTACGTTTGAGTATCGTCTCTTGGAAGCTATTTGAATGCACTATAGAGGTATGAGGAACAGTGTTTTAAGTTCACTCATCCTCTAGAGAAAAGGGAGGATCCTCCGACCAGACGGGTGTCGTTTCTGGTGGGCAATTGCCCCTCGATTGATATCGGCACGTTGCGACCTCTGATTTGGTTTCGGCCTTTCTTCTCAGAGTAGTCAGATAGGAAACGCCGAAATCATCTAGATTTTTTTTTTTTTTATATGACTTGTAAAAGTGATTTCGATATCCTATTTACAGAATAAACAATTTCATTTCGTATTATACTCGTCGCGCGGTAAACTCTCTAGGTATGAGGGACAGTGTGTAAAGTTCACTCATCCTCTAGAGAAAAAGGGAGGATCCTCCGACCAGACGGGTTCGTTTCTGGTGGGCAATTGCCCCTCGATTGATATCGGGACGTTGCAACCTCTGAGTTTGTTTCGGCCTTTCTTCTCAGAGTAGTCAGGTAGGAAACGCCGAACTCATCTAGCTTATTTTTTTTATATGACGTGTAAAAGTGATTTCGATACTCGTATCCTATTTACAGAATAATCTATTTCATTTCATTTCATATTATACTCGTCGCGTGGTAAACTCTGCTTGGGAAATGTAGGATTTTGCGTGAAGTCAATGTGATGGGTAGTTGCGCACAGCAATCTTTCCCAACAATGGAAGGTAAACTTTGAGACAGCTTACATGTATTAGATCTTCATTATTGTGTTATTATTAAAATGACATTTGTAACGGATATGGAGGAAGAAGGAAGTCTGAAAGTGTGTGAAAGTCTGGCAAATGTCGAGAGGAAATTATGAGTATGAATGTGGATGGGTACAAGAATAGGTGAAGACAAGAAAAACGATGGATTGTCTTTGTGAAAGATGATACGGTTTGAAAGGGTATCTCCCTTTCAAACCATATATCATCTACTACTGACGATGACGACCAATTTGTAACCAATACCCCATGACATTACGTCAAAATCTCAGGGTAATTTTGTACTACCACCGACAAACAAATCAATAATAACAAGGACGAATATAACTTATAACTTCCTGTGATTTATTATTTATAGAACTCAGCAATTTTTTCAATAATCAAGGATACTTCTTTTTACCGTAGTTCCTAGAAAAAGTTAATTTAATCGTAAAACCATAATGAAAAATTTGTAGATTGATAAAAGCTAGTGAGTAACTAGAACAAAAAGCTTTAGAAATATTTTTAATTTAGTTATTTTTATGTGAAAGGTTTCTTTTAAAACGTCTATATTCTTAATATCCGTTCATTGTCGATTCATTAAAAACTTCCATTCTCATAATGTCACTTAGAAAGTGACTAAGTGACATTACGATAACGGAAGTTTTTAGTTAGTAGTTAGATACTTTATTTTATATTGTCTTTAAAAGCCATTTTTAACCGACTTCCGACTTTAATTTCGGAAGTCGGTGTCTTGGGTTTTGTATTTTCGTTTTTTGCCACCGACTTCCGAAATTAAAGTTATTTTTCACTTTGTAGTGTTTTTTTTTGGAGGTCGGTTGTTTTTTTTTTTATAAAAAGTTTTTATTTTTCACTTTTTAGTTGTGGTACCTACCCCACACACATTTGAATACCACTACCTGCTACCAGTGACAGAAACTTATCATATCATCTACATACTAAATGGGAAAAAAATACGTATTTTGTAGCTAACTCAAAAACTATCCAAGCAAAGTTAATAAAATTTATATGGGACCAATTTGAGAGCACACCCTTTCAAACAAAAAAAGAATTTTCAAAATCGGTCGACAATTGACTGAGAAATCTGTGGACATACATAAAAAAAAAAAACATACGCGACGAACATAATATAATTATAACCTCCTCCTTTTTTTTATAAGAACATTTCTACTAAGTTTGAAAGTAACTTGTAACAAAATATGCTTTATATTTCAAAACATGTTTGTTTCTTTCTTTCTTTATCAGCATAACTAAAATAACCAATCTTTTTGGAGTGAAAACTTTTTTAGGCGCTTTTGGCATTTTTGAGATGGGAAAAAACAAATGAATTCGCGACACCGTTACTTACACCTCATTTTAGTAAACGCAGTTGTGCTCTTTATTTAGATAAGGTTACGGACCAATGTATTTTTCTTCCACCAAGGCGATCTTGTTCAAGTTTTCACTTCTGTCAGCACTCCGGGAGTGCCACTGTTTTTATTTTTATTTTCCATTTCTTTATGTACTTTTTCTCGCTCTCCTAAGAACATAACTTCTGTTCCATATTATGTTCTTTTTCCTTCAATACCACAATTTTTACACCAAAGATCGCATTTTCAATCAACAGGTGCCTGGAATTCTGCCTACCCTGTAATATAACCCTCCCCATAGAGCTATTAATAACGCTCGTAACAGAAAACATACGTAGCATGTAATAAAGTAAGGCTTAGGGCACAATGATTGTGGGCAGAAGGACCACTCTATTCAGAAGGCGAAAATTGGACAGACCGAAATTGGTCACAAAAATAAAGAAGTACGAAAAATAAATATTGAAGTAGCAATGTAGCTTCGAGTAGGAGTGAAAGACGAATGCAAAAGAAAGTATGCAAAAAAAAGACATTTTGCGACGACTGCAAATAAACTGGGATAACGGCAGGAGAATGATGACGAATGTAGCTTCGGGAGCAATATTTTTAACCGTGTCAGTTGTTTCAAAATTTTATGTAGTATTCAGCTTTCGTGCTTACTATATCCGTAATATCTGGCATAGCCCGATAATGCCGAAAAAGAGTCACAGAGGATACGCATAAAAGTATTTGAAATGGCTTAGCGATTTGAATTACCACTGCTGAGTGTTGACTGTTACTACCTATATCTAGTACAAAGCAGCACCTTTACCTAGCATTATTTTATTTACTCTTTTGACTTGTTGTAAGTGCACAAGTTAACTCATTTAAAGGCGTTGAAGAACTGGTCCTTCTGCTCTTAACATTTTAGTAAGGCTTAGAGTACAATGATGAATGGGACAAATGAGAGGGATCCCGTTTCTCATAATGTGTGACAGTTTTGGAACAATCAAGAAGTTTTTATTTTATAAATTGTTTGGTATTAGAGATGGGAGTAATTGAGGGTGTTGCTATGACGCCTGTTGTTTCAGAAACATGTAATTGTATTATTTGTTGAGAACAAATTAGGGGTTTTGCCGCTACGTAATAATTTAGATGAAATTCAACTGCTGAAATAATGATGTCGCTATATTAAGAAAAGTCACAATGATTAAACAATTAAATATTTAAATAAACCAACAGAAGAAAATTTACATAGTCTTCTAGAAAAACCGTAGTCAAATGAAAACTTGCTAAGCCATAATTACATCTTGCCTTTGATAAAACCACGGAAAAAGCCCACAAACAGTGTTTCTTCAAAGAAACAAATGCTGCTTAGATTAAAAAGAAATGAGCTAACAATAGTCTTTTTTTCCATTTAAACACAAGAAAAAAAAACAACTTCCAACAATTTAAATTTTACTCCCCTTGCATAAATTGTACTCCTTACATAAACCTCAGAACAGTTAATTAGGCTGTATCTTCATGAGCGTTAATTAGCAACGTCTGAATATTCCAAATATCGTGACGTGACAGTTCTCGTCTGCGTGACAAGTCTCGTCAACGTGACAAAGAAACAGTGTACGCGCGGCTTTATCTTGAGATATAATGCGAAATGAACGTGGATGCTCTGTGGATTCATTTGTTTTAGCGAATTGGGGATATTTTGAATTTAGGTCGAATGAAGGAGAAAATGATGAAAAGAAAATATTTGAAAAATTTACGGTTAAAATGAATAAATTATCGTTCATGTTGATGTTTTGGGCATTTATAATCTGGAATAATAATTTACAGCACTTTGAAATGGTAATTAACGTAAGGATTAATGATGACGATCACATAACGCCGAATGTCATAATTAATTCTAGGAATCTACTGAAATAATTAGTACTAACGTATCGGTTTATGATTAAGCACGTAGTTAAATTGAATCAGACAATGTTAAATATGCAAAACTGTAACTCAAACCTACAAACTTCCATTTCATCTCTCGAAATTCAAAATAGGTGATCATTGTATGATATTGATAATTTACTACAAAATTTTCCATGGCAGAGTATATTAAAATGTCGTATCGTCCACTTATTTACTAATAACATAATACAATTCAATCAGCCAGTCAAGCGTGTTGATTATGGCGTTGCCCCCGGGAAAGCTCATTAAGGGAGTCTACTTGTAATGGTGGACTATAAACTAAATCCACATAATATAGATTAAAACTGTTAATTTACTAAGTGGTGTATCAGTGAAAAGGTGAAATCAATTTTAAAACTATGTACTTTTATTATCTGCTGATATTAAAAAAATGCGAACAATCACAACTGTAAAATCTCTGAATGTTTAATGATTTTACCATTATTACCTAAATAGAACCTAAGATAAGTTTCCTAGTAAAGCCTTCGCCTCGTTAAGATCAAATCAGAGACCCTAAGATCCGTAGCTCCGTTTACTAATATTAGGTCGTAACCCGGGTACACCAATAAACCGATATACACTAGCAGTATAATCGTTATCCGTATCAGTTCGAAATTCAATGCATACTATAATTTCTGAACAACCTAATTCAAGAAACTAATCTAGGAAAGCAATCACATATTCCTGGAGTGAGGGGAGCTTCCCTTAGCCTGTAACATAAAACTAGAATATCATCTATATAAGTTAAATTGTTCTTTGAAAAGATAATGCTACGAATGCTACGGTATTGTTCTAGAAAGTAATTGTAGAGTTGTCTTGTGCTTATGTTTATCTTTTGTAATCAGATAATGGAACACGCTTTTATCATTAGAGGCTTTGATGTTCTACATTGTGAAAGCTATCTAAGTGATGATAGCCTTTTGTTAATTCCACTAACTGAATTGATTGGATTGTCAATATATTTTTCTTTTAAAATAAATCCAAATATTTTTATTAACTTATGGAGCTTCTACTTTCAGAGCCAGACAACAAATTACTTTCTATTTACCCCGGATCCAAAATCAATTAAAATAAAATCTATTATTATCTTTTAACCAGAAATTCGTCTTCTCAATACTTTGTCATCAAAACAAACAATACTTAAGACACCCGATACCAGTGACACTAATAAAACTCGTATTGAATTCTAGTAATCTGAACATTCGTGACAGGATAAATATCCCTTGTACTTACCTGTTTTTAAATCCAATAACAACCGTGGAATTGAATCAGGTTGAATTGAATTCTATATAAACATTTGTTAGGCTTCCACAGCGGTCATGACTGAATAAACATTGTGATATCGTTTGTGTGTGGATGAAATTAGCTTCACATGGATACGAGGAAGATGGAACGTTGCCATGGTAACGGTATGAATAGGCGGTAATATCTCCTTCCATATATTATAAAAACGCGACAGCTCTCTGTCTGTTTACCAGTTATTGCGATACAACTCGCGAATCACTTGTGTGGTTTACGTTATTTTTGTTTTCATTCTTGGATAACTTATCCATCCATATCCATATCTGGCTAGGTTTCAGTATAAATTTCATAAGAATCAGCTAGTCAAGGTAAAACTATTCGACAGTCGAGGCTTCCAATAAATGGTCAATGGAGACACTACATTATTACTAAACTTGTCTTTCGGATCGGTGATCTCAGTTTGTTGTTATTTGCAGACAGCAACTCCGCTACGTACTCATCCTTTTGACGTAATCCCTCAATCGTGTTTTACTACAGCCACGCTACGGGCGTGAAAGGGGTTGCCTGTTCTTTGTCGAGAATTTCATAGAATCTTAATCTTTTGAGAGTGTTGTTGCTCATCTTTCCTTTAGAATACATGGTATAAAAGATGATGGAAAGGTGAATCATCTTACATCAAACAAAGCAAGATCAGCCTATAATGTTCCCACTGTTGGGACACAAGCCTTCTCTCTGTGAGAGGAGGAAGATAATCCACCTCGCGGGCTTAGTGCGGATCGGTGGTTGTCACAAGTTAATTTCTTCATTATGTTTTTATTCACCGTTATAAGAGCAACATCAATTTAAATAGAGTCAAATGCCAAAATTATAACTCAAAATGTGTGTTCTTCTCATAGCAATATTATGTGTATTAGAAACTAGAGCAACATTTAAGTCTTTAATACTTCCTATACTTGCATGTATAGCTATGTTCATTGAAGCCACATAAATTAGGATCGTAGTGGGCTTAAAAGTTTCAGCAGTGGTTGAGTTATGTTACAGTTGGTTCAGTCAATCGTTCGTGTATAACATTATTTACTTTAGGATTACAAGTATGATTCACTTCCTTATGAGACGGGGTCGGCAGACTTTAAGCTGTTTTAATACTACCAAATTACTTACAGATACAATACAAAATATCGGATCTAGATCAATTAAACAATGATGATAATAAATATGTTAAATTACTTAATACCGTTACTGTTAGGCTTCTCTGTTTTATATCTAGGTTTTGTTAGTTAATTAAAAACATTTTAAACTAAACATTATCGTCAGGCGTCTTAATAATTTGCCTGTCAAAAAAGTGTTACATTGAAATAGCAAGTAACATATTGATTGCTAGCAAAATTTTGGCAGGCGCTTAAATTACTTGTTTTCTTAGCATTCTTACATTATAGATACACAAAGAAAACCCCGATAAATACGTTGTAAAAAAGTAATTTATTCTTCCTTATCCAAAAAAAAATCAAGTCCTTAATATTGGCACTTGAGATTACACAAGACTTTCGGTCGCCTATTCCTATTCATATCCGAATAATACAGCTAAAAAGCTAAAACAACATTAGTTTTATCTTTAATCATTTCGTAAATTTTTATAGCTAAGAAAGTAAGTTCTAGGACAGTAAAATCGACATAGAAAATAAGGTCCTCTTCATTAACAAGATCAGAGATTTCTTGTTGTATCACAATGCCTTTGTATATTTCAAGTCTGTAATCTTAGCCTGCCCATTGATTTCCTTTTTGTTTTCAATTCCATTCGACGTCTGCTTCTTACTGAAACGGTAAAGGAAACAGTTTGTTTAAAGTTGAAATAAAATCATGTATGTTGCTTGTTCGCCTTTGCTAGTTATTTTGTTTGTTCAAGATGTTTGAATGTAGCGAAGTGGGAGAAGGTTCGAAGGGGTTCGTTTTCGACTTCTATATTTATTTATATGGCTAAAAGTAAACGTAGACGAACTTGTATTATTACAGTCATATCTTAATAGCCCTCTAGCTTGATGTCTCTAAGAATTAGATACCAGAAAAAAACCAAGACTTTTTTCAGTCTTTCGAATAGGGACGACGACAAAAACATATTTTTTATACGTCGTGTAGGTAGTTTATTAAAAAAAATGGACACGTATTTTTTGTTTTTTTTACTTTATCAAAAGATTGCGTCGATACATTGAGTTAAAATGTGCTATGACGACACGAGTATGTAGATTTTATACCTACTTACTAGTGACTTAGCGACTCCCACTCCCCAACTTTAATGCGTTTTATCTTAGTAATTTTTTATTAATATGATAAAGCAAAAAATACGTGTCTAATATTTTTTTATTATCTGACTAACAGACAATATTTTTTTTATCCTGACATCATCTCTATTATCCCCAATCCCAATCACAAACGGACTCTCAAGACTATCAAAAACCCCAATCCCATTTTTTATAGGTACATTAAAACTGTATCCAACGAATCTTGAGATCAAAACTAGTAATGCATTCGAGACTTCAACCATTATGCATTATATCTTAACTAAAACTTGTTTCTACAGCAAAATCTTGTTCATAATCTTCTCAAAATACTCCACCATTCGCATCTACATTTTGTATCAAGACATATGCTAAATCTTCCCGCCACAATCTATTAGTATTAGTATTTAACTACTAGCATACTCACACAGGACTTAGAACGAGATTAGCCAAGTTGCTCAGCGGCGATTCAACGAACAGCCATAGCAATACCGCTAGCACTGCCGACGTTATGAGTAGTCCTGCACCGTTTAGTATCTGAAATTCAATTAAGAAGTTTGTATGTTCATGCTGTACTGTGTTGGGGTTGGGCAGACTAGGCAAATTGTTTATCGAGTGTTAAATGTTCTTGTGAGTCTATACCAGCTTTTCTGTCTGACTTTGTTGTTATTTCATTTGTACAGATTGATTGGTATATAGATTATGATGTCTTGACATAATCTTATTATATTCATTTGTTGCTTAGAAGTGTCAACTACAAACACAGTGGCACTCTGGGAGTGCCGACAGAAGTGAAAACTTGAAACTGTTATTAGCCCCATCTATATTCTATAGTTGGGCACTATGGCGCGCGGTGACGCGAATCCACACGTTTACCCTCTATCAAAAATCGCTCAACGAACCTAAAGAAGTTTTTACTTTATAAATTTATCCCTTCTTACTTGAGCTTAATTTTTTTTCAACGATGCTTTCTTTTAAGGCAATAATTTTTTTAGGTACTGCCACTGATTGACATAGACTTTAATATGGACCGTTGCCATTAAGATCTGCGACGTTTACTGTTGCTTCCAACACTATAAAATATATGTGGTACGAAGCACTAAAAGGTTAACAAATCCAATATCAAAAGAATGTTAGCCAAACATTTATAGAACCTCTTACTAGGAATCAAACCTTAAGGTCTTAATGCAGTGCAATTTCAAGAAAAATACAGAAAATGAAATTGCAAAAGCAACCAACATTCTTACAAATAACTTTATTAAAGTGAAATTTCTAGTACCTACTACACAACATGGATAGGTACAGTGCGTTCAATATAACTTGACCGCGTGACGTGATTGGCAGCACTGAATTTTGCAGTCTTAGTTTCAATACTAAATGAGTTCAAAATGGCGAATGACAGAACAGTACTACCAATCGCATGACTGCAAATTCAGTATTACCGATCACGTGGGTCAAGGAATAATGAACGCACTGTACAGAAGATTGGCTCTATACACCGATTGAAAACGCACGCACACATAGACAGGGAGTGCACGCTCACTAACAATCGGCATTTGTTTGCGATCGCCTGCTGTACGTACAATACTACAAGGAACTTTGAATGACGTTGACAGATAATTTGCGAAATTCAAATTTTCTTACGTCATTTGCAATTTGCAGGTCAGTGCCAGGTTGTATGTTGATTAAAATTTAATTCGCGACCGTAGCAAATATGGCTTTACATAATTATAATCATTAGAATCACCAATACAACTTCTTAAGCTAGAATTGGTCTCAAATGTCATGATTTCATGAAATAGTGATTCAATAGAGTAATATGAATTTAGAGAGTTGTATTGATGATTTTTATAGTCAACATGAAACCTGATTATGACTTGCAAATAGCAAAAAACGTAAGAAAATTTGAATTTCGCGGGCTACCGCTTTTGCTTTAATGTATTGAAAAAACAAGAAAATTATCCTACAGAAGTATAGCTATATATGCATCTATGTGTGCGTGCGCCTGTTGTATGAGGCTGACCTTTTGTACCCTGTTCTGTGGTACTAGGGAATCATAAATACGTACCAGGTTAAACATGTCATACTGCATTGGATTCCGTTGCGAGTATAGGAACCGCTCCAGTAATAGGGAATGTGTTATGTAGACTCCGTAAGCTAGACGACTGACGATCGTGAAGGTAGGCCAGGACATGAAGTTTCTGAGTTTTTCTGGAATTAAATAAATTAATTTAGACACGATGTTGTCTTACCTACAATGCTTGTTGATATAGACAAAGTTAACACATTTATTAGTAACAAATCCAATACTGGAATTGCAACTGAGGATTTTTGAAAAGAAAACTGCAGTAACGCTTCGGAAATTGAAAAAAAAATAAACACCACAATGCTTTACTTTTTTGCTTTTACTTTTACAGCTGTTCATCTATCTCTGACGTCAAATTAATGATCGGTATCTTAGTCAGAATATCCAAATAGTCGAAACTAGGTCATTTATTTTTTTGTGCTATGCGCGACACCATTATTTTTATGAATATAGGTCCCTTCGTTTTTATTGCAATGTTTTTGCTTTACTTTTATTGTAATCTGACATCTGGTTTGGAAGAGTCTTGTGAGATAAGCAGTATGAAGCTAGCATAATCAGCCAGTAAGGTTCACACTGCTGGGACACGGGTTTCCTCTTAGTGAGAGGAAGTGGGTCGTAATCTACCACGTGGGCCAAGTACATTGGTAGATGTCATATGTCTTCGAATTTTTCCTTCACCGTTTTGAGAGCAGTGGTGATGAAATAATTTATACAAAGTAAAGCGCCTGTCTGGATTGAACCTACGACCTCTACAACTCGGTAAGTCGTGGCCGTTACCACTTGGCCAACACAGCACTAACAAAGGTATAGTTGCGGCAAATCAGAAGCGCGCATCATGTGTGTTTCGTGTCACTGTCATATAGCATCAAATTGAAACGATTAACGCACGCTTATGAAATGGAACACATATAATAGAAGCTTTACCTCATAACGGTAGTAAGGTATATAGAAACAGGGAATCAAATAGATAAAGGAACAACAGTAACATTTTCCAAAGAATATTTCATCACACATAAAGTAGATTTTGATGAAACAGTAACAGTCATATCTTGGAACTGAGATGAAAATATAATACCAGTATTTTGACGGGGGAAAACTAAGGGTCCTCCCGGGAAATTAGAAAAAAAAGAAGCTATGTTCAACATGCCCCAAGCACAAGTATATTTAGTTAAAGGGATTAAAAGGAATTCTAACAACTCATTTTCTGTTATTTTGCTTTCATATTTCACTGCGTAAAATTATTAATATCCTTCATTTATTAGTTGTTACGGGTTTTCAAAGGCCCGATGGTAGAGTATTGGTCTAAAAGTAGGATATTAATTAAGTTCACTATTTTATTATTGATGTTAATAGCGATAGGTTTACGGTCTCTTAGAATAGAGCTATCGCTAGATTACGAGCTAATTGAATCCCAAACAAGCTAGAAATACACATTAACAAACTCCCATATAAGTAAAAGAGTTAAGCAGTCTCTATTTATTCCGAAAAAAATGCGAAAGGCTTATTAGCCACTGCACCAATCGATGAAAAGGGTATGTTCAGTAATATTTCACATATTTAAATGGTTGCCGGTATACAAGAATGCTTATTGGTATGCAGTTTATTAACGGAATTCATATTCAAAGCGATTCAAAATTATTGACCAAAACCACACACATAATCACGGAAATATGCATTAATATTATTTCAATTTCACGCGTAAATATCTGAATGTAGGCTTTACGTTTACAGGTGGTATCAAAGGTTTTTGAAATCTCTTTCTCGACATACCAAACCATCTATATGTAAACACAATTAAAAATAAATAAACAGTGTTTTCTCTTTATAAGATTAATTAATGGCGGACCGAACATCATTACTTATTTTATTTTCATTACTTACTTGTGTTCGCTTTTCCTCTGAAAAGCAATTATTGAATTGTCTCATTACTTTTTTTTCTATGTAATCTATTTCTAAATACACTATAGTACCTACAAGATTTTGTGGTCTTACGAGTATTTCCGTCAGAAGTTGACTTAGCTTGGGTATTATAATTATTCAAGCGACTAGCTATCCACTGTTAACTTAGCTAATATTAACTGTTCCAACATAGTTTCCGTGTTGAATTCCCTAACCGTAAAGCAAATAACTATATTATTAAGAACGGGAGAATTCGGGCAAGCCTTTTCTGATTTTGCCATTAGCAAAGCAGTTCTTAACAAAAACAAGAACCTGGTGACCCCGCAGGTTAAAATACTAGTTTCTGAAACATTAGGTTGCGAGTTTTAAACCTGGCAAAGGATAAAGTGACTTATGAATTTCTCGATAGTGTTATGTCCACCTTGGACACTACCGACTTACAATGAAAGAAAAATTTCGCAAGGCATCCTGAGTTGAATATCAGAAATGGTTTTGCAATAAGCAAGCTTGTTCCTTCTTTGAAATGAAATAAGGCATTTGACAAGCTGACAGATGTACATTTTTAACATTTTTACATAAAACCAAATTAAAATCCACTTACGGACATCCCCATATTCAGAAATCCCGATACAAACACAGGTCGCAAAGGCCCATAAGTTTCTGTTGAGAGCTGCGTACACCGCTGCATTCCAAGCGTTGTATTCCCCAAGGCACCATGCTGGGGCCGCTGTTAATACTTTGAGACCTAGTATGAAAGCTGCTGCAAGGCCTAGGTAGGAACAGTCCTGGAATGTTGGAAAATGATGTTTAGGAACTATTTTTTATGTGATGGTAAAAAAACTGTTGATCGGTTTATTAAGGGAAAAAATATCCAGTAACTATCCGCTTATTGACATGTAGGTAATTTATTTGTATTGCAGTTCGAAGTTTCACAAATAAGTTTCCCAGAATACATCACTTGCATTCTAAATCCATTAATTCCTCAAAGTCTTTTGATTAATATTTAATACGAAGATGGACAACGAGATTTATCCTACCATAAAGACTACCCCGCATTAACAGAAGACAGAATTGTGTGGAAAAGGGCTTTGCCCTGCAGTTGGACGATCCAAGCTAGTTAGATGAGATTAGTAACTAACAAAACTGCTCACCTTAGAAATAACTCCTCTATACTTGGCAGGCCTGTACACTGTGATGATATAGCCCATGGCCATGCCAAGGAAGTAGGACCCAGCTCTATGATGACTCCTCATGTAGGTGTCTAGGTAAACCTGGTTGTCTCTGACGTTTATCAGCTTCCTGGAAATTATTTTGTAAGACGTATTATAGCTCAGTTTTGAAGACAGGCTTAAGAGATATACACAGTGGAATAATTAATCTTTTAGGTGTTAATATTAAGTAATTTTTGACACGGAAACTACCATGACAGCACTGTCACATTCTGAATTTTTAATTAATCAAGAAAACCATGGATCATGTAATTTTTAAGTCACAGGAAAACATTATCTTGAATATTATGAAGAAATTCTAAACTAAACATTATTTCATAACCGATAAAACACATTTCCCAAAAGCACACATGAAAATAAATACAGGTTCCAAGAAATTCTGTCATAAAGATTTCAATGAAAACCTCAATCAAATATAATTTCGCGTTCCCATTAAATCAAAACTTCACGTAAAAACGTCAATAAATGAAAATTGGATTTTTATAAGCCTCAACGCTACTGGGGTCGTTAACGACTTTTCCATAGCATTTAATTGAGGCCTCGAAGTGATTTGTTGCAAATCAGAAAACAATTGAAATGGCTTTTTTTCTTTTTTAAACCCACAATTGTATGATATGTTTGCATCATCTGTCTATTAATCCAATTCTATGATTAGAAACCACAAACAGTCAGAAAACGGTAAATAATGTGTTATCAGCTGTCATAAGAATACCCAATAACCCATTGATGAGAACACGAACTGGGTAACGAGAGGTCGCATATTCGATTATGGGTTTCGAAACCACGTGAGTGAATTCTAACTGGTCAATTGAATTTTATTGACGAGAACCTTCTATAGAATACACAAGCGTGCTTAGCTTAGTTGGATGCAGCGAAGTTGGTAAACAAAAATACTTGTAATGATAATAGTCTTAAGCAATATTTTGCGCTAATCTGTGCTAATAATATATGAGCAAATCTTATCTCAATTGAAACGTAAATAACCTTGACCATCACAATAACTCGCTCCATGCAACTTAACCAGATTCAGACCAAATAATAATGAACTTACTCAACATCGTAGAGCAGAATTCCATTCAATCCTTTTGTGTAAGTGGTAATACCAGTTATTACTAGAGAGAAAATGACAGTGATGGTGGTAACAATTTTGCCAATACGCTTATTCCATTGCCAGAGACAGAATAGAGCGGTACCCACGACAGCTAAGTGGTAGTCTGCGGGGATATACCAGGATACTTGTTGACACTGGAATTTAATTGAATAGAGCACTGATTAACACAGTAAAGTATAACAGTTGATAAAGTCAGCATAGAAAACTATACAACAGACTTTAAGTAAAACAGAAGCTAGGTATTAGCTTCATTTCTTGTTAGTGAAGGTAAATAATTAAAAGACACACGACACTGAGACAATGATGAGGAACGTAAGACGATTACCAAATAGTTTTCCAGAAGTGATAATAATCATGAAAATATTTTCATAGACAAACAATAACTGCAAAATGTAAATCAAAGAACAGGTTAGATTGGTATAGTCTATCAACAAATCTATTCAAAGGCATCTTGTCCTATAAACATGATACTTAACAAGCTAAAACGGTAAAAATTACTTACAATATTCTCACTATCCACGTAGTTACCAAGCATCAGCAGACCGAACAGCCAGGTCTTGGAGCATGCCTCCTGTTCTCTGCCGATGAGGCGTTTCCACAGTGGGCCATCACCGACGTATTCCGATACTGCTATTGTGTAGAATATTAATACTGCGAAGGAGCCTATTAATCTGGAAAATAATTATAATTTAACAATAATAGTAACATGATCGATGGACTGTGTGAAAGATGATATGGCTAAAAGGGGGTGATTACCAAGTTGACGACTGATAGAGAAGAATGGAAGGAAAATACATGTTACGCCGACTCTAAATGAATTGGGATAAGGGAAGGAGAAGATGATGATAAGTATAAAATGATCGAATGGTAAAATAAAATAACTTTTATCACCATCTATGAGAAAAAAAAACGTGTGCGGTTCGTCAGGAACGAAGTTCCTTTTCACGTATTGTTTAAAACAAAAATAAAATTTTCCCCACCATCGTGGATTTACATTTTGACCTCACTATCGGCTTTAGCACCATTGAAAACTATGAAAACAACACCCATGACGAAAAATTTGATTATTTTCGCAGCCGCCATCTTGGATTTTCTTTTTGACCAAATTCACACTTTCTCTGTCTCTCTCTTGCCAGCCTTGTTACTTGTTCATACAATGTTCGGTTTGATCTCTTTGGTGATTAGAACTTTTACTAACAATATCCACATTCCAAATTCAAATCACTTTTAATCCCTAGAGATTAAAAAGCTATTTTAGTCCCTGTTTACGAGGACTAAACTAGCTCTTTTTGAAAAGATGTGATAAAAAATAACATGGTTTTCTTATCTAAGACAATCACACAGGGTTAAAATAAACGATGGGCTAGATAGGCAACAAAATTAGCCTTAATAATTTAATAACATTATCTTTCGGGTAAGGCAATAAATAGATAAGAGTAATTTCGGTCGTGTATTTTGTGTCGTCGTGTTTCACAAACCTGAAAATATGAAACTGAATACAGCTTAAATTACGCGACTCACAACTCACAAAAATAAATTACATTCGTTTGTCTTTACCGTAAACGATGTAGGTATTGAACCAGTCTTTTGAAGAAAAATATGTTAGTAGCGGTTACACCGTCACATCAAAAAACATGACCTCACACAATTCCTGCATCGCGCAATTAGAGTTTACCACGCGATCGACATATCAAGATTCCGACTTCAACCGTCGCGTCGGGCAGTTACCTGCCAGACACGACACCCATATGGTCGGAGGATCCTCCCTTTTCTACGGTGGATGAGTGAACTTTACACCCTGTTCCTCGTGCCCCTAAATGATCATCAGATAACGTGCAGTAAAAATCAGATACACATATATTTACCTCACATAACGCTGTAGCAATGTGATGATAGGATTCCTTTTCTTCTCCATCAGACCCTTCATAAGGAGGAATCCCGATATCACAAAGAAGTTCTCCACTGTTGGAAGATCTAAGTGTTGGAATGTGTTGCCAAGTGTGCTGTTCTTTACGCTTATTAGCTGAAAGAATGAAAAATAATTGATTTTCGATGTCGAGTAGAGCGACAAATGACTAATGCTTATACTGTTTAAGAAATGAAGGTTTCCATAGTTGGCAGTTTAGGTCAAAATATGTCGCAAAAGACCTATGTATTTGATACCTCAAAGTTTCGATTGCCATACAAGTAAAATGAAAATGATATTAAAGCTTTTTCGTTATAGGCAAACATAGGATGCCAGGCAAAGTTAGGGCAGTTTACCCGTATTAATTTCAATTCGATGCCTCCACGCGTTCCTGAAAAAAAGTCTTGACAGACTGACACACACACAGAAGTGAAGTGATCCTTTAAGGGTTCCGTTTTTTCCTTTTGAGGTACGGGACCCTAAAAACTATTAAAACCCAAAGATTAAGACTGAACGAATATACATTCTGCATAACTTATTATTTTTAGAATTCATTATTGGTTAGCAGAATTGATATATAATTCATTTAAAAAAAGACTTTACAAATAAAATACCATCAAAATGTCAGGACGATAGAAATGATAACCAACACCACTTTATATAAAAACCGACAAGCATAAAAGTATTTTCTGAAATACTCCATTCGAAAACCACATTACAAATAAACAAAATCGCAATATATACTTACTTGATCATAATCATGTCCATTACTAATAGAACCAGCGACAATGAATACAAAAACATGGACGCCAGTGATAAAAGTTAGAATAATGGCTTTTGTGAAACTAAGGACTGGAATCTCATCATCCGAGATCTTGACGAAGGAAGACCAGTTCCGCTTGAGGCTGAAGGAGTAGGCTATTCTTCGTACTGAAAAGGAGAAACAATAGATTATATTGACATCATGCTTAGGGTAGCCATAGGTGTACAGTACAATTCGCAAGATAGGAAAAGTCTTATAGGGAACGAGCTAAAATATTTAAAAAATCCGAGCTTCTTCTGAAAATTTCCGTATGAAATACCCAATACAGAACTCTACGCGACCTGGGCATCGAACCCAGAACGCATCTGTGTGATCATTACTCCAACGAGGCAAGCTTACTTTTGAAAACAATATAAATGAGCTTAGAAATAATATACTATGAAAGTATGATGAATTAGTTTCTAAGCTCCCACTAGATCTAACAAACTTAGTTTGGATTCAACTGTAGCTTTGTTGAGAACAACCTTTTAATAGTTCTTCAAAGCCTTCTTATAAACTTGTTAGTTTTTGTTTTTCTTATAATATTTTCTGAGGTAACATTGTCTATATTAAAATTGCACGAGTACAAAGAAAATTGTGGTTTAAAGTTTGAGATGTTAGTTTAATCTCACAGAGCAGGGACACGCCTCGGCTGCGTACAAACCAGTGTCAGTGACCGTCACCGGTTACTCATAGAAACTGACGGCCCGCGACAATTCTAAACTCTCTATTACCTGTGACAGTTAGCCTGCACTAAGCTGCGCCAAATTCGAGCACTACTTCCAGTTGCTCGCAGCTAGGCAGGCTATTTAGTATATGCACAAGGTGCGATATGTCACAAGCAAGTTTGATACCAGTTCACAATCTGTCGGTTTCTCAAAGATAGATTTCTAAACAATCGAAAACTAACACGTTAAATTGTAAGCAGTTCACAATTTTTCGACTGTTTGTAATCCATCGGAAATAATACCGATAGATTATAAACTAAACATAAAGCTTTTTCTAACCTGTTCAAGCTGATTCCACATCGATAAGTGTGGTCATTTCCAATAAGTATTGATATACTGTTATGGATTTACCGTTCTGTTTAAAGTAAATAAGGACAATATTGCCACTATCTATTCTGAAGATCTGAACAAGCAATTATCATACATAATAAAGTGGTTTATGGCAGTAAATGTTATTATTATTTTACCTCTTCAATAATCATGAGACATGAGTCATTAATATGTAAATTATTTGAGTAATTAATAACAGTTTCTAAGGATAACTTACGTCTCGAATCTGTGTTGTCATATTCAAGATAGATGGTTGATGTAATCGCCGCCACAACTAATCCAACCATGGTAGTTCTGAAAAGAATAATTATAATCTTAGAGAAAATCAAATCATTATCAGCCTAAAATGTTCCCGCTGCTGGGACACAGGCCTCCTCTCTCTGAGAAGGAAAAGGTAAAACAAGGAATCTAGTACATGAACAAGCAAAAATGAGTTCATACGTCGACTATGGCTATAATACACGGTACTTTTACGCCTTTGAAATTGGGAGAAGCTTCCAAATTAAAGAGTGTGAATAAATAAGTGAATCATTCACTGTCGGGTTTCCTTTTCTTTCCTTTGACTGTCAATCAATTTGAATCCATTTCATTGAACCGTGTACATGCCTCCCATAGTTAGGTATATTACCTCTGATTCTGGTTCACTGTCAAAATTACAGTCATCTTTACTGTCGTCGCAATAAGGTTGCTGTTAGGTTGCTACCACTGACAGGTCTGTCAAAACCACAGTTATTTTTATTTTCATTACAATAAGGTTGCTATTGGTTTAGCTGTGAAAGGACTGTAGATATTGTCATCTGAAATCTGGCGTCAGCAAAAAAAAACAGATGATATTTTAAGCTGCAGGGAGCGTTTCAAAGAGATCACATCTACATTTCCATAGCAACCATCTTGACGCGATGTACGGTAAGACAAGAAAAGAAAGAAAGAAAAGAAAAGTAAGAAGGAAAAGAAAGAAAATACGTTTATTTGCGATAGACATGACGCAAAGAAATATTTAAAAAAACACGTAATAACAAATTGGGGGAAAATATGCGTCACTTTACTTTCAGTCTGTCAATTTCATCTTTATTCTACTTAACACTCGAATACCAAAGAAAAGATGGATGGACTGTGTGAATGATGATGTGAGTAGAAATGGAGTGACTGCTGAGGTGACGACTAAAAGAGAAGTATGGAAGAAAAACATATTGCGACTACCACAAATAAATTGGTATTTAAAACAAATATATATATTGAAAAGGGCAGGAGGAAGATGATGAACTAAGTAAAGGTACACATTAAATAAAATAAAAAATAAAATATCTTAACCAAATTAAACCTAACAACAATGTAGAGGACCTTTCCGACGCCATATTTTTTGTTGTCACCTTAATAAATCAAAATAATGACTCACATGAACACATAAAACTTCAAGCTATATTCAGTCTTCACTCCAGCCTTTTGACAGTAATCAACAGTGATATCAGGATCCGTAGGAGTGATAGGATTCACCAAGTATATGGTCTTCAGAATCTTAGAAACTGATTCATGGTTACATACTGCAGGTAAGCAAGTACCCCATGATATTGTGTCGGCTTTTCTGCCTTCTTTGGATTTTACCTGTGGAAGGAAAATGTTTAAAGAGTGTTTTTGTTTTATAGTTATGAACCATAGAGAGTACTAGTAAACTGCTTTTATCATTGTATTAATTGATGTCACTTTAAAAGTGAGTGTTAAAATGTTTGCTAAAAATGTTTGTTAGTGAAGTCTATGGTTAAATTCGTGTCTATTTTTTCGTAAAATATCCTTTTGCATAATTTTTTTTATTTGCTTCTTTATTTTTTTCCTTTGTCTTTTCCGTGGACATCACGTAAGCTAGACGTGTTCCGTACTTACATATATGTTTTCTTAAATAAAACTTAAAGCAAATGATACTCGTACTTTACCATACTCTCATTGCATAAGTGTAATAAAGAGTATCAACTTATTTGTCTGACGTCAGATTTTGGAATTATCACCCGTGGAAAGGATCGTCGTCTAAATTCGTGTGTAATATAAACTTAAGGATAATATGATGTTGTGTTGTTGAAATCTTTGGGTACTTAACTAAACAGCATCATGGTTATTTTAAGATACTTATTTTAAGATTATTTCGGTTTCGAAAAAAAAAAAAAAAGACATGTCCGATCCAAAAAGGGCACATAGTTATTGCAATAACATTACCAAAAATAAATTTAAAAAAATATTATTATTGAAAATAAAAATTTATTGCTATTTAAAATTCACATTTTTGGTACCTATCCACCAAAATTACCCCAAATCCATTAAAAATTAGCAAATTTTTAAACAGGGGTCATAAGTTATGACTTCAAGACATCCACTAAACAACGGTCGCCCGCGCCCCATTTAATAACACGGCAAAATTCCGAAAAATAAAAACATGGCGATTTTTTTTTTCTTTTTTTCCTGTAAATTTCCACATAAATATACTCTCAGTACGATACTTAACAACATCGTCACAGATCGGACAGTGTTTTTTATTTCATGTTGTATACGTACAATGTATAAATAGAGAAAGGAAGTTAAATTGTTTCTTCATTTTTATGAGGCAGATAATCTATTAAATTTCTAATCCGGTTAGAAAAATTATTTCACTGATAAAAGGTTACTATTGCTGAGTACCATAGGATATGTTTTATGGTATTTTTTATTTCCACGCGGGCGGAAGGAACCCGCGGGCAGAAGCTATTGTATTTATTATAAATAAGATTAAGAGCGTTAATTCCAAAAGTTGGCAACGTCGCAAATAGCTGTCAAATATTTTCCTGTTTTGATTAATTTGGTAATATTTCATCATTTCAATATTTTTATAATCAATATTTAGTTCATTAGTTAGTTAATAATTGCCAAATGAATCAAAACAGCGAAATATTTGACATCTATTTGCGACGTTGCCCACTTTCAGAATGCACGCTCTTAATACAATCATTCGATTAGGGTTTTGAAGTAACTTCACTAGAGGTCTAGTCTTATGATATTGTGGTCATCATTATATCAGCCTAGAACCATCCTCTGCTAGGTGTATATAACTCTTTTATTTCCTACTACTTTCCACGGTGTTATGCTTCCTTCATCTTCCATTTCTTTATCAAGCAATAACATCGCGTTACTCACATTTAAAAACTCTTCAGTCCTTCCAAACACATCGGCACTTCCATATTCCTTCACTTCTTTATCTGTTAGTTTTACATCAGATAGGCAATATTGTGTGGCAATCTTAGGTTCAGCGAAATTGGAAGGTGCTTTCAAACATTGGTCATAGTTACCCAAACTATATTTGGAACCATAGAAACTACCAACTGGATGGTGCATCGAATTCCATACTGAAAGAATACGTGGTTATAAGGATTAGATATATTATTTATTTATATATGAAATCTTAATGTAATATATATCATCAATTTATCACCAGTTTTGTCAAACGGGGATCAAAACATCGTCAGAAAATCGGCATGTCCTAGAACCAAAACTTCGAAGACATTTGATATCCACCATCCCACACTGAGCCCGCGTGGCGGATTACGGCTCGCTCCCGCTCACAGAGAAGAAGCCTATGTCCCAGCAGTGGAAACATTATAAGCTGGTTATCCTATGAATATTAGATAAATATCGAATACTTACTCCAAACCGCCCAAACAGTGTAGTTCTTCACATTGTGCAATATTAATAATGTCTGGTCTATGCAAGGTCTCTCATTTTTGCTCCATTCTAGATCTTCTAACCCTTCTATAACTATGTCTACTTCTGTCTTTCTGCTGTTTGTGAAATATTCAGCTGAGGATATACCTGAAACATTTAAATTACATAGCATCATTGTTAAATTAATCGAACAGTTAACATAGTTTAATATTACACGTGTATTCTCCGAAGTGATACGCAGAGGTTCATAGTATACCCATATTTCACCAAGCATATTGGTACAAAATTTTGAAGAAGCTAATAGTTGTAGAAAATCTAGACTCTACACTGCCACTTAGAATTTCCTAATCGAACAATCAAATCTCATTTAGCCCAACCCGAGGATTGAGGACCCCACCCTCAGCAGTAGCGTTTACAAACACTACATCAACAAGACAGTCAGTTATAGAAATGTCCAGGTAATACAGTAAGCAGGTTTACAGGTTAACGTTTAAAGTTGTGACGACATGAGTAGCTTAAAATATTACCTATAGTTAGGTTACAAAATATAATTTACCAGTGAGCCCCAAACTAGATCGTTAGTCTGTATCTTGGGGCGTGAGTGTGTGTGTATGTGTGCGTATTTGTTCACATTGTGTATTGTTTGATTCAGTGTCAGGTCAGGGTATTTTATGTAAATTGTTCCGGATCAAACAAGTGTTGAAGCTTGGTCGGGGAAGTAAAACAAACCCACCTTTATCTATCCCTACCACAAATCAATGCAGTTTTGTGATAAAACTTAGCAATTCTGCTATGTTCTGGATGGAAATATGTGGGTTGTGTAATTACCTCCAGCCTACGTCATTAACGTGCGTCATTTTAATTTTATCACCATGATCATGACATACATGGAAAACCCCTTGTTTACCCGTTTCGATAGATCGGGGTCAAAATTGAACATCAAGTGGACCGTTAACCAAGACACCACACAAAATAAATATTGTACTGTTGGTCATTATACGGATCAGATCCATTTTGAAGGCATACAAAGTTTAAATCGAGACACTACTAGTAACAAATATTTGAATTGTTTGCCCGACCGCGTCACGCACTGGTTGAAGATCTTTGTCTTTAAACATCGCGGGATTGGCGACGAGAACACGTGAAGAAGTTTCCCAAACGGATCCAACTGGATCCTTCTGTCGGCTTCTTTTTCAAAGTTGTGTCTACCGAGCTGGATGGCTTGCACTAGATAGACATACTCCTTCATAACTTCGTGAAGCGACCCTTCGATGTGGATTCGACTCGGCAAGACGTGTGAATTGTACATGACTTTCGTCTTGTCCAAATTCATGGCGAGGCCAACTCGCTGAGAGGCTCCATTTAGACTATGCAGCATCTGATCTAACTGTTCCAACGTCTCTGCCATTATGACGATGTTATCGGCAAAGCAAAGGCGTGAGATGTAATCGCCATTTACGTTGATACCTTGTCCAGTTCAGTCTAGTGTCTCCAAAACGTTCTCCAAAGCATTGGTGAACAGTTTCGGGGATATCGTATCCACCTGTCTCACCCCTCTGAGCAGTTGGATGGGACTGGTTTTCTTATTCTCAACACTTCGATGTAACGCCAGTCAATTCGATATCCATACACAGCGGCTGATTGTACTCTTCGGTCTTTTACACAGTCTGCCGAACAACGTGGATGTGGTCTACAGTTCTGAAGTTTTTTCGAAAACCGGCTTGTTCTGAACTTGTTAAGTCACCTGGCGACACGGTTCGTGATGACCCTCGAGAACAGCTTGTATACGTGACTCAGAAGTGAGATGGGTCTATAGTTTCCCAGGAAGGTACTAGGTACAAGGTTCACTAACGCACAGTACGACACAACTTAAATGTAGCATATATTTGAAAATTTGCTTTCTTTCATTTCAATTTTACGAATGTATTTGGTTATTTTATTTTATTTATTTGAGGAAAAATCAAACAGTAGCACAATAAGAAACAGTTATAATAGGTATCATAAATATAACATTTAAAACAATTATGCTACCCACTAGGTTTTCCACAGATTACAATATGAGTATTTAAAAACTAATTAGTAACACAGATACAATAACCTATTATCGGCACTATCCTGGAACTCATATCTGGATTTTTAATTTATAAAAGAAACAAAAAATAAAAAGTAAGTTTGTGTGCGTACATTATCAAACATTACGTCATTATACAATACTTTGCTGATCCTTTAGGGTTGCTTGGATTTGCTTCTTAAATGCATTTTTATTAAGAAAAATAATGTTGATTGAATTAAATTTATTGTTATATGTCTCAACTAAACGATGAAGTGGTGAACGCGAGCCAGCGTTGGATTTACAAAGGCGAGTAGCAAATAGACGTCGAGAGCGTACCGTGGTTATATGACTTTACAAGTTAATGCGTTTGCATAAAGATCATTTTCACCTAAACTAGTAATAAAGATTGGTAATTTTTCGCACTCAGTCCGGATGATCGGTTTTACGAATTTTGCGGATGCTGCATCTAAATTGTATCGTATTGTACGTACTACTATTAACTACTTCGTAATGCTTGCATTTCATTACTGGAATTTCTTGAAAAAACTCCTGCACTATTTAAAAACAAAACTAGTAATTGTAATATAAAAAAGAGCCGGGATAAAATTATGCTTTTTGCAAAACCTGCTCTACATCCTCGATTGACGTCAATGATTTTCATTTCTAGACTTGAATTAGGTATGAACCAAACCGGTTTTCAGTCAGTTGCAGGCGTCCTTGAAATGATTTTGATTTATTAAAATTGGCCTATCGTTAAATAGTGGGTGCCTGAGACGGGCGTGGTTACCGAGGCAGATCTAAGAAACGCTGACTGCCCAACTGTACTGAGACAAAAAAGTAAAAAAAATGGTCTGTATATAAATCAACGTAAGTAAACATTTTTTTTTGCGACCCAAAATAGAATTGGATAAACCGGCCAAGTGCGAGTCGGACTCCCACACGTACGATACCGAATTAAGATCGAGAAAAAAATATGTTTCTTGTATGGAAAATTAAAGTTAATATAATTAAAAGAGGTTCTGCTAACTGTATTTAATTTTATTATTCTTTGTTATAGCGGCAATAAAAATACACAATCTCAATTGTCTACCTATTATGGTTCATGAGATACACCCCGCTGACAAACAGACGGACAGCAGAGGATAAGTAATAGGGTTCCGTTTGGTACCCTTCGGGTATGGAACCATAAAACACTGTTTATAGAAAGGCGTTTTTGGCAATGGAATGCAAGTAGGGAGACCAGGGCCTCAAGTCTGCTATTACATTAGTGTCAGAATGGTCTATCATTGATTTCATAATTGTTGATTTTGTCAAGTTTGGTAATCTACTAATATAATGGCGTCATTATGACTTTCCAATGGTCAGCCACTGACACTCCATTGAAAGAAATGGCACTTATTGGTAATCTCGTACATAATGACAAATGAATGACTGACTTAGGCGGTATCATTGGTCGTATTGTACGAAAATGCCATTATAACACAATTCTATTACGAGACCATTGACCGACCAGTGATCATCGACCATTATGAATTTAGCAGATTACGAATTTTTAGCAAAATAACAATGGAATCGTGTTGGAATGACGAATTTATAAAAATGCAGACTTGGGCCTCAGATGTTCCGTATTTTACGGGTTGTCCCGTATTTCAGGAATACATTTTTTTATTGTCCCGTAGTTCCGCGAAATCAATACGGGACAGTACATTGTTTCGTAATTGAGTAATGAACCTTTTTGGCGCAGCCGTGAGGCCACACACTTGTGTTGTTAAAACATTATTTTTTATTTTTCACTGTGTTATTTTTGTGTTTTGTGTTTCACGTACTGTGTCCAAATAAATGTTTTTTCTTTCTTTCTTTCTAATTGTATGATAAAAATACCTATTCGAACAATATTTATTTTTGTGTTTATTAATATTTATTATTGTTTTAAGGGTATTTCATTGGGAAAGTCAGAATTTGTTTGTATATGTTATTTAGTTGTTTAATCCACATTATCACCAAATTGTTGATTTATGATTGTTTTAAGGATAATTAAAAAAGAAAATCTTTCAAACTCAAACTCAAACTCAAACTCAAATAATTTATTTCAATTAAACCATTTACAGGCACTTTTGAATTGTCAAGGAATCGGTCAGTCAGAAATAGGTATGAAGCTAGTTGCCCATTCCAAAGCGTAGTAGGTACCTATGGAGAAGAACGGGCAAGAAACTCCACGGACACTCTTTTAAATAAAAAATTGTTACAAAATATTGGTTACATCATTCATGTTGAAATTATACGTGTGAGAACAATGTAGAAAGACGTGCACATGAGAAGCGTCCGTAATAAAAAGATAAAAAAGAACAATTCAAAAAAATTAAAAATAAGCCCTGGCAGCTAAGAGATAACCAGTCCCAACTGACGGCGCCCGTTCACGAACATGACGCATGGATTAGCACCATTCAGCTCAACCATTTTGAAGGGAGCTAAATGATCCAACACACGCGCCACCATCAGCGAAACATTTGAGTGAGCATGACATACTCACAGCCGCCAGGGCACATTCAAGTCAATGCAAGACATATTACCCGGTAAATAGTAACTCTTTAGTACATAGTGCTCACATAGTGTGCTATGCAATTATATAATACAAAAGAGATTGAGTTTATACAATGCAAAGATGGTCTTACAATCTTCAGCAGCTCCAACAGTATTTGCAAATGTTAATCAATTAGTTGTGGTTGTGGAGCAGGACCAGCATTGAGCCAAGCATTTTTATTTACTTGGTAAGATAAAAAAATAAACATTTAAGTTCGTAATGTCAAAAACAAAATTAAAAAAAAAGGGAAAGCAACTCTTCCAAATATTAAAATTTTAACTAGTGAGCCCAAGTGGCTGTGGAGCAGGACCAGCATTAAGCCAAGCATTTTTATCTACGATATAATCATCCAACTTATAATATGCTTGTCTACATAGTGTGCGTTTAATGCATGTTTTAAATTTCTTCTCATTTAGTTGAAGAATATCGAGTGGTATTTTATTATAACATTTAACACAGTACCCCATAAAAGAAGTGTGAACTTTAGACAATCTAAAACGTGGTTGATCTAATTTATTCCTATTTCTAGTGTTAAAATTATGCCTGTCACTTATCTTACTAAAAAGGTGTAGATTTTTTCGAACATACATAATGTTTTCATATATATACTGACAAGGTACCGTCATGATGTTAATTTTCTTGAACAATTCCCTTAGAGATTCGCGTCTGCGGAGGTTGTAGATGGCTCTGACGGCCCTCTTTTGCAGAATAAAGATAGAATCAATATCTGCAGCCCGTCCCCACAGCAAAATACCGTAAGACATGATGCTATGAAAATAACTAAAATAGACCAGTCTCGCGGTATCCACGTCTGTTAGTTGGCGGATTTTCCAAACAGCGTAAGCGGCTGAACTTAACCGCCCTGCAAGTGATGTTAAGTGAGGACCCCACTGTAGTTTGGAGTCAAGCGTTATCCCCAGGAAAACTGTCTTTTCGACGAATTCTAGTGTCTCCTTATTCAATACAACGTGACATTCACTACTTCTAACATTCGGTAACGCGAATCTTATGCATTTAGTTTTCTTCTCATTTAATACCAAATTATTTACAGTAAACCAATTATGGACCGTAACCATAGCGTTATTTACGTCGTCAAGCTCCTGTGCACGTCTGTCTTCTTTAAAAATCAGTGATGTGTCATCAGCAAATAACACCATTTGTAGTCGATTTTTCAGTAAATTTGGTAAATCATTTATATATACTAAAAAGAGGAATGGACCCAATATCGAGCCCTGTGGTACACCCATTTTGACTTTTAAACCCAATGAATTTACACCGTTTATTTGAACTTGCTGCAGTCTATCATTCAAATATGATTTTACTAAGCTCAGCGCAAGTTTATCCAGACCGTAATGCTCAAGTTTCAAGAGCAGTGTTTCGTGATCCACGCAATCAAATGCCTTGGATAGGTCGCAAAAGATGCCTATTGCATCTTGTGCCTCTTCCCATGCATTAAAGATGTGTTTTAATAAGGTGACACCGGCGTCGGTTGTGCAACGTCCTTTGGTGAAACCATACTGTTGATCGTGTAGGATGTTATTACGATTAAAATGATTGAGCATTTGATTTAACATTACTTTTTCAAACACCTTGCTGAAAACCGGCAAAACTGATACGGGCCTATAATTATTAGTGTCTTTGCTGTCCCCGGATTTGAAAAGTGGAATAACTTTACTGTATTTCATTAAATCCGGGAATATCCCTTGATCTACACACAAATTAAATATTAAAGCTAAATAGGGTGCAATTGTCTCAATAATTGATTGACAAACTTTAGTAGACATGCCCCACAGATCTTCGGTAATTTTGATCTTAAGTTGCTTAAAAGCCTTTATAACGACCACAGGGTTTATATGTTTAAATTTAAATTCCACAGGGCAGGCTGAAACATTCGCTTTTAATAAATCAATCGCAAGTGAGGGGGAGGAATTTAGAGTTTCTGTAGTTTTAATTGGAATATTGGTAAAGAAAGTTGCAAATTCTTGAGCAACATCGATGTTGTCGCTAATAAGACCGCCGGAAGTGTCTAGTGTGTAATCTGTATTATGTCTTTTGTTCTTGTTTGTTTCATTGTTAATAATTTTCCAAACTGTCTTTATTTTATTATCTGCCGATTTAACCTTGTTGCTAATGAAAGAAGCTTTAGCTGCTTTGCAGATATTTTTAAAAGTTTTAGAGTAAGTAGCAACATACTTATTAAAAGTTTCTGTGTTAATATACGGCTTAAGGCCATACAGTTCAAATAATGTTTCCCTACTTTTCCTGATGCCTTTAGTTGCCCAGTCACTGAATAAAAACTTAGGGCAAATAGTTTTAGTTTTTTTCTTAAAAGACTTATTGAACTCTGTTTGGACTAATGAAAAGAATTGTTCATACAAAATATTGCCATTGGACATATTTAGACCCTGAGCACTTAACTTGCTAATTAAAGTGCTATTAAACTTAATTAAATTACCCGATGTTATTGGTCTAGTTTGTATCTGCACTTTTAGTATTGGTGTGTTGGACTCAAAAATAACGGTTTGACCGCTGTGATCAGAAGGGAGATAATTTACAATAGCTTTACCTAAATAGTCGCAGCAACAAAAGACGTTATCAATACATGTAGCAGTAGTCGAAGTTATTCGCGTTGGTTCTAAAAACACATTTGACAGATTAAATGATTTGAAGAGACTTAATAATCTACTGCTATTTGAATTATTTTCCAAAATATTAATATTAAAATCACCGCAAATAATTACTGATTTATTACCAGTTGTAAGTTTTGCCAAAACATCTTCCATTACTGATTCAAATATAGAGTAGTTTTGATAATTTGGAGGTCTGTATACACACACTATAAAATGCTTATCTAGCTCAACACAGGACAGTTCAATGCTATGTTCCACCGATAGTTCAACTATGTCATTACGAGTCTTAGATTTTATACAATTTTTAATTAAGATTAGTGAACCTCCACGTAGCATTGATTTTCGGTTAAAACAACTGCCCACACTGTAATTCTCAAAATTAATTAACATTTCATAATCTTTCAACCAATGTTCAGTTATACAAATAATATCAAACATTGTTTTTTCTAAAAGCAATTCAACTTCTAAATATTTGGAAGAAAAACCTTGAATATTTTGATGAAACAATTTCAAGGAATTCTGCTTAGCCCCTTTTTTACAATTAACTAATTGAGTGCTAGAAGATACCTTGTTGATGGTGAGATTAAAAACATTGTTACTGGTACCTTCTGTTGTCTTACTGACTAGTTTAAATTACTAACCACCTTAATATTAGTATTATTACTAATTTTTGTGGTGCTAATTACATTAGACTTCGACATACTACTTATGTCTGAGTTTATATTAAAAGCTAATAGCCATGCTATTTGACGTCTAAAACTAATAGGCAGATACGCAGTATCCCTAGTCGACTTTAATTTCTCAACAAAAGTGTTGGTGTCAAAAAATATAAGTTTGTCACTATAGTGATTAACTAATAAATGCATATGGTTATTTAGCATATGTATATTATGATTTTGCCTACTTGACAAGTGCTCAAAGTATGGAAAAGCACACAATATTATTTTCTGACAATTAATCTTCAAGATTTCGGTGACACTGTCAGTGATGTCATCTTTTTTTACATTAGTACTATTGCCTACAAATACAGAAATAATCGCTTTCGGATCATATTTACGGCCTGTTATTGATGAAATTATCTCTTCGTAGGATTTCCCTGGCATACAATAATTAACTGAAGATTGCCTCAGGTTGTTACTTAATAATTTACCTAACCCTGTCCCTAAACTATCTGAAAACATAATAGAACAATAACAATCTTTACTACAACAAGTATCTGTCTGTGCTACTTGAAATGAAGCTTGTATAACATGTGGTGTATCTTGATCAGGGACACAGCCCTGAGCCTCTCCAGACTGGGACGGGTCCTCCGTTGCCTCAGGTTGAAGAGCCTCAAGGCTGGATGCCCCTTGACAAGAACATTGAGCGGTGCTAAGAGACATCGGGACCACACTGTCTGCCTCACTGTTACACATTTCTACTAACTTGTTGGCAGCAAGGATATGTTCCTTTATTTGTTTTTGAGAGCTCACATATTTAATATAAAGTGAATGTAGTGACTCTTCAAGTACCTCAATTCCAGACTGTAATCGTTGGGTGTCAATTTGATAAATGTTTTTACTGTCTTCTAATTTAATTTGATAGTTTTTTAATTTATTTATTAGAAAAACACGTTCTTTCCTTAGTTTAATATTATTGGAATGAAATAACCTTTATGAATGAAATAACCTATTTACATTGTATAGGTTATTTTCTACGCAAAATATCAATGAATATAGCAATCAAATGAACTTTTGACTGTAGTTGCAAAAATAATAATAATAAAAACAAAATTAGCCCTAACGTAGGCTACGTTCGCACCGACGTAAAAATATCGCGGCAGGATTTCATCGCGCACTGGATTTTCAATTCACGGTGTTAAGCCGAGCGTTGAGAATCCAACAAAGTGCAATTCCAGCCGCGATATTTTCAGACCCGAAACTAAAAAGTCACTTGCATTTAGGGTGACCAGATCTGATATCCGGTTTTACGGGACAGGCCGCTTTTCATTAAAAATCAAGTTTTTTTTTTTATTAAGTTCTAAAATTTGGCATAATCAATTAAATAACCTATAGTTACACAATTGCTAAATTTCTCAATGAAAGACTTTAAAAAACAATATTAAATATTTAAAAACACAACAATTTTCTATGCCTATTATTTTTAACTGGTTTTTATTTTTATTTATTTTGACAAATCTTCAATACAATTTACAAGCTAACAATAAAATTCATATTGTTACTAGCTGACCCCGGCAAACATTGTATTGCCAATTATTTGTTTGGGGTGGACAACCCTTATCACTTAGGGGTATGAAAAATAGATAGTAGCCGATTCTCAGACCTACTGAATATGCATATAAAATTTGGTAAAAATCAGTAAAGCCGTTTCGGAGGAGTAAGATTACTAACATTGTGACACGAGAATTTTATGTATAAGATTTTCTTTCTTGACCTTGCTTACATTTTTGACATTTTTTTTTTTAATCCATAAAGAAATGTTTACTTACAGAAAAAACTGGCCAGAAATATCTGAAAGACAACTGTCACCTTCATTTTAACACTTTCCTAATTTAACACTTTTAATGTCCTATCTGCCGCACCTTTACTTTGGAACTAAAATGTGCGTAACGCATGCAGGGGTATATAAACAGCCGGTTTCCAGTACCTACTGTTTTCTCAACGAACTTTTATCTCAACTAATATTATAAAAAGAAAAGATATGATTTTTTGTATGTTTGTTTGTAATGGATAAACTCAAAAAATACTTAACCGATTTTAAGAATTCTTTCACCTATAGAAAGCTACATTATCAGCGAGTAATATTGTCTGTATTTTGTCGACTTCAACGCGAACGAAGTCGCGAAGAATTGAAATATGGGAATCATCATCTGAAAGAAAGAAAGAAAGAAGAAAGAAAATTGCGTTTATTGGCATTAAGACAGAAAAATACACCTTAAAACTATAAAAACAGAAAACAATGATTATAATGCCAAAAGGGTCTCAGCTCAGCATATTGTCAGATGGCAACACAAAGTTCACCACCTGACGCTGATTTTCAGCTGCAACCCACGAGTGTCATACGCTAGAATAATAATAAATATGGAAGTGTCAGTCCGTTTTAATAAATAAATTAAAGATAATATAAGATAGGATAATATAAAAAAAGCTCATACTAAATCAAATAAATGTTGTGACGTAGGTACATGTGTGTGTACAGTGTGTCTGCTTAGTAACTCACCTGGTACCTCATTAATAGCATAATTATGTAAATGTCTTATATAGGCCCTTTCATTTAATACTCAACATGACATCATTAAATATTCGCTTTCAAATAGGTACGTGTTTAGTATACAACGACCCCTGATGACCCCTATGCCAATGTAAATAAAATTTCAAATGACTTGAAAATTGTTAACATTTGCACAGGAGTCAAAAGGGGTCATTTGGTTATAAATTCAAAAGTCATTTATTCAAACTAGGCTGAGAATCAGCACTTTTCGAACGTCAAAATTACATAAGACAGTCCCCCAAAAACGCCCACCCTTCACCACTTCCTAGTACATTTAGCTGGGAAGAAGAAGTGGCGCAACAAACTCACCAAATGACCTCTCCTACATCCTTAAACGGATTGCTGACATATGACCAATAACCCTGTAGATATTGTACTGTTCACGTAGTCTTTAACACATTGTAAACAGTAGGCCATTAGTGATGATTATAATTATAGACATCGGATTTAATGCATTTGCATATCCAAATGCATATCTCTAATTACGGCGTTAATGTATATTTTAGCCTTTTTTAGTTTAGTAGCTGGCTGCGGGAGGTACGTACCTATTGGGAGCCTACATCAGCGGCACAGGTCAGGTCATACCCTGCCTATACAGGTACCTATCTAGTATCTACAAAAATGGCGCCGAATTTTAAATTTTGTCCAATGACGTCAGTTGACGTAGAGAAGTCGTTTTTGGCGTACAAATTAATACTGGGTGACAAACGTCACTTTGCTCTCGAAAATTTGGAAAAATAATTGTGTATTGTCACAAAAACTGTGCATAATTTAATTTTAAGAATATTTCGCTATTTTGGTACCGTCTTAATTAAAATATATTAAAATAAAAATGGTTTTTAGATTTTGCATTGTGTATATTTCGGCCTTTTTTGTGCATATTTGCATGCATATTTTGGCACTCTGTTAATGCATTTAATCCGATATCTAGTGATTATATATATCTTTTCACCCTATTGGCTAGTAAAACTATTTTTGCAATCAGGGGTAAAATTACGATTAATATTGTAAATTCTTTAATAGGTAGTCATTTGAATAAGTTCCGTTATAGCCGTATGTAAATACCTACAGGTCTTGATTGACAAGTGTAAAACCCCAGTGGAAGGTCAAAACATCTTTTTTATTTTTTTACAAAATTCCTTCGTTGCTGTCCTCGTTTCGAATGTCTTGTTTTTAGGAATACCTGGGTTATATTTGGATACGTCAGCCGCATATTGGACCAAATGGACATAACACAAGACTAGACAGATCCTTTTATTTATATACTGTTCTCACACACACATACATCCAAATCCAACGAACACACTACGACTTCGTCAACGAGCGACCTGGCACGGCGCACAGTGGAAAAAAAATGACTTTTTTTGTTAAAAAATCTGCCTACACCACAATGTTTGACGTAACGCTGCTTTTTTTACACACTTCTGGGATAACACACTTTGGTGTGTCACTGCCATTTTTCGTTAAAACTCATTGCCATTACTTCAAAAAATCGGGAAATGAAGCAAAAACAATTTCAATTTTATTTTTTCAAAATGGCAAAAATCAAAATCAAAAGTCATTTATTCAAACTAGGCTGAGAATCAGCACTTTTTGAACGTCAAAATTACATAAGACAGTCCCCCAAAACGCCCACCCTTCACCACTTCCTAGTGCCTTTAGCTGGGAAGAAGAAATGGCGCAACAAACTCCCCAGCAGCACAGCTGTCTGTTCAAATTAGAATGGCGGATATAAAACGGAAGTCCAAAAAAAAAAATTGCTTAATTTTGCTTTTTTTGAGGTTATGGTATTGACTTTTAAGGAAAAGTGGCAGTATAAAAAAAAATGGCAACGATACGTCAAATATTGTGGTGTAGGCAGATTTTTGAACAAAAAGGTCATTTTTTTTTCCACTGTACGGCGGCGCGGGGACCGGGAGGCAACAGCATCATCAATGCAGCGTCCGACACGACCGCGCTTGGATATACCTTTTGACCAGTACTTGGGTTGCTATAAGTGTGAACCACCAATTATACCTTTTTATAATACAGTCCGCTTGCTGTACTTCAACCAGTACCCTAATTGCGTAACTTATTTTCGAAAACAATTTTGCCAAAGGAGACGTTTCATTTTTGTATGGGACTCCGGCCCTAACATGTACCTACACTTCAGAAAACCTGGGAAACGAACTCCTAAATACAATGAAGACTGTTTTTTTCCATAATATCTAATACTTTTTGGGCACAAAATAAAAACCGAAAATGTTTGACGTTTGTCAGGAGAAATACGATTTTCGACAGCTAGCCATTTTCGTCCAGAAGTACCTACAAATCTACAATCCACAAAAGCAGTTTTTTATTTTTATGATGAATCATACTTTCTAATTAATCAAAAAAGTTGTATAAGATAGCTATTGTATTGTAGTACAGAAATACACGCCTTTCATATTTATTTGAATAACGTCTACATGACATTATTTTGTTAAAATGTAACATGATTTCTGGACAAAAGCAGTATGCAAGTATAACGACGCCATGGTGAATAAAATATGGCAATAATTTGTTAAACTATTATTTTTTGTGCCGAAGTAATCAGAGGAATAAACAGGAAAGAATATTTTTCCTCAATTCGTGGAATTTTTTCCTTTTTTTCATTAACGTACACTTTATGTCCGAAAATGAAACATCTCCTTTGTTTCATTTTGACAGTTCAACAACATTCATTGCGTTATTTACGTTGTTGAGCAGATTTTGTTTTCCAACTTATGAAGCAATGGATTAACAATCTGTTTCAAATCGAAACAGATTATGATTGTGTTGCATTACGCAATTAGGGTACTGGGCTTAGATACGTCCAAGCGCGGTCGTGTCAGACGCTGCACTCAGATAAGGTCGCCTCCCGATCCCCGCGCCGCCGCACAGTGGGCTGAAACGGGCCGGTAAAGGACTTAGCATTTAAAAAAAAAGTTTCTTTTTCTGAAATTTTAAATATTGTGTTGGATTTATCTATCGATTATAAGTAATTATTTCTATGAGGGTCGTTCAGATAACTTAGTATTTTCGGAGTTATAAATATCCAAAGTAATTTTTGTATGAAGCAAAAGAAAAAAATGTGAAAATCTCGAAATTCTCAAATTTTCTCAAAGAATTGACTCTACGTATGCATAGTACGTATTTTTGTCCTATTTTAGCGCCTATTCTCGGGTTGCGATTTTCTGCGATTTGGTCGCAATTTCAAATTTTGTTCTCTATTCCACACCACCATAGAGGTTAAAAACTGGGCGCGTTTTTTTTAATGTAGTGGTCTCCCCTTTAGGCCTAATCCACTAAGGACTAATAAAATAAATAAGTAAAAATCACAATCACTACTGGCCACTGCACTGTTTTAATTTAATCACTGTCAAGTGTATCCACATTAACGAATGCAAAATTTTCGTATTCGTCATCATCAAATGTTTCCGCTTGTTCAATTACTAATAAACTTTGTGCTTCTACTGACAAAGTTTTATGTTTTCTGCGAAGTTTGTGACGTTTCGCTGAGATGAGTGGATCAGAGCTGGTCAATAAATTATTTAAAATATCTTCATTTGTAGTTTTTCTACTGCATTTCCTGGAATGGTGTTGGCGGTACCTACGAAAGTCTTTATTTCTAGCTTCAGCAGCTTCTTCAGATAGCTGTCCAATTGGTATTAGACCAAAACTTTCAATAATAGCTGCACCATGCATAAGAACTTTATGAACACTTGAAGGCATATAATACCAGCTATATAATTCCAAATACAGTTGCATGGTCACTTGAGCATATTCGTGAAATTTCGCTGTGTCAATGTGGTAACCTGATGAAATTGCCTCTAAAATGATTGCAAATCGCCTTATTAATTCTTCACTAACACCAGTTATCTCAGCAGTCATGTTTGGATTTGCAAAAAATCTTCTAGCAGTATTTCCGTCATTCGTGGAGCCGTGCCCTTGTTTAACAACATCAATCAGAAGTCCCATTCTATTTTTAAAAGCGTCTTGTATGTCTTTCTTTCTTCTTTCCATGATGCACTTGTTGTCTCCCTTTACTGTCCATGTCTATATGCAGAATGCATTCCATCATTCGTATCCAGGTATGCAATGATGACAATCCGTATTTACAGAGATCTGGATCAGTCGGTTTTGATGCAATTAAGGGCAAATTATTCATCTCTGTTGGAGTGGCTTTACAAATGTCGCATCTCTGAGATGAAGTATCACATAAAATTGATGTTGCTTTTCCGTCTATCATAGTCATTAATAAAGAGTGTGAAATTTTTATTTCTCCAACTTCTGTTTTCACTAAATTTACAATCTCTTCCTCAATAGCACTTTTTTCCCGCAATATCGTTATTTTATTTTCTTTCACAAATTCGAAAAAGATTGGACGACACCAGTAAGATGAATTTGGTGAATCGTTTTGCCAGATAACTTGTTCGCCGCACACTAATTTTATTGGCACTAAACTACCCATAAATATGCTTGAATCGTCAAGTTGACTTTCTTGTTCATCGTCTGTTTGCATTTTTTGTTTGTAATTGGCTTGATTAGAAGCACTGTCAAATCCCCACTTACTGATTAGTGTAAATTCTTTACAACCACTATCTATGACGAGTGACGTCATTATTCTTGCTGTCGATATATCCAATAGAGCTTATAACTTTATTTTAGCTGAGGTTTCTGTCACTGTAATAGCATCTTTTGGTGGATAGCATTTCTGTTTCGCATGTTGCACTTGATAATAAGATGGAAATATATTACTGTCTTTTTCGTTAACACTTTTTCTTAAAGTATTGTATTGCCACTTGGTCAGCTTAAGTGATAAAAATAACCCTAAAGCCTGATCCGGAGAAAACACAGGTTTTGTTTCTTAAACAGATATGCACTTTTTAACTTTTTTACATCTTGGGGATTCTTTAGTAAATGTTCTAGTATTTTAGCAACCTCCTCATTCCCATCCGCTTTCAACTGCTCAAAATATGCATATTTTATTTCGTCCGAAGATAAATGAAAGTTTTCTGCACGTCTTTTTTTCTGTTTAGGCGCTAATTCACAAAAAGGTTTTCTTGGGCTTTGTTCGGTGGAGACACCGACAGAAACTTTTGATGGTGATACATACTGAGTTGATGTACTCGGTGCTGGTTGATCTTCATTACTGCCTATTAAACACTAAAGTCTGGCCATATTATGTTTTCTTGTAACCATTCACTATTTTTAGTTCTGAATATATTTTCTTTACGATAAGCGTTTTCTTATCTTCTATTTAAATTATAAAAAAAATTTGCACAAAACAACTTTAAGGTCTTTTCGTGATCATCACTTAATTCGACTAAAAATTTAGACCTTATCTCACTACACAAACTGTCATTATTTTTAATACTGCCACTGTTTTTTAAAATAACGAAAAGATCAAGGTTTGTCACTAAATTTTCAAACATTTTCACAAATACAAAATAACAAATAAGTAAGTAATGAATGTGTGGGGGTAGTGCGTCTATTATGGTGGGTCATAGAACACTGAAGTACGTTTGAATGCAACCGAACATTCCGTAGATACCCTATCGTTGCACCAATCACGTTACGACACGTCATAACTTGTTGTTGCGCTCGCGCACTCTTATCCCTTGATTCCCGGAAATAAGTCTCAAAACAAATTACGTCATACCTACCTATGGTGGTGGAAAATGTCGAACATTGTTTTTTTTTTAAAGAACTAAGTAGGTATTGAGGTTTTCAGGCCGTTTAGTATACATTATTTTCAATTTCAATTTAATTGGAATAAATTGCTTAACTAAAATAACATGACTCTTCATACAAATTTGATATGGCTATATCTCCGAAAGTACTCGTTAAATTAAAAAAAGTCAAAGAATAAAAACGTTTTAAATTTATGCCTAGATACCAAAAAAATACATTTGATCTCTTAAGACCCAACCTTGTAATCCCAGCCCACTGTGCGCCGTGCCGGGTCGCTCGTTGACGACGTCGTAATGTGTTCGCTAAATTTGGATGTTTGTGAATATATACTGCTACTATTGTTTGTTTTTGACCGAAAATTCGATGACATGTGACATCTACCAACCCGCACTGGGCCCGCGTGGTGGATTACGGCCCACTCCCTCTCACAGAAAGGAGGCCTGTGTCCCAGTAGTGGGAACATTATAGGCTGATGATGATGATGATGATTGTTTTTTTTTGAACGCGCTAACCTCTGGAACTTCAGTCGTATTTGAAAAAATCTTTTTGCATGTGGTAGCCAAATTCTTCAGGAAGGTTATAGGCTATTTAACATTACGGTACGATCCTTAGGAGCTGAGCAAAATGAAGAAAAGTCGGAAAGAACTCTAAGCGAAAACGAAGTCATAGCGCGGGCGAGCGATGCGACTATGACTTGGTAACAAGATCCGCCAATTTCGTATATTCAACCGTCTGCCAAGCAGCCTGTATATGGCAAACGATAATGCGGCAGACTTGACTCAGATAGCGTTATTAGCTTGACTCCTTCAAAAAAGGCTGGTCCTTAGTACCAATGAGAGAGTCAGGAGGGACCAGGATTTTATTAAAACGAAAACTTTTAATCTTTGCTTAATAATATCGTACCGTTGTTTTAGAATCATCTTGGCTGAAGGGCAAAAAAATTCTTTAAAATTGTTGAAATGTAAATTGTTTCTGGAATCTTTTCCAAAGAATCAGTCAGGTATTCCTGAAAGTTACGTTTTGTTAGAAAAACTATCTGTTTTAGGTTTCAAAGGTCTCAGTGCTCTAGTTTGGAATAATAATACTTGTGAAACACATAACATAATATCATGCCTGTGTTTCCCAAAGAGTTAGCCAGAGATGGCCCTACACCACACCCACATTTCGCCAGTTATGTTTAAGTCCCATATAATAGGGGGCGAGTCTATTGCCATCAACTGGGCACGAATCCAAACTCCGGGCTGCTACTGAGAAATTGTAGATGGAAAAACCCAATAATACTTAGTCCGACCCGGGAATCGAATCAGTAGCGCTTACGACCATTAGATTATTTACGACTATTCTTCATCATCATCATCATCATCAGCCTATAAATGTTCCCACTGCTGGGACACAGGCCTCCTCTCGGTGAGAGGGAGTGGGCCGTAATCCACCACGCGGGCCCAGTGCGGGTTGGTAGATGTCACATGTCTTAAAATTTTCGGTTCTAGGACATGCCGGTTTCCTCACGATTTTTTCCTTCACCGTTTTGAGAGCAGTGGTGCACTATTCTACTTCTCACTATTCTAGCACTATTCTTATACAACAGTAAAATATATAATAATATAGAATAGTAAAACCCCGCTTTACACGAAGGATGCGTTCTGGACAAAATCGCGTTTAGCTAAATTCGCGTATAATGGGGTATAATGAATTAATAAGCCTCATTTATAATTGAAGTGCTTTTATTGCAAAAATGAAACAGAATCAGCTTCTTAAACATGTTACAGAAAAGTTTACATGAGAAATATTTATCTAATGTTTTTTGAGTAGCATTTTGTTTGCGTTCTTGCATTTTAGCGCGAAATTTTAAATTCGCATAAAACCGATACCGCGTCTAACGGGATCGCGTAAAGGGGGTTTTACTGTAGTCTGTTTCTTACACTTTACGACCATAATAATAAATTATTTGAGTCCTACATCTTATAAGTTAACACAACAGAAAATGAACGTGCGTCATACATTTTTCCATAAATAAATAAGTGGTAATTATGGAATTCTTAGGAGAGCGACGAGTGAAAGAGGCCGGAGTAAAAACCCACACATTTGTGTAATTAAAACGGAAATCAAACAAGTTGTTGAAGTATAATTTAAGTAGGTAGCAAGTTCTAGTAGAATTGTGTAGGTAACTCAATTAATTAATCTTCCTAGCCTTTCGCTAACTTTTTTGGGGTCGGCATTCAGTCTAACCGGAAGTAGCTGAATATCAGTATTTTACATGAAGTGACTACTTAACATGATACCCCTTGGTAAGACGGGTTGCAGACTTTTGGGCTTCAGATCTACGAATCACAGCCAGAAGTAACGGTTTAACGTACTTTCCGAGGCATCTATTGTATAAATAGGTAAACTATAGGAGTAAAAGACTTATTGGTATAAATATTGTGAGGAAAGTTTTGAGTATGAATGTGGATGGTTCTTAATAAGAGTAAGAGAAGATCAAAGAAACAAGGGGTGAACTGTAAGATGATATAGCTAGAAAGGGGGTGATTACAAAATAGTTCATCCCTCTGACTTCCCGACACATAATAAATAGTTCAACCACTTTTTTTGCATTTAATTCTTTTTTTGTTTTATATTGTTTAAATCTCTGAGTCTATAATAGATTTTTATGTTATATTCCTTCACATTTACTAACTGATTGTTTACATACCGTGTGGTGGGACTCTGGTGATCTGCGATACAGGTATTCCTAGTGCAGACACCAGTCTCTCACAAACAGTTTTTCAAGTCAGTCTAAATTATGAGACGCCATTGTTTGTGAAGAGAAAATAAATATGGAAGAATTAATAAAGAAGTATAGAAGAAGGAGACACATGCTGAACCCAAATAAATTGGGATAAATGCAAAAATATGATGAAAGAACTTTTATTAATACATTAAAATCAAAACATATTCGGCAATAATTATAATAATAAAAAACAGTGGCACTCCGGGAGTGCCGACAGAAGTGAAAACTTGAAAAAAAATCGGCACGCTTAATCAATGCGTTGATATCTTTTACTCCACGGTGTCGGTAAATTGCGTTACAGTGTCGCGATATTAATGGTTTAGTCCCATCTCAAAAATGCCCAACGCGCCTAAAGAAGGTTTCACTTCAATGACCAATTTGGAGGACGCAAGGACTAATTTATTTTCGCCTAAAACTAGTATAAAAAACAGAAATCAAGCAAAGTAATTCTAAATGTACCGAGTAAAAGTTACCTAATCTTACTAATTAGGTAGGTATAATAAGTAAGAAGAAGTTTAAGTTTTAATCAAATTAACAACTTTGAACTTTATTTTGTGGGCTATGAAGGCATATTTGCTTTGAAATGTTCTCATAAACTTTCATATTAATTAAATTTATTATAAGGCGTCTTTTAATAACAAGTACGGTAAGGACGTCCGGCGTACTCTAGGCATTATACCCCGCTACCTTAACGATATAGCTTTTTGTTTTGAGAGTAGTGTTGTCCCAGTCCCCGACTTACGAGTTGTAAGTTCATCAGGGATGGGCCGAAATTCGGTTCAACCGAATTTCGGCAGCTTGAATCGAACTTCGGCATTCGGCCGAAATTCGGTTCAGATGCCGAACATTCGGCACAAGAAAAATAATACCTACTTGCACTATTTTGACTGAAATTTTATAGAATTAGAATAGCATTACTGTAAAATAAAATTATATCTTTTACTCACTCATGGTCATTTATTTTAGTTAGGAACATTGTAAATGTAAACCTTAAATTAAATCAGTTCTTCTTATTAGTCCTGAAAATCTGTTCTTACTAGGCCACGCGGTGGAAGCGCGGTATGCGGGCGGGGTACATCTAGCAATAATGGAAGTAAATGCGTAAACAAGTCACGACGTGTCGCTCTCGAGAAAGCGCGCGAAATTGAACCGAAGTTCGGCCGAACTTTTCATTTTAACCGAATGTTCGGCCGAGTTTCGGATTCGGTTCAAACCACATTCGGCCCATCTCTAAAGTTCATGGGTTTGAACCCTGCCAGGCGCTTTACTTTGCGTAAATAATTTCATCACCACTGCTCTCAAATCGGTGAAGGGAAACATCGTGAGGAAACCGGCATGTCCTAGAACCAAAAATTCGACCAGTACTGGGCCCGCGTGGTAGATGACCACCCATTTCCTCGATGAGGCCTGTGTACCAGTCGTGGGAACATTATATGTTTATTATGATGACCTACCTTGATATACCGTAAAAGCCAATTATTTTTAAAAGAGTAACCGTGGAGTTTCTTGCCGGCTCTTCTCCATAGGAAGCGACCAATTGGAACCGTGCACCTAGCTTCTGACGTTTCATAAGTGCCCATGTAGGTTTATGTGAAATAAAATATTTTGAATTTGAATTTGATGGCTCGCTAATCATAACACTATTCTTAAACATTTTTCAACAATCTTGTTTTATTTCTGTTTTAATGGTTCAAATTTAGAGATATGAGGAACAAGATGTAAAGTTCACTCATCCTCTTTAGAAAAGGGAGGATCCTCCAACCAGACGGGTGTTGTGTCTGGCGGGCAACTGCCCAACGATTGAAGTCAGATTGTCTTATATACGACGAAGAATTTAAAAAAAAACTGCTGTTTCATACATTTTGACCGCGTAGGTATTATTACACTTTTCTATGAAACAGCAGATTTTTTTTTAATAACCGACGAAAAATTTCAACGCAGGGAGGTTCAGAATCATGTACTGAATCCATGGATTCAGTTTTCGCGTCATTGTCCCTGCCACCCTGTATGTTGTTCGTGCGGTAAACTCTAATTTCGCGATGCAGGATTTGTGGATCTGTGGATCTGGATTTTTAACTCTCAGTGTTGAGCCGAGCGTTGAGAATCCAAAAAGTGCATCCCAGCGCGTTGATAAGACACACTGTTGGATAATATTTTTTTTTTTTTTGGTAGGGCATCTCGTAGTTGACCTCTGAGATCATGACTACTTAACCGGGCTTTCCTGTGGGTGCCTTAAACTACTACACTTAAACCGCCAGCCAGGGGTTATTCAACTATGCTAATTAAAACTAGGTGAACGCTCGCTAAGGGCACCCCCTGTGGGGTACGAACTTCGGCTTAGGGCGTCAACTGGAGGGAGGACATCAAGGATGGGACGGGCTGGATCAAAGTTTTGATCATGATTATTAGGCGGGGAATTTAAAGCTACGTGCTCAGCTGCAACAACTGCTGGCACCTCGTTATCGAGCAAGGGTCGGGGGGGAAGTTGGATTATCAACTTTCGGCGCTAAGCAGAGCGTTTAAAATCCAGTTCGCGAAAAAAGTCGCCGCGGGAAAAAATCACCCGTGCGCACCTGAGCTTAACTGGACTTAATTTGAAAAATGTATGACGCACGTTTATTTTCTGTTTTTTTTTACTACCTTTTAATAAGATGTTGGACTCGAATAATTTATTTTTATGATCTTAAAGTGTATATTTTTCCTGTTGTATAAGTATTGTCGTATATAGTCTAGTGGTAGCAAGCACTACTGCTGAGCCTGAGATCCTGGGTTCGGGGAAGTGTTATTGGGTTTTTCCATTTGGAATTTCTCAGTAGAAGTCTTGATTTGTGCCCGGTTAATGGCAATAGGCTTGCCACCTGTTAAGCTCATCACACACATTGAAGATAATATTTATATCGTCGTTCGGCATCCAATACTGCGAACGTGAAATTTTTATGAAAATCAGATTTTTGTTTTATTTCATTCTACACGTTCAAATAAGATTAAAAAAAAAACGTAAAAATTTTCACATTCGCGATATTGGATGCCGAGCGACGATATTGTGGCATTAAAAATCCTTTAAACATCCTTTAAGGTAAAATAAATATTACCTTCACTGGTCCATTAAATTTTACGGTGAGCGGTATGTCGGAAGATTTTTATTTCATCATATTTATTTTTGTTTATTGTTTTTATATTATAAATGTTGAAACGCCCTCTCGGAGGTGGGCGATAACGGCTGCAACAAAGTTTAAAAAAAAAAACTAATGTAGCTATTAGTACTAGTTATTTATTTTATTTTTTTACTTTGTCTATAGAAAATTTGCCTTTCGTTTAATTTTTTTTACTACTTTTTTTAATAACCAACGACATACGTAACGACTTTTATAATGGAGGAACACTGACTCCCAAATCACAGGTATAAACCCAGTTTGGGAGCCATGGGACCTACGTTTAAGACACTTCTTCTGTGTGTTGTAAATGTATTTAATGTTTGTAACAATATTAGAACTTTTTTGAAATAAAGAAAGAATTATTATTAACAAACACAATTGTAAACCTGTTTTTGTTCCAATAAAATGTGTGAAATCTTCAAAGTGTATGACGACCTTTAAGCCCGTCACAGACGTAGCTATTATATATGTCGGAGACGGGTATGTGACTCTCGTATTTTCAGGCATATTTTAACTACTGTGGGCGTAGTGTGGATACTGTTGGTTAATGCGCAATAGAAAAGCAGTTTGCAGTTCAGATCACATTATAATTTACTATCAAATTAATCACACTAGCTAAATTATACACACACTGGGTGTGATGGCGTTTATTAAAATCACCAATTAACACAATGAGCACAAATTACAACTAACACAATAACTGAGCACCACGAATCGAGAACAGTTCCGCGACGTCTTAACTTTGATGCGATCAGAGGCTGAATCCCTCCTCGCCGTGGCCTTAAAACATCACGACTCTGTAGAATCGCGCTTTCTGGTGTGAGTAGATCAATTAATGTCGCCAGTGGCGCGCTTGCGATTCGTTTTGTGTCCGTACTAATGACCGGATCCGACATATGTATTAATATACTGTGCTATAAATTATATTATAGCAAGCCACCATACACGGTAGCTATGATATAATATATTTTTGCCCTCATTTAGTCTGCGGTTGATATACCATAATATTATATTAACACGTCTTGTTATATCTATCCACATATTTTGGTGACGTAATAGAAATATAAATTAAATCTCCGTCTGAGGTCGCTCGAGGATTGCTTTGAAAAATATAAGATAATATATCTATGATTTATATTAATATACTAGCTGACCCTGCAAACGTTGTTTTGCCATATAAATGTTTGGGGTGGACCATCTTTATCACTTACTACCCTACCTACCCTGCCTACCCTGCCTACCCTGCGTACCCTACCTACCCTGCCTACCCTGCCTACCCTGCCTACCCGGCCTACCCTGCCTACCCTGCCTACCCGGCCTACCCTGCCTACCCTGCCTACCCTACCTACCCTGCCTACCCTGCCTACCCTGCCTACCCTGCCTACCTTGCCTACCCTGCCTACCCTCCCTACCCTACCTATCCTATCTTTCAAGTTGGATTAAAATGCACACGGTGTGCAAATTTGATTAAAATCGGTTGAGTAGTTTAGGAGTCCATCGCGGACAAACAACGTGACACGTAATTTATATATATTAAGATATTATAGCTACGTCTATGATGACATGAGACTTAACCATTCGTATGGAACGTGGATCCACGCGTTACAATGGTTTTTTAATTGCTTCTGTAATTACGACATACGAGAGGTTAATCATAACTGACGAAATGTAGGTGTGCTATAGATTCCCTTGCGGAAATCTTTGCGTGATGTTCTGTTATTTGTGTATTTGCTTCAAACCAGAGCACTATAATTGCTTAGCAAAATATGAATCCTTATTTTTTGTAGATGTTTGAAACCTAAAACAGATAGTTTTTAATACAACGTAACTTTCAGGAATGCCTGACTGATTCTTTGGAAAAGATTTTAGAAACAATTTACATTTTAACTATTTCAATTAATTTCTTTGCCCTTCAACCAGGGAGATTCTAAAACTATGCTTAAATTTTATTAATAAAGATTGATAGTTTTCGTTTTTTTTGAAATCCTGAACTGGTTCCTCCTTACTCTCTCATTGGTACTAAGGACAGTCTTTTTCGAAGGAGTCAAGCTAATCTCGAGATCTCTAACAAATCTGCCCCGTTGTCGCTTGCTATTTATGAATATTTATTACTAACTTAAATTCCGCGTCTTCGTCTGCATGAAATTTCTTGCTCCCCCGACCCACCGCGTTGCATTGCATCGCCCGTCCTCGCTTTACTTCGTTTTTGCTTAGTGTTTTTTCTGACTTTTTTCATTTTGCTAGGCTCCTAAGGATCCTATAACCTGCCTTAAGAATTGAGCTATCAAATGCAAAAAGAGTTTTTCAAATAAAAATAGTTAATAATTTTTATATATATATATTAAATATATGTGTATAATAATAGTTTTTAAAAATAACTAAAAGAGGTCTAACTTTAATATTTTTCATGTTATTTAATTTTTTATGTTTTTGTAGCGTTTGCCATATCCGATATTATTGGCTCGATTTGGATTCTGTTTATTATTTCTAAAAGCTTATGAGTTATTTTATCGGATTAACCAACATTTTATTAAAATTTATCGACTATGTAAAAAAAAAAAAACGTATGGCACTCGGGGACTGCCGAAAAGCTATTGCATAGCATTTGTAACCTCCATACTTCCTATTTGTCAACGCTACACTTGGGATGATGACGTGATGACATAAAACAAAAATTACGTTCCCATGACAACATCATGTTGTCATGGGAACCGTCATTACATGGTAGGCGGAGTGGGGGATGTTAGGTTTTATTTTCGTTACGGAATTTCTTGAATTGGTCGCCGCACTCAAAGCCCGCAATAAAAGCTATGAAATAGCTTAAAAAAAAAACGGTGGCGGAAATATTTTTCTAAAAAAAAAAACCAGTATTTTTTTAAAAACACAAGTGTACGTTCATAAAATCATAGGGGATTTGGAAAAAATATATATTAGAAAAAAATTATATTCAGAAAAATTCGGGCGGGCACATGCCCATGGGCGACATTGTATTTAGATATATAAGAATTTGTCTATTCTCATCTTGATCTATGTCCATTGTCCATTTGCTTCAATATGCAGCTGACGTATCCAACCATAATCTAGATATTCCAAAATACAAAATACAGTCGAAATGAGGACAACTACGAAGTAATTATTATTTTGACCTTCCACGGGGTTTTTCCATTTGTCAATCAATACCTGTATTTACATACTTATAGCTATAACGGAAATAATTCAAATGACTACACATCAATATTATTCGTCATCACCTGGCGTTTTCTCAACTTTGTTGGGGTCGGCTTCTAGTCTATCTGGATGCAGCTGAATACCAGTATTTTACATGGAGTGGCTGCCTATCTGACGTTCGCTACCCAGTTACTGGATAATACGATAACCCTTCATAAGACTAGTTCTCAGACTTCCAGGCTGCTGACGATCCGAAATGACTCTCAAAGATCTACGAATGACAGCCTGGACCAACGGCGTAACGTGCTGTCCGAGGCACGGAGGCGTCTCGATATGTAAAGAATGGTCACCCATCCATGAACCGATCGCAGCCAGCGTAGCTTAGCACCTTCGATCGAACCGTGCGGCTGCTGTTATACAGGATGACTGGTAATTTGACGTATTCCTTCCAGAACGTGATAGTGTGACCTATTTGCAACAATTAAGCACCCCATAAAGCCTAGGCGAAAATTCATGGGAATTGAGAAAACCCCATTTTTATGTTATTTTGAAAATTTTCCAGAATTCGGCACTAAATAGCACTTTTCTCTAAACTCTCAAATTGAATGGCCTTCATTGCTTTTCCATGGGATACCTGATCCTTTAATAAACCTTTCGATGTGACCAAATTTTCTAAATCATCAAACAGGTAAAAGTTAAAGGAAGAAGTTTACTAACCATTTTCAAAAATAATTTAAGTACATGAACTTTGACACCAGTTATCTCGAAATTTTACTATGGCTTTAAGCGTACAAATTACGGAGAAGACATCTTCATTTAATAAATTGGGTTTTCGCGATTCCCATGAATTTTCGCCTGGGCTAATGGGGTGCTTAATTGTTGCAAATGGGTCACACTATCACGTCCTGGAAGGAATACGTCAAATTACCAGTCGCCCTGTATAGCCACGAATCTCTACGTAACCCTTCCTAAGTCTGTAACTAAGTATATTAATAGTAATTACCTTTTATACAAAACAGGCTTTGCTAGCCAAAAGGGTGAAAAGCTATATCATCACTAATGGCATATTGTTGACAACGACATGTGTTAAAGACTAAAGGAAAAGTACAACATCTTACCAAACAGGCTCGAAACAGTAATCAGAACCCGAGGAGGCAATACCAGTTATTAAAATGTAAATAAGACGTAAACATACTAATAAATATGTTCGAGTTTTTTGCCAGTAAGTTTTATTTTTTTTATTTTAAAACGGTACTAATGTATAATAAACTATTTTTTTTTATTTCAAAGCTCTGACGTCTATGGTTTAAGAGAAATTGCAATTTGAAAAGTGTGGTTTGTACTAAGTTTTGATTGCCAGTATCAAAATGACTATTCAGATTATTTAAATGTGCTTTCTTTAAACACACTCACTTGTCTGTTGTGTTGACAAAGTGATATTCTAGCAGCGATATGATCATTATTATCGTTCTCAACTCGATTTCACCCACTCCTGGATATATTCCTCTGTTTTCTTATACCAATCCCCACGCTCCTGTCCCAGCGTCATCCAGGCTATATCAATCTGCGATATCAATGACGGAAAAGTCAAAAATGTATTTGATTGACATAAGCTACCGCAAATCTTCTAGTTTATTTGTAAGTTGTTGTAGATATACGAAACGGTTTGAAAGCAATAGCTTCTTGTGTAAGCCCTCGTGATACTCAATTCTGATATCGCCTACACCCAGTGGGCATGCGTGGTGATCAATCTTTACATCTCATTATCATTATTTCAATTAACGGCCTCTGAGGTCTAGTGTAGTGGTCGGCAAACGGGATCCCTTCTTTTCGCATAATATTCTTTTTCCTAATATACTTTGTCATAACGATTTTGGTATAATTTGTTTTGCCATAATAATACTTTGCCATATTTTTTTTGGCATATAGTTTATGTTGGCATAATTATCTTGAAGGCTAATTTGTTATGGCATAAATTTAATTCGCGTAACGTTACTAGATCTAATGACTCATCATCTGCCTAGCCTTTTCCCAACTATGTTGAGGTCGGCTTCCAGTCTAACCGGATGCAGCTGAATACCAGTATTTTACATGGAGCGACTGCCTATCTGACCTCCACAACCTAGTGACTAGGTAACACGATACCCCTTGGTAAGACTGGTTACCTTATGACTATTAGCATAATAATATTTAGGCATACAATTAATAGAAATAACGGAAGCAAATTTGAGTTATTTTTACGTATTTATTTTGGATTTTCATGCAAATGATTTTTAAAATAAAAAAGTTTAAGTATTGTCTTAAAAAATCATTATGTTCTGCTGCAAAAGTTAGTGACAGAACCGACTCCACGTAGTCTTGTCTACCCTACCCCTAGAGTGTAATTTAAAATCGCGTAGGCGCATAGGGGCGAAGTGGTCCGCGGGCTGAGGAGCAGGCGGCTGGGAGCGAGCTGCCGCGGAAGCTGCGGTGGTGAGCGAAAGCCGTCTGTGACGATTAGCACGCGTGGGGCCGCCAGAGGCCCGCAACGCCGGAGCCGTGACAGAAACCATGCCTACTGCATGCTTGCTTGCATGCTGCATGCTTGCTTGCATGCCTGGTGTATGCTTTACATGTTATGCTTAATAAAGTTATGCTTTAGAATGTGATGCTTAATCATTATTATGATTAGAGAAATTATGCGTAAAAAAATATGCTTAAGCTGTTATGCGTAAATAATATTATGCGAAAATATAATTAGGACAAACAAAAGTATGCCAAGTTATGTTAGGTCTTAAAATTTAATGCAAATGGATGGGGAACCTCGGCAAACTTATTAGTCAATAGAGCCAAATATACTAAAACAACAAAAATATCATATGAGAGCCAATCCCTCCTGTGTCCAAACTGTCTCAATACACTTTTCTTAATCCATAAAACTCCCATCCTCTTTCATTCCACAGCGCTTCATATAATTACCTTGCTAAGAAGTAGGATGCCTTCATCATCATCATATCGGCTGATAATAATATGATGAAAGCATCTTACTTTTTGAAAGGTACAGTAAATGAAAAAATTTCGATGTCCTGTTAATTTTTGGTGAAAATAAAACTTGATATCTTGCTTAACCTCTCGTATGTCGTAATTACAGAAACAATTAAAAAACCATTGTGTCTCGCGTGGATCCACGTTCCGGCGCATACGAATGCTTAATGACCGATACCCCGGTCGGGGTTTCTACGCGCGTATCTACGCTTGCCCTCATCGACATTTGTACTCGAACCGCACTCTTTAGGTCAAAGAGCTCGACTCGCGAGCCGCGGTTTGGCGACCACTAGTCTAGTGGTTAGACCACATGTCTCAGACCCAGAGGTCGGTTCGATTCCCAGTGGGACCAAATTGTTTTTGTTGTCAGGTTGGTGGTAGGGATTGTTCTAGGTCCACCTGGCTATCTCCTACCATCTTATCTAAGTCTGTCGTCTTAATAACAATGTTGACAGCATTGTTGTGTTTCGGCAGTTAGAGGTAAGATAGCCAGTTCCTCTGTGGTTGAGGATTCCGGGTGAAGTTAGCTTCCACCTTCGGCCTGATCATTACTTAACATCAGGTGAGATTACGGTTGCCAACTTATAGAAGTGAAAACTTCTTTAGGCGCGTTGGGGCATTTTTGAGATGGGGAAAATCAATTGAACTCGCGACACCGTTACCGACCCCTCATTTTTGTAAACGCGATTGTGCTCTTTATTAATATTACGTTACGGATTAATGTTCTATGCAAGTAGGAAGTTTTATTTTTTTATTTTTCAAGTTTTCACTTCTGTCGACACTCCCGGAGTGCCACTGTTTTTTTTATATCAAATATAGTATTATTATCGAAGCCATTGCCTGTAAAAATATAATAGATGGCGAAAAAATAAAAATATATAGTAGGTATATTTTAAAAACATTTTTATTCTTTAAATGCATATGAATTGCAACTATTAACCTTTATTAACTGGTTTTTTTAAATGTCTCATACCAGTCATATCTAATTAATTTACTCTGAATTAATGTTACAAAATGCCATTAATTCAGCTTTTATGAGATTAATACTGGCTTATTGCGATCATCTTGCAATTTCGTAATGAAATAAAAGTATTGTAGTTTCGCGTACTATATTTTATCTTTAGAAATATAGTATTTAGGCCTTTTTTTTCTATAGTATATAGTAGGATAATATATTATATAGTAGGTTTGGCAACCCTAGGTGAGGTACAGGCCAAGATCTACACCGTTGTGGATAAAAAAACAGTGGCACTTTGGGAGTGCCGACAGAAGTGAAAACTTGAACAAGATCGCCTTGGTGGAAGAAAAATACTTGCTTAGAATATTGATCCGTAATGTAATAAAAATTAAAAACCGGCCAAGTGCGAGTCGGACTCGCGCACCGAGGGTTCCGTACAAACCGCGTTCATGAGGAAAGGGGTAGTAAGTTTAAAATTATTTAAAATATTTTTGTTATATGATGTAACTAGAAATTTATGCTTTTCGCATTTTTTCCTTCATCTGTGCTATAAGACGTTGCTTCGTACCAAATTTCAAGGTTTTGAGTTCACGGGAAGTACCCTGTATGTTTTGACTCCCTTGCGCGTTTCGAAAATTTGCAGCATAAACGGCTGTATCTTTTGATTGCGTTGGCTTAGAAGTTTTAATTTTTCACAGCTCCAAGGGACAGTAGACTTGAGTATTTGATATGAATTTAAGCTTGATACCTCCACGCGTTCCTGAGAAAAAGGGTCTTAACAGACAGACAGATGGGCATCAAAGTGTTTCTATAAGGGTTCCGTTTTTTCCTTTTGAGGTACGGAACCCTAAAAATTAAATAAAAAGCACAATCGCGTTTACAAAAATGAGGTGTCGGTAACGGTGTCGCGAGTTCAATTGTTTTTTTCTCATCTCAAAAATGCCCGACGCGCCTAAGGAAGTTTTCACTTAAAAAAAATAACTTTCTCTTGCTAATATCTCAATTTATTAAATTTGTAGTCGTCATAACATGTCTTTTTCTTCCATACTTTTCTATTAGTCTTCATCTCGGTAATCAGTCAGTCCATAATCTTCCCATCTCTGCACGAAAAGAAGTCATTAACCTACAGAAGGACAGGTGGCAGGTCAACGACAACAATCAAATTGTTATGTAAGTTCTATTTTAATCGTGTTACAAGGTCAATGAATTCAGAAAATGGAACTAAGGTCATTACATTACATTACATAGCCGTTATTGTCCCACTGCTGGGCAAAGGCCTCTCTACTAAGGTCTAAACTAAGGTCATATACGTTATAAATTAAAGTCACTTTTTATGTCTGTCTGTGACCGCTTTGTTCTTCTAAATTGCGTAACGGATTTTGTTTCCGTATTTACCATCATTTTTAACCGACTTCCAAAAAGGAGGAGGTTATATGTTCGTCGCGTATGTTTTTTTTTTTTTTATGTATGTCCACCGATTTCTCCGTCAATTGTGGACCGATTTTGAAAATTCTTTTTTTATTTGAAAGGGTGTGCTCTCGAATTGGTCCCATATAAATTTTATTAACTTTGCTTGGATAGTTTTTGAGTTAGCTACAAAATACGTATTTTTTTCGTTTTTTTTTATGATATGTTAAGTTTCTGTCATTGGTAGCAGATAGTGGTATTCGAATGTGTGTGGGGTAGGTACCACAACTAAAAAGGTACCACAAAAAAAAAAAACACTACAAAGTGAAAAATAGCTTTAATTTCGGAAGTCGGTGGCAAAAAACGAAAATACAAAACCCAAGACACCGACTTCCGAAACTAAAGCAATTTTTCACTTTGTAGTGTTTTTTTGGAGGTCGGTTGTTTTTTTTGTAAAAAGTTTTTTAGAGAATTTATTCCGGAACTTTTGTGTTTAAAACATTGTTATTAAACTTGGATATAAATACAGAAATCTTGATGTTTTGACAAGTCGTCAAAATGACGCGCGGGCGGGTCGCTAGTTATTAATAAAACACTGAATATTTTTGTTTATCATGATTGTTTTATTTTGGAAGTAGCTTCTTCAAGACCTGTTGTTTCCAATTCGCCTTTGTTCCTTTGGATCCGAGACTGGTCTTTCGATCTGTAAATAAATAGGTATTGATTTATTTTTAAACGTTTTTACTACATTTTTATTGCATTCATTAAAGTTACTATAACCACAACTTTATTAACATCAATATATTACTCTAGATTCATTGAAAAGATAATTATGATATAAGGACAAGTCCAGCGTTAATCCAGAAAAAGAAGGGAGTAAATGATAGCGTGACGGTTGATAGGGGAGTGTGGAAAGAGAAAACGTGTGCGCCAACCCCACGTACCATGGGACAAGGACAGGAAGATGAAAATGAAGAACAAGTCTAGCGTGTTGAAATGTCAAGTTTTTAAAATTATGTAGATGTCAAAAGGATAATAATTATGTTATTTCTACTGATGTTTAAGGGTACGCTAGTCGGTCATTCTTCCATACAACCGTAGTATGGTGATTACTTGTCTGTTTGACGGTGTACGTTCAAAACTAAAAATTATATCAATTTGCCTTGTCACCATCTAGCTATGGGATGTATGGAAGTAGAATTGGGAAAAAAGTATTGGTGTGGAAGTTATGAGCGTCGAAACTTTCATATTTCAACACAAATTTTAACACATTTATGGGCGTAAATAAATGACTTATGTGGTATAAAAATGGGAAAATAGAAACCGTAAAGGGATAGATGATTTATTGAAAAAACAAATAATTTTATATTGAGTAGAGACATCCAGTAGTTTTTCCATAATATCTATACGCCCAAAGGTCTGTTCATGAAATTTTACGTGCTCGTTTTTGTTATAAATCATCGTCTATTTCACTAAATAAATAAACAATTAAATAAAAACTAGATAAATAAATAAATAAATAACTTTACTAAATAGCATGCATATTAGCCACGCCACCAACGAGTTCGTCCGTCGACTAGTGGAACCTTAATTGAGAACCCTAGCTACCAGTAGTATCTCAGAGGTATCTCTTAACATAACGCCAATATTTAACCGACGGGTGGGCAGAGGTATGTATAATACATTGCCATCGACCGGGAATAAATACTACATTAAAAAAAAACTAAATTCATTGACAGACACGCACAACCTTAACCGCTGCGTCTTGAAGAACCTATTTTGCGTTTCTTACATAACGTAGGTGAGGTCTAAGGATAGATTTCTAAATATTAATTCCTGAAAGCAGTTAAATAAATGTTCGAAAGTTCGTCATTTTAGCCGTTGAGATTACGTCAGATACTTACTAAAACATTCTTTCAATAGAAAAACCCAATAACACTTCGCCCTACCTGAGGATAGAACCCAGGAAGACAATTAGCAATTGCAAATACAACACATAAACATACATATACTTACGCCATCTTCAAATGGGTGTAAGCAGATCAGAAACTACAGAACGCGACCTGCTACGATCCTTACATACTTCTTTGGCTTTGTTTGTTTGTAAATGCAACTACTAGCAAAAAAATACCGCTTCCGCATAAAGTCCTTGACCGAATGAGAGCTCTTAAAGCGTTGGTCGACACTTGGCAGTTCGATTGGCCATAACATTAAATAAAATATCAGCACAATGAACGCGGAGTCTGTCAACTCGTATGGTAGCCTTTTTTTTGGGTTGGAAATTATCAAATAACTTCTCTCGCTCTGGGGGAGCGGGAGGGCGTGTCTGTCTCGTGCTGACTAAAACCCACCCGTGTTCCTTCTCTTGCCTGTATGTTAAATAAATAATAATAAATAAATAGAAAAACAAAACTCACACTAGTTACAAGCAAGTTGTGGAAAGTTATGCAACTACATTTTATGGTAGAACATGTTGATGCTGTTTAAAACTAGCAACATTTTTCGAATAAATGAAAATAATAAATTAATAATAATAACGACCTGTGCGAGGCCAAAAAAGGCTCCTATCTCAGCATATTTAAAAAACAAATACATATTTGCATTAATTATTATTCATTATGTCATTAATAAAACAATTGGTTCAGTTCGATTTCGGTTTTTAGGCAAATTAGATATACTACTAATATATTATAATGATAATTACCTATTATTATTTTATATTCAATGTTTATACTATGTATATTATTAGATATAATATGGATGGACTGTGTGGAAGATGATATAGCTGGATATGGTGACATCCAATAGAGATGAATGGAAGAAAAAGACATGTTGTGTCAATCCCGGAACAACTACTTGTAGGTCATACAAATATTTGTTCCGTGCGGGAATCGCGACACGACACGCAGCGCAGCAGTCAATCGCACAACCGTGCCGTCGCAAATTGGAATGAGATCAGGAGAATGATGATGAAATATCATAATTTAAGACCCTAATCGATTGTAAAGTCATGCAAAATCAAAAAAAAAAAAGAAGGAAAGAACATACGAATAATTGCGGTAAACATGACGCAAAGAAAGAATACAAACACAAAAAAGGGTAAGTTGGAAAAACCAGAACCAGACCGCCTGGGTCTGGTTCTGGTGT